>OX387647.1:19019847-20269847 GCA_947568875.1 Fissipunctia ypsillon | reverse complement strand
GGTGACGCGAATGCAATTTTTAAGCTTAGTAAGTTTGAACTGGGGGTTGGGAAACAATTGCATGTTTCTGCTTAAATCATGGCATGGGGAAGCAATAAAATTTATGAAAGATCTCCCTGAAAATGAAAAATATACCCCTAAAAAAACCGCCCAAGAAAATATTTTTATTAAATACTTTGAAAAACTTTTAATAATATTTTAGAAACTCAGTACACAAACCAAATATTGATTTGACGAACTACGCAGCATCTACATAATATATAAAACCCGGCCCTAATGCCCTATAATGCATGCACTAACAATGTACTTGCCTAGGTCAGGTCTCAAACGTAAAATCCTAACGTAATCATTACTCCGCTGATTTATATTTATTTACATTCACCGAAACATCAACAAAACAACAACAAAAAATCGAAAGTACCTACCTATCTATGTAGAATATTTGAAAATGAATGTCATATAAGTAGGTATGCACCTATATATATGCAGTGACTGAACCAAAACGTCCTTGGGAGGCCATTCCGTTCTACACGTCTTAAAATAAACAACATCTAAGTTTACTAGAAAATAATTTAAAAAAAGAACTTACCAATTAAAAACTGCGTGTTCACACGATACTTCCGTATTTAAAATTCGAATGGTGAATGAGCAGGAAGTGTTTAGTGCACGGAATGGCGCCGCGATTCAAGATGGCGGAGGGGACGTGCGTTCGCCAGCGCCCTGCGGACTCTACTGAAGCTTGCCTGAAGGGAGGTTGGGCGGAGCCGCAACCTGATCAAGCGAATATTTTATCGATACTTTTGCTTTAAGATAGGAAATGAGAGACAATTATGTTTAACTAGCGACTGAAGCTAAGTTCAACTATGCTATTAAAAGTTTAGGAAATGCAGCGATTTTATTGAGTTGCATCATACTATGTTGTAGGTGAAGTACATAGTAGAACTACGTAATACATTCGGCGCATCAATAGTGAATTAACTTTTCATTCACAGATTTTTTACGTTAGTTTGAACTTAGTTGAAAGATTTTTGATTTCATTGAACCAAAATTTGCTGATGGGACCAAAAATCAACCCCAAATAGAGTAAAGTTAAGTCACATAACCTTATCAACATTATATACTATAAATTCAATATGCAATAACCGTAACATTAAGCTTCAAAGGTGATAAAGATTATCCATCGACAAGAAAATTATGCGCCGTATCAATGCAATGTAAACAACACGAAGCGCACGTTTGCCGGCCGGCGAGGCAGGGCGTCCTAGAACCTATAAAATTCAACCTTTTATCTTTAAAACGAAACATTATACATTACCTATGAACACAACATCTATTGCGATATTCTAACTGACGGTTATCTAACGCTGCAGTGAAAACAAAGCAATGCACAGCTCAAAACGAAAGTCTCGTCGCAAAGTCTACGCCGTAGCACTTTCTACGGCGTAGAGGACTCGACTACGCAAGCGAACACGCCCGCTGTATTTCATCGACACGAATGTATACACATAATACAGTCAAGTTCAATAAAACGGAAAATTGAAAATTCTCAGTAAAATGGAACTTATTCTAATCGTCACCTAATAGGGGGTGGAATTGATTTTCATTTTCACGACGATTTTTCTTTGGCGTCGAGAAGAATCTTAAAAAAATGAGAATGTTAATTAAGTAGGTTCCTTAATTAGGTGGTTTACCGAGAATCGTGAAACAAGAGGTGGGTGGTACAGATAAGTGGAAGCTCGCTAATTATATATTGCTTTAACGAACTATGCTTTGGTGCATAATTTAGAGTGTCTGTCTAATCAAATCACAGAGTAACTTACTAACTATCTACTCAGACAGTGGTTTAATTATTTAGAGTATTTTGTTGAAGAAGTTTGCGAATTGAAAGTATCCATTCATTATGTGTTGTGGTGATGCTTACGGTGAAAGCAGCAATTGACGACTTTCGGCTGATATGATGACGGTGATAAACGATTTCGAAAAATTGGTTGCGATGTGGGTAATTTTAATTGTATTCAACGAAAGCGTAGGTACATAACATATCAAGAATGATTTGGTTACAAAGTAATCCAATTCACTGATGCTTCCGCAGAAAAATCTGAGTACTTTTGTAAATGCGTTACCAAAAGTCAAAACAAATAAAGAAGACAGCTCTTTAAAAGAAACATCATAAAGGCTTACCTGCAGATTGTATATTGCATAGAGGTCACTTATAGAAAGTCACTAGAACCACCTTACCCGAAACGTTACACCCAAAACTTTTGTTCGTCAAAATGCATCGCTTCACAATTTAAAACCGAACTGAATGATAATCCGAGCTTAGATAAACGTTATCATCCTCTCTTTTTTTGTTTACTAACAGTCTGCCCACCGACTCCCATCCGACATTTACCGTAGGACAGAGATAGATAATGCAACAGATAGCTGCGTCCCTTTCTCGCGATGCGTCGATCGATGTGACCTTGGCAGTGGGGAATATTTAAACCCTAATAGATGGGCATCTCGCAGGGAATAATAATGGGTATTATAGAAATATGGAAATATACCTTTTATGTCGATAACGGTAGATTGTTTTGGCAAAATTCTATCGTCTAAATACAGAACAATTCCATAAACACTACCTATCTTGATTCCGAGTTTAAGATTATGGTTTCTGTCTCGACGTCTTGCATGAGTTCTCTTGAAATTACATTTGCATTTAAATGCTAATAAAATACGAAAAAGTTGTCATAAACCTAATCTATCTGCATAAAATAGGTCATGTCAATAGGGGACGTGAATGTGCCACCATAAAGCAATTTGCCACAATCTGCATTCTATTAAATGTGCAATAAACTAGTGAATGTTCGATCAATAGTACTGAATATTTATTAACTGTCTATTTCGTAAACATACGAGCGATCAAACCAGGCCTTGATATGCTACACAAGTTATTCTCATGGGAGAAAGTTTATATCACGGAAAATCCAAGCTCTTATTATCATTTAAAATGTTTCCAAACAAGATTTTCTCCAGTATCGTCAAGTAAAAAAAGTAATATAAAAAAATTAATTCGACTTCAAAAATAATTTTACTCAAAATTATGAAATAACTTTAATTTCGGAAGTTGGTGTCTTGTGATCTGTATTCTGTGATTTCTTTTTCTTCATTTTTTTTTTTTTTTAACTACTTTTTTTTTATTTTTTTTATTTCGTAATTTTTAGTTTTAAGTAAAAACTGGAATATTAGTTTGTAATAAGTAATTAGCTTTGTTGTAAATATTACACTAGAATTTGACCAAGTTTTTGAGACCTGTAGCTCGAATCAATAAGCCAGGTTGTCACACTTGCCTATCTGACGGACAGGGCTGTCATCTACCCCGGTCACCGAGGAGAGTGGAACTGGCAAGAGATGTCGTGCGGTGTCCCACAGGGATCAGTCCTGGGGCCGCATCTGTGGGACATCGGGTACGACTGGGTGCTGCGCGCCGACCTCCCTAATGGCGGCAGCGTAGTTTGCTACGCTGACGACACGCTGGTCCTGGCGCAGGGGAGGTCGAACCAGGCGGCGGCCGAATTGGCGACATGCGGGGTTGCGACAATTATAGAGAGGATCCGGCAATTGGGACTCGAGGTGGCCTTGCACAAGTCCGAGGCCATGTGTTTTCATGGTCCTCGGAACGCGCCACCGTCGGGTTCCCAAATAACGGTAGGAGGGGTTCTCATCGGTGTCGAGTCGACGATGAAGTACCTGGGACTCGTCCTCGACAGCCGGTGGAATTTCGTGGAGCATTTCCGACGTTTGGCTCCCAGACTGGAGCGGGCCGGGGCTGCCTTGAGGCGGCTCCTGCCCAATCTGGGGGGTCCAAACGCCTCCTGCCGGAAGCTCTACGCGGGGGTCGTGCGGTCCATGGCCCTTTACGGAGCTCCGGTGTGGGCGCGTTCCGTGAGGCGGCGACCGGTCCGTCGGTTGAACGCGTCCCAGAGGGTCATGGCCATCCGGTTAGCCCGGGGATACCGCACGGTCTCCGGTGAGGCGGCGAACCTCCTTGCCGGATTACCGCCATGGGATCTGGAGGCAAAAGTCCTCGCGCACATGTGGGAGTGGCGCGAGGAGGCAGGACGCCGGGGCGTAACTCCGTTGCCGCGAGAAATCGCGGCACGGCGGACAGAGCTCCGGCAGGATCTCATGGCGGCATGGAGAGTGCGATTGTCGCAACCCAGCGCTGGGCACGCCACAATTGCGGCGATAAGTCCCCTCTTTGAGGAGTGACTGGAGAGGCGCCACGGCGTCCTCACCTTCCGCCTGACGCAGGTCCTCACCGGACACGGGTGCTTCGGGAGGTACCTGTTCCGGATAAGGCGGGAGGAAACGCCCGGGTGTCACCACTGTGTGGATCGCCCGGAGGACACGGTGGAGCATACGGTGGAGGTCTGCCCGGCTTGGGCGGAGCACCGCCGTGTCCTCGCGGAAGCGATCGGCGGCGGCGATCTCTCGCGTCCGGCCCTGGTCCAGGCCATGGTACGGGGCGAGAGTACATGGGAAGCCATTACCTCCTTCTGCGAAGCAGTAATGCTCGCGAAGGAGGAGGCGGAACGCGTGAGGGAGAGGCAAGCTTTGCGCCCTCACGCCCCTAGTCGCCGCAGGAGACGCCCTGGGCGTCGGGAATTGACAGCCGATTCCCGGCCACCGTAGGCGCGGGCTTGCGGACGGCGAGCAATGGGTAGCTCGCCGACCGGTAAGGACCAAGCCCGAGTCGACGGCGCGTTGTGTTCCACGCGCGCCTCAAAGAGATGTCAGCACTATTGACGGGGTCCGCTAGGGCCGATGCACGATGCCAGCTAGGGTTGCGGGATGTTCGAAAGAGTTACCGTGGCCCCGGCACAGGCAACAGAAGGAACACTGGTGGGTTTTAGTCAGTAAAAGTCTGACACGCCCCTCCCGCTTCGCTCAGAGCGGGAGAAGTCATTTGATGATTTCCCATCCACAAAAAAAAAAAAAAAAAGGCTGTCACACTTACATGTATATAACTTGAAAACTACTGAATTGTTTTTGATGAAACTTGCACTGCTCCCTAAGTTGAAGCAAATGTAAGCCAATAAAATGGTCAAATTCCAATAATAGTTTCGGAGAAACGCGTGTATATCCTTAAGTACATACACCTATAAAATATTGTATATTTGTTTGGAAGCCCTAATACATTATGTTCCAATAATATTACATAATATTAACATAACATGTCGAATTAACCATGTCGAAATGTAACCTCCATTTTTTTGAAGTCGGTTAAAAATAATATTTTTTTACACAAATACCCACCCATACCTAACTTACTTAATCGAATGGTCTTTAAAACAAAATGCAGTTCTATCAGTGCAATCTAATGTTGCCTATATAAAGAAAATTACTGAGCATGGCCCCTCATTCTATTCATTCATTTGCTTTCAGGACGCCCTAAATATAAACCTACATAACACACTACCAAACTCTCCAAAACACTTGGAAACTGAAAATAGAATCAACACAAAGTGAATGTATTGAGTAAACACAATCGATCATCTCGGAGCAATAAGCTTGGGCTCGTGTCTCCCTGAACTTGGTCGGAATAGAAACATGCGTGCGCCGCACTGTGTGTTGTGCGGATTTACGATTTGTTGTCGGCTGTGGATTAGTTCACGTTTATGAAACGAGGAAGAAGCCAGATTGTAAGTGTTTATTTGTAAATATAGGCGGAGAGTGACAACGGTAAGATGTGTTGGTTAATTTGGTAGAAAAACACATTTAAAAAGCCGGCTAAGTGCAAGTCGGATTCGCACACGAAGGGTTCCGTACCATATTTAACACTACAATATTTAAAAAAAATACTTCAGTTTAAAAAAACACGTTTCTTGTATGGGCACCCCCTTTAACCGTTTATAGGGCATAAACGAAACCCGTTCCGTTTAGCACCCATCAGGTACGGAACCCAAGAAAATCGGCACAGAAATATGTTTACCTACAGATACCTCAATATTGGTCTGGTACAGAAGCATCAATATTTCAACGACAACCATTTGGAAGTTGCCTATCTCGATTTAAACACATTTCTAAAATATTCATGGATTTAACAATATTACTTGATGCATTTGAATATAAGAGCAACTCCTCCAACGAATTTTTTTTAATATACAGGGTGACTTTAAAAACATACGACAAAATTTAAGGGGGAGTTCAACCCTTCAATATGAACAACTTTTACTATGGGACCAACTTAGAATTCGAAAAAAAATCGACCTTCCCGTATAGAGATACATACCCAATTGGACCATTTTGTATTTATAAGGTCGATTTTTTTTTTTGCGAAATCTAAGTTGTTGCCATAGTAAAAGTTGTTCATATTGATGGGTAGAACACCCCCTTAAATTTTGTCGCATGTTTTCAAAGCCAGCCTGTATATAAAACTGAAAGGTTTTCACGTTTCCTCAATAATATTCTCAAGACAATAATCCAAAAAAAACATGACCAACAACAAACTCGACATCTAAACTTCGCTAGAGTAATAATGTGCAATATTCATGACCTTCCCCACGGATAAATTAATATTGCATGTCCCTCACAAACTCAATATTATATTGATGAAAACCTTAGCGAGTCCCGGAGAGAGAGAGGCTAGAAATAGAACCGGCTCTGGTGCAATATCGTAGTTAGAATCTAGGTAGACTGTTATCGAAGCGGTATTGAATTACTTGCGCTCTGAAATATGATAGGTAACTGTATTGGTAACTGGATTAGATTTTTTTTTAATAAGTTTTTCTTACCAAAATTGTCCCCATTCAGTTAAGGATTTTGTTGAAATAAATATTTTGATAAACTCAAACTCAAACTCAAAGCATTTATTTCAATTAAACCAATTACAGGCACTTTTGAATTGTCAAAGAGTCGGTCAGTTAGTCAAAAAATTGAAGCTAGTCGCCCATTCCAAAACGTAGATCTCTATGGAGAAGAATGGGCAAGAAACTCCATGGACACTCTTTTAAATCAAAATTGTTACAAAATCCTGGGTAGGTACATTGTTATTGTTCTTGTTGCTTCTATATGTGAGAACAATGTAAAAAATAGATAATTAAAACAATTTAAAATATAAGATTAAAAATAAGCCCTGGCAGCTAAGAGATGACCAGTCTCCACTGACGGCGCCCGTTCACGAACATGACGCGTGGATCAGCACCATCCAGCTCAACCATTTTGTAGGGAACCGAATGATCCAACACACACGCCACCATCAGCGAGACATTTAAGTGAGGATGACATACTCTCAACTGCCATACTCTTTCAAGTCAACACACCTACATCATAACATAAAACCGCTCCATGGTACTCACATTTACAAAATTGAAAAGATGCTTCTAATTTATACAAAACTATAGTTTGCAATGATTGTATTAAAAGATTAGTAAACACTAAATCTATAGTCTATATATATCTAAACTATTCCCTCTGCGTACATAATTAGGTACTTAGATTTGTAAGCAGATTATTACTAGACTACTTTTAAAAACTGGCCGGGCAAGTGTCAGACCACGCACAATGAAGGGTTCCGTAGTTGGGATGAACTGATGCCAAGAATAAACTTAACATTGTAGTTGGAAAGCATGTTCTCTCATACATACCAACTGCAAATGTAAGTTGGCCGACTATTACTCGTTAACTTGTAAAGCCTACTTAGCTGTGATAGTTTTCCTTGTAACTTCGTTATATATAACTACTGCTGTGATTTTTTTTTTACACATCCAAGAACAACCAGTTAGCTCAAGGGGGGGGGGGGGACTCGAGACTCTTAAAAATAAGCACTTTAAAGCTTAATATTTCGTATACGGATCTCTCAATTGAAAAATAGTGTTTACACACCCATATTTTGAAAGGCCTATCCAGAGACGCCCCACGCTATGGGATAGATGAGAAAAAAGTCATCCCCACTTTACGTGTAGGGGAGGCGGCACCCAAAAAATTTTTTTTTCAAGATTTTATTTTAACACTTTCTCGGCGTAATTAATATGTGCCAAATTACAGATTTCCAGTACTAAGAGTCTCTGAACTAAGCCGCGGACAGACAGACAGACGGACATGGCGAAACTATAAGGATTCCTTGTTGACTACGGAACCCTAAACATCAGTTACAAATATTCAAACTAAATAGATTCAATTCAATGCTGGAAAAGAATTAAAATATGGTACAATGATAGCATACATACAATTGATACCTCTCCAATAAACATACATTCCAGCTTCGTTTGCCAAAAAGACGTATTAGAGCGAGAACGTACGTATCATATTTAGTTAACAAACGGAATGAGTTGTTATTATGTTCGTAGCGATAAATATCGCTCGTAGCGCATGGCGTAGTAATCTGTCACCAGTTATATAAAGCTATTGTGTATCTATGGTAACTAAAAGTACTCGTCTGGTATAATTTTAGATGTTTGTCTTAATTTTTGTTATTATTTTGTGCAAAATTAGACAAAAAAAAAATGTTACGACTTTCAATCAATCTCCTCGTAGCACCCCTGAACTCCTAGTTTATCAATTTATATTTTGAACAGAAGCGTTCGTAAATATTTATTTTATTAGAACCACAAAATAAAAACAAAAGAAGTTAAATAAATTTCAAAACTCACCACAATGCCTTTGTACGACGAAAAATTACGGCTTCGGTTGAGTTACAGCCAAAAAAAACATTAATTGAAAACTTTTACTGTCTCACTGTTACGAAACTCAGTCAAATAGCCATCATTATAATACTTACCTTTTAGAAAAGTTTTTAAACCTACCTGTGAAAGGACGAAATCAATCTACATTTGCGGTAATGGTTGGCGTAATATGTCCTAAGTTTCGGTCTCTCTGTCACTTATGACCGGCGCAGAATTTCAAGTCGTAATTCAGAGGCATCGTGATATCATATCTATCCTTTGTTTGGGTCCTGTGAGCACTACATTCAGCTTTTAGAGGAGGGGGAAGGGGGACAGTCAATAGCTTCACGCCTGCGCACTTTATCTTCCTAATTTAATTTGAGTTGGATATAGAACCTTATGCCAATGGAGTAAGGTAGACTTAACGTGCAGCCTCATCAATTGGAGGACAAAGGTGTCTGGATGCTAGATTCTAGGATAACAAAGAATATTGCAGGAAATTGCTTCTTATTTTTAGTTCAGGCTTTGCTGTGTACAAATAACAATAGTCTTGGATTGAGTAGGTATCGCAAAACAGTAATCAATGCATTTAGTTAATCTATATACAAGATGTAACATAAATAAAGCACAACCTCTTAAGGGATCTCTGTACTTTTACTATGGGACCAAACCCGAAAACTCGAAAAAAAATCTAAGTGTTCCCTACATTTTGACGAGTTATGCGAACATAAATCTAGGGAGCAGGTGATTTTTTTTGCGATTTCAGGTTTGGTCCTATAGTAAAAGTTGTTCATAATGATGACTACAATGACCCCTTCAGAGGTTGTGCGTTAATTATGTTACACCTTGTATATATAATTAATTGTCCTGACTGATTCATCAACACAGAGCCTAAACCGCTGCGGCTACAAACTTGAAATTTTGACAGTTAATGCCTTTTGTGTTGTGAGCTTACACAGTGGAGGGACTTTTGGAAATTAGACTTTTAAGGGGGTGTAAAGGGAGGATTTTGTTTTTATGAAAAATCTTTTCTTGAGTTAGTAAACTTGAAACTTGGCACGAATACTTATCTAAGTAAATTAGGAAGTTTGTCATTTTTTGTTTTTCTAAACTACCCCCTAAAGGGGGATTGGGGGTGTCAAAGTTTTTATGGAAGAATTTGAACGCACGGTTCGATTAACTCGAAACTCAGTACTTATATTTAAGACCGAAAATAAAAATTTACCTGTATCTGTATCAGCGTTTGTTGAAACTCTACCCTTAACGGGATACTAAAGTACGAAATCCACGCGGACGAAGTCACGCGGGAAATGCTAGTTAGGCATAATTTTCGCAGTATCACCATTATCTAGCCCATATTCCAATTTATTTGGGGTCCGCACAACATGCCTTTTTCTTCCATACTTCTTATTAGTCGCCAGGCGGTAATTCCAATAATTCATTTTTCTTTTTTTATGATTCATTTACCGTACGCAATCAAGCCTTTTATGAAGCCTAGAATATTCTATTTACCTACGCCCTAGCCATAGGCTCTACCACTCATTAATTCACCACAAAATAAGTAAATAAAACTGAGAACAAATAAATACCTAGGTAAGTTTATATGCGACATAAACACTGCCCTCAAAACGAGAACATTACCCACAACGTAGCTTACACGAGGCTTCTAAGTCCACGCACTATTGCGGAGTCAGCAACGTGAAGTGAAATCATAAAAATATACTGAATACTTTGGAAGTAAACAAACAGTGACATCAAACTTTGAGAAGAGTGAGGAAAAATATATTTAGATGAAGTCATAAAACTCTGCCTCGTTGGTCTGGTGGTCGCAAGCGTAACTGCTGGGCATGAGGTCCTGGGTTTGATTCCCAGGTCGGGCAAAGTGTAGTTGGGTTATTTATTATATCTGGAATTTCTCAGTAGCAGCCCGGAATCTGGATTTGTGCCCGGTTGAAAGCAATAGGCTCGCCCCCTATCACATGAGACAAACATACCTAGCGAAATGTGGGTGTACTACAGGTACACCTCTGACCAACCCTTCGGGGAAACAAGGCGTGGTATTACGTTATGTCATAACAATAAGTAAAGTCTTATTAAGGATGGTATTTGGTTGCTTACGCACCATCACGTGCTTTCGGTCCGACGGTTGGACATGGAATGACTCCACTCTGCCCGCACCTTGTGACGTATGCGCTCGAAACAAATCATATCTATATACACTACACTAAATATAGAAGAAATTATTTATAAGAAAATTGCGCCTGGCGCATTCGTAGTACACTAGATACTGGTTGACTCTCCCAAGATGCAATGACCTTAATTAACTACTAATAAATACTACCTACATCCAGCTCTTCGTCTTTAAACCCTTATCAAATTAATGCGTTCTTACTATTTTATAGGCTACATAAGAACTGCCCTTAAAACGAGAATATAACCCACGACATAACTTACATAAGGCTTTTAGTTAACTGCACTACTGGGGAGTTAGCAACGTGAGATGAAATCATGAAAATAGAGTGAGGAAAATTATATTTAAGTAGATGAAGCCTTAAAAATACGGCAGTACAAAAAAAAACTTATTTGTTGCTCCTACCTATTCTCAATTACCAAAATAGATGAAATCTAAGCTAATGGGCCTATTGCATTTGTAGTCCACTATCAGCTTGGATCTCCCAAAATGAGCAGATACGGTAACCAACATCCGGTTTTTCTTATTATGTTGGTTTCGTAATATAGTATTATTATTAGTATTTACCTTGTAAGTACCTAATACCCAAAACAGAACACTTCATTCTTATTTTACAGCGCCTTTTGACAAAAGAATAGGCACCAACATTCGTGTAAGAAATCCAAATGTTACTTATGTATATGAAATTCATTTCCGCTGTGAATTATTGTGTGAGAAGCAATTCATAACCTGATTTCTTTTTACCAATGTAGCATATGAAGTAATGAAGTCACCCTCCCGTATAAAGTAATATAGGACGTTCTCTTTGGTTCAGAACGTAATAAATGAAATAACAGTAATATAATAAAACAGATTCCAAGGAATTCTGCAAGGGAAACGTATGAATACGAAAACAACTGAGTGAATTTACTGCAAAGGAAGATTGAATAAAATGGCGATTAATTTTTTACCTACTGAGAAAATATAACACACGCACTGGTTTTATACTCTGAACTGAAAACTGCGCTATGCAAGGACCTCCCGATCTGAGGGCTTCGCAAAACTATTGAGTGTCAAAGGTAGATAGATTTTCACAGAAGTAGGTATCCAGATTTCAGTTTGTCCAGATGCTTAAATGAACTACGTATGTATACTGTATATAGAATGGATATTATGTAAGCCGTTTATTCACAATAATCCATGTTTACCTAAGTCAAGATAGACAGGATTAGAGACATATTATCTCCTACCAAACGAACCTAGAATAGAGAGACCTAATTAGGAACGCTAAAACTTGAGGGGAAAGCGCTGAGGTAGCCCGTGGAATTCAAATTTTCTTACGATTTTTGCAATTTGCAGCTCAGTAAAAGACCAAGTAATCCTATTGAATGACTATTTCATGAAATCTTGACATTTGAGGATTATACTAACTTAAGGAATTGTATAATATTACTGATTCTATTAATTATACCTAATTACATAAATACATATTTGTTACGGTCGCGAATCATACTTTAATCAACATACAACCTAATAGTTTTTAATTATTTATCAATACGGTTTTAATATAATTTTGTGTTCTTTATTATATTTTATTGTTTTATGTCCGTGGCATCACAGCGGGCCCTATCAGAATATCAGCTATTTAAAGCAGCGTTTTTTTTTAAATTGTTTTCATGATTTTGATAGTTTTAATGTTTTTTTTTATTGTTGTATTTCCTGTGCGTGTCCCAAATAAAATATTTTCCTTTCTTTCTTTAGTACTGACCAGCAAATTGCAAAAAAAAACGTAAGAAAATTTTAATTCCGCGGGCTACTCTGGCGCTTTCGCTTTAAAACCTTTCTGGCTAACATTTACTGAAGTAAATCTTGGCACGGCAAGTGAGACGTTTTGTGGGCACCGAACACAAAGTCTAGCTAAGGGCAATGAAGTAACATAAACAACGTATGTGCCACCCTAACGTGCGTCTCAATTTACTCTCTCTTGTTAGTCAGTACAGAAACACTTAGCCCCCCAGGGTAGGAGATAGCATTACCTACTCAATGTCTCGTTGCTGCGTGCACATTGTTTGTTACCATTTTCTATTTCGTTATGTATCTGGTACTTGTTGACAGGCCTACACTGTCCTCCCATACTTAATAACACTATAATTTGAAAACATTGTAAAAGCCAATAATTTTTAAAAGCGTAACCGTGAAGTTTCTTGCCGGTTCTTCTCCATAGGAAACGGCCAATTGGAACCGTGCAGAACCGTGCACCTAGCTTCTGACGTTTCATAAGTGCCCATGTAAGTTTATGACATCATGACATCACGCCATGTTTCCTCGAAGGGTTAGGCAGAGGTGTACCTATAGTAACACCCACATTTCGCCAGTTATGTTTGAGTCCCATGTAATAGGGGGCGAGCCTATTGCCATCTACCGGGCACAAATCCAGACTCCGGGCTGTTACTGAGAAATTCCAGATAGAAAAACCCAATAACACTTTGCCCGACCTGGGAATCGAACCCAGAACCTCATGCTCAGCAGTAGCGCTTGTGACCACTAGTCCAATGAATATGCTATAATATTCTTTATTTTAATGAATGAACGAGGATGAAGCAAAAGAGGACGAAGTAGGACGGTAGGAAGTAAAGAATCTAGCAGGCTCACTAATTGCGTCGTAATTTCGGTTCGGTGTGAATCATCATAATAATCAGCCTATAACGTTCCCACTGCTGGGACACAGGCCTCCTCTCGGTGAGAGAGTGGGCCGTAATCTGCCACGCGGGCCCAGTGCGGGTTAGTACCTAGATGTCACATGTCTTAGAATTTTTTGGTTCTAGGACATGCCGGTTTCCTCACGATGTTTTCCTTCACCGTTTTGAGAGCAGTCGTGATGAAATAATTTACACAAAGTAAAGCACCTGCCTGGGTTTGAACCTACGACCTACAACTCGTATAAGTCGCAGCCGTTACCACTTGGCCACCACTGATCACTGGGTCGGTGTGAATGAAAAGTTAAAAATGTATGCAAAAGCAGTAAACTGCTCACGCTGCTGACACTCGCTCATAGTCTGTGGCTGACCATACGTATGACGTATGGTGTGAACTATTGCTTAGCTTACTTACTTATCCATACGTAAACGGCGTGAGTTCATGTTCTGATGAGGATGAGGATGTATCGACAACTGTCATGGTTCTAAAAGACAAACTCAAATAAAATATTTATGTATTTCTAAATGCCTTAAAGTAGGTAGCTACCCGGGGGCGAAGCCTTCATACAACCCGATTCCTATGGGCTTCCCTTCGGAACAACCACTCTTCTTCTTCGTCTACTATTGCCAAATAATATGGTAAATCTGTGTGTGTAACTGTATATCACATCACATTACATAATTATATTTAATACCAGTTTAATACATCATAAGTTAAAAACCTAGTTTTTGTCTGAGTTTATGAGAACTAAACAATTTTTTCTTCAGCTTCCCTCTAATTATGATTGTATTTGCACCACTGGTAGCTATGCAATAAAATTAGCTTCATGTAGGTACTGTTACATAATTAACTGAACATAAGTTTTCTACGAAGTCTATTTTTGTTAGAATATTTGTTATCCTGTTAAGCAGTTCGCACGGACGTAAAAATATTGCGGCGGGATTTTATCGCGCACTGGATTTTCAACGCACTGCTTAGCGCCGAGAGTTGAAAATCCAACAATGTGTTTTTTCGAAGTGCTGGGATGCACTCTGTTAGATTCTCAATGCTCGGCTCAACACAGAGTGTTGTGCGATAAAATCCCGCCGCGATATTTTTACGTCCGTGCGTATGTGGGCTTAGAGGAGATCTACAAGAAACCTGAAACGGATAGCAGCGAGACCTCAGACGAAGACTTTGGAAACAGCAACACGTAATACAGCATAGCATAAGATTCACCGATGAAGCTGGACTTGAAACAACCTGGCGGCGACGTCGTTAAAAGATGCCCATCCATATAGATATTACCCGTCTCTCCAATATTCCAAGGCTTACTCTAGGGTGCATACTCGGTAGGCGCTAATAATCCTTCCATATCCTAAGGGCACGTCTCCCCTACCCCCCCCCCGCCCCCCCGGTCTACTCCTTGATATGCAATGGCCTATGTAGCCCCATGAAACATGAGGCTACAGGAGCTAGTGTGAATCTTTGGGTTCATTCGAGTAATCGAGTCTGGTTAAACCACGCTGGGGTCGGTGCATTTCATTCATTCATTCCGTGCGAACGTGGGCTTAGAGATAAATATAACTTTTATTATGCATGCATGAATATGTGAGTATGTAGAGCCATTTAAATTGGCTTTAGGCAATGTTGGTTGTGTCTTCAAGTCGTAACGCATGAATTTTACAATTTTCGACATCAATATATACCATTGCCTCGAGTTAGACCGATGGTAAACCGTGTAAAGACGATTAATGACCGAACCCAATAGCCTATCTGTCACCAGTTTTGGCATACTGGAGATAGAACAACCTATCTATCTATGGTTTTAACGTCCCAATAATCTATAAGAGATTATGAAATCTTACCGGCCTGACATAAGAATAATTTTTATTGGTACATTGTTACAAAATATATATTTTTTTATAGGTAATTATAATGTATGCTTATTCTATCTAGAATATTTTAACATAGTTATTTGCACAGTGGTCCCCAAACTAGGCAGCGCCTGTATCTTGCGGTCGTGAGTTGCGTTATCTAGACAGAATATATATATAGAATTGCGTTATATAGATATAATTATACTGTCTACCATCAATAGCGATCTGCCTTTTACTGAAAATATGTTGGTCATTGGGTTCGGCCGATAATTGTACGAAGATTCTACGAACAGTACGAAATTCCCTATCGAAAAACCAAATAACATTTTGCTCGACCTGGGAATCGAACTAAGGAGTAGGGTGCTCAGTAGTTGCGTTTAAAATAGCGAAAATATTAGGTAGTTATAAGGACGAAGATTATTTTCTTCTCTGCTCTCAAATAAGTGAATCATTTCCTTTCAATTTATATCAACAAAACTTTCCACAGTTAATATTTCTGAACAGTAATTTTCCACAAGAAACTTTTGAGCTGAGGCCTTGTTCCTATGAGCTGAGGCTCCGATGAAAAGAGGAAGGTACTCGTATGAACAATGAATATTATAAATTCTCTCGTGGAAGTTGTGAACAAGTTGGTCGACTAGTAACGTGGCTATACTATACCATCACTTTCTTCGTGTTCCGGTTAAAAGGGCAAATTGACATTTCTGCTTGTCTCTAAAGCTAGAGTTTCCGAAGACTACGATGGTGGCCGCCACATACCGTCGAATTTAATGACGTCACTGAACCGTTATTTATGAAAGTAAGTTGGTGTGTTTTCCTAGAAAGCGTTTTTTGACACCGTAAAGTCAAACCCCGATGCCATTATTTTCATGACGGCCGTTATTTGGCGGCCACCGCTCTTCTAGGAAACCGTAGCTTAAGTTGGACAACCGCGTTCCTACGGTGCGGTGCCTTTAATAGGTAGGTACCAAAGAGCAGATTTCCATAGACGGATGGTGTCCAGCTACTAATAGGTGGAATATATGTTTGTTATCCATAATAAAATCGAAAGAAATGGGTCCATATTAGGTGGGTACCGTGGGTATAATACAATGATCAGAGAATCAGAGCCGTATCAATAGGAAAATATTAATTTTTATATTGGTAGGTAGGTACCTAAAAACAGCCCTTAGGTACTATACGAGCGCCGGTGGCTAGGGAGACTACAATTAGCTGGGTGTAACCAAATTTTACCAATCCTAGTACCTACCTAACATAATAAGTGAAACTATTGCAGAGGACCAGCTAAGGTTTATTTTAGTGCAATTTCCTCCTTTGTCTGAGGGACAAAAAAGATCGCCCTTCATAAGACCTATTATCCCAATAGGTTTTCCAGGCATTTTCGGTACGTATTGCCGCTTCTTTGTTTTGTCTTGCAAATAGAGACTCTTAATGCTACGGTAGGCACTGTCATGTTGTCTGCAAAAGGGTACCTTACCGACATCATGCAGGCTAGCAGAAGAATGATTCTGTTTGCATTCGATCACTCAAGCAAATTTAGAATCATTTTAAAAATTGTAAAAGGAGCGTTTGTTTTAAAATAAGAGTTTAAAAACGCGCGTAAAACACACGTCTTTTTGAAATAAAAAGCTAAAATTCAGTGTTGCTTCTTATCTAACTGCAACGCCACATCTATGCTGGTACCAGGACTCGTACGAGCCCTTCAGTACTACCTACCTGGGTAAGATCGTATGAGCCCTACAGCCCTACCTACTTACGGCAGAACCCAATAACCTATTTTCAGTAAAAGGTCAGATCGCTATTGATGATAGACAGTATAATAATTCTATTTGTCCTTATGTTAGACCGGTAAAATTCCATAATCTCACAGAGATTATTAGGACGTTAAAACCATAGATAGATAGGTTTTTCTATCTCCAGTGTGCCAAAACTGGCGATAGATAGGTTATTGGGTTCGGCCGTTAATAAGATACAGATACTATAGGTACTTACAGATCTTTATCGTATTAGCGAATCGTCGCCGTCTGTGACACTAATGTCGTTAGATATGAGTTGCCAACTATTAATCCTATTTAACATGCTAAGCCGTATAAGGACCCGTGCTGAATCGAATGTAAGCGGTTCACTCGGAGGGGAATCGAGTCAAAGTTATAAACCTGCTGTGCTCAAAGGTTTTCCACATGTATTTATGATAGGTAGGTAGCTAAGGAAGAAAAGGAGCTATAAGCCCAAGGGAACGGACTGTTTGCACGTTTTCTACGTTTTTTCGTTGTTGTCGTTGAAAAATAGACGTTGCTGTCATTAAAAAAGTTTAAATACGAATTTAGATCAGAATTCACTTTAACATCGAAATTCACCCTAACACCCTGTACCTCAAGACGCAAGCGGAGGAGGGTCGGGGAGTTTTAAGTAATGTACTGTAGAGATTTAATGCCGGTGGCAAACTCACGTGGGACAGGCGGCTAGGCATTTGCCTATGGAAACATTCGAACGCCAAGTAGAATTTAGAATAGGTTCGAAGTATGACATATCGTCAAATTGTTTTATATTGGGTGAGTGCTGTGCTAGTTATACGATAGACAATGTAATGTGCTTTCATATAAGCCAATAAATAGTGATAGCAGTGCTTCCGTGTACCTTATTTATATAACCAACAACACACCTCTAGTAGAGACCACACAGACAATCTACGTACTGATCTGCCTTAGTATCGTGGCAGGTCACTACAGTACCAAATACACAATATATGTACCAAAATTCAGCTGGTTATCAAAAATTTCATGTCTGGTCAAATTTTGTCCTGGGTATCCTGGTAATCCTGGACATGTTTTTGCAGATTGATTTTGTTCACCAGTGCAGGATATCTCGCACTCTCTTGCAATGGTACCTAATATGCTTTAGTATTAACTGACAACTAGAGACCCATCCTAAATTACTATAATTATCTAATAGGTTATTATAAGGTGTGCAACTTTTCAAGACTGACCTCTTTATTAATAAACATTGTATCTATAGCGTTTGTAAAGTTACCTACACAACGCTTTGTCTTCTTCTTTCGAAAGTCAAATTACTGACGACTGAAAGAGAGACATCGGTGTGTAACTATTCACCTGATATAATACGTTTATTAGTAAGGAGGTGAAAGAATAACGGTTGGAGAACACGTAGGTACTTACGCTTATCCGCGTAAAAATTAAGAAAAATAAAATAAACAGTAACCTACCTATCTAACTATGCGGAGTTATCTTTATGCTTATTTATTTTAAAACATGGTTTAGTTATTGCGTAGCTCGACCAGTAGGTATTCCCAGGGCTCGGTACGAATAAGATGCAGCGGTGCATCGATCGAACACGACCTACTTGCAGGTCAAACGGGCAAAGGTGCACCTACCTCCCAGCCTGACCCTGCCCACCCCACCCACATTAATTTGTTTAATCTGGATGCATTGGCAATCATGCGGGGGAAATATATACAATTTTTCTACGCTGTGTGTTTCAGGGTCAATAGGGAAGAGGGGAATGTGTGGTAACTGGTACCTACCTAGATGAAATCTGAATGGAAAAATGATTGTTTATCGACCTAAATAGCGCAGTGGTGGTTGCAAAGAGCATTACCATTATTATTGGATAAACGGTTAGGTACTCCTAGTAACCTAAGCTATTATAAGGTGGGGGCAAAAGTAATGTAATAATGTGCATGCGCCATAATTTATGCAAATGGCATAATACATCGATGGCGTCATAATGTCATTGCGATTTGACTTATATCTTAGAGATTTTGTTGACAATACAATGGAACGATACACACAGTTCAGACAACGATGGAGATTTTGAAACACGAATTTCCGGGCCGTGTGATCTCCTGTTTTGGCGATCTGAAGTAGTCAGCCAAATCGCGAGCTCTCACGGCGCCAGACTTCTAACCTTTGGTAATTTTTGAAATCTCGCGTTTACCAACACAAACCTTGCAGTCTTGAAAGCCAACATTGAAGAAGAAATTACCAATTTGGAGCCAATGTTTTGCGAGCAACAGTTCAAAATGCCGTAAAACGAGCACAATGTACATCAACTCAAGAGGTGGTCATTTGGCAATATCATATTTTCGACTTAATGTCATAAATTTTACATCTAAATCAACTTTCTGTGAAAACAGAGCCCATTTTTTTCATTTCCAAGAAAATGGCAGCCAAATCACATTATGATATTACTTTTGCCCCACCTTGTATATTATTATATACATATTATTAGTCCTCTTCACCGTATCCAGCGACAGGACCCAGACTACTTTTTTCTTTCGTGAACATTGATGACTAGCAAACCGAATTTGGTCTTGAAAACCCGGTCACACCAACTAAGTACTAGGTACCTATGTAGAGTAGGTATAGTCAAGCCACTTAAATACACCTACTTACTGTTCAATGTTCAAGCGAACCAAATGGCATACAAAATTAAAAGGCAACCAGTCAAAACTTTCCAACGGACTACATAATAGGTCGGGGAAAAAGTTTTTTCGTATTTTATAGGTAAGTATAAAGTTGTAGTAAAATCTCTTTGGCTGTACTGTTTGTATCTGGCTTGTTTTGATACCAGAGATTACATTAAAAAAAAGAAAAAACTTTTCCCACCATTTTTCAATTATTTTTCTGTCCGCCAAAATTAGTGAATCTAACAAATCGATACATTTTGAAGTTTTATAAGTACACAAAAATAAGGAAAAATGCGACAAAAGCCGCGAAAAAAATTCGTGACGTTTATGGACTCAACGCAGTGTCAGTGATGCTACGGCTACATTGTCGCGATAACGTGAACTACACTTCGCGCCCCCTCTCTCGCACACCGTTCGACGTCTCGCTGTACAACAGAGAGAGCGCGGAGTGTAGTTCACGTTATCGCGACAATGTAGCCGTAGCATAAGGCGTCGTCATAATACAACGCGACTATGCGATCATCGCAAGTTCGAGCGAATTTTAGTCGTACGAATCCGCGATCAAACATGCTGATCTCGAATCTATTCGCGAGACCTAAGTTTGTACAAATGCGCGATGGTCGCATCGCTTACTCGCGTTGTATTAGGACGACGCCTAAGTGTACCACAAAATTGGATCAAGTGTTTTCAGTCCGGGAATTTTGATACCAAAGACGCAGCTCGCTCTAGTCGCCCTGTTACGGATAAGGCCGATGCCATTTTTGAAAAAGTGGAGCATGATAAAGTTAGATTATTGATAAAGTGGGCATATTAGTAGTTACGATATAGCTGCAGAGTTAAGGGTGGTTGACCACTATAGGTATACACAGTTTTGACACATTTGGTAAATGGCACATATTATTATTTATACAGGAGCATTTATTTATCACTACCCAAATTTTCACAGGGTATTCTACTCATGAATATGAACAACTTTCACTATGGGTCCAACTCTGAAATAACGAAAAAAAATCTGCTGTTTCATACATTTTGGTCGAGTAGGTATTGAACTTTTGTATGAAACAGCATTTTTTTTTTCGCATGTAGGTATACTATGAAAAAAATTTCTTGAATTTGTATTTATAAAATATCAAAAATCTTTTTCCCCGCCCTAATGTATTCACAAATAAAAGCTTTCGATTATTTATAATAAAATATAAGGGAATTGTACTTACCCAGGCAGGCACTTGACAATTTTTTATGGTTTCTGGAATCTGCTTAGTTCAGCAATATCATTGATGACATACATACATTAAATAATGGGCATTATTATTTTTTAGATTTCTGTGGATGGTTGATGGATTGATTGAAATTTTCGGACCTGACAGATTCTGACATTGTCTGACTGGCAGGAAATGTCAAGGCACAGTGTCACGGTATACAAACAGATCGGTATCCTATGGGTAGCAAAGAGGTATCCTATGAGAAAAGTTATCAAATACATCTATGTATTTGAGAAGTTTTCTAGCTTTCTAACGCAAAGTCAACCTATAAGTTGACTTCGAAATAATCCTTCGGTTTTAATATATGATAGGTCATGACTTTATTTCATTAAACTATGCGCAATTGTATTAGTGTTATACAGGACAGGTCACATGATGTTTAAAAGAAAATAACTATTTATTTGATTCAAATCACTTAATGAATTTTCTGACTGCCTTTTACTTCGGACTATTAAAACCTAAAACTTGGTTGAAAGATTAAAAATTTAAATAAAACAAAATAAATCCATGTACCTACTCTTTTAATTCAGTAACCAGCACAAGCGGTATTGTTTTTTTACATCAACAATTTGACATTCTTAGTTTCGTTTAGATCTATTTTTACAGAAAACTTGGCTTATCATTTCGTTTCTGAACTCCATACCCGTACAGTATAACTTTTCAAACAATAAATACACATGACGTTTCCATCAGCAAAATGTTGTTTTTTTTTAACTTTATAACCTTTGCAGGACCGACATTCTCATCTACTTTCGGCTTTAGCAACGAAGTCGGAAATATAATTTAACATTTTCTATTAGAAAATAGGTATCCTTATTCATCGATATCTTTTAATTTCTGCTAATTTTGTAACTGATGTGTTTTCTTCTAGATGAAACTATAGTCTCAAGTCAGCGGTGCTCAACCTCGGGTAAAAACCCAACTGGGCGATAGCAAAGATAGAGTAAAGCTACGGGTTTCTTAGAAGAGCGGTGGTCGCCATATTATAACGGCCTTCATGAAAATCTGTAATTTTCACCAGTATTTGACTTTAAGGTGTCAAATAACGTTCTGTATTTTGACAGCTGTCATTGTGTGAGCGTTCACCGCTTTCTGAAACCAAAGCTGTACTGATACTGTGACGGCTTCAATGTTAAGTTGTGTTCGATACCATGAAAATATATCTAACATCTTTGTTTATACGAGAACCAAATAAACTAAAATTATATTTACAAGAATAACCTAATTAAATTAAAAGAAAAAAACATCTTTCGCGCGACCAAAGGCTCAGTTTAAAAAAAAGGAAGTAATATGTTTCGTTCATGACATATTTTACAGAAGTTGAACTACGCCAAGTGACTTTTTAAATGTAGGTTTTACAATAATTATTATAGTCTTGAATATAAAGCAGATTTTTATTGTTTATTATACTGTAATTTTAATGCTATTTCAGATGCATATTCACAATAATAAGTTTTAATACAATGTATATTCGCTCTAAAAAAAATCTATTTTTATATTATTGATATAAAACAAGCCAATTCTGCTATTTTCACATCGATTATATATTTGTAATAATCTCTATGTAAATGTTATGTTTAGATATTTTACAGCACTTATGCATGGTGTAACTTAAAAATATAAAAGAAAGCTTTTTTATTGGCAACCAAATACACTACTCATCCATACTAGAATAAATGCCCATAGAATAACAAATACTAAAAAAATCAGTAAACACACCAATATTTTAATTAATAAAATTGTCCCATCTGCAACATTGCACAACCTAACCATTGTCTATGGCTATATTGTTTCCATCTTTTTTTTTTACCAACTTGGACACTTATTCTAGGACAGATTATACTTGGCTTGTTGTAAGAAGTTTATTGTTTGCTATTGCTTGGAAAGCACATTATTTTCACACACATTTTTCAAGAGAATAAGTAATTTCTTAACTGTTACATACAGGAGTATAATAATTTCTATTCTACATTTCTTGACTTGACCTAATTTGCTATTGCTGATACATTACTTATTTTATAACATCAATGCTTATTATAAATTGTAGGTAAGGTATTTTATTTCTGAGACGATCTAAGAATCTACGAAATGCGTATTTTGAAACCTATCTTTACTTATAATATAATGAGAGGCCTTAATTTAGGCGTATACTTAGTTGCCAATAAAACAGCATATCATTTTCACTGTACACAATATTGTATTTGCACTACAACAGTTTTTAACACTGCACAACCTAACCCTTTTTATTGTCACTGCTGTGTTCACACATTATGGAATACATGAGATGTTGAAGTGAATATCTAATTATTATTTTATAACTGACTAACTATTTTGCCAGTCATAATGAGGCAAATTTTTTAACTTTCATGTACAAGAGTAGATTAAACAAAAAAAATGCCGTTATTTATTGGTTACTCAAAATAATGACAACTAAATAATATAAACGTGATTAATCAGAAAATTCTTTTTTTTAAATGAAGTGGTTTTAAAATGTTTTTTGTGATTTATTTAACTGCGCAAAGAATACACGGCTAGGTTAGAATTGGTTGGCTGCGATAAAATGTTCATATAACATCATAAACGATAAGTCGCTTAAGCTGTTTTGCACATATTTAACTTATACGTGTAAGGACGGCTTAAGCGACTATAATCTTAAACCCCATTTTTTCCTCTATTATCACAGTAATTAGACTTAGGTTTTAACAAACTTATTTTTATAGACGCGTCACACAACGAACCCGCAAACAAAATACTCACACACCAATAAATAGTAATAAATAACAGAACAATAAATCATAAAATTACATACATAAATTAATACTTAAGTACCTACATATTTTTATAATAAACGTAGAGCGTGCATCGTAATGATTTACGTAAAATGCTTTCTGAACACAATGGTTTGTTGCGCGATGCGTCCAAACCATAATTAAACTCAATAAACAATTTTCCGTTCAATATTACAGTTAATTTTAATTGACTTTTCCGATGACGTAAACAAAGAAAAAATTTGAAATTGCTCTATTTGGCTCTGTTTACATTATTGGCCAATCATATTAAAACAGATTATACTCAATCCCATTTACATAAACACCGCATCGCAATGCCAGCCTTAAAAAAAAGTAATTTGTTCCTACAGGATGTATTTATTCACTTCAACAGCTCATGTACGAGAGCCCTCAGTAGTATGTGCTTCATGTGGTGCAGTTGTGGGGAGCGCGGGGGGATCCGCGCGGCCGAGGCTAGGCCGGCTTGCCGGACTGCCGGCGAATGATTACTAGCTAATAACGGTGACGGTTCGGATATATGTTGGGGTTCTGAACATTGCTGGACTGCTGAACCGGATACCCTTGAGTTATACTGCCCGGTTTCGCCGTCTGAACAAAAAGTTTGATTAATCGATCGTCCCGAGCTGTCTTTTGACCACCATTCATTTAAATCCAATCATTTGTTTATATCGCTTTGAAAATAGAACAAAGAAATAAAGGTACATTCAAATATGAGAAGATCTTTTACAGTACTGAAATTATGAAAGGAGCATGCAAACAAAAGCAATGTTGTAATTTTGATAAATTTTGACAAATCGGCAACGTATTATCGTGCCGTGGGCAGTCAAAAGGCTGAAACAACAACACACACATTTATGTTTGATTTTAATTTCTGGGGCATAATTACTATTTTATGCAAAAACAGAAATATGCTCTTGATAAGTATTTTATAGAGCTGTATTTACAATATACATAGATTCACGCTCTTAATCATTTTCGAGGAGAACAGAAGTCCGAGTGGAATTATTTACTCTTGGGTTTAAAAATCACAATTATGCCCACGGATTGTATTAAGGGGCAAGTCTTTAAAAAGGACAACACAATAGCTCGTTGTCCTTAAATTACTTTTATTTGAGGTGAGCGACTAGCACTGTGTTCTAAAAATAAAGGTATTTACACAAAATTGTGATCAATAAACCCAACAATTAATTAATAATGTTCATGAATTCATTCGCTATAGCTTAATCTGCTCACCTCGTAAAGGACAACGAGCGTAAAGATAAATAAAAAAGTCTTACAAAGTTTGCGAGTAGGAAAGCCGCTACGGTTTTGGTTCTGATATTATCCAGTAGCATTAAAATTATATCCAACTTGTAACAAAATGTTAAGGTATGCACACATTACGCGGCAGCCGCAGCGGGTCACAACATCCAAGGACAAAAAATTAAGCATAATTTGGCACAGAGTAGTCATTTAAAACCTTTTTTGTTCCATTATTTTTTTACGTGTTTCACTGATTTTAATTTGTGTTACGGTTTGTGTATGAGAATCCCCTATGAACATTAACGAATCACACCTTGCATAGCGGGATTCTCATCTAAATAAAAATGTTGCTAAGACCATTGTGTATTCCTCCCGTTGCGGCACAGCATAATTAATAAAATAATCCTATTTTATAGCTAGTTGCATTCATTACAAGTAATGACGCAATTATACTTGGTTGTAAGCCCGCATTTGAAAACCTACTGAAAGACGGGCGCCGCGACCAAGAGATTCGACGAAGTCGAGAACATTAAAACTACGGAAAAATTGATCCAGCTTCGGGACCAATTTCGTGGCACTCAATTCGTAAATAGCATTTTAGGTGTCCAAATTCGAGACCAGTTATTCGAATTTGGATACCCGCATGCGGGCTAACGACCAAGTGTATTTGCTCCTAAAGTTATCAAGCAATGATTAATTTAATTTTTAATAAAGTTTATATGGATTTGTCACCCATAGCATCATTAGCAATACGCCTTTTGTGTTTTACAACACCTAGGGCAAAAATGGTTTTATTACTGATCAGTATTGTTTTAGTAGGCAAGCTCACAATATGACAATAAGCAATGATTCGATTAATAAATATTAACATAACATAGTTCGTCGATATAGGTATTGAGTCCAAAGTGATTGAGCGCAAGCTAAAGGCGTCACTAAGAATATTCTAATAAAAATATCTCTGGGGATCGAACCAGGATATCACAACTTTCAGCCATAGTTGTTGTTGTACTAGTTGTAGTAAAATTGTATGAACTCAAGTTTATTTGGCAAACTGCCTTATATTAAATCTAGCTGTTTGGACTTTCACGTAAAACGCACATACATACATGTCTTTTTAATCATGCATGAAACTGCAAGTAGGCATGGTTTACAATAACAAAATCTCGACTTAGTTTTCTATGAAACATGGCAAGTTGATTTGCATATCGATCAAAGGTTTTTCTTCATAAACAGCAAACACCGACAGTCTAAAATCACTAACTGAAAACCATATCATGTCACAGTCACAGCCTAAATCTAGCAAGATGCAAAATAACTGTAGCAAGATTTTAAATTAAACAGGGGTTAAATAAGTATATGAATATAAGTACAAGGTGTATTGGAAAGGTGTGGTCAAATTTAAAGGTGTGGTACAGACCATCAAAGTGAACAACTGTCTCCATGGGACCAACATCGTAATTGTGAAGAAATTATCAACTGTTCCGTACAATGATTCAATACCTACTCGACCCAAATGTATGGGACGGTTGACAATTTTTTTCTCGATTACGATGTTGGTACCATGGAGAAAGTTGTTCAGTTTGGTGGTCTGTACCACACCTTTCTGATACACCCTGTATAAATACTTAGTCATAAAATGTGTATAAATTAAAGTACTTATAATAAATAATTAAAACGAAGTTCTATAAACGATACAGAGCAATAATAAGGACAGTGTTTAAACATGACTTATATTTACATAATTCAAACCAAAATAAAAGCATAACAGACTGCTGTTAAATGTATTACGATACCTTATAAATTAGGCATAAAAATAGACAGCCAATCATTGAAATAAATATAAGACAAACATAAAAATATCCTTCACCAAACTAAAAAACTCCACAGGAAATCCGACCTAAGTGCTATTTATACTAAAACTAGAATGGTGTGTACCTGCATATTGTTGTGTTGCGGCGGCGGGTGTATGGAGAGGTGGCGGGACACGGGCGGCTGCGCGTACGACACGCCGCTACTGACGGACGGGTGGTGCGCCTCGCTCAGGCCGATCAGCACTTGTGGCTGACGACAAAGTGTAATTTTTTTTTTTTAGATAAGAGAACTAAATTTTTATTAAACTTTGTTAGCCAGATAATAATATGATATTCCTCTTAGTAGGCCCATTTACAAAATATCTCCGGTATTTTGGATGCAATGTCCTTCGATACAAACATTTAGAAAAATCATTTTATTCAAGTAAAGCAAAATAAGTATGTCTGCAAACAAACTGCTTTGCTTTTTGGCAAATGTATAAAAACATTTGCATTAAAAAAAAACCGCCTATTATTGTCCCACTGGGTAAAGGCCTCTTCTCATACAGAGAAGGCACGAGTATTGATAACCACGCTTGGTCAAGACGGGTTGGCGATTTCAGACCTACATATATTAACTAGTTTCCTTCACCGATGTCAGCAATGTTCAAGACCAACTCAGAAGTACACGTAGGGAAGCTATACAATAAACTCAATGACTACATCTACAACCCACGCACCTGAGCCTCTTTCTTCTGCTCCTGATGTTGCTGTCCATCTCTATTCTTCAACATATCGAGGTACAGTTGCGGCGGCTGCGGCGCGGGCGCATACATCAGGTTAGCATGATGAGGGGTGTGCGGCGTGTGAGGGGTGTGCGCGTGGTGCGCGTACAGCAGGGGAGGGGGGCGCTCCCCCACCACGCCCACTACGCCGGACGTCGGCATCGCGTAGTATGCGGTAGAAGATACGGAAGAACCGCCTGATCCATATTGAGCGGGCTCTGCAGATTTGTATTAAATGTGAGTTTTAAATGATAAAAAAAATGTTTGTTTTGCTACAATTTCTGGTTTGTTCGAAGATACAGTCAATTGCACGTCAGTAACAAGTAATAGTTTGAGATTGAAAGCGTCTAGCAGAGCAGTGTACGTTTTATCAACGCCACGAATGCGTGTCTCGCACAGCAATAATTATAATATAATATAATTGCTAAAACTTAAAAAAAAAAAGTAACCACAAACAAAACACCACGCATTCTGATCATGCAAGTGTTAGAGTAAGAAACAACAACAAAACAAAAATATCAAAACAAGTTATTGATAGTCTGACAGATAAATGAGGGCGATAGACAGATTGAATACTCTTTTTCATTATGAACAAATAGAATAAGAGTAAGGGGAGACGAAAGCAACGGCATATAGATTATGCGAAACTTGATAATATGAGTAGAAAGTGGTGAAGAGTGAAGTCTAATATGACGGCTAATATGGAAGAAAGCAAGCTGCTCCGCCTCCAAACAAATAGGGATGATGTATGGGTAAAAAAAATCTATAGTCTGTTCGCGTTAAGAAAATAGTGAGTCATCGTTGTCCACCGACCAATTAGGCCGCAACAAATTAGAAAGCTCACAGTGACCAGTTGACGGCAGATCAACGATGACTCACTATTTTCTTAACGCGAACGGACTATATTTAGTTCGTCAGTCAGACAATAAAAAATATTAGAAACGTATTTTTATCGTATGATATATCATATTAATAAAAAATTACTTAAATAAAACGCATTAAAGTTGAGGAGTGAACTCAGTATAAAATCTAGCAAGGAGTGAGGACATGCCAAATTTTAGCTCAAATGTATCGCCGTAATATTTTGATTAGGTACGTAAAAAAAGAAAAAATACGTGCCCAATATTTTTTAATAATCTACCTGACAGACAAAAAAAAATTTTGTCGTCATCCCTATAGTGATAAGGGCAGGAATATGACTAATAAACAGAAATGACAGTACACAAGCATGAAGATGAGAAGCGAGAGACATTACAGTGACACCTAGTAAAACAACTCACTGTTCCAAAGCACTGCGCGAGCCATCTGACGGTTCATTCGGCCATCTTGGTCTACCTCTGCAAAAGATTATTTATTACGTATTTTACAATATACATAAATAGGATTAAAATACAGTCTAACAATGTGTCTTAGTAAATGTTTAATTATCTATTTATGTAAATCAATTGCCATGCGTTAGTCTCGCAAAAACTCGAAAATAGATCGATCGATAGTGATGAAACTTTGGTATGTTGTTGTGTGCGCTCTGGAGAAAGGTCCTAACAAAAAAAAAAAAAAATATTAAAAAGGTATTGCAACGCAAGGGAATTAGCTAGTAGTAAATAAATGTTTACATTGTAAATTATACTAAGTATATTTTAACGCTTTACTTTGAAAGCCGTAGTGTCAATGTACCCATGACACGTATTTGGCAGTGTTTTAAAAAACGTAAACTTTTTTACAAAAAAAAAAATAAACTTCCAAAATTAAAGTTATTTTTCAATTTGTAGTGTTTTTTGGAAGTCGGTTGTTTCTGTTTTCATAAAAAAGTTTTTATTTTTACCTACCCCATACAAATTCGAATACCCCTACCTGCTACGTGAATTACAGCATAGACTAAGGGCGAAAATAGGTATTAGTATTATTGAAGCTAACTCAAAAACTTCCTAGCCAAAGTTAATAAATTTTACTTGGGACCAACGTCAAGGTATACCCTCCCGAATAAAACTATTCAACTATTTTATTTTTAAGTTATGCGTGGCCATACATATAATAGTAGCTTCCGCCCACAACTTCGTCCGCGTGAAATTTATTGTTCCCCCGACCCACCCCGTCGCATCGCATCGCCTGCGCTGCGCTGTTACTTCGTTTTCGCTTAGCGCTCGTTCTTACTTTTATTCTTTTTGCTCGGCTTCTGAGGGTCCTATCGTAATGTTACATACCCTATAGCCTTCCTCAAGAATTGGGCTATAAAATGCAAAAAGAATTTTTCAAATCCAACTGGTAGTGACAAAGATTAGCGCGTTCGTAATAATAAAATGTGTAGCTAACTAATAGACTAAGCGCATTTTTCTTATTTTAAGCATTTTGATACCCGTCGTAAGCTCTAAACGCAAGGTCCGATTCGAATAATTTAAAAAGGAATTTACATGTACTTAATCAACCTTGATTATGAAACTGTTTATTTGGATAAGGATTAATACTATGTTTATGAAAACACCTTCGCTAATAATGCATTATTTTATAAAAAATTTGATTACCATTAAAAAAGTTATAGTGAGCCAACCTTAAAAGATAGTCATATGCTATAGCGGACTTTTTTATAGAACTTTTTAAGAGGAACATTTTCGTCATACATGATTTTTGCGTAACTTTAACCGTTTACGCAGCGCACGCAACGGAAGCTCTCAAAAGGAATAAATTTTCCCCGTTTTTGCAACATTTTTCATTGATGCTCCGCTCCTATTGGTCGTAGCGTGACGTTATATAGCCTATAGCCTTCCTCGATAAATGGGCTATCCAACACTAAAAGAATTTTTCAATTCGAACCAGTAATTCCTGAGATTAGCGCGTTCAGCCAAACAAACAAACTCTTCAGCTTTATAATATTAGTATAGACAATACGCGTCAACTTGAGAACCTTCTCCTTTTTTATCGTCGGTTAAAAAGGAAAGAAGACACAATTTTTTTAAAGCATACAAAGGCCAAGCATAAAAAATCGGCCTTTTATCAGGATTTCTGTAAACAGTCTCACCATAACTTTTATTTGTCAGATCAAAGATGATGGTGAAACATTTTGTCTCTAATTCGCTAGGCTTTACTTTTTCTTAAATATTCTTCAACATAACTCACTATGATCCGAGTAAACTTGCTGATGCTTCATCGGGGGCTGATGCATCCGATGCGCGTAGAGTGCATAAGTCGGTGAGGGACTTCTTGGCCTTTTCACACCACCAGATTGTATCGGACCACGCACAATCGTCTGCTGTTGTGGAAACAACATGTGGTTTGAGTGCTTATGCTTAAACAAAGGAGAATAAACACGGTAATACAAACTGGTGCAACTAGTGGAGTGGTTTTGTGATGGATGATGGACTAGCAATGAGGATGTTAGCGGTGGTAGTTTAAAAGATGGGAGATAAGAGATGAAAACTAATTACATAGTCAAAAGTACCTGTGGCGACCATTCGAATACTAATGTTTAATTACGTTTTTTACAATTTGAAGTAAAATTATGATTATTATTTACACTGTAGTGCCAATGTCTGCTTGTGAAATTTTGTTAAATAATACATTTGATACAAGGAGAATGCATCAAAATAAGAACTCAACATAACTGGAGCAGGCAACTAGGATAGGTTATAAAAATGAGATTGTAAATGTACTGTGCAGTCAGTTCAATGAAACTATTTTCACACAATGTGGTTCTACTGTTAATAAAGCTAAAAAAGCACTGCATGGTGATGATGAAAAAAAAAATCTCCATACTCATAAATTACTTATACCTTGGTCATCATATGAGACGTGAGCGGTGGAGGTCGTCCTTGATTCTGTTGCTGTTCTTGGCCAGTAGATGTAGGCATCGGGAACATGGGGATCTGAATGTTGCCCATTGGTTGCATCTTCATTGATTGCATCTCACTGGAAAAGTCACTGTTTTGTTTTTTTGCATATCATTAGTTTGTCTATAGTGGTAGTGGTTAGTAAATTTTTTGGGTTAGTAGGTTGTTAGTTTTGCCCTGAAACCTGTTGTTATGTACAAGTTTTGTAACATAATTAGATAATTATTTCTCAATTTCAAGAGCATTAAATACTCTTGTTTATAGTTTTTCAAACAATAAAATCTTTATAATTATAATTATTATATATATATATTATAATTTATAATTTTAATTAAATTTAAATTTGGATGAGGACTTTTACTACTCTATGGTCAGTGTGTTACATAAACATGACCGTTTTTTTTTACTTTAAATTGTATTTTTTTCTTGAAGCAGTCCCTTCAAGAAAAAAAATCAATCAATTTTACCAATATTAATAGCCACTTCTCACTTACTACAGAAAGGCCATACATACTACATGTAAATGGCAAGAAACCAAAAAATAAATAAAAACAAAAATGTTTTTAGATTTCCCATACTCACTTAGTTTCCTTCTGTTGCTGTCTCTTTCTGATTTCATCTTCATTTAGTACTTTCTTGAGTTGCATGAACAGTTGTTGCTTCTCTTTCTCAAGTTGTTTTAGTTTCTGTTCCAACTGTTCTATTTGTTCCTTTGTTTCCTCTAAAATGGCATTTAAAAGGATCAATGGCAGATCTTTGTTCTTTTCTGTTGTGGCAACCAGGTTTAATGATTTGTTAAAGGGACCTGGACAGCCTTATTTTATGGATTACTTACCCAGTCTGAGCCGTCACGGAAAACATTTTAGAATGTCAGAAAGAAAAGTTACAATAAAAGCACAATTTGTAAGAAATATTACCAAGTGTCATGACATCCTGTCTCTCTCTCGCTTCCCTTTCTTTACGGAGTCGCTCTTCCTCAACCTCAGCTTCATATTCTGAAGAAAAATATAATAACTTGTTTAAAGATCTTTAAACAGAGACCTTCCTGACCTACTGCAGAAAAGCAAGTAGTTTGGTAAGTATTATCTAGGCAAACCTGTAGCCAAAAGTCTAGGCTTGGGCTTTGAATACTTTACTTTTATTTGGAAATATAGCTAATTAAATGCTATGAAAAAACACAGAGGTTTACCTTCTTTCTTCCTTTGCCTTTCACGTATAATATAGCGCTTTAGAGCGTTCCGCATCTTCTGATCTGCTTCATTTTGCTCCTCTGTAGTTGAAGTTACAGCAGGCATCTTGTTAGGATTTCAACACGAAACCTCCATGAAAATATGACTGTAGCACTTTTCTGTTTTATTTATGGCCCTCCTAAGAGAGCATACTAACGTAAGGCGTAGAGAATAATTAATTCTTAGTTTTCTGTGTACTTAATATTTTGGGTTTATGAGGTTCTATTTTATTCGTTTCTGGATTTCTGGGAGATTGCGTTTATTGTGTACGTATATGACAGCAGACAATGAAATACATATTGAAAATGAATCACAGAACATAAACATGAATGGAATGAAACACAGTTAGGGAATGAAATATTTTATCTGTGGTAGTTTTTTTTCAGCAATCGGCATGGTTCCTGAACTTCTGCCCATCCGAATGACGCAAATAGATTTTTTTATTTGAGGTAGGTTTGCTCTTCACTCTAGGTCGACTAGGTCTAGGTCGACTCTAGATTAGAGTGCGTTTCGTGTGTTTTAATTCATACAGAATGTTTCATCATTGGAAATCATTTTATTGTAATCTATAAGCCTCGAAAGCCTGGTGTCCTAAGCTCCTATCTTGAGGTGTGAGGCCTGCTTATTTTGCAAACAAATTCAACTTCAACTTTTCGCAAAAACTGGCAAACTGGAATTACTGAACGACTTTTTTGCTGTCAGTGTCAAAGTCACCCGTGCCCCCCCTCTTGAGTTCTATTTCATTCAATCAATGTCCCCCGCAGGCCCGCAGCCCCGTTGTACGATATCAGTATCACTGATAATAATCGAATATTTTAATGTATGCAAAAATATGCGGCATTTATAAATAACTAAGCAAAACTTCTTGTTTATAACAGAAAAGTTCTTTTGTGACGCTCAGTGATCCCCAGAAATCACGTAAAATGGACGAACCATCGGGGCCAAAGAAGAAACTCAAAACGGTAAGTGTAATTAAATATTTTATTTACTACTGCGCTAACTCGTAGTTAAATAAATTTTCGTTATCGGTGCTATTCGAGTCTTGCGTATTCGGAATCTTGAAGATATTTTAAGTTTTGCTACGAAATGCATAGCGGAAAGAAATTCGGTCAAGCGGATACTATACTCGGTGTCCTCTTAAAAGACGATGTTATGACGAGAATCGTATAAACAATTCACAATGTAGATCTTGATTCAGACTACAGTCATAATAACATAGTATTGTATTATGACTGGAGTTATCATTCAACACAGTCTTGTTGCTGTGAGGTCTATTGGTGCTAATAAGTAGTCCAAACATTATCTTCTAAGAATAATGAGATAAAGAGAATGAAACTATCTTGTGGAAAACATGGTGTGAGGATTTAATCAAATAAACTGTTACTTATTTATTTCTGCATTATTGCAAGAACACAAGGTAAAAAGTGAACTAAAAATAAAAGTCATAAAACTCATACCTACTGATTTTCCTACGTTGTGAATTTTACCTCAGTAAAATGTAGGTAAATATAACTATTTGTTGTACAAAAAAGTACAGTCCTTCTATTTATTGCAATCTCACAATGCTTCAGCGTGTGAGAGTGTTCTATAAGTTTTATTTCATCCTTTGGATGATCCCTATTGATTTTCATTATCAAACTCACAAGCCAATGTGCAAACAAAAATCAATTAATTTTCTTAGATTTTTTTCTGTAAAATTTATCATCAACATGTTTCTGTCCGTGAGGCATGCACTTTTAGATTTTCTAAATTTTAATAATACAAACTCGAACCTGGCTGTTTAATTAAAAACTATTGGGGTTGGCTTCTATTCTATTTTCACGCTACATAATGCAAGTACAACTGGTTAACCTAACCCACTTGTGACCTATTATCTGGGTAAAAAGCTTTTGATGTAAAAAGCAGTGAGTCTTTCAAAACCTGAGAAGTTTATTAACACATTTAATACTTCTTTTAGAGTGCCATTAAAATGAGAGGAGTGCTCATTAGGCGTTCTTGAATATTGTCTTTAGTATTTGGTCTGTATGTCACATTACCATTAACCTGTCAAATGTCCGCCTACTAGAAGCCGTTTGCATGTGAGCGCTCAACGGTTTTCATGATTATATTTATTGTCGTTTTGAGAGTATTTTGCTTATGTACCAATTTTAATATACCCTCAAAAGGAACTTGTTTTAGCACAAACTGTTTGTATGATTGAAGTGATTAGAAATATTTGAAATGAAAATTTTGATATGATACTTTCATATTTTCTTCTCTGAATAAAATAATAAAACCAATTTAATGTGCAGAGAAAATAAATAAGTTTGTCTGTCCTAGAATATAGTCATTCAATAATGCACATTCAGCAACATATCATCTAAAAGCTGATATAGAATAGAATACTCTTTATTATGTACACTTTATACATTACACATAACAACATGTTTTTTTTATATGTCATAACTCTAGGGTTAAATTCTATATGTAAACATAATACAAAAAGTCCTATAATATGTGGTTCAAAATGCATAGTTTCGAAGACATCATCAATTATAATTAAATTAGGTTAATTCTAAGTTTAATTGATAAATACGAGTAATTCATTTTAATTCATACCAATCATTCATAATTAAAGCTAAGAAAAAGCGTCGTCGTCATATTTCACGTAAGGGTGTTTTATATTAATAATCGTGACTTCGTTGAATTATTTTGTATGAAAAATTAAAACAAAAAAATTGAAAAATAATTCATAAGTACTTATGCCAGTTGATTCTTTGATATGGTCTCATCTCATTCATACCCTAGGATTATGACCAGTGATCGGAATAGGTAGTGCTAATTTGCCTAAACTTCGAGGAAGGAAATAACATAGAGTGGATAATACCTCCTCTAAAATCCCGGAATAATTTTCTTGATGTTTTAATCCTGGGATTTAAGAACCACGAATTATTTATTCGACTTTATTTATAGATAGATAGAATACTGCTTACTATGTACACCATAAAAATTACAGATATAAATGTGTGTGTGTACTTAACCCTAAAAAATGTTATGATTTTTCAAATCAATAATTTGTAACTACGAATAAAGTCCAATAAATAATTCGTGGTTTTTAAATCCCGGGATTTAAACGTCATTAAAATTATTTCGGGATTTTAGAGGAGGTATTTATCCACTCTATGTTACTTCCTTCCTCGAAGTTTAGGCAAATTAGCACTACCTATTCCGATCACTGGTACATATAAAAAAAAACACCTTTTATAAATGTAGAAATTTTACATAGGGTGACAATAAGCTTACAATAATACAAATTAATACCTACACTGTTTTTCAGCTCTGTTTTTTTTATTTTTATTTATTTAATCCACTTTCATTGCTGACCATACAGCCATAATCTAATGCATAAAAACATGTAATCTTAAAAAAAATCATCGGTAACTTTAAGTAATAATAATAATTGAATATTTTTGGTCACTTAGAAAAAAACTTAAATAAATTGTTTATTTAAATGAGCCAAAGAATAAGCAATTGTTGTATAAACAATGCTCCCTAGAATCAATCAACACTTATGCTCTGTTTACTTGATGTATAAAAGTTGTATTTTTTCTGGTTCAATAGAAGACCCTGGTCAATCTAACTTTTTCGCTGCTCTTGACCTATGTTCATACTTATGGCCAAACCAAATTCCACAATATGACATAGTTTAATTTTTGTTGTTTATCAGGCCATAGGAATCTATCATTTCACTTGAACATGTACTTATACTATCAGCAACTGATAAGTGCTAACAACTGTAGTTCTATGATAAGCAGTAGTTTTGGTACCTACTTAAAGGTATTTTTTTGCACCAAACCAATATTTAAACGATTCTTACGTCATTTCACGCGCTTAGATGTGGAGTTGCAGACAGAAGCCCGTCATTCCATTTTCTCTTCTGCTTCGGCATAAACTAGCTCAGAACGTGTTAAATGATCCGGTATTTATAGCAGGGTTGACTACCTTTTCTTGGGCAGTCGCCCACGTGGGCCCGAAGACGTACCAACCCAATACAACTATGCTGAGACACTCCTGAGCACAGTTGCGGACCCTTTTTTTCGTGGGGAAATCCTAATGAATACATTCCGTATTGGTAAGGTGTAGTATTATCTCTGCCTTCTACATACTAAAAACACACTATGGCTGCCCTTAACACATGTAGAGGGGCTATCCTCAACACAGTGGAGTGCACGGGTGCCTCTTTTGTGCTACGCCAATAGTACGTCACCAGAGGAACTTGTTTTCACCCACGATAACAAATAGCCACTAACTGGTACCGTCCTTCTCCCTTTGGAGCAAAAAATCTCTTGTAGAACAAGACGGCCTTTGCCTCTGTCAGCATAGCCAGACACTACTTTGCACTTGTTTTGTGTAACCCCTATTCTTCCACTGCTGGGCCCTAATTCACTATGACCACTTAGTGATTCCTTACTTCGAAATCACGTCAATTCCTTAGCTAATTACGACATCTGCTAATAACGTATTCTCTTTGACACAATGAACGAAACCGCGCGAAATGAACGCGATGTTGGCGTGGTTTGAACTGTCAAAATACCACGCTTGGGAACCGTACGGAATCGTCAGTTTACAGTTAAAAGTTTTAAAAATTTGAAGATTATGTTGTATTCTGTGTTTGTGTCGGGTGTATTTCAGCATAATTTATATTGTAGAAAGTAAGAAATAATTGTTTTTCATATATACATACACCAGGGACATTGAAATATCATGCTTTATAAGAACTTTATATAATATTGTCGAAAATGCTTTCTATGTGATCACACTAATATTAAATACCTTGGTTTCATTCACTTTGCTAAACATTTTCCATATTTTATAGAAAAGATTCCAAAGTAACTAATAAAAACTTGTATAAAAATAGTGTAGGTGGCAAATGATAATACTTACGATTCTTCCCTTCAATCACGAAATGATCCAATCCAGTTATTGGTGGTCCAGTAATATATTATTTCGAAATCTACAAGAATTCTCAAAACAAATAAAATGTACATGTAAACAAAATCACTCTGACAACTCTAGAAAACATACGCAAGTACCTACGTTCAAAAATTTTAACACTGCTGTCAAATATTATCATTGTATGTTTTTGTTAATTTTCCAATAGATTTAAAAACCTAAAATTACGTTTTTAATGTCATAAATAATATTAAAATATAATAAAACACGATACTTTAGGCATTATTGATGTTCAAAATGGAATATTTGCAATTACTAGTTTTAGGATCAAATACTGCCGAACAAAATATCAAAACGCACGCGTGATTTCATAATCTGCTATAGACAATTTGTCTTGGACCATACAGAATATGACATTTCGATTCCTTACCGTTACATGGTTTTCAACAAGACACGGCACTGACGTGGTTTGCACGTGGTAAGATATAAGCGGGGAATAATAATTACCATACAGAATTGGGGCCCTGGACAACTCTCCTTTCACCTCTCTTTGTACAGAACTGCCAAGGACCTATTTTAGTTAAAGAAGTACGGCTCAGCCCGCCATTTCCGTCTGGGGCGTCTGGTCCTACGGTTCTATGGCACTTTTTTTTTTTTCTTGATGGGAAATCATCAAATGGCTTCTCCCGCTCGCGCTCTGGGCGGAGCGGGAGGGCGTGTCAGACTTTTACTGACTAAAACCCACCCGTGTTCCTTCAGTTGCCTGTGCCGGGGCCACGGTAGGTAGCTCCTTCGATCATTCCGCGACCCTGGCTGGATGGCGAAGCACTGGGTCGTGAGTGATTGTCTGACATACACTACTCGAACTAAAACCTTCTCGAACGTTTGTTTAATTAACGTGTTAAAAAAAAACTGATTACGATACCACCAAAAACTCACGATATTCTAATCTGTTAATTAATAACGTAAAGAATGAGTCATTGTTTCATCGTTTCATCAAAAGGCATTATAGCCGGACCTTTATGAACGCTATCCCTTTAAACTGCAGCTCGAAACCACGTTAGAGTCGAGTCGAGTCTAACCCAGATTTGCTTAAGTTTTGCAGATAGAGTTATTCGTGATAGCAGCGTTCGATCTGAGAGAGAGATCTGGTTTTTGTTTTTGAAAATGGAGTGTTAAAATCCAGCTGCTTTAGATCACCTTATTCCAATTGCAAAGAGGGAATAACTACCGCTCTTGAATTTACTGTAGGTACTTATTACGTCAGTCGTCAGTAAAAGGAAGAGATTGGGTCCATGGCTATGACTATGACTTATAGTGACGTAGCATATCAGGAGATTGTCGTGTCTGCGAACGTATCCAACATGTTTTCTATTTTTGTGGTTAAGGAACCACATGACCGCAAATTAAAGTGTTATTGGGTCTGAGGTGTTTACCTCAAGTTAATAAAGTTTGCGCGGGCCAAAAATTCTACTATAGACCCCTGTTTTCGCGAGCAATTGGTGAAACTGCGGTGAAACTATGACTAGAATGATAAGGTAGAATGGTTTAATTGACTCCACAGTTGGCAAAAATGTAGATTTCGGAATGAGGTAGAAGGGATTCCACTCTAATTCAGCAATACACAGACCTTGTGAGTCAGTCAATGAGTTGTGTAAAAGACAATGGTGACTGAAAGAAAGATGTAGCTCAGAATAATTAAAAAAAAATAAATCAATTAGCAAAATAAATTATCACTTTTAGAGCTAGTGCTAAATGGAATCCGGAAAAAATTGAGGGATCTGATCAGATCTTTTCCTGATCCCATTTAGCACTAGCTTCTGATATTTGAACAATGGTTGTATTGTAGGTAAGATAACGTATATCTTACCTACACCAAGTACCGTTTGCTGAAGTAGGTACTCGAGCCTTACTTGGCTCTGGGCTTCAGAATAGCATCGCCTTTTTGTTCCATTTAATTTTCAGCCTGTATACTTGAATAAAGCGACGTAAAGTTGGCAGCCAACTAAATAAAAATCTTGGATGGCGCGAATATATACTCCCCAAAAGTGACAGGCTTGACTGGTAATACGCAAAATAGGTAGTAACTACACAAAAGCAAAAAAAAACTATTTTCCGGATATACAACAATCATTTTCTAACAAGGCTAAAATGCAGTGCAACTGTTCTTTCGTCCAATAAACTGCTATCATTATTTACTAGCAATTTAAAATACAGTATCATTCAGCGAGCGCGCCAGTGTTGTGCACAACGGCGTGAGCGACGTTCGTGTTGTGCTGCGTTCGTTGACTAACCGGATTTTTTCGAACGCACCCATTCACGATTGGCGGGAAAGTTTTATTTGACATTTGTTTTTTTAATTGCAACTATGAGTTTGGAGCAAAGGAACAAGAAGGTGACGGACATCTTCGAAAAATATAAAATTGCAGAATGGGGTAACGGCGACGGTCCTAAAAGAACGGTTAGTGATTTTACTTTATATCTTCTGGAACAATAATATTTATCTTTTGCAATAATTCTAAATACGAAACTTATCGGGCAAAATGTGTACTAAATAATATAGTGAATATAATATTTATAACTATTTAGTTATATATATTAAGAATAAGGAATTTCGATAAAAAAAATTGTTGTTTACGTCCTCAAATATGTGAAGTGATTAATCGCAGATATTAATAATATTTAGATTTAGAAGCACCACAAATTATTTGAACTTTATAGCAAAGGAACATTTAAAAGTATCAGCTTTCTATCCGGTCTATATATTATACTCGACTTTCGCTTACAAAATTAACGATTTGGTTAATAAAAACTTATGAAAACATAATATTCATGAACCGCTTCCCTCTACCAAAATTCCGCGTACCTACGTTTGATAATGCTCAATGCGCTTAATTGTAGTGTCCAGAAGATTGAATTAGTTTGCGAATGAATATTTTAGTACCTATTATTAGCTAATCGCTAGACTTAATGTATATTACTTTACTTCATTTATAAAATAACTTAATACAAATTTAGTACATACCTATATTATACGATTGGTGTAAAATCATTCATCAACATCGCGACTATTTTCAGTTTTGTGATTGTTGTGAGGATTTAATTAAAGCCTTTACCAAACAAGAATTAATTGATTAGTTCCATAACCTTTCTTTGCACATTTTTCTGTTTTTCATGGGCTGAATTTAGTCATAATATGTGGCTGACTTTAGTTATACAGATTGTCCGGTAATTAATGGATAACCTTGAAATAGGATATGATAGACCTTATGGCCGTTTTATAAAAATACAAAAAAAAAATGTATATATCGCAAGTAGTAGGTACCTAAGATAAAGTACGATTTTTTAGAAAAAAAATCTGTGCGTGTATTTCTAGTCACGCTATTTAGTCTCTCTATCGGCATAGTCAACGTACAATATTACAACAACAAATAACCGATGGAATTCATTCATTGTGATCGTGGTGAAGAAGAATGTAAAATAAGGTAAAAAAGTTAGTATTTTTTTTTTTCAAAAAGTCTTAGGTACGCACCTAATACTTGGGATATTTTTTTTTGTATTTTTTTCGGACGGCCATAATTACTATTATATGCTATTTCAAGGTTATCCATTATTTACCGGACACTGTATATGGCTGAATTTAGTCAAAAACTTCCTTTTATTATTTAGTTCCATTCCATGTCTTTGCTTCTCAATTGGCTTCGAGAATGCGTTTTTTATTAAAAAAAAAACTGGCCAAATTCATGTCGGACCACGTACAATGAAGGGTTCCGGAGTTGGGATGAATTTATCCCAAGAAGAAACCTAAAATTGCAGTTGAAAACATATTCTATCAAAAGGCCATAGACCTCATAGGTTTTCCTGTAATCTATACAGGCTATAAGGGACCGCCCTCCGCAGACTGATGGGGTGAATTCAATATATCATACTAAGATGACCGGTACACGAAATTATTTCAGGAACGTTATGGGAATCCAGTAAACCTGATTTGTTTTATTACCTCACACGCAATGTACCGCTGCCGTGGCAAAACGCGCGTAGCGAACGGCAGCGCAGCGAGCTTTCGGCCGCCGAGTATTTCAACATCCATTGCTGACTTTTTGATTTTAGCTGTTTTATTTGCATAAATGGAGTGCTACCTAAAGATAATGTAATTTTCCATTGAAATAAAGGTACTTATAGTAACTGAATATACGATAAAAAAAATTAAAATTTTCCTGAGAATATTTCCGATGGAATAAGATTCAAAATAAGGAGCTGAATGCACCCTGTTAGTTTGCGGAGGGCTGTCCCTTACAACCTGTATAGAACTATTTTTGTATTTTTTTCAAAATTCCGGCTCAGTATTTTCCAAGGTAAATTTTCATCTATTGTCCTAAATAGCTTTAAAACTATTTATTTTAAAATTATTAAAAAAAAAAATTTGGGACCCTTACAGTTAAGCCCTTTAGTAAGTGACTGAAAGATAGAGATACGAGTGATCCTATAAATAAGGGTTCCGTGTTTTATTCGAACGTACTTAGCCTTAAAAAATGTTTTTTTAAGTGCACCACTGGAATATCTAAACCTCTGCAATTCATTGAAACTCATCATACCTACTTTACTATTCCAGAATAACGTAGCAACAAACAAAAGCGATATTTTTTTATTGTTCAATCATAAAACAATATTTTTCATTTTTCACGTAATCTGAGTGTTTCAATAAAATCATGATAGGCTAAACTAGTCGTTGACTTAACCCACATACGCACGAGTGCTTTTTTCCGTGACGTTTTTTTTTACCGCGCACTGGATTTTCAACACTCGGCCTAGCGCTGTAAGTTGAAATTCCAACAGTACGCTTTTTTACGCGCTAGGGATGCGCTTTGTTGAATTCTCAACGCTCGGCTCTACGCCGAGAGTTGAAAATTCAAGGCGCGGTTAAATAAGCGCCCGTGCCACACGGGCTTACTGATAACTTTTATACATAATCTCTTTTATTGCAGTATTTGTACTTAAAATCTTCAAAGACAAGGTCATATTTTGACATTGACGTTTCAATATGACAGAAAATAACAAGTGAAATTGATGGATTAAGATAATATTTGTAGTATCGATTCTTTTATCTACTTAGTACGCAGTATGACAGTATCTGAGTAGAATGATATACACATACATACACATTAGCGGAACATAAAAAAAATGTCTAAAAACTAGTTTTCGTAACATTGCTGGCTGGTTGTTAATTCGTTTTATTTTACTATTAATTATTTCAAATTGAGAAAACAATTGAGCGTCACCTTTTATGCGATTGTTTTAATTTTATTCGAACTTACATCATTTCATGCGAATTTCCCTTAATCAATGGTTTCGGTTTAAAATTTCGTAAAATTTTCATTAAAATTTAGTTTAATTTGTTTTTTTTTTTAACTTTTAAATCTTTTCAAAAGTCAAGGACTTCATTCTGCCCGGCCCGACTTGAGCGTAACTGAGAATGCCAGGGCACTTGAGATGAGGAAAAATGATCAAACCTACAGAGTGATCTCAAGAATTCTTCGCCGACCTGTTTCAAAAATTTGCCGCAGTATCCAACGATTCAAGGGAGACTAATGCTTTTGTGAGAAGACCGGTACAAGGCAGAAAAAGATGTACTTTTGAGCAGGGATGATCATTTCATACAGCTTCGCGTCCGTGTATGTAAGAACCCACGTCTAACGGCCGTCCAAGCCAGAAATGAGCTTGAGGAAGTTCGAGGTGTCACACTAAGTGAGCGTACGGTACCAAGAACATTCAAAGAAGCTGGTTTTGGTTCGTTCGTGCCCGCCAAGGCTCCAAAACTTGAGATATATCATCATAGAAACAGGCTAACTTTTGCTCGGGAACATCGACTTAGGACCACGGAACAATATTGTTTAGTGATGAGTGCAGAATTCTTTTAAATGAAATTGACGGAAGGCAAAGAATATCGAGCCTTTTCAGGGAAAACATCGTAAGCGCCAAAAATCACAAACTATTTTTTCTTCGTAACCTCATAATTAGACAGTTTTACTTCTTGTCGCAATTACTCTTAAATTTTTATTTTAAATTTACACGACTTTATTGTTGTAAGAAATTATCATCGTAAATGAAAACATCGTTAATTTGGAAAGAGAAAACCCTTTCCTGTAAAAAGTGCAAATTGTCGCTTACGATGTTCTTCCTGAAAAGGCTCGATATACAGGGTGTAAGGGACAGCCCGCCGCAGACCAATGGGGTGAATTCAGTATATCATACTAAGATAACCGGTATATGAAATTATTTCAGGAACGTTATGGGAGTCCAATAAACCTGATTTGTTTTTTTAACTCGCACGCAATGTATCGTTACCGTGGCAAAACGCGCGTAGCAAACGGCAGCGCAGCGAGCCTTCGGCTGCCGAGTATTTCAACATCAATTGCTGAGTTTTAATTTTAGCTGTTTTATTTACATAAATGGAGTGCTGCGTACAGAGAATGTAATTTTACATTGAAATAAAGAAATAGGAACTGAATAAACGATAAAAAAACTGTAAATATTCCGGTGGAATTAGATTCAAAATAAGGAGCTGAATGCACCCTATTCGTTTGCGGAGAGCTGTCCCTTATATCCCGTATAGACGCAAAGGAGAACGGTTGGGGGGGGGGGGGGGATATGTTTGGGAGCTCGTACGGATCTGGTGGTGATCGATGGAGGGAGTGCAGGATAATACTCGGCTCATACTGCTCGTTCAACTCGAGTATAATTATCTTAATAATGTGAATATCACAGTTATGGAGTGGCTAGCGAGATCACCGGATTTTTTCATAATCATCTCATTTTAATTTTAAAAGGTGTGTAGTTATTTGATTTAGGACGCAATGTTCGGAGAAATATCCTGTCATTTTCGCAGCTGCGCTAGTTCAATGACCGACCCTGCACGCCAAAGCCCTAATAATGATGATGACGAAATAAGTTTTCTTATCCTAAATTACATTAATGAGTTTTTTATTAGAGGAACTTTTCCTCCTCGTGACATCTGTTATTTGGTACCAGGCGTTACTATGACACATCGAGAAAAAGACTGTCACACAGTCTAAAAAATATACAATGTGGATCTGGACGTACGGCATTAAATTGAAATGAGCACAGCACTAGTCCATCGAAACATTTTAAAACAAGAAGATTAGTGTAGTAGTTAATGGAAAATTAAAAAAATGCAGTTTTCAAACAAAATAAATAGCAGAATCAACTGCATAAAAACTAAACACGCTTTATCTACGAAAAGTCACTGACCAACGGTGCAGTGCGGGGTGCGGGGCGCGGTGGCGGCAATGTTTACCTATTATTAAGGACTCAGATCTACATCATGTTGAAAAATAAGAAAATGAAAAATAATTTCCTGCGGCTAAAATATTCATTGGATTTGATTGATTTTTTTTACACGGATAAAGAACATGATTCTCTTTACGTGGTTAAAAGGAATGTCAAACGGCCTGCTCCACCTTGTATAAGTACCTAATGTATAAAGCCGAACTTTTTCTCATACTCGAAGTGCTATATTTAGGTACAGAGACGCGTGCTAGGCTAGCTATGATTATCTATACTCTATATCATTAAATCCGATGAGTTTCGAACGCGGAAGAGCGCAACAAGACACATCCGCTTGTGGCAACTGGTTTCTCAAGTAACATGGACAGGTCATCTGCTCTCTGCGAAAATGCATCTACCTAACGACGCCTCTACTAGGCTAGAATAATGTTTGAATAAAACTGTTATTAATACTCTTTACATAAGTCCAATGACGAAATGAGGATGCAGTTTCCAAAAACTAAAAATATTTTTTAATTTTTTAAAAGGACTGGTGTTTTGCTCAAAGTGTAATGGCGAATCTTCCGTGAAAAAAAAGTCAGCTGCTTCATACATACATACATACTTCAGTTCGCATAATTCGATAAAATGTAGGGAACAGCTGATTTTTTTTCACGATCTCAGGTTTTGTCCCATAGTATAAGTTGTTCATAATGATGAGTACAATGGCCCCTTAGAGGTTTTCAGTTATTTCAATTTACATATACACAACATTCAAAACTTCACGCCTGTATTTTCCGAAGAGTCGGGCAGAGGTGTACCTATAGCACACCCACATTTTGCCAGTTATGTTTTAGACACATCCAATTACACCTTGTAAGGCTAATTAGCGAGTGACGCAAAGATGGTGCAATTCTTTACTTGTAGGGAAATGAAAGCGTGCTTCCACAAATTTATGTCGCAGTAAGATGGTTGTAGCCGTGATGTATTTATATCCCTAGGGATGTCTAGGTATATAGCTATGTACCGTAATACAGTTATCCTAGTAAGATAGTTATATAACTATGATACGAACACGATCTAGTAATACAGGGCATTTTTTAATCACTATCCAAATTTTCGCAGGGTGTTCTACCCATGAATATGAACAACTTTTACTATGGGACCAACTCTGAAATCACGAAGAAAAAATCAGCTGATTTATACAAAAGTTCAATACCTACTCGACCAAAATGTATGAAACAGCTGATTTTTTTTCAAATTGACACGTAAAGAAGAAGGTCCTATTCAATCAAATATTTAGTCTTCTCTATCTTTTATCGCTTAAGTACACCACATCCTATCAAAAAAATTACGAGTAGACAGAAACCTCTCTTCACTTCACCAATAGGCAGACATTGCTAATTGTTAACCATTTCCGAAGTACTTACAAAAAGGAAAATGCCCATTTGAGGCCCTCAATGGACATTAGACGAGAAAAAATACTTTATGCATTAATTGTCATAAAAAATATGTACTTATTTACTTTATACAGGGTTACAGGGAAAGTCGTACTGAATATTAAAGGATGTTATTATTCAGGTCATTTCCGATGAATTTCATTCTGAAATAAAATGTCCGAAACTTAACCGTTATGGAGATATTAAATTTTAAAGATTATTTTTAAAAATCCTTTATTTTTTGGCTTTTAGTCGTTTTCTTTGGGATTAGAGCTCCTAGAGTCGGTTTTTTTGATGTATCTAATTAGAGGACATGTCCATTAATAAAAATGATCAACAGAAACTGAACCTACTAATAACAGCTTAAAAAACTGCTCGACAACGGTTAGCATTATGAATTTTCTAATAGAGTGTTCTTAACTTTAACAGGCTTTTAATAAAAAATATTGTATGGAACTTATTCTGCAAATAATTTTATAAAGTTCTACGTCTCTTTAGCTATTCAAAAAGGTATAACACTTGCTATTAAATAGGCAAAACATTGCCCAAATAACAGTTTAGTTAGGAGAGGGTACATTTTTAGTTTGAGGTAAAAGTAGCTAAAATACGTAAAAAAAAGACAAAAATTTTAGCAATATTTTTATAATTCATGTTCTACATGGCCGCCGCTATTTCTTACACAAAGTCTCATTCTTTTTCTTAAATTACTTTTCACGACAGAAGTTCGTAGGTTCCGCCTCATTTCCTCAGCCGCATCAATAATTTTTTGTCTTAGAATATCGACATTTGCGATCGGTGTCATTTGGTCAAATACTAGGCTTTTCATATGACCCCACACATAAAAATCCATCGGCGTTAAATCGGGGCTCCTCGCCGGCCATGCTATGGGTCCGCCTCTTCCAATCCATTGGTTTGGGTAATTCTCGTCCAACCATGTTCGAACACTTCTTCTGTAGTGCGCTGGGCAGCCATCATGTTGAAAGAACATGTCTCGTCTCAATGCAATAGGCAAGTCTTGCATTAAAGAGGGTAACTCCTCCCTCAAAAAGTTTTCATATGTCTCGCCATTCAAGTTATCGGGCAGGAAGTATGGCCCTATCAAGTTATTTGATATTATACCCATCCACACATTAAGACTGAATCTCCTTTGTGACCCTTTTGGTCTTTTTTTCTTGGGGTTACCTTGCGCTTTGGGAGCCCAATAATGGGTGTTATGATAGTTTGTGATGCCGTCTTTGTCAAATTTCGACTCATCTGTCCACATGATTTTCTTTAAAAAATCCGGATCTTCATTATCGGCATTGAGCATAAATCTGCAGAAGTCTAGTCGTCTCAATGGATCCCCTTCTTCAATTACTTGCACTGGCGTGTAATGGTAAGGGTATTGCCCAGAACTGTGCATTACGAACCAGACTTTCCACTGGGAAATACCAAGCCGTCGAGCGACAACGTTTGTTGACGTGGTTGGGTCGGCTTCAAAGAGACGTCGTATTTCATTATCTTCGTCGTCGTCATCAAGAACACGAGGTCGTCCCATGTCAGTCCGACGTACTAGCACAGAACCAGTTTCTCGTAGTCTTCGATAAACTCTGTCAAATACGCCAATATCAGGTACTCGGCGAGTAGGATACCTTAGCATGTATTCATTGCGTGCACGCAACGACACTCCTTCGCAAAATCCATAACACATTAGGATGTCAGCATATTCCTCGTTGGTAAATGTTGCCATGTTCACAACACAAATCAAAGTCCAGTTACAAGCCACGTCACACAGTTAGAAGATGAAACAGTCCAAAAATCCAAGCCAAGTCGCGTTTTTACAAAAAAAAAATCGGAGGGCACGGATAACACATCTACCATGGAAGAATCGCATGAGCAGACTAAACAAACACCACGATCCACGATTTGACAATTCAGACATTTAAAATGACATAAATACCTGTCACCGCACGTCTCCCGGGCACAAACAATGTCTACCCAAACCTTTTTTCATTGTTTAAAAGTGCCAGGTAGTAAGCCGGATTCTTTTGTATCGAAATTATGTTATGTTGTACTACCAGATGGGCCTATTCTAATAACATTATTTTAAGATTTTATGAACAAACCTAGTAGATGATATACCTTTTTGAATAGCTAAAGAGACGTAGAACTTTGTAAAGTTATTCGCAGAATAAGTTCCATACATTTTTTTTTTTTAAAGCCCATCAAAGTTAAGAACACTCTATTAGAAAATTCATAATGCTAACCGTTGTCGAGCAGTTTTTTAAGCTGTTAGTAGTAGGTTCAGTTTCTATCGATCATTTTTATTAATGGACATGTCTTCTAACTAGATACATAAAAAAAAACCGACTCTAGGAGCTCTAATCCCAAAGAAAACGACTAAAAGCCAAAAAAATAAAGGATTTTTAAAAATAATCTTTAAAATTTAATATCTCCATAACGGTTAAGTTTCGGACATTTTATTTCAGAATCAAAATCATCAGAAATGACCTGAATAATAACCTCCTTTAATATTCAGTACGACTTTCCCTGTAACCCTGTATAATAGCAAATGTGTTTTTTATACTTGGGTAAAAATATATTAGGGAAACCCCTCCTATCATAATCAATAATCAAGCATTGAAAAAAGAAAAGTTTTTTTAAATATTTAAAATAGTGGCGTCAATTTGAATATATTTTTTAGATATCCAATACTATTAAGATTTTAAAACACTCCATTTTTATATTAATATTTGATGTTCATCTTGGGCCTAGGATAGGCATTCCCCTTTTCGCAAAAGCAATTTCATTCTAAAGGCGACGATGCTGTAGTAAATAAAATAAATGTATTTTTTAGAGTGTTGCCTGTTTACAACGTTTCCTTCGCACACCGAAAGTGTTAGGTTTCGTTCGAGGAAGCGCTAGTTCACACTTCTATTCAGGGAATTTTATACAATGCTGTTTATTCAAAGGCGATGTAATAATGCTCTTCCGCCACATGTGGAGTATATTAGTATAATCTTCATTTCACGTGCACTTAAACCCCTTTGTTTTTTCTTTCGCTTACAATGTCCAATTACGTATACCACGCTAGCAGAAAAAAACAGTAAATTACTAAAAATCCACCGTATGTTTAACTGCTTATAACTCATAAGGGCTAAAAGAAAGAAAATACGTTTATTTGCGGTAACACATGACGCAAAGAAAAGATACAAACAAAAAATAACAAGTTGGGGGAAAATATGCGCCACATCCACGCAAAACGGCCATCGCTCAGAATAACGCTGTGACCCTATGCGAGACAGAGCCACGCCACAGCGCTGGCTGCCAATAAGTTATCCATAAAGGTCTCCTTAGTAACTAAGTCCCAGATAGTAATTTGACATTTCAAATTTGTTCCAAGTAGGTATAATTTTATCATTTCATAGTTTGACATTTGCACCTGTCAAATTACTATCTACTATCTGGGATTAAAAAACGAAGTTTAGAATAGATTCCATCTAGCTAGACGTAGACTAAAATCTAAATCTAACTACTGTTACTTCATACCGTTGCATTATCTTATCGTGCATTAGGCTCGTAAACATGTCGTAGTTACAATCTATGGATCAAAGATTTTTTTTTTTTTTGTAACAGTTGAAGTTGTTTCCCTTTTCTTAGTTCTGAGTTGAGCTACACGATTACTGACAAATGCATGCACTGACTGGACAGCCGATCTATTCTGTTAACATCACACCATGAGCACTTAGGTGAAGTGAGCTCAATCCCTAGTAGAGTAAGGTGGATGACAGTTCACATCACGCTCACTTCACCTAAATTTTCACGGTGGGATCTTTCCAGAATAGCACCACTGGTCCACTCAAAGCTGGGTGGTTCTTTCCTCAAAATACCATCTAAGACATTAATCTGCATGGTCCTCATATGGCCTGACCAAGATTATGTTTGGACTTTAAAAGAGACTGTGACCGCCGAGATTGTTTCGGTCTTTCTTCTCAGAGTAGTTAGATAGGAAGCACCGAACTCATCTAGTTTTAAAACATAATTATTTTTTTGACATTTAAAAGTGTTTTTATTAAAACCAAATTACAGAAATAAATACTTATCATTTATCATTAAAATGTGTATTATCCGTTTAACTGTACCTAATCTAATATACCATCTGTTTCATGTTGCTCTTTAAATAATTTAATACATTGATTGGGCCCTTGTATGACAAACTTATAGCGATGAAAAAAATGAAAAAATGCAATTAAAATCGATCACTGAACGTGTTGTACCTATTTGTAAGCGTATAAGTAACAACTGTTTCAATTTGGCTGTTTTTATTACACTGTCCAATTTTTATTTCTGCATGTGTAAGGGGTGTGGGTGTGTTAGTAAACGGTGGACATCGGATTATTTTGCGATTACCGTCTTGCGTTGGTGAAAATGTGTTCGTGTAATACTTAGAATGCGAAATATTATGCGAAGCAATTGGTGACAAAAACGGTGTCCAAGGTCACCCATTTTTTATATTTTGATGGCTTTATATTATACCTCTCGATAAGCACAATGGCTCTATCTCTGGTGAATAGGTTGCATGAAATAAGTATAATATTATAGTGCTTAAGGCGCTCTAGCCCGACCAAACAACCTTGAGATTTCAGTCCTTCTCTGTCCTGCCGCTCTGACCCGCTCTATCCCGCCGCTCTGACCCGCTCTGTCCCGCTCCCTTCACACGTCAATTTATCATAAAATTCACAAAATTTTTGGAATTATTTTAATAAAAAATAAAATTTTGGTCCTTTGAAAAAAATATTTCTAGCAATATTTTCATTATTAAATTGTCTATCCATTATTATCAGTAGCAAATTAAAATAATGTTTACTTCACGAGGAGACGCATGTTATTAATCGTTATTTCTCATTTCTGTGGTTTCGTTGTAAGATTAATTAAAAATTTACTCCTTTCAAAAAAAAAAAAAAAAAGTATATGGAATCAAGATTATGTAGAAATTGAATGTATTTTTATTTGTTGATATTTCTTTTAAATAACAAGTAGATAGCTCCAAAAAACTGCACAAAAAACGGCTAGCGCGGCGTTTTGGTCAGGGAGGCGCCTTAACCAACAAAGAACCGTTTTATGACCCTTAGTGCTAGCACCATGCTTGCTACTTGGTCCACTGGCACTTCTAAACGTATGTCTTTTATCAAATACTATAGTTTTATAGTTCATATGCAACATTAAAACATACCGGTGTAGTATTATGTCACAGTTACGCTACTGGCATTAGATTTACGTAAACATTCGACTTTCTCCACATTTCTCGCGCGGATTCATACGAATCGGAGGGGTTAGCTAGTAGAGCCGCTCACGCAGTGTTATAGACACTAGTTCATAGATTAACAGTTTGATGACAATATTCTTTGTTGTCAGCAGAAGCTATATGAGAATAAGTGGTCGATAGCGGAGGTAACTGCCGAGGATGATAGCAAGACATTCTTTACTATCAAGACAGACTTACTCTATTTATCCAAGAAGATGTTATAATTGTAATGAAACTGAACTAAATAATTATTTATCTTCGACACTCGTTTTATTTTTGTTGACTTCCTTTTTCCAGTTTCCCACATGTAGACCAGGTACTTAAATAGCCAAACAAATGACAGTATACAGGGTGTAAGGGACCGCCCTCCGCAGACTGATGGGGTGAATTCATTAAATCATACTAAGATGACCGGTACATGAAATTATTTCAGGAACGTTATGGGAATCCAATAAACCTGATTTGTTTTATTACCTCACACGCAATGTATTGTTACCGTGGCAAAACGGGCGTAGCGAACGAACGGCAGCGCAGCGACCCTTCAGCCGCCGAGTATTTCAACATCCATTGCTGATTTTTTGATTTTAGCTGTTTTGTTTACATAAATGGAGTGCTGCGTACAGATAATGTAATTTTACAATGAAATAAAGGAATAGTAACTGAAGATACGATAAAAAAAAAATCCCGAGAATATTTCCGGTGGAATATGATTCAAAATAAGGAGCTGAATGCACCCTGTTAGTTTGCGGAGGGTTTACAGTTTTTATTTTCCCGTCACGACATTGTAATGAGCATAATGCTGTTTCTCTACAATGCATAATGTAGGTAACAACTAAATAATAGGTAGGGGAAAAAGTTTCTTCGCATTTTTTAAGAAAATTCAAAACATTTTTAATATAGTTTATTCACATTTAACTGAAGTATGTAGGTACCATTTTGTTCGATAACTTTTTGCCATCTTGTAGGTAGGGACATGATCCCATTGCTATAGAAATTTTGGGACTTCTGATCAAAATACCGCGACAAGTGGTTTTGGCAGTCCTCTCGTGATGTTAACCTGACACTGCCTAAAGAATTCTGAAGAGACCGAAACAGGTGGAAATCTGAAGGTGCAAGGTCAGGACTATACGGCGGATGCATTAACACCTCCCAGCCAAACTCTCTTAATTTTTGCTGAGTGGCTAAAGATGTGTGAGGTCTAGCGTTATCATGATGAAAAACCACACCCCTTCTGTTGATTAATTCCGGCCGCTTTCTCTCAACTTCTTGCTTTAATCTCATCAGTTGTTCGCAGTAGAATTCAGAATCGATGGTCCTGCCTGGTGGTAACAGCTCATAATGAATAATGCCCTTCCAATCCCACCACACACACAGCATCACCTTGTTGCGAGTTAACCCGGGTTTCGCCGCAGTCTGTGAAGCCTGACCGGTCTTTGACCACGACCTTTTTCGCACGTTCTTGTCGTACGTGATCCACTTTTCATCACCAGTTATCAGCTTCTTTAAAAATGGTTCGGTTTCATTACGTCGTAATAAAGAATCACAAATGAGTACACGGTTCATTAGGTTTCTTTCAGTGAGCTCGTGAGGTACCCAAATATCGACCTTTTTTGTGTACCCAGTTTTTTTCAAATGCGCCAAAACTGTTTTGTGGTCAATTTCCAGTTCTTCAGCTACGTCGTAACTACTGATATGCCGATCTTGCTCAACTTTTTCAAAAATGGCATCCATTTTATCCGTAATAGGGCGACCAGAGCGACGTGCATCTTTGATATCAGAATTTCCGGATTGAAAACGCTTAAACCAAATTTGTGCTACTCTCACAGACACTGCACCAGGTCCATAAACATCGCAAATTTTTTTCGCGGCTTGCGTTGCATTTTTACCTTTTTTGTAGTAAAATTTTAAAATGTATCGAATTTCTTCATTAGATTCACTCATCTTGACAGTACGAAAAACAAATGAAAATCACACATTTTCCTAATTTGAATTTGGAATTATGTTCTTTAAAATTTAAACTTTCAATGATACCAAAACCAGCCAGATACAAATAGTATAGCCAAAGAGATTTTATTACATACTATAATGCGAAAAGACTTTTTCCCCAACCTAATATTTACTTTGCTATGTAGAGCCATTGGAACAGTTGGTGACTGAATTATCTTGACTTACTTAATTCATATTATTACAGTACGGATAAATAGAGAGATCTGTTGTGCAAATTATTATTGATATCGAAAGGTTTTTCATTCAATTGGGCGCATAGAAATATATCTATGCTTGGGCGTTTTTCCTGACAATTTCTTCCCACGGACTAATTCGCACGACTGTCAAAGTCACCCCACTGTCAAATTCTCCCTACTGACTACAGTCCAGCCGTCGAGAGAATGCGTTCCTGACACCTGTCAGTTGGACAATTTCTAGTAGTAATAAAATCAAATTCGCAAAACACATATTCGTTAGTATGAAACTGACAGGTGTCAAGGACGCATTATCTCGACGCCCGAACTGTAATTCGCACTACTGTCAACCTCTCCCTACTGTCAAATTCATTATTCTGACAAAGCCCCGCTGTCAAATTCGCCCCTCTGACTAATTGACCTTACTGAAAAGTTCGGCCCAATGACAAATTGACCCTATTACCAAAGTTACAAATGACCGTTTATAGATTAAGAATGGTAGACAATGGGAAAGAGACATAGATTCCATTTGTTTCATAAACAAAACGACTTTGATCGGCTATGATCGTATCAATGAAAAGTAATGGGTGCATCTATTACAATTTATGTAATGGGTTTATGATTAATAATACGAGCCGCAAAATAGTTCGTGATACTGGCGGTCTATTGTGACCAATTTGCCGCAAAAAGCATAATAAAAAACAAATCAAAAGTTAATGTTTATTAAAATAGTAAAATGATAATAGCATGGTGACAAAAATATGTAGGTACTTAATTATTAAATGTTGGCATACTTCTCTGAATAAACAAAATTATGTTCTTTTATACTGTAGGTAGGTAATACTAATATGATATTCAAAGATTTAGATTATAAAATTAATTTAAACTAAAAGTTCTCACGGCAATTTTTAAATCCAGTTTGCTGCTTGACTTTAAAAGGCCTTCAAAATATACCACTCAAAATTAAAAATATCAGTCGTATGTACAAAAGAATAACATACAAAAAATAAGTTTATATAAATAACAGTAGGTTTATTCCATTGACATTCAATTTCGAATGCAATACCTATTGCATTTAATAACTTGTCCAAGGTTGTACTATAATGCCCTTCACCATTGGACTTATTTATCCAATTTTCATTAAAGAACTGATTTAAGTACGACTAATGGTATTATTGGATCTCGGGTAATAATTTGTGGTATTTAGGCGAACGACCTTTATGCATAACAAGTTTGACGGAAATAGTCGATTAGGGCTGTGTGGAATATTCACACATGGCATATCGACTATCGTGTTGGTCTAACAAACAGTACAAATAATTAAATCTAATTACTTGGTAATTGATTAGAAGGTCAGCCTTAACATACTATTAGGTGGCTCATCTATCATATCTCTCAACCGATTAGAAGTGACAAAAATTGGGAATGACTGATTCACCTGTTACTTTCATGAATCTATTACTTTTTTAGTCACTAGCTGTGCCCCGCGATTTCGTTCGCGTGGAAGTCGTAAGATACAAAATATACTAAAATAACAGCCACATTTTAATAAAACTTCCTCGTCCCCCGACCCGTCGCGATGCATCGCCCGTTCGCGCTATTACTTCGTTTTCGCTTAGTGTTCATTCAGACTTTTTTTTTGCTCGGCCCGTAAGGGTCGTAGCGTGATGTTAAATAACCTATAACTATCCTCGAGAATTGGGATACCAAATGCAAGAAGAATTTTACAAATCCGACTTTTTGTTCACAATTTCATGGGTTTTAATTTTTTGCGCAGAACCCTAATTATTTTTCTAAAACGAAATTAGCCTAAGTTACTCCCCGTAATATCAGCTATCAGCCAGTGAAAATCCCGTCAAAATCGGTACAGCTGTTTCGGAGATTAGCCGGAACAAACAGACAGACAGACAAAATTTTTAAAAATTGCGATTTTGTTGTAAGTATCGTATATACTTTCTTATGCATTTAGTAAAAAGTTGTTATTTTGATATTACAAACAGACACTTCAATTTTATTGATTTGTATAGATTTACAAAATAGAATAAGTTGAAATGCAAGATATCAGGAACACATTAAAAAAAAACGCTTAAAGCCATCACCCTGTACTTCTAGTCCTAAGGACTTGGTTGTAAAATTGGTCTTATTTTGATAGTGTTTTAAGTACCACATAATGTCATGCTGTTTCCTTTTCAAAAAGACATTCTAGTATTTGAAATTGTGTGTGGTCCAATCCAAGTATGAACCACGCATTGTAATGTCTTTGAGTTAAGTGTCTGAACCAGGAAATCGTGATAGGGGTTTTGGATAAGTTTTTATAGAAAACTTAGCCACGAAAAAACGTTAGGCCAGCTCGAGAGTTTCACCAGACAGTTAAAAAATTGAATTGAGAATAAACCTTGTAGTTGATTGTTAAAAAAAAATCACCAAAAACGTGCAAATAGCACTGCCGTATTTTGACAAGTTTGGCGTAAATAAGAAGTCTGCACACACACAGTCACAGTCTTTAAGTTTTCTATATAAACTTATCCAAAACTCATAACACGATATCCTGGTACCGACCCTTATGGAGAATGTGCAGGCATGCACATGCCTCGACTTCGAAAGTAGGTGCTTAAAAAACTTTAACATTACTAAAGATTGGTTATATTCATCTATACAAATAAATAAAATTGAAGTGTCTGTTTGTAATGTTAAAATAACAGCTTTTTCCTGAATGCATAAGAAAGTATATACATTACCTATAACAAAAAAACAATGTCTGTCTGTTTGTTCCGGCTAATCTCCGAAACGGCTGGACCGATTTTGACAGGACTTTCGCTGGCAGATAGCTGATGTTGTAAGGAGTAACTTATGCTACTTTTATTTTAGAAAATAATTAGAGTTCCGCGCAAAAAATGAAAACCCATGAAATTGTGAACAAAATCCGATTCAAATAGGGAAGTATTGACATCCACGCGGGCGAAGCCGCGGGCAACAGCTTGTTTTAAATAAAATACAGTATTGAAATGTAGATACGACTTGATTATAATCTATGTTAGCAGTCTGTAATGTGTGCATATATGTATGTACTATGGCTTGCACGAAGGTTTACGCCACGGGTCACTGGTTTTGTTAATCATACCAGCGTACCATGATAAAAGATTTTATATGCTACTGTGAAACATGGATGCAGATTGGTTTGAATGTTTAATATATCAGCTGTGTTGCAGAATTGGTCCTTGCATTCCGAAAATTGTAAAGGAAAACCAAAAGTGTTTGTGAACGTCCCTATAGCAAGCGTAAATTTATGCACTATTGTGGACTGTATCATCATCTGCCTAGCCTTTTCCCAACTATGTTGGGGTCGGCTTCCAGTCTAACCGGATGCAGCTGAATACCAGTATTTTACATGGAGCGACTGCCTATCTGACCTCCACAACCCAGTAACTGGGTAATACGATACCCCTTGGTAAGACTGGTTGTCAGACTTTCGGTCTTCTGACGACCCGTAACGACTGTCAAAGATCTACGAATGACAGCCGGGACCAACGGCTTAACGTGCTTTCCGAGGCACGGAGGATTCTCGGTATGTAAAGATGGTCACCCATCCACGGACAACCCCGGCAAGCGTAGATTAACCTGATGGATCGACCCGTGCGGCTGTTATTACTTAGCCACGAGCTCCTCATTTTATATTGTGAACTGTATATATAAGTTAAAACTATGCCTTTTTTATGTCTATCCTAATGCAAATGGGTCTTAACTTATATCTACGTATGGCTAATGCTGGGCGTCCGTTACATGCACCTTAACATAAATAGGCGATTGTGTAAGTCCAAGGCTAATGGTTACTTGTACTTAAGATATATTGTATACAGAAGCTGTTGGTAAACCTTTATTAATAAATAAAGAAAATTCGGGAGGTGTCGTGAGACACCCGGTTGGAACGAAGTTTTTCGCTGTATATTATGTATTGACACAGAGCCATCTAGCGTAAGTTTTTAGAAGCTTAAAACTTATACTAGATGGCTCTGTATTAAAAAGCAAAAACTTTTGACACGCGAAACTTGAGACCTTGAAACTGACTTTTTCGAGCATAACGCCTTTTCGTTACGTGACGATATCTATCAGTCAACTCCTATCGTAAGCCGCGTTATAGAACATCGTTCCAATAAATGGATATATGGGTTTCTCATCTGAATTTAAATAAATAATCTATTAAAAAAATTAGACGCCGAATCTAACATTTCTTACTAAATCTGCATTTTCTAAGGAAGAGGAAATCAAGTTACCAATCATTGAAACGTTTTACTGTTATTAAAAAATAAATGTTCAGACGTGTATAAAGCACATGCCTGACCTTTATCGAGGCCGAGACACCGAGTAATTTGATTGTGTTCATAGTTTCTAATCAATTCACTCTCAATGACCATCAGACACCACGTTTTAATATGCCTACAGAGTTTCCTGGTTGCAATTAACTAAAATAGCTATTGATAGTTATTTTTAACTGTACCGAGAAAACAACCTGGTAATGCCTTATTCTGAACAAAGCGCTTGACCTCGATCTCGCCTGATAGAAAACAATAGAAGAAAACTTCTTCCATGAGGCTCATCTGCAAAGATTTCTATTTAGAGGATCAATTAAATATTCCTTATTTTCTATTGGCTAAGAATAAACTGTCGACACCCGTTTATTAGGTTCCCTGCATTTCAAAAACGTTTGAAAATATCCGAATGGCACATCGCACCTTCTAACACAAATGTTATCATAATTAAATTCAACCTTATTAATATGCAGGGAAACACTTTCTAATTCCATTGTTCTTATAACTATAATCTTTTTGTTTCAGTGCGCACAAGTGGCGACAAATGTGGTGGAGCAAAAGCACCAGGTGTCCAGAGCGAAGAGAAGTCGTGCCCTAGGAAGCAGGGCTTTTAGAGGCAGCACAGTATGGTTCACAGGCCTTAGTGGGGCTGGCAAGACCAGTATAGCGTTTGCACTTGAAGCTTACCTGGTTTCTAAAGGTTGGTACCTATCTATAATTTGTAGTATATTAAGTGTTAGTTGAGATGGAGTAGTAGTGTAGTGGCGGCCAAGCTTGCTTGCTTGGTATCTACAACGCCACATGCGCACTACGCATCAAAGACCTGACGTCATACAATTATAGTTATTGTGAATTGCCAGGGCAGCCTTTTTCGATAAGGATGTCAGTACCCATTTAGATATTTGTAGTACACTTTATGCAATAAAATAAAATGCTTTATAATGTTTAATTGTTAAAAACACTTATTAAAAGACCGAGGAATATTTTTATGCTAGGTAACTATTTAGTATTCTGTGATCACACCCCGAAACTGCAAATATAAGACAAGTAATACCCACATCATTTGACATCGTTCGCATCGTGTAGTACCTAACTATTTAATAGTCAGTGACGTAACCACTCTGCATGGCCACGAATACGAATGAAGTACGAGATGGAGGAAACTGAAAACAGATTAATTGATTTGTTCGTTCATTTACAGAATTAGCGTGATAGGCATAGAAATATAAAAACAGGTAATAGGTAACTACTATGCTTCTACACTATGAACAAACCTGCGCTGGCGTCATATTGTGACGTCATGCACGCTTTTAAATAAACAATAATCATATGAAAATAACATTAACAAGATAATAACGATAATTAATATTATTCAAATGTACAAATGGATTTTAATATATTCTACTATTGACATAATTTAAAACCTAACAATCTTAAAATAATAATGATAATATGTACAAGTATATAAAAAAGGGAGGGGGTAAATAATCAGAGGGCATCAAAAAATTCATCCGCATCGCTGTCAACAGGAAAAGTGCCCAGAAGGCTGGCAGCATTACCACGCTGGTCCTGGCGCAGGGGAGGTCGCACCAGGCGGCGGCCGAATTAGCGGCACGCGGGGTTGCGACAATCGTAGAGAGGATCCGGCAATTGGGACTCGAGGTGGCCTTGCACAAGTCCGAGGCCATGTGTTTTCATGGTCCTCGGAACGCGCCACCATCGGCTTCCCAAATAACGGTAGGAGGGGTTCTCATCGGTGTCGAGTCGACGATGAAGTACCTGGGACTCGTCCTCGACAGCCGGTGGAATTTCGTGGAGCATTTCCGACGTTTGGCTCCCAGACTGGAGCGGGCCGGGGCTGCCTTGGGGCGGCTCCTGCCCAATCTGGGGGGTCCAAACGCCTCCTGCCGGAGGCTCTACGCGGGGGTCGTGCGGTCCATGGCCCTTTACGGAGCTCCGGTGTGGGCGCGTTCCGTGAGGCGGCGACCGGTCCGTCGGTTGAACGCGTCCCAGAGGGTCATGGCCATCCGGTTAGCCCGGGGATACCGCACGGTCTCCGGGGAGGCGGCGAACCTCCTTGCCGGATTACCGCCATGGGATCTGGAGGCAAAAGTCCTCGCGCACATCTGGGAGTGGCGCGAGGAGGCAGGACGCCGGGGCGTAACTCCGTTGCCGCGAGAAATCGCGGCACGGCGGACAGAGCTCCGGCAGGATCTCATGGCGGCATGGAGAGTGCGATTGTCGCAACCCAGCGCTGGGCACGCCACAATTGCGGCGATAAGTCCCCTCTTTGAGGAGTGGCTGGAGAGGCGCCACGGCGTCCTCACCTTCCGCCTGACGCAGGTCCTCACCGGACACGGGTGCTTCGGGAGGTACCTGTTCCGGATAAGGCGGGAGGAAACGCCCGGGTGTCACCACTGTGTGGATCGCCCGGAGGACACGGTGGAGCATACGGTGGAAGTCTGCCCGGCTTGGGCGGGGCACCGCCGTGTCCTCGCGGAAGCGATCGGCGGCGGCGATCTCTCGCGTCCGGCCCTGGTCCAGGCCATGGTACGGAGCGAGAGTGCATGGGAAGCCATTACCTCCTTCTGCGAAGCAGTAATGCTCGTGAAGGAGGAGGCGGGACGCGTGAGGGAGAGGCAAGCTTTGCACCCTCACGCCCCTAGTCGCCGCAGGAGACGCCCTGGGCGTCGGGAATCGGCAGCCGATTCCCGGCCACCGTAGGCGCGGGCTTGCGGACGGCGAGCAATGGGTAGCTCGCCGTCCGGTAAGGACCAGGCCCGAGTCGACGGCGCGTCGTGTTCCACGCGCGCCTCAAAGAGATGTCAGCACTATTGACGGGGTCCGCTAGGGCCGATGCCAGCTAGGGTTGCGGGATGTTCGAAAGAGTTACCGTGGCCCCGGCACAGGCAACAGAAGGAACACGGGTGGGTTTTAGTCAGTAAAAGTCTGACACGCCCTCCCGCTCCGCCCAGAGCGGGAGAAGTCATTTGATGATTTCCCATCCACAAAAAAAAAAAAAAAAAAAAAAAAAAAAAAAAAAAAAAAGCATTACCACGTTGTATGGCAATGCTGATTCTTTGGCCAAAAAATAGGCCAGCCCTCTGGTCACGTGTGGAGTCGACCAACCGCCTGGCGATGTCTCGAAAAACTAAGTGGGCACTCGGACCCCATGGCCCAAGTGTTTCAACCCCAAACGGCTCGAACATATAAGTCCCAATAAGACTGGAGTATTTGCGCCGTTTGAGGTTTTCCGCACCCGCAGCAGCCGCTCCAGCACAGCCTGCCGTGCTAGGAAGATGGGATGGCGCAAGGGTGTCGACACACGTTGCATCCCACACCAAAGGCCTACCTACCTTCCAAGGCATTATGTTCATTCCGTCTGGTCTCTTTCCATCGTCGCGTGCTAAGCCATTGGGTTCTAAAACAGCTGGCACCCCGGCGGTGACAAGAGCACGACGGATGATGTCATTGATGCTGGCGTGCCGTGCTATCCGGCCTGTGCTCTTACTGCAGGATAGGCCATGTTGTCCGAGGCAGTCGACACTGACACCGCATTGGCAGCGATGCGGAGCCACGCAAGGAGCGCCCAGACGCAGACAAGTAGCGAGCCGGAAGGTGGTGTCACCCAGCATAGTGCCTATGTTGGGTGACGGTAGCGCCTGAAGCCAGAGGCCCGACTCCCACTCCCCCATAGCCAGCAGGCGGGCACGCTCAGCAGTATTGGTGGTCGTATTAATTAGATTATTCCGTACCAACCTGCAGAGCGGTTCATCCCACTGCCTCTGGGAAGATGGGTTCAAGGGCCGATCTGTATCCGATTAATATTATTGAAAATTAATTTGCACAATGTAGATTTTTGCTAAACGTAATTTTCAAATGACAGTTGACAAATGGAAGTCATTGACCTTTCTATTCTTATCTCAGACGCGTAGTAGAATTACGTACCTACCAATAAAATACAACATACGAAACATGCCAGTTTAAACAATTTACCTATTTAAAAAACGATAGTAAAACTGTATCAGAAGATAAACTGAAAACTGATAAGTTTTTATCTCATTTCTTGCTGGTTCTACATCCATCAACTGCACGTAATACACCAGAACCAGCCATATCATAAGAATTTGAAACTAAGTACGTTAGATCGACTGAAATATATGCGTACGTACGCGCCTCGCGGCTGTCGGCAACCCACTGAGTAATGGGCTGCTTGTGGTCCGGCGGCCGGAAGGTAGCGGGCGTAAGTGCATGGAGTGGATTTATCTGGTAATCTGTGGTTCCGCGCAAAAGAAAATAAAACCCATGAAATTATGAACAATTGTCGGATTTGAAAAAATCTTTTTGCATTTGGTAGCCCAATTCTTGAGGACAGTTATAGGCTATTTAACATCACACTACGACCCTTAGCAGCCAGCAGAAAGAAAAAAGTCAGAAAAACATTAAGCGAACACGAAGTAATAGCGCGGGCGGGCGATTCAACGCGACGGTTGGCGATGGGTCTGGAGACGAGAGAGTTTTATTAAAATGTGGCTGTTATTATACTGTATTGTGTATCTTATGATATCCACGCGAACGAAGTCGCGGGGCATAGCTAGTTACTTATAAATTTTTAATTACATTTTGTAAGAACTAGTATCTGCGGCAGCTTCGGGCATACATATTTACAAATTCCTTTCAATAGTCGTTCGTTAATTCGTCATCTAATCAATTACTTATCATTCGTACACTCACCATTTAGGTTCATTTGAAAACCAGCGTCGGGCACCATTGTTGTCCGACATTATGCTGAAATGGGCCTATTTGGCGCAGCCGTGAGTCGCACAGTATTTACCTACATGCTTTCTTTTTTTTTTTTGGCTTTGATGTAGGTAATTGTACTTTTTAAATATTGTTAGTTTTAAGTTCTTTTTCTTTGTTTCCTTTCATGATACTGTGTGCACTTGTGGCATGTGCCAATAAACGTTTTTTCTTTCTTTCTTTCTTTCTTTCTATCAATTTTTAGTTTTATTTTGTAAGTATTAGCTTTTGCCCGTTGCTTCGGGCATACATATTTACAAATTCCTTTCAATAGTCGTTCGTTAATTCGTCATCTAATCAATTACTTATCAATTTTTTATTGTATTTTGTAACTACCTACTAGCTTTTGCCCGCGGTTTCGCCGCGTGGATGTCGGAAGGTATCCCATGGGAACGTACTACCGGGATTAAAATTACCCTATGTTAATCCACGTAAACAAAGTATTAATTCCGTAATACATTGTTTTCATATCATATAACTCTATTGGATTACGCGGCACACGTCAGTAAAGCTTCCCTGTCGGCATGATTTTTATCAGACATCTTCAACAATCCTTGTCATATTTCAGCTAATTTACACAAAACCTTAATGAATTATATACCTAAACCTTCCTCATGAATCACTCCGTCTATTGGTGAAAACTGTATGAGAATCCGTTCAGTAGTTTCTGAGTTTATCGCGTTGAGACGGACAGACGCGGCGGGGGACTTTGTTTTATAACGTGTAGTGATAAAGCGGAAAAACGGTGTTTACTGTCGCTTATCTTATGGCTTGTGTCTTAGCAAACACTTTAACAAATAGTTATCTAGAACACAAATAAAATTATATCCATTTGAGTGGTTCTTAGCGTATCGTCCAGTAACTCCGACTAGGAATGGAAAATATACTTAAAAGATTTCTCTTTAATTACCTAATAAGATATTTTCATTATATATAGCAACGTATTATATAATCAGATATTAAAAAATATAGACATAAGCCGCACGTTTTTCTTCAATAAAACAGGATTATTTTGTTTATTTAGCCGTCATTTCAGTAAGTAGGTACGTTCTCCGCTCTAGTCATGTCATGTTTCACACAGTTCATAGTTTGTCTGGTGTTCTCCTACACGTATAGCTAACCACATTTATTCTCAAAACTTTCCTCACAACATCTTCATCATTTTTCCGCAACACATGTCCATACCATGACCACCGACTTCCACACAACTTAGTCACCCACCCATCAGCACCACTTTCGGACCTATAATATTAATTACCAATTCAAAATAGCTCTCAAATACATCAAGTTGCATACACATACAGCATGCATACATTTCCATAATACTTACCTACATATAAAACTTTCTTAAAACTTCAATAAGTAGGCACTTAAAAATATTTATAACAGTCATTTACGTTCAAAATAATATGAATGAACTCACAAAATACTTACTATTATTAGAATACACGAATTGATACGAACCTTATTATATACAGTAGGTAATTAATTAAGCATGTGTAGAATGTTGACCCACATAAGGTAATTTAAAACTGTAATTGGATAATGCAGTATTAGGTTATTTAATATTAATTATTAGTAATGACTTAAATATGCTCTTAGTAATATGGCGAAAAGGTGCAAATAATTACCTAAGCATAAAATTTATTAAGCTTGATGCTGGTTATAATTACTTATAATTTATAATCAATTTACCTACCTAACTGTAGTTTATTTTATTGAATCGAATCCCAAGAAATCTTAGTGTGACTTATTCGCTTACCATTGGAAAATAATCATTTTTATACTACCTATACAACGTGTTCCTTTTCATATCCCATAACTCTAGGGGGTCATTGTGCTCATAATTATGAAAAACTTTTACTATGGGACCAAACCCAAAAACTCGAATAAAAAATCTAGTGTTCCCTACATTTTGACGAGTTATGCGAACATAAATGTAGGGAACAGCTGATTTTTTTTCGCGATTTCAGGTTTGGTCCCATAGTAAAAGATGTTAATAATGATGAGTACCCCCTAGAGTTATGGGATATGAAAAGGAAGACGTAATACTAACTGTTGCGCGCGGCTTCGCCAGCGTGGATGTCAATACTTCCCTATTTGAATCGGATTTTGTTCACAATTTCATGGGTTTTAATTTTTTTTGCACAGATCCCTAATTATTTTTCTAAAATAAAAGTAGACTACTCCTTATAACACCAGCTATCTGCAAGTGAAAGTCCCGTCGTTCCAGCTGTTTCAGAGGTTAGCCAGAATAAACAGACAGACAGGCAATTTTTTTTTAATTGTTTTTTTTTGTTAGAAGTACCGTTTATAAGTACTTTCATATGCATTTAATAAAAAGCTGTTATTTAACATTACAAACAGTCACTTCAATTTAATTTATTTGTGTTATTAAATTATAATTATAGAGGTAAAATTTGTGAGTTTGTATGTAGGGGGTAATCTTCAGAACTACTGATCCGATTCTGAAAATTCTTGCAGTATTGCCTACAGTATTGCCGAGTGTCATAGGATTATATTTTAGGTTTAAGAGCCTATACTACCTCAGCTAAAATTCACTCTTTATCTCGCTCACACGATACTGCGCGTGGACTGAGTGAGAGCGAGACTGAGTGCGGTGCTGAGCGGCAGGAAGCGCCGATAGTTTAGGTAATTGCTTTTTACGTTGAAAATAATGGTAATTAAAAAAAAATAAAAAACATAAGACCTGCTTTATAGTTAGTTCAGTTAGTATGCAAAGTTTCATGATCTAATTTGAAGTATTTTTTGAATACCAGCGGTTTATTGTTCGGTTTGGAGGTAACTTTGGATTTTTTTTCTATCGAGAAAATTTTATGGAATCGTGTTTTTGCCTAACATAGTACTTAACATTAATCCTCAACTTTACCATATATTTATTTCAAAATTAAAGCTGCAGTATTTTCGACATAACGGAGGATCATGCTAAGCCATTTGAGGTAGTATAGGCCCTTAAATAAGAAATTTCACGCGGACAAAGTCGCGGGTAGAAGCTAGTGTTTGATATCGTTGAAAAAGAGGAAACAGAGTATTTCCCCTTTTGGATTCTTCGCGGCTTAGACGACACTAAAATATTGTATTCCACAGATATCGAACCATTCACCGTTATCAAAGTTTTCCATTTGTAACCTCCATTTCAGGACGTGACCATTCCATTATAATGCTTTATGCAAATATGGTCTCATTCTACCAGTTTATTTAATGAAGGCATGGAGTAAAGAAGGCCCATTCCTAACCACCATTTAAAAAGTAGACTGAAACTCTTGAACCCATTGATTTTTTCCACCCTGTATATGGTTTGAGCAACAATAAGGTTGAGGAGACTAGCCTAGTCGAGAGGCTAGCCTCAGTTGATCAGAGGTATGACGTCACAATGGGAGGCAATGGCAGCAGACCGGTCACTGTGGAGGCATACCGTGAGCACTAAGGTGTTTGCGTTTGAAAGGCGACGTAAAGAGGAGCTCGATGCTAAACGAGATGAGCTCAAGGCCCGACCACCCGCGGCCATCCAATATAATTACATCGGAGGGGTGCTAACTTGCCGTGAATGTGGACGCACTTTCACGGCAAAAATTGGTTATATCAGTCACCTGAGGGCACACCAGCGATGTCATCAATAGGCAGATCCAAGTCGCTGTGGCCGAAATCGGCCAGGATCATATATATATATGTATACTAAAACACTTGGAACAGTTTTGAGCCTCGAGAGGCTAGCCTCAAAACTGTTCCAAGTGTTTTACTGTATCTCTGATCAACTCGGCCTATTGCAGTCCACTGCTGGAAATATGCCTCTCCCAAGCTGCGCCACAACACCTGGTCCTCTGCCTTTCGCATCCAATCTGTTATAATGCAATTAGCACAGATGTGTCTCCTCAACCTTGTTGTTGTTCAAACCATATACAGGGTGGAAATTCAATGGGCTCTGAAGGGAAACCACTTTAAATCCATAAGATAGATTATTTTACTTAATGAAAACATTCCTTTGTTTTTTAAAAAAAACACAACTGTATTTACAGATTTCTCGACAAACTTACCTAAACCGGGAATCACACCAGCTAAAAATTCAAAAAATAAACACTCGCTATTTTATTCTACTAATCGATAAGATAAAACAGTTCAGGATAAAATCTCTATAATAAACATTTGGTTAAAAAAAAAGATCACACGTAAACATGAAAGAAAATTATTTCCTAGCAAGACATTGATACTTGAACTATTTAAAATTACAATTTTGTTACACTTTAATAATTTTATAACTGGTAAGTTGTTTGAAATGAGACCCCTCGTTACGGATACACAAATTTAGTCTTTTTCGAAATTCACTTCGTGTAGCCTTCTGCAAAGTGTTGTGGTGTATGCTCCTAATAACATTTTCTACCTCAACCCTTAGCTTTTCTACAGTCTCATAATTTTGTAAATAACATTTTTTACATGGCCCCATAAAAAATAGTCCAGAGGCGTCAGGTCTGGACTTCTTGCGAGCCATCAAATTGCAAACAAAGTTAAACGTTCGATTTTTAACATTTTCGTCAGAACGCCTCGTCTAATAAGAAAATGTGCATAGAATTATTGTTGCCAATAAACAATTTTCTTATCTAAGTCTTCAACAAGGTACTTAGAGATAAATTAGCAAGCTTGCTTCATAATATGCTTCATAGAATGTCTTTGGATGTTAGAGATAAAAGAAAATTATAACGTGTCTTTAACTTATTGAAAGTGAACAGTTCTAGTCTAGGTAATGTTGATTAAAGCCCTTGTTTGCTAATTGTTTTTTAACAAAGTTTGGTCCTTGGCAGCTCTGGGACAGAGAGAGGTGGAAAAAGAGTAGGGAGGCCTTTGCCCAGCACTGAGACGACAAGCTCATAAAAGAAGTTCAGGATCATTAGTATTACATATATATTTTGGGTAGAGGTGTACCTACATCCACATTTCGCCAGTTATGTTTAAGTCCCATGTACTACGGGGCGAGCCTATTGCCATCAACCAGGCACAAATCCAGACTCCGGGCGGCTACTGAGAAATTCCAGATAGTAAAACCCACACTTTGCCCGACACATATATATATATATATATATATATATATATATTATGTATAGGGATTATAAACCCTTCGGGGAAACAAGGCGTGATGTTATGTGTTATGTTATACCTTGTTATAATACCGAACCTTCTGCAACTATGTAGATTGTGGTAAAATAGCCTGGAAATGTGCATAAATATGCGTACGCGCTGATCAGATCAGTCACTGACTCACGTTGTTTTGTCCCTGCGCGTAATAAGTGTTACAATTCCTGCTCCCAGGAATCTGGTTATCAGGTAAACTTGGGGTCGTGACTTTGAATGTATTAATATTAATTAAGTCCATTAATATTTTATTATTCAATGTCCCTTTTTATGAAGAGAACCTTAAAAGATTTAAGGAAAATGTCAATATAATATAAATCGAAGGCAAAGTTAGTATTGTTCTCTTCCTGATAAGGTTTAATTGAAGGCAGGGGATGTGTAGCTTAAAAATATCTGATAGGAACCTCTAGTTGCCTGTAACAAAAACTTGAGTAAAACCTCTTTTCACCATAACTTTGAATTTGGAACATAAAAAGTTACCCATTTTCTTTGGCATAGAGTTTTCAACTATACTTTTTTTCGCAGGTATCCCAGCATACGGTCTCGACGGTGACAACATAAGGACTGGTCTGAACAAGAACCTGGGTTTCAGTAAGGAGGATCGTGAGGAGAACATTAGAAGGGTGGCAGAGGTCGCCAAACTCTTTGCTGACAGCGGTGTCGTATGCCTGTGCAGTTTCGTCTCACCCTTCGCTGAGGTAAACCCAACAAATAATTTGAAGTACCTACTTATAGTCTGTTCTAAAAGCATCTGATGAAAATGTAAACAAATGGATCAGAAAACTTACCCGTGGATTTGCAGTGCCACTGAGATATTGAGTGCTTTAATTTGATTATTTAGAAATTCTGAATTTTAAACACCATAAAGTTGTTTTTCATTTGACAATTGAGGTTAATTTTATACAACATGTTATTCAAACAATAATTGTTGGAAAAAGTGGTAAGATATAAAGTCTAAACCTTCTAAATACATATGAATGTGTTACTAGTAGAGAGCAGTGGTGGTGAGAGAGCAGAAATGTGTGGCCCAGTGGTAACGGCCGCGACTTACGAGTCGTAGGTTCGAACAGGTGCTTTACTTTGTGTAAATTATTTTCATCACCGCTGCTCTCGAAACGGTGAAGGAAAACATCGTAAGGAAACCGGCATGTCCTAAAACCAAAAATTCGAAGACATGTGACATCCACCAACCCGCACTGGGCCCGCGTGGTGGATTACGGCCCACAGAGCGTGTATCCCAGCAGTGGGGACATTCTACGCTGATTATGCTGTGTTACTAATTCCCTTTAGTCAGTGATTTTTCATTTGACTAGGTACTTAATTTTTTAACGTTAATTTCCTTCGATGATTTTTCAATTACACTTTAATAATGTTATTCAAACAGTATAGTTGGAAAAAGTGGTGACAGGTGAGATATACCTAAAATAGAAAACTAAATACCTACAGATGAATGTGGTACTAATTCCATTTAGTTAGTGATTGTCTATTCTTATACTGTCTAAGAATTTAACCTGAACAGGGTTTGTTTATACTTTCATCAGATACTTTTGGAACAGATTATAGGTTACTTTTTTTGACGAAACCCGCGCGGATTAGTCAATCGTCGAAATAAAGATTAAAGGCTCCTGCGAACAGGCGCGTCACGCGACGCGTCACAAAGGCACCGCGTGTCGCGTGACGAGCGTTGCCTTTGTGACGCGTCGCGTGTCGTGCCTGTTTGCAGGAGCCTTCATTTGCTGATAGGTCATTGCATGTTTTGCATTATTAAAAACCTTCCTTCACTCTGAGAGCCTTGACTTGTTGCTTTCAATTTATTATTTTTGTTGAGCCTCATAATCTTAAAATGTCGATACTTTATCTCCAGTTCAATGACATTTCGGACGGGCTGTGTTCAGCCGAGAATGGGTTAAAAATATTTATAGCAAAAGTGATTAACCTCGGCAATTACAATGTTTATATTTTGTTTGCTAATTACAAGTGATCTTTTCATAACATTAGATAGCGTTGGACCAGTCATCTGATGTTAAGCGATGATGTGGTCGTCGAAAGTACCTAATCGGCTAAAGTAACCTACATATTTACTTGTGACTGTAAAGGATGAATAGATCTGCTAATCTTATGTTAGCTGTTTTGTTTGGTGGAAATAACAATAGCCAATAAAGTCACTTGACATGACATTGAACAATAGATTAATTTTAATAACCTCTCACAAACCGGGGGTTATAGTTAGGTATATGTAGGCTATCCTTACAACCTCTGGTTTCTGAGAGGTCTTTCCCAGAGTGCATATGTTCCCCTATACCATATAAGGAGAAATATAAACTCTGGCAAAGACTTTCACTCTTCTTGGCCTTCCTGGCTAGGGTTTTCTAAGGTCTTAAAGAAGCCGTTTCTAGCAATAGATTCTAATACTGTTTATAATTATATTGGTAGGAAATGAAACACAATAGCTCTATTAAATAAACAACTCGATTCAATTTGTCTCTGTGTTTGCTAAAAAAAATCAACAATACTCATTTTAATTAAAACATCAATCCTTGCTATTTAACGATTCACATTTTGATAAAATGCTGATTGTGTGGCACTCTCTAATTTATTATAATGACTATTATTTTAAGCTTGTGTGATGGATGATAAATGTGGGAAGTATTTACATGATGTTGAATGACGCAAATGTTCCTTTTTGTTTACACTAATAAGTTATTATCAGACGAAGTAAATGTTTCTAAATTTTCAATTACAAGTTAATTATGTTCTTAATATGGTAATCAGTAATTTGTGTATATTTGTTCCATTCATACTTACCTTATACTTGCGTCATTCAAACCCATCTGTAAAAGGCAGAAAAACAGCTGTTTTTGTTGTGTGACGGCAGATAACCTAATTTGCTAAAGTATTTTAAGGCAATTTAGTCTCTAGGTGTTGAAGACACGCTATATTTGAAGGAAAATTTTTGAAAATAAAATTTAATAATAACTACCGGTGAATATTTGCCAGTTCACTTTGAAGTAAAACGGAGAACATAATAAAAGAAAAAGCTTGAGATATCGTATTGCGCATTATTTGATTGTAATGAGATCAAATGTCAGTGTTTCAAACGATGACCAGTTTTGATTAAAGTACAATGACATGATTTGTAGAAGAAAAAAAGATGTAAAATTTCTTTGTGGAAACGGCAGCAAATTAAGACTTGTAGGTTGTTTGTTCGAACCCGGAAAGGCAATTTCCGGGTGGGCAATTTCCACGGGAAAATCCAGTACGCGAAAAAATATCGCAGCGATATTTTTACGTCCGTGCAAATGTGGGCTAATTATGAGATTTGTGTCAGTTACTATCGCATTCATGACTCAGGAGAAATTCCTAGTGTATGTTTGGGGCAAAGATTAGAAAAAGAATGAATGGCCTAGTATTATTTGGCACTTTCATTAATAAACTTATCAGTAAATAACACGGTAATGGCGCATTCATAGATTTTTATGGTCGCATTCTATGAATATTAAACTTTATTATGTCTAAGTGAACAAAGAAGCGCAGCCGCGGGGCACACAATACTATTTTAAGTTTTCCGGTTTTTTGTTTTTGTGTGAATATTGTGTGCCTTAACCTGGGTCAAATAACACACATAACACATACATATCATCACGCCTGTATTCCCTGTAGGGTTGGGCAGAGGTGCACCCACATTTCGCCAGATATGTTTTAGTCCCATGTAATAGGGGGCGAGCCTATTGCCATCGACCGGACACAAATCGAGACTCCTGACTGCTACTGAGAAATTCCAGATGAAAAATCTAGTAACACCGCCCAATCCGAGAATCGAACCCAGGACCTCATGCTCAGCAGTAGCGCTACTACTAGAACAACGAGGCAGTCACATAAATAAAAATAAAAATTTATAAATCAAATAAATTTATTTTCTTTCTTTCTTTCAAGTGCTTTCTTTCTACGAACTCTCCCAATATCTTAATACTGGAAGTTTTTAGTGCCAAGTAACAAATAATCGCCTAAAGTGTTGGTTTTTACGTATATTTTTACCTACTAAACCAGTATCTTCAAATACTCTGCGAGTAACTCAATACACGAGACGAGGTTTATGATAAAGTAATAATTACGGCTCGATACTGAACCCTATTTACATTAAATTACTTGTTTAATTTTCACACTGGTAGTCGCTTTCATTAAGGTATATCTTTCTAGGGCTTCCCCACCAAGCGCTTCCTGTAACGTCCGTCTTACAAATTCCTTTTAAGGGGACTACAGGACCTAAACGCAAATTTTATAAAACAAAATCAGAAAGACATATGATATTCTTCAGTGCTAGTTAGCTAGTGTGTTGAAAACATAATAACTAAAAAGATTCTTTTAATAATTAAAAACCATATATTATACATGTAGAGTGGGATATCCAGAAAGGAAACAATATTGCACTTTAATTACTATTTTTAATTTCACCTTCGATACAAAACGTACTTAGCTTAAACATCGTTGGTTGCCATCCTTCTTTTTTTCCTTCTCTTTTACTCACACATTCATTCGTTCTGAAACTAAATTCTTTAGCGTTCAGAAATGTTTAATTAATATTAATCCTACATACATGCAATCATTCTGATTGTGTGTCAGATTAATCTACAAGCAACATAATTATTAACGTATTAGGGCGCTTTCAATTTATGCGTTCGTGTCGCATCGCTGCCGCACGCTTACCGTGCCGCAGGTTATATCTCGCTGTCGGGCCGCTGCAGTACGGTAGCAGTCCGGCACCGAACGCCTAAATTGAAAGCGTATTTTACTACTCTGACGTCTATTCACCGCACTATTGAACACCAAAATGAACACGTGATGCTTGCGACGTTGCCGTCCTGTTGTCGAGTGTTCGCGGTACCGGCGCCGCACTGTTGCCGCACCGCGCGTTTTGTGTGAAAAAAAAGCATCGTCCGTGCGTTGTACGACTAACGCACCGCTTCGGCACCGCAGCAGGCCGTCAAGAAACGCATAAATTGAAAGCGCCCTTAGTGTTTTCATTTCTTAGTCCAATCAATAGATTTTTTTTAAATATAATAATATACTTAATTGCTTCATATTTTGCAATAAATTATCGTTGTCGTCGATGACGCAACAGCGTTGTGTCATCGCGCTTTTCTTTCTTTTCTATGCAGTCTGACAGTGACCGTGCTTTAGCTGTTGTCAGCCTCTCAAAGAAGATCATTCTCTTAAGGGGGAAGCGCCCAGGTAGCCCGCGACATTTAAAACTTACGATTTTTGCAATTTGCTGCTCAGTGTCTGGGTGTATGTTGATCAAAGTATGTTTCGCGACCGACCGTTACAAATATACAGCCTTGGCCAAAAGTATTGAGCACCCATGATATCTTTCAGTTTTATGCGGAGTATCAAATAGAAATAAAACAAAACGTTTTATATGGGTTTATTTTACTATTTATTAATAGAAAATTAATATTTTGTGGGTCCACCCTTTGCCTTAATTACGGCAGAAATTCTTTTTGGTAAAGAGTTAACAAGTTTTTTACAGTCGTCAACAGTAATCGAGTTCCATTCTAGGCGCAGGCAGCGTTTTAAATCTTCTTTGTTGTTAATTGTGTGGCGCCTAACCCTGCGCTTTAATAAACCCCATAAATGTTCTATGGGGTTCAGATCTGGAGACTGAGCTGGCCAGTCAAGCAGTTCCGTGTTATTTTCCCGAAACCATCTCATAGTGCGTGCAGATTTGTGGCATGGCGCGTTATCCTGCTGGAATTTGACACCATCCATATTCGTGTCGCCAAAAAGTTTCGTGAATGAAGGCAGTAATGCAGTTTCTAGTACATTTATGTACTTAGTAGAGTCCATGCGACCCTCACACACGAACAATTCGCCAACTCCAGAATCGGTCATGCAACCCCAGACCATTATGCTGCCTCCACCGTGTTTAACGGTTGGGATCACACACTCTGGCTTAAATTCTTCGCCCACACGGCGACGCACAAAGGTCACACCAGGTGTACCAAAAATCTGCAATAAAGAGAAAAATATTGAGTTCCGTAAAACTAAAATAAATTCAATTATGCGTTTGGTTTTTAAAACATTTTATAAAATTGTATCAGGGCATTAAATTGACTTACTCACCTCAAAGTTTGATTCGTCTGACCAAACAACATTTGACCAATCTTCAGCGGTGAAAGTTCGGTGTTTTAAAGCCCATTTCAATCGAGCTTTTTTGTTGTTATTGGAGAGCCATGGCTTCTTCCTAGCTTTACAGCCTTTCAGACCAGCTTCTTGAAGTCTTCTGCGAGTAGTTCGAGCAGAAATTGGCTTCTTAATTTGTTCCGACAACTCAGCAGCGAGCTCTGAAGATGTTTTTTTCCTATTTCTTAACGACTCTCTCAGTAACTGACGATCTTGACGGTCTGTGGTGATGCGTTTGCGCCCGGTTCTCGGTCTATTTTCATGTGATCCGGTAGTAGAGAATCGCTGAATAGCATATTGCACGGATCGGCGCGAACATTTCACAGTTTTAGAAATCTCTACTTGTGATTTCCCTTGCTCATACAGAAGCTGTATCTGCACACGTTTTTCTAAAGAAAGTTCATTTTGTTTTGGCATATTGCAACGATAACACTTAAAACTTCTGAAATAAAATACAAAAGGCGCACTAGATCACTGGATGTGTTCACAACGAGCGATAGTAGCGAACTGATTAATAAATACAAAAATTGAAAAAGACAAATTTTGTGACATCCAGGTGTTTTATTGCTAGCTGCGGCGTGACTGATTATTTTTAAACCTTTGTAGATGCCGATTAAATAATCCATAAGCAATTGATTTGGTTTCTTCCCATACTTACCGTGAACGAGCGAAATTTGTAAGGTGCTCAATACTTTTGGCCAAGGCTGTATATTTACAGAATATAATCATTAGAATCAGTAATACAACTCCTTCATGTTAGTATAAACCTCAAATGTCCAGATTTCATGAAATAGTCATTCAATAGAATTACTTGGTCTTAGAGAGTTGTATTGATGACTTTAATAATTATAATTCTCTAAATACATATTTATTACGGTCGCGAATCATATTTTAATCAACATACAACCAAATACTGTCCTGCAAATTGCAAAAAAGGTAAGAAAATTAGAATTTCGCGGGCTACCCCTGGAGCTTTAGCCTTAACTCCAACTTTTTTACCCAACTACGGCAAAGTCAAAGGAGGGTTATGATTTTAACAGGCTATGCAGCAGGAGTCAGATAGGAGTTATGAGGAAATATGTATGTTCATCCGTTTCCTCATAGCTCCTAAATAGCTACTCGTCGTATTTTGACAAACGGGGTATCGATGGAAGCGTCATGTTGTTCTGCGTGTTTATAGTCTATATGACTTCGGCTATAAGAAAACCACCAACCTGCACTGGGCCTGCGTGGTGGATTACAGCCCACTCCCTCTCACAGAGAGGAGGCCTGCGTCCTAGCAGTGGGAACATTATAGCGACGGCGAAGTGCCAATACCTCCTAACTGACATTGTCCGAGGAATTGAGTTTGATTTTAAAACATACGAATACTTAAGGCATTAAATTCAAAATGATAAAAAAGTGAATTTCTCGATAAATGTCAGTTAGGACGTATTGGCACTTCGCCGCCGATAGGCTGATTATGCTATACGAAAACCGATGCTATTTTGTTATGATGTGTTGTTTACGCATATTTAATTGGCGTTTTTGTCGAAGTTGAGTTTTAGTTTTTAACTTTCTTTCTTTTTGGCAACAGGACCGTGAAGTAGCTCGTCGCATCCACACGGACTCCGACTTGCCATTCTTCGAGGTGTTCATCGACACTCCACTAGAAGTGTGTGAACAGAGAGACACCAAGGGACTCTACAAGAAAGCCAGAGAAGGATCTATTAAGGTTTGTGATGATTTTATCATAGGTGACACAAATAAGAGCCAAGTTATAACTTTAATTAATGGAACTTTGTGACTCAATGTGCGCTTTTATAATGATTTGTAACGTAATGATATTATCGTGGAAGTCCACGGCATCATGGTAACCAGAGGTCGGAATTAGGTGAGTTTTCTTTTTTTTTTTAATTTTTTTTTTTTTTTTCCATTTATGAAAGTTTTATTTTCAGCTTATCCATACATCCATAGCCACACTAATATTATAAATGTGAAAGTAACTTTGTCTGTCGGTTACCTACCTTTTTACGCCTTAACGGCTGAACTGATTTCGATGTAATTTGGAACATAGGAAGACCGTCACCAGTTATTTATGTACTTACACTGATTTCATACAGCGAAAGAATAAAGTGGATACTTCAAATCTTAGTGGTACTTTGAATGATCGGACAAGGAAAATGATTCTGATGAGCCGTTTGAATAAGCAAACCCTCAAGAGTCTAGGCTAGAAGCAAAAGTATTTTCTTATTTATAAAAAAGGCGAGGTATAAGTAAGAGAATTTGCTTAAGACTATTAATAATTTGTATTGTGAATTAATGTAAATACTAATAAAAAATTGTATGTTAATTATATTTGTTTTATTTGTCTGTCTATCTCTGAGGTTTTTATTATTATGTATTTGTAATATTGTTGGCCACACAGGATTGTCCATTAGAAATCCCGGGAAGATCCTTATTAATATCAACATTTACAGTATATAAATAACTCTACCTAATTCCGATCTCTGATGATAAATCAGGAAGGTAACATGTTTGGAAATATGATATGAAGATCCTTTAAAATTTCCGTCCACGATAACGCTATAACGTGCACGTGTTTCCATACGTTTTATGGACGTCGACGTCCACAATAGTATCGTCACATTAGAAATTATAAAAGCGCACATTAAGTGTAACACATCTGGGTGCTCAAAAAATCCATCTGCAACATATTTTTTTATCCTTTGCATTTAGAAATAAAAATAATGCGTACCTACTTAATTCAAAATAAAGGATACGGATGTGCATTCTAATAAATACATATTTACTTTCTTATTAACACCATGTTGCTTATAAATAACACAAATACACGTTTTACCTTGTTTATAAGAAATGTATGTATTCAGCAATCAAGTTAAATTCAATATAAATATTACGACGGAACGTGTACTGTGTCATAAATTATGATATTTGACATAGCTTGTTACTTTGTATTATAGCTGAAGGCAAGACCATCCTGTATCTCTTTTAGGTGTTGCAATAACGAACTAGGGCTTATGTGTTAAGGTCCGTTGTTCACACACTTTTTGCCGTGAAAATGTATGGTTGATTCGCCGTGTGTAAGCCCGGTCGTCAGTGTTGTAGGGATCACTATGATAATGGAAGCTTGTCGTCCGGTGGTTTGCCGTGTATAAGGTGTATCTATTCATACATGAAATTTCTTAAGGGGTCATTGTACTCATCAATATGAACAACTTTTACTATGGGACCAAACCTGAAATCGTGAAAAAAAATCATCTGTCCCGTACATTTATGTTCGCATAACTCGTCAAAATGTAGAGATTTTTATTTCGCGATTTCAGGGTTAGTCCCATAGTAAAAGTTGTTCATATTGATGAGTATAATGACCCCTTAAGAGATTTCGTGTATGAATAGATACACCTTATACAAGCTCATACGATTATTCTACGGTGCGGCTAGCGCGGCGTACCATAAAGAAACTGTACCGTGTACAACAGGCCTAAGAGTAATGTTCTTAACGCAAAAGTTCGTTCTAATAAAAACGCTTATTGTAACGGTTTAGTACAAGACCTATGTAGGCTCTAAATGGCTGATACATCAGCAAACAATATACAGTACATCAATGTAGCTGAATACCAGTATTTTACATGCAGCGACCGCCTATCTGACCTCCACAACTCAGTTACTGGGTAACACGATACCCCTTATACAGTACAAATTATTATTAAAACGACTGTTCCATCGTGTTCGGATAGGCATTACTCTAGACACAGAATCAGTATGAGATTATCAGCTGCCAGGTAAGTTTACCGACTTATTCGAAAGTGGTAAAACAGGCAGACGACAGCTTTCTAATCGTATTCCACAATAGTAATTTAATTACGTAACAGGCAACTATTTAGCAGTCAATTATTTAGCAGGTATAAATGATAATATGATGTTGATATTTAAATAAGTTAATTTCTATCACAGGGTTTTACAGGCATCACACAGGAATATGAACGCCCCGAAGCGCCGGAACTCATCGTGCAGACTGTGGAAGACTCCATCGAGGAGTCTACCATGCATGTTGTACGGCTACTCGAATCACAGGTAACGTCTTATTGGTAGATTATATTTTTTTTTTTTTTGAAGATCGTCTCGTGCTTGAGTAAACAACAGGCCTTTTTAGACCGTTAATCGATTCTTGTTTGTGGCGGCATCTACATCGCCACATGCGAACTACGCATTATACTGACGTCACGCAAAATCCTGCATCGCGCAAGCAGAGTTCACCGCGCGACTAGAATTTATACAAAGTCCTAACATCAATCGCCCAGCTCCCGTCTGGTCGGAGGATCCTCCCTTTTCTATAGAGGATGAGTGAACTTTACATCCTGTTCCTCAAATCTCTATATGTTTATCGATCTTAAAAAGGGGCCTTTTAAATTAATCGTATTTTTTATTTCTTTTCTCCCTTACCAACAAGCTACAACAACGTTATACCTTTTTTCTGTGTCATCAATCACATCTGTTAAGTTTCTCCAGATAAGTACTTAATCAAAAAAGGCCTTTTAGATCAAAGACTGAAAACAAAATACGCACGAAGTTGAAGATATCAGTAACATAGTTGACATTTAAAACATTGTGTACTTGCTTACAAATCTGTAATATTCTATAATAAGTAGGTAACGAGTAACTGGTACTTTAGTTAAAAGCTTTAATTGAATAGACGTCATTTCTTCATTCTTTTTTTTTTTAAGAATACCGGAGAATCCACATTAAATTAATTAATTCTAGAAATCATTCTTAATTTTTAAAAAGCAAAAATAAACCCATTTACGCGTTCAACAGTCTTGTTGTTTTATTTTAGTACATTCACATCATTCAATTATAAATCTTAATTACAATATACAAGCTAACGCTAAAATATATATATTATTTAAGTACTAGCTTCTGTCTGCGATTTCGTCCGCGTGAAATTTCGGCCCCCGGCCCACCGCGTCGCATCGCATCGCCCGCCCGCACTATTCGTTTTCGCTTGGCGTTCTTTCTGTTTTTTTTTTCTTTTTGCTCGGCTCCAAACGGTCGTAGGGTGATGTTAAATAGCCCATAACCTCCCTCAAAAATTGGGCTATCAAATTCAAAAATAATTTTTCAAATCCGACTGGTAGTTCCAGAGATTAGCGCGTTCAAACAAGCAAAAAAACAAAAACAATTATTACTAGCTTTTGCCCGCGGTTTCGCCGGCGTGGATGTCCGAAAATATCCCAAGGGAACGTACTACTGGCATTAAAAGTACCCTATGTGTTAATCCAAGTAAACAATGTATTAATTCCGTAGTACATTGTTTTCATAGGTATATACTTAACTCTATTGGTTTACGCCGTGCACGCCGGAGGCAAAGCGCAAGGATAGCCCGCGGAATTCAAATTTTCTTACGATTGTTGCAATTTGCAGGTCAGTATTAGGTTGTATGTTGATCTAAATATGATTCGCGACCTTAACAAATCTGTACTTATAGAATTATAATTATTAAAATCATCAATACAACTATGTAAGTTCGTATTGCCCTATTGAATGACTATTTCATGAAATATATTGACATTTGAGGCCAATTCTAACTTAAGGAGTTGTATTACTGATGCTAATGATTATAATTCTGTAAATACATATTTGTTACGATCGCGAATCGTACTGCAATGAATATACACCCAGACACAGTTGCAAACTGCCATATCATATTTTAACGAATTTACATAATCCTTAATGAATTATACACCTAAACCTTCCACATGAATCACTCCGTCCATTGGTGAAAACCTTATGAAAATCCGTTTGGGAGTTTTTGAGTTTATCGCGTTCAGACAGACAGACAGACAGACGCGGGGGTCATCTCATCTATTAAAGAGAGGTACACAATTTTTAAAAATATTATTTGTGAATTTTAAAATCAACCCCTATTTTACCCCCTAAGAATATGATTGCATGATGAAAATGCTGAATTACACAATTCTTTATTCCCTACCAAAAGCTTAAATTTGAATTTTCATATACCTAACTTAAGAAATACTGGGTTTCCCATATAGACTTTCATCCCATATATCAGCCCCTGTAGGATTATTTTTGAGGCAAAAAATAGCCTATATGCCTTAGCCCTAGGATGTCATCTAGCGCCTTGCCAAATTCAGACAGACTGACAGAGTTCTGTTTTTGAAGTCAAAATGTTTTTAATTTATTGTGGTACCTACCTCACACAGATTCGTGTACCTTTGTACTACTTTATATTGATACTTAGCAACTTTTATTCACATACCGTACGATAACCCAGTCACAATAGGTAGGTATAGGTACTTTTCGTCATTGAGGAGTTCCGTGACAGTAGGGTTCCTTCGCAGTCCACGATCAGTTGACCACTGTTAGGTACTTAACCAGCTACAGTGCTTTATCTTCCGTACGATTACCCATTCACAACAATGTGTACTGCTCATCGATGAGAAGTTCAATGGGGTAAGTAGGTACTTACCCTCTTATTTTTGAAGTCCATAATCAGTTGACCGCGGATAGTAACTAACCAGTAATTTTCTTTGATCTCTGTACAATAACCAAAATCACAATACGTGTAGGTACCTACCTACTGGACGTTATTGAGTTCAAAAATCTCGGGAGAATACAAATTTCAAACAAAAAATAATTCTCCCGAGGAAATTGGCTGTGTGCATAGGAATATAATATCTATAACTGTGTGACATACGGACGGACAGACGGACAGGCCGAAATGATAAGAGTTCCCTTTCTATGTGCCATGTGTCTACGGAACCCTAAAAACAGACGAATTGAGAACTTCTTCCGTTTTGCAGTCGGTTATAAAGATGCCTCAAACAATTAATATTTCAATTTTTCTTCAAATTTACATTCGGTTGAAGAGAACTGAGTGAGATGAGACCTCTTGACAGAAATCCAGAACAGCATCTACGAAACTACTTTATTCCGACAATTTTATTACAGAAAATTTGGACATCAATGTACGACAGTGTCACTCTTCTGCAGATAATCTTAACATCGCGATTTAGAAACTGACGACATTTGCTTATCGCCATCTATCGAATGCTCTGCATACAATAAACGTTTTAAATCAAACTCAAACCCAGTTTGATTTAAAAAAGTGATTATGATTATTATCATACATACGTCTATAAACTCACGTCTTCTTCCCATGGGGGTAGGCAGAAACTACAGAACGCCACCTGCTACGATCCTTACATACTCCTTTTGCCTTATTATCATCAGCAATCATAATTACTTTTTTAAATCAGTTTGATTAAAAAAAAAGTGATTATGATTATTATCATCAGTAATCAAATCATAATCACTTTTTTTTTAATCAAACTTGACATCAAAATTATTATGATGATTATTGGTTATTGAAGATGATTATTGTTTGATATTTCTCGGGACTCCAAGGTCTCGGACCTTTGGAAGGCATATGAGGGGCCGAAGCCAACTCGCAGAGGCCCGTTAGACCATTTCAATGAAAATGAGGCACTAACCGACGATTATCCCTGTATGCACTATGTTAGTACACCCAATGACAACCCCCGGTTGGTGTAGGACTATTGCAGGATATGGAAACAAAGACATTAGACTATGGATTGAGGTGGCTAAAGTGGACTGGTTATCTAAAACTATGGAAGGACTATGGCCCCTGCCTGACCAATATGATGTAATACGTATGTATGTACACAATACACGGATAAAATGGTAGAGGGTGACTTGCACACTCAATAATCGGCCCCGGAAACGGTCGCTAGCACATAGTGTCGTAGCGACAAGGGGGCAACATGTCCAGTGGTGCTTAAGAGGAATGGAGAGGTATTCCACGGCTATCAGGACAATCCCGGAAGTACGGTCATGACCCCTACCAGCATCTTACTGGAATACTTCCTTCCTCCGAGCACATTTGCTCTTGCGAATCTCCACTCAAGCCGGCCAGTAAAGGCAAGAATGAGGTGGGAGCTCAGTTCCTCGTCAGTGTCCACTCCAGCCGCCCAATAAAGGCAAGCCAGAGATAAGGAACATGACTTCTCCCGGGAGATAGGGGTCGCTACTGCCCAACAGCTCGCCACATGTTGCCCTGCGAGTTTCTGTATCTCTCTTGGTCTGGCTCCTCACCCTAGACCCGTTCCGGCAAAGTAAACTCTACCGGCACAGACCTAGAGTTCGGAGCGCGCAAGTCCCACCACGACGTCAACGTAGAGATACGGCTTATTATTATATAACATTGCATTCTTTATCACTCGTAAACCACATCAATTATTATTATCTGACGTTATCTATCACCACTTTTTATTTGAAGTTCTTGTAGAGCCACTAAACAACCACCAATGTAAAGCGAAACATTATAGTCATTATCATTACTTTTTAAAATAACAGAGGCACAGTTACATACCTTTATGTCGTGTTATTATTAACATAGTAAGTTTATCCAATATGGTTATCACATACAATGTGGATCTGGACGTACGACATTAAATTAAAACGAGCACAGTACTAGTCCATCCAAACATTTTAAAACACGAAGATTAGTAGTTAATGAAAAATTGCAGTTTTTAAACCAAATAAATAGCAGAATCAACTGCATAAAAAGTAAACACGCTTTAGCTACGAAAAGTCACTGGCCAACGGTGCGGCGCGGGGTGCGGGGCGCGGCGGCGGCAATGTTTACCTATTATTACAGACTCAGGTCTAAATCATGTTGAAAAATAAGAAAATGAAAAATAATTTCCTGTGGCTAAAGTATTCATTGGATTTGATTGATTTTTTGTATACGGGTAAAGAACATAATTCTCTTTACGTGGTTTAAAGGAATGTCAATCGTCCTGTTCCACCTTGTATATGCGTTAGTACCTTTTGGCGTAAATAGATGTCGTTACGTGTATGTACATTACGTACTTAATGAGAAAAGTTCTTCTTGAACACTTTAAATTCATATAAGTACCTTTTGATAGATTGAAGCGATTGCGATGAAACAAAAACTAAGTATAACTCCGAGTTACACAATATTTAGTATAAACGTTTATTGGTAGTTGGTTTGGTCGTCGTCGTTTGTTGGTAGGTAGTATATTGGTTTCGTACTTTTTAGGTGGTACTTTAACATCTTAATCTCTCGGAAAACAAACAGACAAAAATTCCAAAAATGGTAGATATGGCATCTGTTTGGTTATTTATCCTTTAACACCCCAACTATCATACATTTTTTTTAGAAATATCGAGCCTTTTCAGGAAAAACATCGTAAACGTAAGTAATTTTACACGACTTTATTGTTGTAAGTAATTATCATCGTAAATGAAAAACATTGTTAATTAGAAAAGAAAATCCCTTTCCTGTAAAAAGTGCAAATTGTCGCTTACGATGTTCTTCCTGAAAAGGCTCGATATTTTCAATATACAGCAACGCCTCGTCTACAGATTTATTATATGTGTAGACAATACATCCCATGCCGATTTCGGCTACGGTACTCACTTTCGTTTCCGACGACTATATGTTATGGGCGTGTGCTCTGATGTGGCTAATGTAACCTATTCTGACAGTAAAAGTACGTGCACAGTGCGGACAAGTTAAAATGCCATTGTGGTAATGGTCTTGTATGTTGGAGGGTGGTTTACTCTTGAGGTGATCTCTCCTGCTGTCGAGATCCCTCTTGCGCTGGTCTTCAAAGTCATAAACATTTTGGTTCACCAAACGCCTCCATCCTCCATCCGGTCTATCCTTTACCGACTCCTCCCAATGATAGGGGTCTATTTTGCATCTCTTCATATGTCTTTTCTGGACGTCTTTGTATCTGAGGGACTGGCCGCCTTGTTTTCGCTTGCCATCCTTGAGTTCAGAAAAGAAGATGATGCCCTTAGCTACCCTTTCGTCAGGCATTCTCACAACGTGTCCAGACCAGCGCAGCTGACGACGCATCAGATAAACCTCAATTCCGCAGACATTAGCCCTTCGCAGGACATCCGTGTTTCTAACATGCTCGGACCCCTTGATGTTTATGATATCGGGCACTTAGGTAGAATCAGTCTAATGTGCGTATGTGTCTCCTGTACATGCACCGCGTCTCAGAGGACTACAGGACGTTTGGCAAGGTGATGGCCATGTACACGTTGACCTTCGTTTGTAGTTTGAGGTCGTGCGAGCGGAATAGCTTCTCCCGTAGTCTGCCAAACACTGCCGAAGCAGCACCAATTCTTCAGTTAGTTTCCGAGTCCAGGTCACCTTTACTTGTTAATGTACTATCCACGTTTTTGAATCTGTTCACCTGCTTGAGGACGGCACCGTCGAGTCTTATATCAAGTGGGCTATGGTTAACTGTGTCTAATGCCAATAGTCTTCGAGATGCTAACTTTAGACCGAATATACGACATAACTTATCAAATCTATAACACACACATAACATAACATCACGCTTGTTTGTATTCCCCGAATGGTTACGCAGAGCTGTACCTATAGTACATCCACATTTCGCCAGTTATGTTAAGTCCCATGTAAAAGAGGGCGAGCCTATTGCCATCAACCGGGCACAAATCTAGATTCCTGGCTGCCACCGAAAAATTCCAGATGGAAAACCCAATAACACTTGTCCGACCCGGGAATCGAACCCAGGACCTCCTGCTCAGCAGTAGCGCTTGCAACCACTAGACCAACGAGGCAGTCATTATGTATAAGTATACAATAAAAATTAAAAAAGGGGAAGAGCTCATTGGACATCAAAAAATTCGTCCGCATCGCTGTTAATGGGAAAAGTGCCCAAAAGGCTGGAAGCATTGCCACGTTGGATGGCGATGCTACAAATTTATAACTGAGTAAATAAGTTAAAGTCATTTATTAAAATTAGGCTCTTTTTGTATTTAATTATTAAAAATACTTAACCTTGATTATGTTTCCTGCCTTTCTCCAGACCTTGGAAATACGTAGATGGATTATTTTCCTTATATTATTTACTCACACAATTCCCAGCAAACCAAAAAGCTTTTAAAATGTTTGTTTCTTTTTTGTTTGTAACTTACCGCCATTCCCTTCTCAGGGCCGGTATTTAATATACATGACTAGGCAATATAAATTAAGTAATAAAATAAAACCTAATAACAGTGATTACTTCCTGCAATGGTTTTAAAGTTGATTGCAGTTTTATTGACAGTAAATTGTAATAAAATAGTTCGTGGTAGTGCAGTTAGCATTATTGTTAACGCAACAAATTATTTTAATAGGCAATGAAATAGTACATTCTAAGATAGATATTTCGTGATTAAGTTAGATTTATTTATAGGAATCTGTATGCACGTTATACACATTTTTATTTAAGGGGACTACAGGACCTAAATACAAGTGTTATAATGCCTAAAAGTATATGATCCACTGCAGTAAACAAAATCAGAAAAATATATGATATTCTTCAGGATATATGCTAATTAGATAGTGTGTTGAAAACATAATACAAATAATTTGATACGACAGAAAAAGTCACGAAGATATCTCTAAAAAGTTTCTTTTAACTATTAAAAACCGTAGTAATTAATAGACATGCAATCATTCTGATTGTTTCTCAGATTATTCTACAAGCAACATAATTATTAAAGTACTAGTGTTTTAATTTCTTAGTCCAATCAATAGATTTTTTGTTAATTACTTAATTGCTTCATATTTTGCAATAAATTACCAGCTTTGTGTCATCGCGCTTCTCTTTCTTTTATGTGCAGTCCAACAGTGACCACGCTTTAGGTCCTGTAGTCCCCTTAAGTGAGAAAATATCTCGGACTCACGGATTTCAAAATAATTTTAGTTACCATTGGAGTGGTTTTCACACTTGCATTTGCATTCAAATCTATATTGAACAGGGAAGTTTTTGCAGTCATGTACCTTTTGACAAAATTTCCCAGTAAATTGAAACTTCACTGAGGCTGAAACTATCTAACTGTCACATATTCAAATAGACCTTGTTGTTTTATGACTTGCAAGTGACATTAAACCTTAGGGTTGGTAGTAAAGAAATTACAAGGGCGACTATACGTCGACGTAAGTAGATATTCTACGACACTTTTACATGTCAATGTTTTGGTTAATAGACAATATTTTATAACTAGTTGGCGCCGGCATTTCCTAATGAAGAAGAAATTCCGAAGAATTTTCTAGACAAAACCTAACTGGTTGCTAATTTAATTGCATAATTTATTATTTTTATGACATTGATTTTACATTCTGTGATTACTTTAACTCATACACTGACATGTTAAAAATTGTAAAAATCGTCTACTTTTACATTGTTTATAAATATGTGAACACCATGTTGCTTTGTATTTTTTTTTTCCTATTGTGGAGTAATTTTATTCTAGATGCATCGTCTTCACATTTAATAATTATGTATTAATGTATAGGTACAAAATACTGTAAGACATTTTAAAAGAGCAACGGTGCATTTTCTTGTCCATTCTTCTCCATACGAAACTTATCTTTTGGAAGGCGCGACTAGAATCAATTCTATTTTTTTGTAAATTTTGACGTTCAAAAGTGCCTGTTTGAAATAAATGATTTGACTTTGACCGGAACCAACTCAGAAGTCATGGTCTCTTTTAAAATCCAAATATTTAAATCTAAATATATTTTCGCAGGGCATCATTCCCTGTATGGAGAACAGCCGCAAGGGTGTGGAAGAACTGTTTATCTACGGTAACAGACTGACCAGCGCTATTGAAGAGGCTGCAAGACTGCCACAGATTGAAATCAGCACCCTGGACCTGCAGTGGGTACAGGTAAGGAGAATTTTACGTCTAATCTATGGTCCTTGAACCTTTGAAAAATATTATTATGACAAAGAAGCAAGTAACCTCTGACTGATATGATAGAAATGATTGAAAGATGAACGACATGGTCCGTCCATAGTCTCACATGTTCATGTGAAGTCTTTTTAATTGTATGTTTTTAATTTTTTTGTATGTAACTATTATGATCATTTGCTGGCCGAAACAAACGTTTATTATTATAGTGTGCCGACCCCTTATTGTAACACCGCATTTTCTGATTTTTTTAAATTGGTGTGTAAAGATAGTCACCCCTCCACGGACCAACCGCTTCGAGCGTAGCTTAACCTGATCGATCGACCCGAGCGTCTGTTATTACTTAGCCACCAGCCCCTAATATTATGTCAATGTCTATGATTCGTTGCTATTAATTTTGGTTATGAGATTTGACACCTGATTTTGTTAAACCATGACTTTTCTTTTATAACTTTTTATTTCGTTTGGTAATGTTTAATACCGAAGTCCAAGGCCACATTTACTGGCTAATAATGATAATTAAGATAGTCGATCTATAAGTTGTTTACTCTCTTTACGAGAAGATAAAAATATTGGAAAAATATCAGATTAGATATAAAAATTGTTGCAATAAATTATGACTTGCGTAATAAGGATTCAATTGTTGAAAGTTTGCAATTTCAGACTTTTATAATACCTATAAATGATTTTATTTCTGTAAGTAGGTATATACAAACACTTTTACACGTCAATCATATTTTTTTTTTAAGTAGATGAGGCCGGCGTTTCCTATCTGAATACTCAGAAGAAAGGCCGAAACAAACTCAGAGGTCACAATCTCTTTTAAAGTCCAGACATAATCTTGGTCAGATGATGTGAAGACCATCTAAATTGGTGTCTGAAATGGTATTTTGAGGAAAGAACCACACAGATTGAATAGACCTGTCCAGTCGGTACACGCATCTGTCAGTAATCGTATAGCTCAACTCAGAACTTAAGGAGCTCAAAGATTCGTCGAACAATACCAAAAAAAGGACATTTGGGTCGGCCGCAGAAATTATTCAACCTGCCAGACCACGATTAAAACTAAACGAGAAAAAAAAAACAAGGATCCACATAGTCTTAACATTCACAATATAATATAATAATTTAGTAATTATTTTATTTCTATTTGCGATTAGATGGCTCGCAAGAAGTCCAGACCTGACACCTCTGGACTATTTTTGATGGGGCCATGTAAAAAATGTTATTTTCAAAAAGGCTTATGAGACTGTAGAAAAGCTAAGGGTTGAGGTAGAAATGTTATTAGGAGCATACACCACAACACTTTGCAGAAAGAAGGATACACGAAGGGAATATTTCAAAAAAGACAAAATTTGTGTATCCGTAACGAGGGGTCTCATTTCGAACAACTTATCAGTTAAATGATTAAAGTGTAAGAAAATTGTAATTTTAAATAGTTCAAGTATCAATGTCTTGCTAGGAAATTATTTTCTTTCATGTTTACGTGTCCTTCATATTAGAATTGATGATAAATTAAAATTAATGTTAGATTTCATGATCTTTTTTATTTCTAGGACCAAATGTTTAATAGAGAGATTTTATCCTGAACAATAATCCTATCGATTAGTAGAATATAATAGGACCGATTTAAGCCAAAATGATCCAACCCACAACTCCGACAATGGTGGGTTGGATCATTTTTGCTTAAATCGGTCCAATAGCGAGTGTTAATTTTAAAATTTTTAACTGGTTCGATTCCCGATTTAAGTAAGATTGTCGAGAAATCTGTGAATACAGTTTTGTTTCTTTTTAAAAATAAAGGAATGTTTTCTTTAAGTAAAATAATCTATCTTAATCATTTAAAGTGGTTTCCTTTCAGGGCCCATTGATTTTTTCCACACTGTATATGCAAAAATATCTTGACTTTAAGTGTTTTGTAAATTAACATGTCCTATCTAAGAGTGCTCTGTAACTCAGGACCCTCCTACCTCAGACACCTTTCTCTATTTAAGATTGTGCATTTTATTAACCAGTGCCTGTAGTAAGATGTTGAGATAAACAAAGATTTATGATTATGATTTTCCTTGTTTCAGGTTTTGTCCGAAGGTTGGGCGTACCCTCTCAAAGGGTTTATGAGGGAACATGAATATTTACAAGTGAGTATAGAAGTTCTATGTTTAAAAAAATTTAAGTTTTGGAGAAATTTGGGAACACACCTCTGCCTATCTTTTCGGGTAATACAGACGTGATGTTATGTTGATTATGCGCTTCCCGTCAAGCGATCGCCTACTAAGAGCCGTCTCCTTTAGAAAGTTTAGCGTGTCGTTTGAACCCCATAGGTACAACCGCGGACATTTGCGGTAAACCTTTTTTCGACCTTATAAGGTAATATGGTTCACCGCAAATGTCCGCGATGGTACAAAGTCAATTGTTTACTAATTGTGTCTGTAATTACGACATGCGAAAGGTTAGTGCTCAACGGTTTTCGCGCTATATTTTTTATGGAGTGCATCTTTCTTACGGATAGTCGCGTGTCTGTAGGACTTTTGTCACGTTAAGTCTCTTAAAGAATAATAGTCTCAAACAAAGAGCCATAATTTCATCGATTTCGAAACTGCCCTAAATGATTGTTACAAAACAACATGATTCGAAATAGCTTATTCTGTAGTCTTTCTGCTTATTTGTTCTTAATGTGAAAAAAATCTTCGAAAAAATTAGGAATGAATATTTTATGCTTTGAATTTCATTAATTACTTTTTTTTGTCTTCCAGGCACTCCATTCAAACTGCTTAACCCTTGCCGACGGCTCAGTAGTCAACCAATCGGTGCCCGTCGTTCTACCAGTAGCGACAGAGGTCAAGGACCGTTTGACAGGAGCTAATGCCATAGCTCTTACATACAACGGCAAAGCTGTGGCGGTACTCAGGTCGCCTGAGTTCTACCCGCATAGGAAGGAGGAGAGGTGTTCAAGACAGTTCGGGATCTATCATCCTGAACATCCTTATATCAACGTATGTTTTTCATCATGATCATCATCATCATCCTCGTTATCATCAGACGAATGACGTCTACTATTGGACACAGTCCTCCCTAATCATCGCCACATCGACCGGTCCTGTGCTTCCCTCACCCAGTGGGCTTTCGCGATCTATTAGATCATCGGTCCACTCACTATGTACTATCGACAAAAGGGACGCTTTTACACCTTAAAGTTGCTTTTTGTATACATTGATTCATTGAAGAACCCCTGCCCGTATGGTCCTTTATTTTACATTGTCATAAGCACAATTGCAGCTTGCAAGCAAAGTTGGAAAACCTAGTTTGTCAATAGTAAAAGTTAAATTATACATACATACATAAACTCACGCCTTCTTCCCATGGTGGTTGGCAGAAACTACAGAACGCCACCTGCTACGATCCTTACGTACTCCTTTTGCCTCGTTTACGTTCATACATCTGGTCATACACGCACGCCGGTTGCGAGTGCTACGCACCTGACCTTTCTGAAGAACATCACCAATAAGGTCGATATGTCTTCCTAGGGCGTCCCCTCCCGGCGTTTCCACTCACATTAAGTTAAATGATTATTTATTTAAAATGGTGTACATTAAAGAATATAGTCTATCGGTCCCTATTGCAGGACACCTAAATAACCTACGCCACGCCGTTACGCGGTCGCTATCAGAATCAAAATACCAGTAATTTTCATTACTGAAAATAAATTGACAAAGTACTCATAATGCAGAATAATTGTGTGTCTAAAACTCAAATATATTTTTCTTATCTCCTCAGATGATCAAAGAAGCCGGTGAATGGTTGGTGGGCGGTAACCTGGAAGTATTCGAACGCATTCGTTGGAACGACGGCTTGGACTCGTACAGGCTGACGCCCAACGAGCTCAGACAGAAGTTCAAGGAGCTTGAAGCTGATGCTGTGTTTGCTTTCCAGGTAAGGAATATTATTATTACCCTAATGTCAGAAGGTAACTTGGTAAACCAGGCTCGGGTGTAAACAGACCAGCACTAAATTATGTGCGTATCGTAGCCTAAGATAGATTTTCTTTGTTTCAGCTACGTAACCCAATCCACAACGGCCACGCATTGCTGATGCAGGACACGCATCGTCAGTTAGTCGAGAGAGGATTCCAGAAACCCGTGCTTCTATTGCATCCTCTTGGTAAATATGTTAATAAAATATAATGTTGACTGCCTCGTTGCTCTAGTGGTCGCAAGCGCTAATGCTGAGCATGAGGTCCTGGGTTCGATTCCCGGGTCGGACAGTGTTATTGCGTTTTCCTATCTGGAATTTCTCAGCGGCGCCTGGATTTGTGCTCGGTTGATGGCAATATGATCGCCCCCTATTACACGGATCTTAAACATAACTGGCGAAATGTGCCCAACCCTTCGGGGAAACAAGGCGTGATGTTCTGTTTATGTAAATGTTTTTTTTTATCTGTCTTAAATTTTTTACATCTCGAAGTGTCGCTACGAGTGAGGATGATTACCTACATATGTGTATCTGTTACACCTAGGCCTTATAAAAAAAAAACTAACAAAAATGAAATTACGTATAGCCGACTTCTTTTGACAAAAACTCCCAGTAAATACTCCCTTACTGCCAATTGCTCCCGCTAGAGGGCACCTTGCACTAGATGACAAAAAGGATAAAGGCCTTAATAATATTTTAAATTGTACATCATTTTAATAACAAATGCATTTTATGAGACCGTACTATCGCATTAGGTAATGAAACCTGTAATGATAATTATAAGGGGGATAAATAAATAAATAACGTACACAGAAAAACATGAAGTTTAGGCCTCTTCAGTCATCTATGATTATAAAAAAAAATATCTATGGGTAGGTGAGTGTTAATTAGAAATCAGGTGTATATATTATTTTAGTGATAGCCGTTCGTCAGGAATAATCTGTAATAATGCATCAGTTTGTTAATCAGTGTTGTGCAGGTACTAAAGTACATATATGCAGGAACTAAGGTGTTCAGTAATTCACTAAAAACGAATAACTTCGCAAGCAATGGTAAATTGCAACGTTGCAAGTACTTTACAGTCACAAATTATTAAAGGTTGTGTGCTAATCATTTTAGAGCTGAAGACTATAAAAATGAGGGATTGTTTATAGGAGCTTATAAACCTAATGTAAAAACACAATATTTTTAGTGCTATTTACTTAAATGTAACGTTTAAAGTATATTGTAAAGTACATGCGATTTTGGCCGCACGCCAAAAAATCCTTGTACAGCATAGACCGTGACGTTTAATGACGCGTAAGTGACATTTAACCTTAGGGTGGTAAAGCAAATACGAGGTCGACTATACATCTTAAGGTTTAACGAGTCGCGGGCTCGCACTGGTGGGCGTGGCCAAAAAGCACGTTGTCTCATCTGGTATCGTGGCCGACAGAGATAGTATCAGTGATGAGCAGTTAGACGCTAGTCTACACGCACAACGTCAAATTCGCACGCACACAGACATCGTCCCGTCAATTCATAGTAAAATGAGCGCGTAAAAATTACGAAAACTCCTTTGGAAGATCGAGTTTTATGATAAAACCACTGCATAAATCAATTACAAATAAAGTTTACTGAACTCCTTGATAATTGAGCTTTGTCGGTGCCTACTTTGTTTTGGAGATTTTACACTTCTTTTATTACTTATTTATGCCCAAAGTTGCGTTAAAATTTGTTATCTCATAATTTTTTAATGGCTTTTTATTTTATTATTCGGTTTCCGCACGGATAAAAATAACAATGAGACAATACAATATCATGTTGAACTTTGGATGTATGGACGGCAGCACATCAAGCTACTACAATCTGTCAAATTTCTTTATAGATTTTCAACTTTATCGCTAAAGCATTAGGTTCAAGATTCATTAAAAATTTGACAGTTTCGGATAGCTTGACCTGCTGGCGTCTGTACATTGTTAATGAAAAAATATCATCCAGTGAAACCTTAACACGTTATAACAAAAAAAATATTGACTTTGGCTTATAAAAAAAAAATAACTTAAGTTAATTTGTGTTCCTGCAGGTGGTTGGACAAAAGATGATGACGTGCCTCTAGAAGTGAGGATCAATCAACACAAGGCTGTGCTTAACGAAGGTGTACTGGACCCTCAGTCAACCGTGTTGGCTATCTTCCCTTCACCTATGATGTATGCTGGACCTACGGAGGTATGTAGTTCAGATTATAAAGGGTGTAACAAGACCCACATAGCCGGTTTCCACGCTTTCTTTATATAACTAAGTAACATCGACCAGAAATTATTGCTGGGAAATGACTTTTATTTTTGGTGTGAAAAATCACTGTTGCGTTTGCGCACAATGTAACGCACGGAAAACATAAATGTGCTTATGGGTGCATGCAACAGTACAGGAGTTGTGGGGGTGTTTAAATTTATAATATTTAAAACTTGTTTCCTTTAAAAAAAAAGTTGGAACCTTGGAACCTTCAATATCTCCATTACCAAAAGGTTCCCACGAATGGTCCAGTACAAAAAATGATTATCACAATGACGGAGTGTACAAGTGACTCTCGGCTTCGTTTTAAGTGACTTTTTACGCCCGTTATTTAAATCGAATACGTGTGTCCAATCTTAAACTAAAATTTCCCACATCCACGCGGATGCTGTCGCGGGCACAGCTAGGCACATTATTATACGGTAGTACTTATGCTATTTTTGACCAACGTGGACGAAATCGCTGGCAAAGGGTAGTTTATTAATTAAGGGCGGCAATATCTCAGCAGCTCGGGCTTTACGGAATGGCGAGCCTTATAAAGTCAGTTTGATCCCCACCCAGCTGTTCCCAAATTCATTCAGGTTTTAGTTCAAATAGTGACCTCTATTTCATTATAATACTTAACGGCTCTGAACAGTTTATGGCTCCGCACAGACCGAGGGAAAGTTGTACACACATCAACACAGACAACAATTTGCTCGTCGAGCATCCTCAAGCGCGCTCGCGCGTTCTCGTTTCCAGTCTATGACACAGATTATGATGTTTATTATAAAAAAAAAACCTCTGGTTTGCTCGCCTATCGGCCTGCGTTGAGCCTACTTTGACTCTACCATACAAATAACCTAACCCCATTTATTCTCCAACACACTAATCAATAAACGCATTTTCATTCTTTCTTTCTAACAAACCTTTTATCTACAGGTACAATGGCACGCAAAATGCCGTATGAACGCAGGCGCGAACCATTACATAGTGGGGCGCGACCCCGCCGGCCTGCCGCACCCGGCGGGCCAAGGGGACCTGTTTGACCCGAGACACGGAGCCATGGTGCTCAAGATGGCGCCCGGACTCAACGAGCTGGAGGTAACATTTTTTTTTTACTAGCCTGCGCTGTCCCACTCCTGGGCAAAGGCCTGCCTCCACTCCTTCCATCTTTTGCGAGCCCGCGCGTCCTCTTTCCAGTTTTAACGGAACCTATCCAGTTCGTCCTGCCATATCCTACCTGGCCTGCTGCGACCCCGCCTCACTGTCTCAGGGCACCAGTTCTGTGATATCTGGGCCCACAATTTGTTCGGCATGCGGCTGCCATGTCCCGCCCAGTCCCATTTAAGTTGGGCAGCCTTTTGAACCACGTCAGCTATTTTAGTTTTGGAGCGCAGTATTGGGTTTCGAGATAACATTTAAATCTCATTTAAAATCTTAAATTAATTCATTTAATGACAAACAACACACAGCCTAAACCGCTGGGTCTAGAAGCATGAAATTTTAAGAGCTTATATAACGAAGGAATGATTTTTGGAAATTCTACCCCAAGGGGGTTAAATAGGGGGATGGAAGTTTGTCATTTTCATTTCGAAGGGAAATACCATCGGGCGCAAAGCTTGCCATGTATAAACCTGTAGCATTTCATGGTGTCTACTAGCATCGTTAAAACCTCTCACCAAGTTGATTTCTGTGTTAGTTTTCTAAATAAAATTGACGTGTGGCGAGTGTTAACACAGAGCAAGTCGCATGCTGCAATCAACTTGTACAATCAAACTTTCAAGTTCTTAGTCCTTGCTACAATATCTTCATCAAGTTCTATACTAAACAGACAGTAGCATTTATCTAGGTATACTGCCAGTTAATTTCGTTACAAAACCAGGCAAAATCCACGAATATCAAACCATCTGAATACTGCTATAGTTAGACCGATACCGCTGTACCGTGCCTTAGGTATGTGCGCGGGGGGACGGGGGGCAGTGCAGGCCGCTCGTTCCTCCCCCAGCGGTACAGTGGTATCGGTCAAACTATATTAAGACAATTTTTCAACAGATCATTCCATTCCGTGTGGCTGCTTATGACACGTCAGTCGGTAAGATGGCATTCTTCGACCCCACTCGCAAGGAAGACTTCGATTTTATATCCGGAACTAGGATGAGAGGTAATTTGCTTATTGTGTCTTGTTTCTCTTAATAATAATAATTAATTCGATTTCGATAACAATTAAAACTCAACTTTAGTAATGTTTGCATGCTGCTTAATTTGGTAAAACAAAATAAAATTTTACAATGCCCTACCCTAACGGTCGTATCTGTGTGATCGGATAAGAGAGAGGTATCAAGTCTAGTAAACAAAATTTAGGGATACCAAATTTTAACTTCTCACGTTACGATAAATTAGTCTAGCCCACATCCTGCCAGAAATTTAATTTAACATTTTATTTTATAAGGTTTACCGCCAGCCGTTTTTATAGGAATATCTAAACAACAATAAATCTTTCAGGTCTTGCCAAATCCGGCAAGGAGCCACCGAAAGGCTTCATGGCAGCAGCTGCATGGAAGGTTCTCTCCGAGTACTACCAGTCTCTGAAATCCAAGATGGACACCAACTAAACTTCGAACTTAGCAGCTATAAATCTAAGTATTATTTAAAACTGTCACAATAATAACGGCCTCAATGCGTAATACTAGATTTCATCAGCAAAGAATAAAGAAGCTATCGAGAATTTATTGCTTTTCGAAGCTTTGATGGTAATTATGGTAAGTGAATATTTTCACCTTTTGTCGTACCAATAAGACTTTTCTGAACAGAATTTGCACTATAAAATTTTCTTTTAAAAGTGACACACTTTTTTGTTATTGGCAATAATTTCAAAATAGCTAGATTACTACTTCGATGTATTTATTTCTTTTACACATTTTGATGAAGTCAGGTTCATTTTTACCCATCTTTTTAAGCTACAATATCATACTCTTTATAAAAGTGAGATTTAAAACTATATTTAGTAGATCATAAATTGGGGAATGGTAGAATATATTTTTAAATTACCTTGAGAATACAATTTTATTTATTTCTTTTTAGTACTTAAATTATTTACTCTGTTGTGCAACGACATAATATGCTGTGCAATATTTTTGTGATTAAATTCTGTATTTTTTATTTATTTGTGATATACACATTCCTTGGAGCGCAACTTTATTGTGTTTAGGAATACACATTTCATTTATTGATATACGTATTTTACTTCTGAAGTTGTGTACGCTTAAGTATGAGACAATAAATCCTATGATTGGACACTAATTTATTCTTGGGAATATAATGGAACGTATGTAATATCTGTGTAGGTTTTATATGAACTTTGACATCTGTGAATATGCAACCTTTTTGCTACCAATCTGGACTTCCTGAAAGGCCAGTATCACGAACTTTCATAAGGTTTTTAGATACCACGAGAAATGCCAACTTCTCAAATATTTATTGTTTTAATGTTATTCGTAAGTTTATAGCGAATAACGCGTGTATTTACAGGTTCACTGCGGTGGTCAAAAGGATTCACATAATTTATTTGTAATATACAAATATTATTGTATTGTATGAAATAACTATTCATTATAATATTAGGTACTTATAAACACCCACATTTCATTGGTTTCATTATAGTTATGTATGTGACATAATGATTATTAAAAGATCAATGAATAAAATACAACGTAATATGAGATTGTATTATTTTGTAATTAATACGTAATCAATGCAATGATAATGGGAAGGGACGTATTGTTAATTTATAAGAGGTTTAAATATATAAATTGTTGTAATATTAGAGAATAAAGGTGCTTTTAAAGTTAATGTAAAATAAATATAAAAGTGATATTGACTCCGTGTTTTATTCATAGAATCAAATAATATAATAACTTTTTAAGAATTTTCATGAAATTCAGATTTTTCGAAATTGCTTGTGTTATTATTTATTAAAATTGAAACCTTATAAAACTTTGAACCTGAAAACTGCCGAGTAATTTTGAGTATCATTAATTGTTTTTTAACATAAATGTTTTTTTTATACTTCACATGCTGGTATTTTTTATACCTTATCACCAATGATAAGATTAGGTTCAATTAGTTTGATACCTACATAGTTTAATCGACACCCAGCGAGGAATTAAATAATTATTAATAACTAGATAAAGTTCTTGAAGACATGTTGCGCCGACCCCAAATGAATTAGGATAAGGGCAGCAGAACGATGATGAACACACGTGAATAAAGTTTTTAATTTTGTAGATTTTATACAAAAACGAGATTGTGTATATTCGACCTCGTAATTGTTTTATCAACCTAAGGTTGAATGTCACTTGCACGTCAAGACAACATATACAGGGTGGAACACGGCAGGGTGGCAGGGAGGAACACGGGTGGGTTTTAGTCAGTAAAAGTCTGACACGCCCTTCCGCTCGGGTTCCCTACGTGTATTCGAAAGTCGTTAATTCGATTTTTATTATATCGAACACGGTATGTCGATAATTCAGTTGTACGATGTTTTATTACATCGATGCTTTATTAGTGCGATGTAACGTTTGTGCGAAACAGCCTACAGCGATTGCTCATTAGTTCGACAGTATGTCGGTTCGAAACACCTACTGTTTTCCGTGACATTTTATTAATAATCTTATTTTGCATTATAGACGTAAAGGAAATACATTATAAATACCATACATATCTTCACGTCTTTTTTCCTAAAATGAGGAAGACAGGTAACTAATTCACCACGTTTAGCTGTGGCATGGGCCAAAGATAACGTAGACAACATCAGTGACTGGTTGCTAGCCAATCGCCTGATACACTCAAAAGCCAAAACCGTCATGCCTCAATCGTCTATTTTAATATGCACGGAAAAGAATGCAACTGGGGCACTCTAAGGTTTTTTTTAATCCTCACCCAGTACGGGCGCAAAAACGTCATGTTTTTGATTTCGTGCTGCTTCCGTTTGCTAATACCTAAAATAAATTAAAAACAACTAAAATACTCATCTAAATGTTTTATTTTAATAAAAAATCATACAACAAAAAATATATAAACTTGGGTATAATCAGCATAGAAAAAAAAAAACAAAACATTATTCGTTAATAAAAAAACAATGATTATATTACTATGCATATTATATTTTCTATGTACTGTTACATTTTGAAGCTAAACCTGATTTCTGTATTTGCCGCCACAAATTTTGCGCTAAATGAAAAAGGCAACCTGTATGAGTAGCTTCAGGGAAATATATTTTGACGACATTGATAACAGCTGTTTCAAAATCAGTAAGTATATACTCAGTAAGTCAAGTATCAGTAAGTCTTCCTCATTTTAGGAAAAAAGACGTGAAGATATGTATGGTATTTATAATGTATTTCCTTTACGTCTATAATGCAAAATAAGATTATTAATAAAATGTCACGGAAAACAGTAGGTGTTTCGAACCGACATACTGTCGAACTAATGAGCAATCGCTGTAGGCTGTTTCGCACAAACGTTACATCGCACTAATAAAGCATCGATGTAATAAAACATCGTACAACTGAATTATCGACATACCGTGTTCGATATAATAAAAATCGAATTAACGATTTTCGAATGCACGTAGGGAACCCCTTCCGCTCTGCCCAGAGCGGGAGAAGTCATTTGATGATTTCCCATCCACAAAAAAAAAAGAAGGCTGGCAGGAAGATCGACGCGCAAACTGTAAACATGAATTCAGCACATGATTCTAGACCCCCTAGCGTAGAAATTTTTCTTCGATTATCAATAAAAAAATCACCTACCGCGCTCAAAATGTATGGAACAGCATTTTTTTTTTAATAACCGAAGAAAAATTTCAACGCACGCGCAATACATGATTCTGGACCCCCTGGTCCAGAATCATGTATTGCGCAGTTAGATAGTTTCAATCTTGATGAAATATAATTTACTGGGAATTGTTGACAAAAATCGTAAAGCAATTTACGAGCTCGACTATACAGATTGATATAAAGTATCTCTACCATTATCTCTACAATAGGGATAATGCCTGGGTAAAAAGAAAAGGAATTCCATTTAGTCCATCAGTCAGATAATAAAAAAAAATAGTAGCCACGTATTTTTTGCTTTATCGTATTAATAAAAAAGTACTTAAATAAAACGCATTAAAGTTGGGGAGCGGGGGCTTGCTATGTCACAACTCGGTATAAAATCTAGCAAGGCGTGACGTCATGCCACATTTTAACTCCATGTATCGCCGTAATCTTTTGATTACGTAAAAAAAGAAAAAGTAGAATAAAGGCTGTGGAAATGCGTCCCTTGCGAAGCATGTGTGGTGTTACTATGAATGATAGGCTGAGCTTGAGGAATGATGTGATAAAGCGACGGTGCGGTTTAAAAGAAGATGTAGTGACAAAAATTGAAAAGAGTATGCTTAGATGGTTTGGTCATGTTGAGAGGAAGAATGAAAGTCGACTAACAAAAGGTATTTACACGACAGATGTCACTGGAAAAGCCGGGAGGGGACGCCCTAGGAAGACATATAGTGATCTTATTGGTGATGTTCTTCAGAAAGGTCAGGTGCGTAGTTCTCTCAACTGGCGTGCGTGTATGACCCGATGTATGAACGTAAACGAGGCAAAAGGAGTATGTAAGGATCGTAGCAGGTGGCGTTCTGTAGTTTCTGCCTACCCCCATTGGAAGAAGGCGTGAGTTTATGTATGTAAGAAAAAGTACGTGTTCATATTTTTTTTAATAATCTACCTGACGGACAAAAAAAAAATTAGTCAACATCCTTATTTAATTCCTCGCTCCTTTTGTGGTACGCATAAATATCCTACATTTACATTATGTTTACAATGGAAAAAGTATAACTGGTTTCGATCCTGACTTTTAGATTTTAACACAACATTCACTTAGAAACAAAAATATGACAAAATATTTATTCTCATTACGTTAATTGTTATCAAGACTCGAACGTTATCACAGAATGAGTAATTCTGTCATAATCATTCACGTTATCTTGTTTGCCAAGCGAATTGCGTCGGTATTATCGATACGTAGAGCACATTTTGAATGTTTAACTTCGTTCGATAGTGGTTTGGTTTGTTTGCTAGAGTCAGTACGGAGTTAACTTTATGCAAGGAAGGTCGCATCACTATGGCAGTTCGTCTAAGTCGTGTAACGAGTATTTTACGTAAATGTACGAGTAAAACCAGTGCTCGATGCATGTCTCACTATCCGATCGACGAACATGTTTTTGGACTTTCGAGTGAACAACAGCAGGCAAGTACTTTAATTTAAAGCAATTATGTTTGTAATTAATTATACAAGAGTTGAATAACATAATGATTGTTCGATAATACAGCTGTGTCGTAACAAGTTTTTATACTTAAATATTGAAACAAGTTATAATCGATGCCTCTACAAAAGTAAATAATTCTGTAAATAATAGTTCAATTTATGACCCAGGTTGACCCCGGATTGTATAAGTCATGAATTTTGTATGATTGTTATTGTAGCGAACTCATTCATGATATCGATACTGATAATACTATTTAACTTCGCATTAGTTGTTCTTGAATATCCGATTCTGTAGAAAAAGTGCAATAATTTTGGGATATAAATGCATTATTCAGATTGCATGGCCGAGTTTAATACAAGATAACATTGTTTGTTGATGAAATCGCTATAACAGATAACTGTTACGTACTTATTTAGACTCATTATAAGGATTTATTCCCGGTCGTCCCAGCCCCGTCGTCCCCACAGGGCACGAGTGGAAAAAAAAAGTTCCAATCGTCACCACTGGGGAGGAACGAAACTTTTTTTTTCCACTCGTGCCCAGTGGGGACGACGCGGGGCGGGGACGACCGGGAATAAACCATTATAAGGCGTTGACTTGCAAAAGATAGGCCTTGAGTTCTAATCGCTGGTAACAACATTTTACGCATCAGTTATACTGTGGACAGGAACATTGTTGTATAGTCTCGTCTTATTGTCTAGTAGGAATATTAAATGCAATGAATTCTTTAAGTACCTACACTCCACAAAGTTTGCGGTTGCCCACTTTTCACCCTTATTATTACCCTTAGTAACAATACTAATAAGGTTGAAAAGTGGTGGTCAACCCCAAACTTTGCCGACTGTACCTACCTTAGAGATAAAGTGGCAATAGCCCACGAGCTAAGAATGATGGCGAGTGAGCGGTCGTGAGTTCAAACCAGTGTTGACGTTAAAAATCGTTATTCCTTTACCTCTTATGATTTCGTAACACTATCAATATTCACCTCCCCCGTTTATGTAATATTTTCTCAGCTGATATCAAGACAAAAATGCATGTTTTTGATTCACAGCTCCGGCAGTCAGTTTTCGACTTCGCGCAAAAAGAACTGGCACCGAAAGCGAATCAGATAGATAAAGATAATAATTTCGCAGAACTAAGAGAATTCTGGAAGAAATGTGGCGAGATGGGACTTTTGGGTGAGTCTTTGAAACATAATGGCCCAATAATATGAACTGAAAAACATCGTGAGGAATCCTTATAATAAATACAGGCATCTAAACATGATAAAACAAGAAATAATTTCATGATTTTTTTTTGTGGGGTCATTGACCGCAGTTATTGTTGTCACTTAAAATATCAGTTTAAAAAAACGGTTTTTTTGTAAACTTCACAGATGTGATGGGTATCGATAAACACGATAAAACATAAGAAAACAGATTTTCTCACCTCATACTTCAAGTAATCAACACTAACACCCGTATTTATAAACAAGCAATTACTTAATTGCTGCTAAGTAATTTCTTAATGAAGTCATTACTTGAGGATATAATTATTCATTATAAAATCTTTTGCTATAGTCGAGTAATGTACGTTACTTACTTGAGTAAATGCTTGAGTAAGAATCAACGCTTGATAGTTGTTTCCTTCTTCCTGGTAAAACTCAAGTTACTGCATTTTGTTTCATTAGAAGGCATACATACGTGGGATTTAGATTATTTTACTTTAACATCTGTAATATTACTTACATTTTATTTTACTTTTAATTCTGATAAAATTACCTTAAAAAACTCAATGGGTGCAATGGATTGCCCCTACAATATATTTCAGTCCAGGTGCTCTTAAGGTTTTCGAAGTCATTCTTTATTTTTCTTTTTACTGGAAACTTAATGACATCATGCATTAGCAAGGCCAATGCACGAGTAACTCTCTTCACTATATGACACGCTGTTGACTGTGAAATATGCATGATGTCTCCACATACAATCTGGAAGCTACCAGTGGCATAAAAACGTAAAGTCGTTCGTAACTGGCACAGTGGACTTATAGGAAGCTCTTTTTGTGTCTCTGGTTGTAGAGTCCATAATTCTCGGTAAAATCACATTCATCACAACACTTTTGGGAAAAGCAAAATCTCTTTCTATAACAATCTTCTGAGATATTCATAATCACGAAATGGATCCACATCACGTAAGTAAACTTAGCGATATCTGGGCTCAGCAACTTTAATCTCTCCGGTAGTATATCGTTATCGATATCATTCTGTAAAACCAAAAGTCTCTTTGAGGCCTTCTATTGCTATAACCGCAAAATCAAACGCAAAATGGTCGAGTTCTCAATGCTTAAGTAAAGAAAATGGTGACTATTACTTGGCTAAGAATTGTAACTTTTGACAGTTCTAACTTCAAGAAATTACTAAACTATATAATAAAAATCATTACATAAGTAATTACTTTTACTAAAGTAATCACATTTACTTGTTTATACCTACGGGTGTAAAAGCGATCGTTGACCTCCCAAAAAAAAAAACATCAACTCTTTTTATTTTTGGTTTTATCATATTTAGATACCGATACCCATCGCGTCAGCGGAGTTTAGCTAACCAATTTAAAATAACCCTGTATAAGTCTTAAATCGCCAACCCGCAATGCGGCTCATGCCTGCTCTGTATGAGAAGCTTTTGCCCTACAGTGGAACTGTAATAGGGTGGCTGGTATATATTATTATTACTAATATGAATTGAATAAACTTCGACCTTCAAACCTGAATCTAATCAAAGTCTCTTGAAGGGGTAGTGTACAAAACCAGGAGAACACTTCAATTGGGTCTAAGTACTTACATAGTGTAGCGAAAAGCAATAAAAGGAAAACAATTTTTCACCACATCACGTTTAATTTAGTTCTTTTTTTTTTTAAATAGGAAAACATTGCAATTTAATATAAAAAGTAAAAAATGAATATTTAAAGTATAAAAAAGTTGCGGGTTGATTTATGTAAAAAAAGAAGATAAATAGCAGAGAACTTTGGTCCGATAGGGTAAAGTACGCGAATATCGAAAGAAAAATAGACGTTCTAACAAGTCGATTGCAAACGCTATTAGGTAACGCTCCCAAGATAAACCGTAAAGGGAAAAGAGATCAGAGAACCAAGGTATCTCGCATTTTACAGGCTTGAACATTTAAAATAAAATTGTGAACGAATTAAAAATTTGCAGAGAGTTAAACTAACTACGTTACTTAGCTAGTATATAAAAAATATCGTAAAAAATCGTTGTCCAACGTAATTACGTCCGGCGAGGTGTCGTAGACAGCAGGAGGCGCTGGCAGAGTGGTCCACGTAGTTGTGTGGCCTTCGCGGCTGGATGCGGCCAATTACTCCGCGTTGACCAACGATGTCAAGCGTTTATTTGGGCCAGAACCTGGAGGCCGAAAGACGACCTGTTCTAAACTGATTAATCCTAAGACAAAATGAATTAGGATTAGACCAGAGTGATCAGACTGAACTTACGATTGAGGAAAACGATTAAAAGACACGTACCAGGTTAATTAAGACGAACTTCCCGACTCAAACCATGAAAGTATGGGATTCGAACTTGAAAGAAACGATCCAAAAGTTGAAGACAAGCGACGAGGATAGCAGCTTGCTATTTTTATATAACCAAGAACATCGTATTAAATACGATTACACAAATTACACGTAAATTTTCAACTAACTGGGTCAGTATCAACAGATCAACTTTTTGCAACTGACGCACCATACTGAAAAAATGAGGACCCATCTGTCAGAAAAAATAATTCGAATCATGAAATAAAAAGGTAAAAAAATCGACCAGAATCAATGATGAAACGGAAAAAAGGTTGACATTAAAGAACCAAAAAGTTTTGGCATGCAGAATTATGCTGCAATACTGACACAATTTAGATTTCTATCAATGCGCTAAGAAGAAGTAGGCATGGGAAAAAGGAAGGCAAAGCCGCATTCACGGCAATTGCTGTTTGATTTGAATCCCTTACGAGGAAAAGTTTATCACTACGCGATTCGATAGGGCAAGGTTCATAGGGTATTCACCTCAGGCCAGAAATACATTTGAGTAAAGTTGAATAAATACGAATGTATTTGAATAATTTCCACTTTTCTTTTACATATTTGACATAGATTACGATTAACATACATTTCGGAATGTTTCAGGTATAACAGCGAATCCAGAATATGGCGGCACCGGAGGGAAGTACTCGGACCACTGCGTCATCATGGAAGAAATGTCAAGGTATGAAAATTATACTATTTGTCGTACTCGTAGGTACATCATCATATTAGCCAAGTATATTTTGCCAACTAAATTGGTCTCGTTTCCGATCTCACTAGATTCGATGTTACTGCCATTTGATATGCATAAACCAATAACTGGGCCATCAAAAAACACTTCGGTGATTCTCTATTAGTAGTCAGTGGCGTAACTACTAAGGTACTATTTACTAAGTGGTGCGGGGCACCAGGGCCCGCGGCGTTTGGGGGCCCCATGGTTTCAGCCGGGAGGTTTACTAAATTAACAAGGCAATAACGTATTAAGCTAAGAGGAATAAGCACCGTAATCCAATATGTACCTAAGGCATGGACCCCTTGCAATTCATACCTACTATGAATCGTCAAAAGAAAATCTAACCAATTCGAGGCGGGTGCAAAAATTATCGCGCCCGCTTCGCTTGCTCTTCGAGCCTAGGTTCTCCGTATTAATCATCTGCTTAGCCTTTTCTCAACTATGTTGGGATCGACTCCCAGTCTAACCGGATGCAGCTTTGCGTAAGTCGACAAAGTATATCATATTTCTTTAGGAGTGCTCTAAAGAAAAAACCTAATATCCGTAGCAGAATGCAACAATTTTCGAGCTCGCTTCGCTCGCTTTAGCATCAAGGGTTCTTTTAGTAAATTCACTGCCACACCAAAAAGGGACCAACCACAACAGACGGCAGCCGCGGCTTTGTTACGCGATTATCAATTGATGATTTCATACAAGAGTTCTATTTAATTATAAACATTATCCGAAGAAAACAACAAAGGTTGACAACTTCAGTTTGAGAAAACAATAGCTTGAGTTTGAAAATAAAATCGCGCTTGCGAGATAGGTGACGGGGCCAGGCCCAATTTCCAATTTGGACCAGGGCCTCTGTTATGAAGTTACGCCACTGTTAGTAGTGTCCCAGTTAGTTATGGTCACATATCCAGGAAGTGATCTGGACAAGAGCAGCTAGTGAATCAGCAACCTTCCAGACTTCTCGATCCTGGCAGCTATGATTTACTCATTAAGCCATGAGCCCATCTCTGCTTTAATAAACAGCTTATCTAAATGAGAATTGCAAAGAAATTATACAATGATTTCAGGGCCAGCGGTGGAATAGCGCTATCGTACGGGGCACACTCCAATTTGTGCGTCAATCAAATTAATAGGAACGGCACTGACGAACAAAAAAGGAAATATTTACCAAAAGTAAGTACATAGTTTTAGCAAATCTATCCTAAACTCGCATGATAATCCGTATTGTCTAAAATCGATATGGATTAAGTATACCTAGCTATTTAGGCAGGGTGGATTTTATAGAATGCGAAGAAATTCAAAACTATGATAGGGAGAGAGGTAGAGCAAAATGACCCAACTTTCATGAATATGGAGAATCTTAACCGAAAAACCACAAGGTACGCTCAGGAATCGATCCCAATTTTTCCAAAAAAAAAAAAAAAAAAAGAAACAAGCATGTTATGGCACCCATCATTTCCAAAAACGCACCCCGTATTTATACAACGTGTTCCTTTTGATATCCCATAACTCTAGGGTATTAATGAGACCATATCATAGAATCAACTGCCATATGAATTATTTTTCAATTTTATTTTTTTATTTTTTCATACAAAATAATTCGACAGTCACGATTATTTATGTAAAACACATTTACGTGAAATATGACAACGACGTATTTTCTTGACTTTAAATATGAATGAAAATGATTTACTCGTACTTACCAATTAAACTTGGATACCTACTCACATCGAGATGAAAACGAAAAAAAAAAATTATTGTAAAATAATTCATATGCCAGTTGTTGATTCCTTGACATGGTCTCATTAATTACCTAATCCAATGGTTCCTAAGTTGCTGGACCGCAACCCACCTAACAAAAACTTCCAAATTCGGGACTCACCTCTTTGCTATAATGGAGAAAAAAAGGGGCAAAACTATATGAATGAAACATTCAGTTACGACCGAAAATTTTAAAACATAATTAAATACTTACAAGGAGTGTTTTTCAATGAGTAGTATGTATTTGTTTCGTATTTTTTGTCATTATAGCTGTAGCATCAACTTCAATTTTAGTAACTTTTAATCGCCATGAGTTTGATACGTCCAATTTATTTCGGTAAGTATTTAGTTTTAATATTAATCGTAGCTGAAAATCAATTTTTCAAGGCCCACTCAATATTCGCCCACGCGACCCATAGTTTGGGAAATGCTGCCTGAATTACGGGATATCAAGAGGAACACGTGGCAGATAGAATATGCTTTACTGTAAACCAAAATTATATCACTGCTATCAGTGGCGAGGCTTGACATTTCGTAGGAGAAGAAGAAGAAGAAGAAATTGTTCAGTTACATATAGTCATACAAATACGATTACCACGTTCGCGTTGTGGCGCCGGCTTATATAGAACAATTTGTGTTGTTGTTGGAATATACTGGATGATTTTTTTTACCGTCTCGAAATTTTTACAGGCTGTTTTACCCATGAACATGAACAACTTTCACTATGGGACCAACTATGAGATCACGAAAAACAAATCAGCTGTTTCATACATTTTGGTCAAGTAGGTTTAAACTTTTCTATTAAACAGCAGATTTTTTTTTTCGTGATTTCAGAGTTGGTCCCATAGTGAAATTTGTTCATATTCATGGGTAGAATACCCTGTAAACATTTCGAGACTGTAAAAAAAATCATCCAGTATATTATTTGGCAATCGTAGACATTACTGAATGTGCTATTTTTCTATGGTGGTAGGTGAAGTTACTCTTCCGATCCTCCAAAGGGAAGCCGGTAGGAATGGAGTTGTTACCGCGCTTCGCCTAAGCTGTGTGCATTTTCGGCAATGACAATGAATGTTAATAATATGTTATTTTCAATCCACAGTTATGTTCAGGAGAACACATAGGTGCTCTAGCCATGTCGGAGCCGGGCGCAGGCAGCGACGTCGTGTCGATGAAGATGCGCGCTGAAAAGAAAGGAGACTACTACGTGCTCAATGGAAACAAGTTCTGGATCACTAATGGACCTGATGCTGATGTTTTAGTGGTAACATTTAGATTGGTACCTAGTACAGTTAAGCAAAAGTGTACCTATAATTCCTACACCCACATTTCGCCAGCTATGTTAAAGTCCCGTGTAATAGGAGGCGATCATCATCTGCTTAACCTTTTCCCAACTATGTTGGGGTCGGCTTCCAGTCTAACCGGATGCAGCTGAATGACCAGTATTTTACATGAAGCGACTGCCAATCTGACCTCTACAACCCAGTTAATGGGTAATACGATACCCCCTGGAAAGACTGGTTATCAGACTTTCGGGCTTCCAACGACCCGTAACGACTGTCAAAGATCTACGAATGACAGCTGGGACCAACGGCTTAACCTGCTTTCCGAGGCACGGAGGGGTCTCGGTATGTAGAGATAGTCACCCATCCACCGACCAACCCCGGCAAGCGTAGCTTAACCTGATCGATCGAACCGTGCGGCTGTTATTACTTAGCCAAGAGCCCCCAGTCATTATACCACGCTTGAATTCCCCGAAAGAGTTGGCAGAATAAACCAATAACACTTCGGCGGACCTGCTGAGAGAACCCAGGACGCCATTCTCAGCCCGTCAGCCGTCATGCTTTCGGCTACTAGATCGAGGAGGCGGTCAATTATGATCAGACTAAAATAAATAAGACTTCTTACAATGCAGCGCTCCCTTAAAATGGGCGAGTTGAAATATGATCATGATTACCAAAGCGTAGGTTACAGTACACTGCAAGCGATCATGGTTTAACCGTCCATGCTAGTTTTATGTATGAGGTTTGGCTAGAAGATTAAATTGTTGGTTCGTTGATCATATCTCAAAAGTTACTAGTGGCCATAGTCTTGGCTCAATCCTAATATTTCTTTCCCATTACAGGTATACGCCAAAACAGACACGTCGACCAAACCACAGCACGGAATATCAGCGTTCCTCATTGAGAAGGACTACCCAGGATTCAGTACAGCACAAAAATTGGACAAGCTCGGCATGAGGGGCTCCAACACTTGCGAATTAGTGTTCGAAGACTGCAAGGTATCCTTCTTATTATACCGATTTGCAGTTACGTTACATAGAAGTTTTTCTTTTTAAAAATATACTTTAAAACTTGAATGATACATACAACTCCGATCTCTTCAAAGTTAGAGTGAACAGGCTTCTTCTGGGTAAGCTCGCTCCATCGTCGACTTTGTCTCTGTCATCTCTGACCTAGACTAGAGTCAAGAGCAAACCTATCTCAAATAAAAAATAAAATATTTATTGTGAACGAATATTGGTAAGGATTTACACCAAGATACGCCAAGTTATACATACATCTTGGAACCTGGTCGGCGCCGCCGCACTCGTAACTTCAATTTCTTTTACCGAATCGTAAAATACGGTCCGAATCGCGCCGCTTGGTGTAAATCGAACCTAATGATCGCCAGGCCTTTTACCGTTTGCGGGATGTTCGAAAGAGTTAACGTGGCCCCGGCACAGGCAACAGAAGGAACACGGGTGGGTTTTAGTCAGTAAAAGTCTGACACGCCCTCCCACTCCGCCCAGAGCGGGAGAAGTCATTTGATGATTTCCCATCCACAAAAAAAGGCCCTTTACCGTAGGCAAATGTAGCTGGTCTGTTAGCAATTAGGTACCTATTTTTTTTTAATCCAGGTGCCAGCAGCAAACCTTCTAGGAGCAGAAAACAAAGGTGTCTACGTGCTTATGTCAGGTTTAGACCTTGAGCGACTGGTTTTAGCCGCAGGACCCGTCGGTCTGATGCAGGCGGCCGTAGATACTGCCTTCGAATACGCACACACTAGGAAACAGTTCGGAAAGAGTATTGCAGAGTTCCAGTTGTTACAGGTGAGATAAATAAGGTACCTACTGATTCATGGGTTTCGAAGGCTTTTAACAAGTCCTAGGATCGCATAACAATAACCGTGTGGGTGTTTAACTTAGTGGGTCCCCCACAATCTGCCTTATTGTTTTGTTACATGGATTGCATTGTGACATTTGAACCTTGATAGCGATAATTTTTTATCATTTTTACAATTATAGTGTAGCTGTTACAAAGGATTATTCCCTCAACTGTCGATCAACCGCCAAGTAGTCGGCAACAATAGAAAGGAGTATGCCCACTTTTGGGCCTAAGCGTTACAGTTAACTGCTTTATTGCAAAATTGTCATTATATCATAAAGCTTAAACACGAAAAAAAATCCAGTTTGCAATTGCAAAACTGAGAAAAATGCATTTTATTGCACTTATTTACAAATCTCACGAGTTATGTATGGATACGTTGCTAAAAAGACATTGTGTCAGGTTTAAAAATACAGGTTTAAAAATACAACACAAAAAATACATCATTTGTCAAACATGACCTCAAACTCAAACGTCAAATCATTCGCTTTTATGCTCTTGCGCCGGGGAATGTATTCTGTTGCGATATTCATATTTTCTGTGATTTTACCAACGACTTTGGCTTGTTTCTGGAATCTGACGAATCTTGCTCTCACGAATGAACTCGTCTCAAACACGGACTCTGTATCTGGTACTCTGACTGACTACGGCTTGTTTCTAAGAACTGCGATATTAAGGCAAGAAATCTTGCAATATTTTTGTAACTGCATTGTTGGCAGACGTACAGCAGGATGTTGTGCACACACTATGTCCATAATCTAGTACCTATTTAAGTTGGGCTAGGTATCAAGACAATAATTTACCTCCTGCACACTTTCTTGACAATATATTAATTTTATATGAAGATGAATGACAAAATAAATGAAATATATATAAACAAGTTCCTTTTTAGTCTCAGTAGGTACTTACGTAGCTAAGTGCTAGATATATAGGGTGACTGGTAATTAGTGACCGATACTTAAACACATGATTGTACTCATGATAACAAACAACTTTTAGTATAGGACCAAACCTGAAATCATGAAAAAAAAATCTTCTGTTCCCTACAATTATGTTCGCATAACTCGTCAGAATGTAAGAACCAGCAGATTTTTTTTCGCGATTTCATGTTTGGTTCCATACTAAAAGTTGTTAGTTATCATGAGTACAATCATGTGTTTAAGTATCGGTCACTAATTACCAGTCACCATATATACATTTACTGTACAGTATAGACTTATTAAACTCTTAGCCAGACTATTTTAAACACAATGTCATAAACCTAATTAATAAAAATATGTTTACAGGCACATAACATTTGAAATTGTTGCACAGTCCCTGTTATATTATTGATAGCATGATCTAGGTAGATGCTAAAAAATAAAATGAAGTTTCGCTTTAATCACACGTAAAAAAAAATGCCTGTAACTAGTTTTTCATTACAAACCAGCTAAATAAGAATTATCTTTGATTTAACCGTACCGTTGCTTGTCACTTAATGCATTTTCTAACCTAACTTAGAAATAAATTCAAATTCAAAAATCTCAGAAATGCAACTGCCAATTTAATTGAAATTAAGTGAGATTATACCTGGTGTATTCCTCTAAAAATTACACCAATTTCATGACTGTAACGGCTAGGCCCAAAGATGTAGGGAAAATGGACTTTGTCCTTTAATTGTGTCTCATAACATGACAGTTGAAGGTTTATTCCAAAGTCCCTAATTAATACGTGAACCTATTAACCTATTAAATTAACACTGTAATTTGAAAACATTGTAAAAGCTAATTATTTTTAAAAGAGGAGCCGTGGAGTTTCTTGCCGGTTCTTCTTCATAGGAAACGACCAATTGGAACCGTGCACCTACCTTCTGATGTTTCTATGTGACTATCTAGGTTTATGTGAAATAAAATATTTTGATTTTGAACTTTGTCAATACCTGAAAAAATTTCAGGGTAAAATGGCTGATATGTACACAACGCTAAGCGCTTGCCGAAGCTACCTCTACAATGTTGCGAAAGCGTGCGACGAAGGACACGTCAACAGTAAGGACTGCGCCGGAGTGATTCTGTTCTGCGCTGAAAAAGCTACGCAAGTCGCTCTAGACGCTTTACAAATACTTGGTAAGTACAAATGTTAAGATTTTAGAGAAATAATATCTGCGTCTTCAATATTTATATTATTTATTTATTTTATTTTCCCTAACCGCCGACAAACTGTTTAGCAGTTTGGTGGGTTTACAAAATGTAAAACATTTTTGGTCCAAAATAAATGATTTATATATATATTTTTTAAATAGTAAATATCGATACCAGAAGTATCAATTAACGTAAAGAACATTTTGGCTAAAATGAGTTATATATATAGGTATCATTGGATTCAGAATTTTCTGCGCTATCGATTAGTATTATTAAAATTTCTCTATCGTTAAAAAAATGTCCCTTACAGTACAAATTTTTGGACTGCGTAAAACGATTTATGACAATAAAAATGTGTGTGTGTGTGTGTGTGTGTGAATGAATAAAGTAAGTCATCGTTTTAAATAATTTACACCCTTACCTTAAACTTTAAATCAATCAATTTAAAAATCTGTGATAGCTAAGCTGTAAAACCTGAAACTAATGTATAGATTTGACAGACTTATTTCCATGTTCAAACTCCAACTCAAAGCATTTATTTCAAATAAACCAATTAGGTACAGGCACTTTTGAATTGTCAAAGAGTCGGTCAGTTAGTCAGAAAGTTGAAGCTAATTGCCCATTCCAAAGTTTAGAACTCTATGGAGAAGACCAGACAAGAAACTCCATTGACACTCTTCTAAATTAAAATATTATTACAAAATATTGGTTATATCATTCATGTTGAAATTAAGTATGTGAGAACAATGTAGAAAGACGTGCACGTTAAAAGCGTCCGTAACAAAAAGACAAACCAAAAAACCAAAAACGATTCAAAAATTTAAATAAGCTGTGGCAGCTAAGAGATGACCAGTCCCTACTGACGGCGTCCGTTCACGAACATGACGCATGGATGCACCACTCAGCTCAACCATTTTGAAGGGAACTGAATGATCCAACACACACGCCACCACCAGCGAGACATTTAAGTGAGCATGACATACTCTCAGTCGTCAGGGCAAACTCAAGTCAATGAAAGACGCACCCAGTTAATGGCAGCTTTATAGTAGGTACATAGTGCTCACACATGTGCTAGACAATACTAAGAGATTAAATCTATATAAGTCAAAGATAGTTTTTACAATCTTCAGCAGCTCCAACAATATTTTCGAATGATAATCAATTAGTTTCTGCGCCCTTGTGGAGCAGGGCCAGCATTGAGTGTTACAATTCCATCAATTTTAGTAGATAACCTATAGTTACATCAAATTGCAACACTGTAAAAGTCCTTTACAGTAGAATTACGTATAAATTTCTATTTCTTTTGCTGCTTACACTATGCTCGACGGTTTACACATAAAATATTAGTAACGTAAGGCTAAACATCGTTTTTTAATGTAAGGGACATGCTATATTTTAAAACACTGGGCATTCCTAAATCTTTCGTATAAAGCATAGAAGAAGAGGAAATTCTAAGAAACTTTGCTCTAGACGCAATTAGAATTGGATCAGACAGTAAAAAGTTATAGACAGATTAAAAAAAAATAAAATCGTTTTTTGGCTCTCCTGAAAAACCGTGGTTTGTCCCTTACACTAATTGATACTTCTGGTATCGATATTCCCGTTCTGCCAATGATCTTTGTCATACATAGTCATTTGAATGTTAAGGGGGAAGCGCTAAGGTAGCCCGCGAAATTCAAATTTTCTTACGATTTTTGCGATTTGCAGCTCAGTGTCTGGGTGTATGATGATCAAAGTATGATACGCGACCGTAACAAATATGTATTTATAGAATTATAATATTAGAATTAGTAATACAATTCCTTAAGTTAGTATAATCCTGAAATGTTAAAATTTCATAAAAAAAAGTAATTCAATAGACTTACTTGGTCTTAGAGAGTTGTATTGTTGACTTTAATGATTATAATTCTGTAAACTCATTTGTTACGGTCGCGAATCATATTTCAATCAACATAAAACCTAATACTGATCTGCAAATTGCAAAAAACGTAAGAAAATTTGAATTTCGCGGGCAACCTTGGCGCTTTCACCTTAGAGCCATACCTCACTGGAACGCCATGGCGACGTTGCCAGGTCGCGCTGCCAACTAAATGTATACAGCTATATGGCGGGTGGCTCATCTGGTGTCCGCTTGGTTACGCAGCCAACCGATACATTTTGTTGGCGACACGAACTGGCTGCGCCGCCATGGCGTCCCGGTGAGGTATGGCTCTTAATGGAATAGAATTCCATTGTCACAATCTGCCTTAAATATTGAATCAGTCATTCCGGGTTTCGTTGATCACCTTTACTTGATTTTCCACTTGCAAAATAATAAAAATATCTTGAACAAAGTGTAAAAAATTGCCCCCTATCACGTTTTGTTAAAACCTATTGTAGTAGGTACTTGCTCATTATTTTTTTTTTGGAAAATTCTTCTGATACGGAAAGCTTTTTGAAAGCAAGGCTATTCGAGAATTGTCTCATGATTATTTTCGTTTATCTTTTATCATTAAGTAATACTGAGGAATGTGTAAACATGCAGTAAAAATCAATGTAGAGTCGAATTTTTTCATTGAGGTAATATTTGTTTTTCTTTCTCCAGGCGGAAATGGCTACATAAATGACTACCCAACAGGTCGGATACTCAGAGACGCAAAGCTTTATGAAATCGGCGCCGGAACCTCAGAAGTCAGAAGGATGCTAATCGGAAGGGCATTAAACAGTGAATACAAATGAAATAAATAGTCAATATGTTATAAACTTTGTAATTATTTATTAAAGTTTTAAAAAAAACTTAATTAAGTATATTTTATTTGTGTTATTGGTAAGTATAATAGTGCACATTGGGTTATCCTTAATTGCTATTTAGTTAGCTGCCGAAATTCCTTTTTATATGGAAGACTTGTCAACTTAATACTAATTACATTCTAAAGTGATTAAAAATACAAATGACTAAATAATGACTGGCTAGAACTGGTGGTCTGGTCACTGGTGTTGAGGTCAACAAACTTTTAAAATACTTTCTCTTGCCATTAAAAAAAAATCTGGCATTGTAGCCAAATTAGCAACACACCTGAATCATCAAAAATATCATTCCCACCAAAAGCTTACTGAAAAACTAATGGACAATGACTCAACAAAATGCCACCATTTTGGTGGAATATAAAGCATTTGTCCAGGTTTTAGAATGCAATAATATGGAGTAGCACTCGTATATTTAGGATATTTTTCTAGATCAGGCTGTCTGGGATCCACTTGAGCTGTATTATCCAGTAATTCATGATCATGTGGGTATAGGTATTGCGAATCTGAAGGTGAAAATAAAAATAATTGTTTTTCACCTACAACTTGAGTAAGTAAGTTTCTTTTTGGATCATGGTGGAGTGGTGAAACTGTACCCTTAGGACCATACCATGCCATGACATCTACAGGATCTGTACTGTCAGTGAAACAGCAGTATTCAGGCTCCGTGATATCATTCTTCAGTTCAGGGATTTGGTCAAATAGCTGGTACTGGGCAAGGTAACCAGTAGGTCCTTTGGTCTGATAAATGTATTCTTTAATAAACTCTTCTATTGTTATAAGTCTTTGTGTCCAATCGGAATCTGTGTACTTGCTTCCAATTTCAATTGATACTGTCCGCCGTCCAGCTAGATTTAGGAAATAGTTTTGGTCTTTCCATTTTTGTAAAGCTGGCCAGTGATTTATACAGTTATCTAAAATAACGGGTTTTTCCATAAGAATGTAATTTTTGAGAAAGTGTTCCATGCTTGGACAATCAATTATTTCTATTGGGGTAGCATTGAATCTACAAGCACCTGTGGTAGTATTACTGGATGCACTACTATCTTTATTTGACAAGTCCTTGAAAATCTGGGTACTTTGTGGAACATTTACAGAACTTAGTATTGTTGCACAATTTTGCAATAGTTTAGGTTCTTTTTCCAAGGGGCATCCGAAGAGAATCCCGAAGTCTATTATTTTGAATCCCTGCTTTACCATTGTATCCGTGTCTTCATTGTAAAACCTCACATGAGCTAATAACTTTAAATATGTGGCAATAGTTATTGCTTTTCTTATGTACTGTTTTACCTCTTTCCAGTTGCCGATATTGATTTTTTCATACATGTAATCGAGGATAGCTTGAATTCTTATGAGAGAAGAGGGATCTGTTGACTCAGTATTGTTTATATACCTCTGTAATAACGATTTGGAAGCTGCATCTAACTCGTCAATTTCTGGTAAAGATGTAGCGACACTGGCTTTATATTCCTCTAATTTAATACAAATATCGCGTAACGCTAACATTGTGAATTTATTCAGTAATTTTCAGATTAATAATAAACGGCTCTTTATTTATTGTTTACAATTTTATAACCTACAAATCGCAAGGAATCTATGACATGACATCATTCACTTTCCCAATGTGTTTGGGTGTACGCATTCATTTTGAACTCCCATTCGATTTTATTTGGCACATGACTTTGAGCCGGAAACACATAAATTCTAACATAGTCCTCTATTTTCTCACTGATTAATGATACTATAATATATTAGTACGAATTTTTTTTTAACGATTTATTGTAATATCTACCACTGCCATGTCCATAGGGTGTTAGGATAACTAAAATTTGATTTTTGCGTAATTATTAATGTATTTTCTTGCCACAAGCAGTTTTTTTTTAATTATCTGTGATTTTTATGGATCAACTTTTATGAGCCAGTCTACTCCTTTCCCTATGAAAAATTCTAACAAGTTTTTGAGTCTGCGTGTAAAGAATTAGTAACACGTTGTCTATGGTTGAAGGGTGCTGTACTTTGTTGCGCAATAAAAATGCAGTCATTTTAATTGCAAAAGTAATTTTTTTGCTTTGTTGATAGTTTTCTGTCTACATCAAATGTGAAAAAAAATATGACAGTACAATTATGCGACAAAAATAGAGAGAATTTCATTGACCTTGACCTTTCAGTAAAAGTAAAATTTTCTTGTCTATGCCAAATCATATGACTTTTGCACGTGATCTGACATATTATTTACACTAAAACAAAGTGTTTTTTTTTTAACATTACATTGCCGATAAGATGTTATGAAAGTCCCGCAATGAAAATGTCGTGAAATGTTACGTGTGACGCAATGGCCCTTTTTGACAAACTGTTTTCTCTCAAGAGAAAACTTGATGATCGCGAACCACGACACCGCGACAGGTACGTCATGATGAAACGCTTTTCATTCATTTTATTCTATTTTTATGAGTGGTGTGGTATGCGGTGTTAGGGTTGACGCACGAAGTGTTCACCCGTGCTGGGAGACAGGCCTTCACGAGGGCACAATGTGGACCTTCGCGTAGAAGTGGTGACGCACGCCAGTCTGGCAGTGCAGTGCGACGAGCATGTGATGTGATGTGATGAGTGTGCGGGGCGCGGGTCGCGGGCGTAGGCGAGCTGCGAGCGCGATCACGTCACTCGCGAGAGGGGCGGGTCGCGCTCTATGTTTACTTATTATTTACATGAGGTAGTACACCAGCACATTCCACTGCAAACGGACGCTCGTCCGCTGATACTCGCCTATCGATGTGCATTTAGTGTTAATCATTATCAGTGGTTGCATTTCTTTGATCAGTGAGTGCATATGACACAGTTTTGTCTTTGCAAACTTTGCAACTTTGATATTTTGGTGAGCAGCTGTGGACAGCTGACGTGACTATGAAATAAAATGAAATTTAGGTAACAACTGTTTACTTTGTGCTTTCGTTAGATCTTAGGCAAGAGGCTGGTTGTGTCTGGAATTTAATTATGAAGTCAGTTGGTCCATTTATTAAAGTTTGTATAATGTTTAGTTTGAAGCAGTGCGGTCTTGTTTGTGACAAGCAATCAGAATCCCATTCTAATGGAGCATATAGTCTGAATGGCAATGGACATGATGAGTTGTTTTAGTGTCTGCTGGTGTTCTGATACATCAACATGTTTGCTGGTACATATCAACATACATATACTTGAAATTATCAGTAGCACACAAATGTAATAATGCAGTGATGGCAACATGAGAGAAGAGAAAGTTTTTACATTGTTTACTTTGTATTGAATATGTACAACTTGCCCACATGCAGGTTGTTGACTCATAAGATTACAAATAAATGTAGAATTTAAATAAATACAAAATATCTCAACTGGGCTTTTGATTTTTTTTTAATACTTGGGTCAGAAATACTTGTTGTAATGTTGTTTACATATTTTTTTTAGGTAGGGAAAGATTCTGCTGGTAGCAACTTACTTATGCTGTCTGTTTGGTATCAAAAGCCAATGATGTCATCCCTGTAGAGTGAAAAGTCATTAAGTTGTAAAACCCTGTTTTGAGTTAATGAGAGTAGTTTTTGAAAATATAAATCGTCATTATTTTGGCTTGCCATTACATACCTTTATGTTCTTAGCTTTATTTTAAAGGAAATAAAATAGTATATATTATAAGAATGATAACTTGAGAAAAACTTCTAACTCTTCTTACTTACTTCTTTTGACTTAGTGACTTTTCTCTCTACAGGGATGATATTCTAATTTGATTTTTGTTAACAAATCATGTCATATTCATTGATTAGTCCCATCTTATTTTAAATACTTAAGACTTTATTTTAATTTGTTTTTCAATAATTTCGTCTGATTACTTTAAAGTCAGTGTAAATGCTAATGTCAATATTTAAATTACTTACTTGAATCTTCTAACTAAATGTTATTTTAAAATTCTGAAAAAAAACATCATTACAATGTAATTTTCTTCAGACAAGTGCATAATCACAAAGGCCTTTTATTTAAATATTTACTGTGGCTTTATCACAATTTATAATGTATGTTCAAGCCTACACTCTTTGTTTTGTGATTAAGTTATCAATAAAGTTAAATATGGTGGAAAATATAATTAGATTATGTTTATAATAACTTTTATTATCAGTTTGTACATAAAAGCTTTGACTTTCCTTATGTTTTAACAAATAACTTTATAAAGCTGGTTTGCATTAAGCTGTGTCATTGTCTCAGAACATAAAATTGATGACAGCTGATATTTTTAGATAAAGTATTTGTCTCATCATGTGATATCTTCACTTCTTTCTAGTTAGCTACTTATCAGTTGTGTTATTTTTGGCACATAATGCTTCCCGCCCTTGTCCCTTTATTACTTGGTGTTGACAAGTTTTATTCTTATTCTTCTTTTCTCCCCTGTCAGTTGTCACTCCATCGATCTTTTCTTTGGTCTTCCTCTCTCTTTCTCGCCATCCATCAACATTTATATTCATCACTCTTTTAGTTACGTGTGTTTCATCCCTCCTCATCACTTGGCCATACCAAGAGAAACAATTCCCTTTCAACTTTTGTGTAATGGGCGCCACCTTCAAACTTCCTCTAATATAAGTACTCATTGCTTACTTTATCCACTCTTGTCACTCCATAAGTCCATACATCCATCTCCATATTCATTTTGGCATAAAAACTTACTGAATTAAAAATCCTCTTCATTTCTTAAACTGGAAACTTTTAAGTCATTGGTATGCAGCAATATTCCAATTGTTTCAAACCAATTTTCATTGCTAAATGTTTAAAAAAAACTTTTTATTTTAGGGTTCCGTACGTCAGAATAAAAACACAGAACCCTTATAGATCACTTGTGCGTCTGTCTGTCGGTCTGTCACAGCCAATTTGCTCCTTGCTCCGAATCTACTGGACCAATACAGTTATTTAAGAAAATAGATGAAAATTTACTACTCCAGCCCCTCGCCCCATGTTTTTCAACTGAAATGTTAAGTTTGTTTTTGGGATAAAAGCATGATAGATAACATATTCATCGTACGGAACCCTCACCACGCGAATTCAACTCGCACTTATTCGGTTTTTTTTTCTATCGTCCCTTTCAGCATCCACTGTCAATCAAAAATCTTAAATTCAAATTATGTTAAATATTTTTGGCGTATTTTGCCCTACCAGGTCCTGTCAGATAAATCCGGAGCAAGTACGGTTGCTTCTATTCAAGGAGTGTGACTGGAGGGGCAGAAAACTATTATTTGACTCTGCTTCAATACAGAAGATCCCAGCAAACAAAAATGACAAACCAAATGTCAGACAGTCGGATGAAGTGCCATGCGTTCTGGAGGTGTCCGAGGGTTTCACATATCTGGTAATTATTGCTAATATTTTGTATTTGTAATTAATCAAGATGTCTCGACAGTATCTGATAAAAGTAATATTAACTCGTATTACAATTGCACTCAATGTAACATACGTCCGGTGCTGCAAATAGCGCAGTTTCGAACGCATTCGAAATGTGAGTTTAGCTTCTATACGATGTATTATAATTTTTTCTACAACATTTCCTTTGATTGTGGCTGAAGTTGTTCCCCATAAGGTTTCATTTCAGGGGAACTAAGTAGGCAGGTCGAATGCCTTGTAGCCGATTCTTGTTGTTTTCATCAAGAATTTCGTAGAAGCACCAATGACCACAACAAACTTCCGTGAAGATGTGAGATATTCTTATCACATGCAAAGCTTGGATTCACACAGAATTATAAACAAGCGAAGACCACGACTTCCTGTTATTTAAATCATCTCTTCCATTTCCTGATAAATTAATATCCACCAAAATCCTCGAAGACAACTGACGTAATTTCCTCTTAACGTTAACGGGAAAAGTCAACAGGGAAAATCGTGATAAAAAATAAATACTTACAAGAAGCTGTGTGTACTTATTGATAAAATTAAGAGCACTATGATAGTAGAGTGCATGAATGAGTAGGATAATAATAGCAGTCCACTGCTGGACATAGGCCTCTCCCAGGCTGCGCCACAACACCCTGCCTTCCGCCTTCCGCATCCAGTCTGTCCCAGCCACCTTTTTACGTTGTCGGTCCGACACTACGCTGGCCGATACTCGGTCTCCACTCCAGGACTCGTCTGCTCCACTAGCCATCGGTCCTTCGACAAACATGGCCAGCCCACTGCCACTTCAGCTTGCTTACTAATGCATGCAAGCTACTTGCATACTTTTGTGCTATTTACATTCAATGTGTATTACGTGCTTTTGGAAATATAATAGGGTTCCGTTCTCCATAGTGATTATACGGACTATTGTTGTAGTTTCACTTGTCTCTATTAATGACGTGAAAGAACAATAGGTATTGAAAGTTCGTGACGAAATACTTGTGCTGCTAATTGGTCTAGAATGTGATTTATTGCATTGCATCTAATACATACGTATTATAAATAATCTAGTCTACAACTCATACAGTTATGATCTTTCCTTACATCGTCCTCACCATTTCAGCCAAAAGAAACGCGTTCTCTGCTGAACATAAAACTCTGAATAGGAATTCCTGTACATATCAAAATATCACTATTATGTTACAGATTAAGAATACATGTTCTGTCTGTTTTGCTTTCTAAAATACAAAAATAGACGTCAATTTACTATCTTCTTTGATACTTTAATTTAATCATTGGACAAGTATCTATTCCACTAATATGTTTTACTACAACAAAATTAATCCGTGTCGTATTAAAATGAATTATGATTATACACAGCGTTCAATATTTCCGAGAGTCTCGAATGCGCGTATGTAGGCCGTTTACCTTAGCGTGTGATAATAATAATACGGCCACGAACACTGAAGCACGTGACTAGCCAGCTGCTTACGTTCATACCGGCAACACGATGACGCGACATCGAAACCGTGCAGTATTAATCAAAAAATAACAGAAACTTATCTCTTTATAAACTCTCCAGTTTTTGGTACGGGGCCAAGGATAGGACCTTTAGGGCACCCAAGTCGAAATATTTTAGTTTTAAACTTTATCTATGCTTTATCAATAAGATAGCATGTCAATGGACTTGATACTATGCATTTAGGTGACGTCACGAACGGGATTATCTCAAGTAGCCGTTGCTACTTGTAGAAAGCTGAGTACGTCGACTGATAACATCAATCGAAAGCGTTAATAGCAACATTAAACATTATGGGTATAAGTTATGCTGTTGTTGTTCTGTTTATGTATTTTTTACCTTATTTGCTTGATTCGAGTCTCGGAATGCAGAGTTGGAGCTCGTTATAACGGTTAGAGAGAGATGTCTTAGCATCTTCATCGTTTAAATCTGTATTAGTTTTAACAACTGAAACAATTTACTCAAATGGGTATATCCTTGAAACTCAGCATCTAGAGCCGGCCTAGTTAAGAATCCCTCTTATTTATAAAACTTGCCTTGTCATATATCTTGTGCATCATTATCATGTTCTTGGCAATGTAGAGCGGTTGTAGCCACATGCAGTGGGAATGGAATTAGTATGATGGACACGTAACGTATCATGCTTTCTAAATCCATACAGTTCTACGCAGTAACACTTGTCTAAAATATAGTTTGCTTTTTCAAAAATATTAATTGACAGTGTGACATAGTGGTGAAGTTCCAACGAGAACTTTCTTTTTTCGCGCAATAACTTTATCAGAATAACGTCCTGCACAGACACTAGTGTGAGCGAACCTCCCATTGCGATAAATGTTTAAAAATAACACAACAATCGACACACGGAGAGTCACAAGACCAACAATTTACTCTAACATTATCACTGGAGCATTCTATATTTAGATCACTTAAGATGTTAGCCTTTTCGATTATAAAGTGTGCCGTAAGTGGGACTTATGTGTGCGGCCGGACCGTAATTTTAGCTGGATTCTAATTAATGGACATCACATGTCCCATTATAGTTGTGACAATTCTCTCTCATCTATATTTACTTTGGAAATCCACTTTGTCACGTGATAACTGATAATTAATTGCTTATTAGACTCCAGGCTATCGTTAGTTATGGCTTGTCTAACTCCGTGTTTATTTATAGACATTTTTATCTTAAATGGAATCTAAAGTGTTATGTTCCGTGTGGGAAAGTTTTGAATGGGTTGCCAAAGTTCGTTGTTGTTTTAAATGATGGTTATTTTGAATGAAAAGTGACAATAGGCTCGCCCCCTATTACATGCGACTTAAACATAACTGGCGAAATGTGGATGTACTAGGTATATTTACACCACCTTCACCTTTACGTAAAAACATGTTATGTAAGTTCGACCTTTTGACCGAAGTGTTTCCTTACCCTTGTTTTATAAATAAACTATTGGTAGGTACCTACTTATGCAAAAGGAAAATCCGAGTCTTATTTGGGTACTGAAGGTGTGCTGTTTTAATTAGGACATAAAGATGTTAATTTTTAGGGTTCCTTATGTCCGAATGAAAAAACGGAACCCTTATAGGATCACTTGTGTCTGTCTGTCACAGCCAATTTGCTCCGAATATAATGGACCGATTTAGTTGAAATTTGGTACTTACCCATATCAATTTCTGTGGCCCAAACCCGGACGTGTTACGTAAATAAATGAATTTTGAAAATGAGGTTCACTTTTGGGAGACAAATAAGAAAATTTAAAAAAAAGTTTTGCACACTGCACAGTGTGACATCTATACATCTATATCTATACAAATAAATAAAATTAAAGTGTCTGTTTGTGATGTTAAAATAACAACTTTTTACTAAATGCTTACGATCGTATTACGGTACTTATAACAAAAAGCAATTTTTAAAATTTTTGACTGTTTGTTTGTTCCGGCTAATATCCGAAACGGCTGGACCGATTTTGATGGGACTTTCACTCGCAGATAGCTGATGTTACGGGAGTAACTTAGGCTACTTTTATTTTAGAAAAATAATAAGGGTTCCATGCAAAAAAATTACAACCCATGAAGTTGTGAACAAAAAGTCTGATTTGAAAAATTCTTTTTGAATTTGGTAGCCCAAATTTTGAAGATAGATATAGGCTATTTAACATCACGCTACGATCCTTAGGAAACGAGCAAAACGAAAAAAAGTCAGAAAGAACACTAAGCGAAAACGAAGTACTTACATAATAGCGCGGGCGGGCGATGCCACGCGGCGGGTCGGGGGTCTATGGAGTTTTATTAATTGGCTGCTATTTTAGTATATTGTGTATCTTACGACTTCCACGCGAACGAAGTCGCAGGGCACAGCTAGTATTAAATGAAAAATGATGAAGGTATGTTTCAAATGTATATAGTATCAAATGAAAGGTATATAGTATCAAAAAATTAAATAATATTTTTTTTTATATAATTTTAAAATAAATAGTTTTAAAGTTATTTAAGAAAATAGATGAAAATTGACCATTCCCCCATTATCACCGAAACTACTGAGCCTAAAAATATTAAATAAATACAAAAAATAGTCAACAACAAATAGTCAATACTCATAGATAACAGGAAAACCTGTAAGAAGTCTATAACGTGGTAAATCTCCCACTATACACAAATACGCACAATCGTACAAACTTACATTTGCAGTTGGAATGTATAGGAAAACATGTTTTTCAACTAAGTGCAATATTAAGTTTGTTCTTGGGATAAATTCATCCCAACTAAGGAACCCTTCATTGTGCGTGGTCAGACACGCACTTGGCCGGTTTTTTTTATATCAATAAGAGGCATCGAACCTTAAAAGTTTTCGGAGATATATTTGGAAAATATTTATCACTTTGCCGTGTTACGTTGACGTGGGCGTAGCTATGAATAAAGATATTATTTTTGGCCTCCATTGACGTATTTGGTCGTACGACGTTTGTACCCCACCTGTCATGTAAATCATCGCCTTGATGAATGAGTGGGCTTTGTTTCGAACTGTCTTGGAAGGTCGAATGGTACACGATGCCCTTTTTCGTCATCGTTGTAGATTTGGAAGGTTATGAGAATGACGTTTCTGTCAAACTATAGTTGTGTACCATGGGAGAAACGAACATCTACACCGTAAGGACTATTCTTGCTTGCAGCGCTCGGCCGCTATAGTAACGCTTGCTAACATATGTGGTCATCGTGTGCACGGGATTTTGTTTTCGAATTGGTCAGATGTAAATTTCCTCGATAGTACTTGTGTTAAGCAGGAAAGATAAAGGAACGTTTAGAAGATGTAAGAACAAATCTGTAATTTGGTACAGCATGATACAGACAGTAATGCAGAAGGCACCAATCCAATGACGTAAAACAAGTATTTAAGGTCTTCCAAATCGTATTTACCAACAAACTGATGCAAATTTACGGAAGTCCTATGTACGGTTACTAGGGCATCAAATGATTACCTAGTTGCTTTTATTATTCATCTATCCCAAGCTCGAAACAGTGCCTTGCAAGAAAACAAAGCCCCACATTTTGAACAGATACCTTGAATAAAATAATGTTGTTTAGTTAATTACCTACTAATGTAATTGTTTTGTCCTGTACAGTACAAGGGACCGGCGGCCGACGCGAATGTACTCGGTGAGATGATATTCGGCGCAGTCGCAATGAACTACAAGAGTGTATCATTGAAAATCCACATCATGGATGAACCAAGAAGGTAATAGAATCTATACAAATAAATAAAATTGTAGTGTGTTTGTAATGTCAAAACAACATCTTTTTACTAAATGCATATGAAAGTATATACGGTACTTATAACAAAAAAGCAATTTTTTTACATTTTTGTCTGTCTGTCTGTTTGTTTGACCGATTTTGACGGGACTTTCACTGGCAGACAGCTGATGTTACAGGGCTACTTAGGCTACTTTTATAATTAGCGTCCTGCACAAAAAAAAATTAAAAGCCATGAAATTGTGAACAAAAAGTCGGATTTGAAAAATTCTTTTTGCATTTGGTATCCCAATTCTCGATGATAGATATAGGCTATTTAACATCACGCTACGACCCTTAGGAGCCGAGCATGCAGAAAAAGTCAGAAAGAACATTAAGCGAAAACGAAGTAATGTCGCGACGGGTCGGGGAGGACGAGGGAGTTTTATTGAAATGTGGCTGTTATTTTAGTCTATTGTGTATCATACGACTTCCACGCGAACGAAGTCGCGGGGCACAGCTAGTACTCATTATATTTATTGCATTCCACACACAATGTGAACGTAGGTGGTAGGTTTTATAAGACATGATCATTGTGGATCCTGTCGGGCACCATAAAGTAGGAGAGAGGAAAACGGCTTTAATTTGATTAATTAGCCAGGTATTTGCTTTAATACCATGATAATCAGCCTATAATTAATGTTCTCACTGCTCAATTCAGTCCTCACTATAAGATGGAGTAGGACATAATCTGCCAAGCGGGCCCAGTGTAGGTTGGTGGATGTGGTCTTCGAATTTTTGTTTGTACGACGTGACTGCTTCGTCACGATGTTGCCCTTCACCGTGGAGGAGCGGTAGTGTGATGATATTCGTTGCTCAAAGTAAAGCGCATGTCTGCATTCAAGTTCGAACCGATGACATAACCAGAGATCGGATATTCGGATGCATATTTACCTAAAGTTGAGGTGTTGGCTAATATGGAATGCACTTTTGTATCGGTCGTAAAAATTTCGCGATTCAAGGGATTGATAAATTTTGTACTTTTTGACTAGAATCCACACGCACTACCCTTCCTCTTACACTCTACATACACATATATTTGCATCGGGGGTTAAAATGAATTTCAAGCATAAGGATAGTTATGTGATCCCGATGTCTCGGTATTTTTTAAATAAATAATACATTTTCAAGAAGTCGTTTCTATACCATGTATCCGATTTGTTGTGAAATCCCGAATTTTCTGGAATCCCGGGATTTATATTAAGATAAAAAAAAATAAGAAGCCGCTTCCATAATTTCTGAGACAAAAATTAACTTTAGGTAAATATGCATCCGATTATCCGATCTCTAATCATCTGTCTTGCCTTTCCCAACTATTTTGGGGTCGGCTTCCAGTCTAACCGGATGCAGCTGAATACCAGTATTTTACAAGACGTGACTGCCTATCTGACCTTCTGAGTAACACGATAACCCTTGGTATAGACGTTGATGAATGATAGATAACTTCAGCTTTTTAATAAGGTCAAATTCATTATCGTCATACTGCAACTTTTATTGTCTGTGTTACTGGCTGCATAGAAAGTTTGCCAGCTCATTGTTATAGAACAGTTCTTTATTGGTTTATGCTCAATAAAATGCGCTTTTATGTGCCTGCAAACAATGTGACGTAAAAATAGCCGTTGGTATAATTTTATGACTTTAATAATGCTAAACAATAAATCAAGATAAACATAGCTGAATTTTAAAACTCCTCTCAGATTTATCGTAATATTTTTCTATATGCGCCTTTTTAGTAAACAATCTAGGTCGTGATCTATCAATCATGACAACCATATCAAAACATGTATTTGTTATTTAATAACTTAATCCTTTAACAAAAAAATTACGTTCAATTTCCATCTATCTGAATAATAAAATTGAACTGGACCATTCGTGATACACGCGACTTAGGACCAAAATTTACAACTGCGTAATCAAATTATACTTATGTAGTTAGTGCTTCATCATTATTCCAACATGTTTATTCTTCAATACTTCTCTATTAGTCCTCATCTCGGTAGTCACCCGCTTTATAACCATATCATCAATTTTCACACAGTCCATCCATCGTTTCTTTGGTCTTTCCCTACCCTTATAGCCATCCACATTCATACTCAAAACTTTCTTAAGTGCTTATTTATCAATATTATTCCCAGGTTGATGTGCTCAAAAGTTTTTTGCGTGCCATCGCGGCGGATAAGCCGAGTGGACCGTAACCCTGAGAGGAGGGATGCGAGCGGCTGCGGCGATAATGGCGACCGGTCCAAACCGCTCAGTGTTCCCCTCGTCAGGGAAGAAGGTGTCTCGTTGAGCTTCTCGCTCGATAGGGGTGACTCGGGTGAGTTGGACTTAATATGCATATAAATGACACATATTTGCATCTTAAAAATATTAAAAAGAGCAGTTTTATTTGCATCTGAATGATATCCATACTACGTTTTTTTTCTGGTTCTCCGAGTCTAATTTGAAGATGATGATATTGTGCATATTGGCTATAGTAATAGATTTTATTGTTACAAACCAGATGCATATCTCAATAATGACGTCGTGTGGTTTAGAATGCACAGTTTTTTTTAGGTCCTTTGAGTTGCATGATATGTATATCGTTATCAAAAAATAGATGCTATTATTTACATAACATAATCAGCCTAAAATGTTCCCACTGCTGGGACACAGGCCTCCTCTCTGTGAGAGGCCGTAATCCGCCACGCGGGCCCAGTGCGGGTTGGTAGATATCACGTCTTCGAATTTTTAGTTCTAGGACATGCCGGTTTCCTCACGATGTTTTCCTTCAGCTTTGAGAGCAGTGGTGATGAAATAATTTACACAAAGTAAAGGGCCTGTCAGGGTTCGAACCTACGACCTACAACTCGTAAGTCGCGGCCGGCCGTTACCACTGGGCCACTACTGCTCTACATATTAATCTAAATAAAAAAACCTTGAGTATGTTTAGGTACCTAAAGTATGGACTAAGTGTAACGAATTACGCCTAATTATTAGAGTAGCTAGGTATATGATTTGAACGATTCACAGAAGTGACCTTAATAGCTTATCGATGATGACTCTTTGCTGTATAATTAATTATATATTAGTATAATTATATTCAAATCATAACTGTCATTCTTTGACAATTGTATGAAATGGCTTTAACACAGCAAATTGAGGTAGGGTGTCGAAACAGTTAAAAAAGCCACTGTGTCTGAACCTATGGGGTTCATACGACACGCAAAGACTATGCCTTCGGGTCGTGACCCAGGTGAGATACCATCTTAGACCAGCTTGGCGGATACTGGCTTCCCTCGAGGCGATTGACTCCACATAAAGAGCAAAATTATCTTTCTACCCTATCTCTACGAAATAATTCCTAAACCATCTTATTTACGTGTGTAGTATTTTTCAGGATTTTATGGAGACCATTCGCCTTACAGCAGTGTGGGTTCCACGTACGATTACTTCTCAATGTGCGATATTTGGGATAGCAACAACCAAGACGACTTCTGCACCTTTCATCGTAAGTATAATTTTACATTTTCTTTATAGAATAGATATTAATAGATTGTTTGAGCCCAGTACGTTGATTACGGCATCAGTGGCATTATTTAAGTCATCACAGGGGCAAGTGAATGGGCACTTCAACTTTTTACATACTAGTTATGAAGTCTTTGACATAGCTCGGGACCCTGGTGTCCCGGACCTTTGGAAGGCGTACGAGGGGCCGAAGCTAACTCGCAGAGGCCCGTTAGACGTTTTTAATTACTATTATCCCTGTATGTACTATGCAGGTGCACCCAAGGACAACCCCCGGTTATTGCATAATAGTTGTTATTATTATTAATAGTAATTATTATTATTGATTCATCCTCACCCTCATTTTTCGCTTATATTATTACACCACAATTTCTCTTGTTGGAGGCGTCGGAAAAGCTAACAAAAGAGGCTGATATTGAAATGAAAATAATAAAAGAAGTTGATAACGAAGTCACGAGTTCTTAAAAAGAATGGAGTTTTAATATTAAACTTATCTTGGGATTTTTATTTGTGCAGTAAATGTCAATACAGTGACTAGCAAACCGGTTTATATTTATTTGCAAGATAAAATGTGCTTTTGGAAGGACATGACGTTACCTTTTAAGGATTTTATTTAGAAGCATGTGATATACATATTATTAAACAACATTTATTTTTATTGTAAAACAATATAGCAAGAACATAACATCACGCCTGTAATCCCCGAAGGGTTAGGCAGAGGTGTGCCTATAATACACTCGCATTTCGCCAGTTATGTTTAAGTCCCATGTAATAAAATTTAATCGTAATAGGTACATTTGGAGACAGACTAAGAAACCATACGGACTGTGTAAACACGGTAAGCTTACACGAGGTATTTTTCTAAGCTTGCTCGAATTCAAAAATACAAATAATTAACTTTTCCAATGTTATCGGAAATTCACAGTTCTCGTGACTGAGAAACCATAAAATAACCCTACTTTGGCTTTGCCGTAGTCGGGTGGGTAATTAAGCAAATCGACGGGTCCCAAGAACAAAGTCGTATCTTCAATATTGTCTAGTTGAAGATACGACTTTGTTCTTGGGACCCGTCGAAATATGCATCTGCAAATCATCAAACTATAGCAGTTTTCTGCTGGACAAAGGCCTATCCAATAATTCGCATATAGAGAAAACATAAATAGGTTTAAACAATATTATGTGCCGTAAAGCGTAGCTTAAAATAAAATATTGCTACACGTTGTACGTGTTTTAAAACTAACCTTACCGAACACAATTACTTAATAGTTTTGGCATAGAAACCAAAATAAAAAAACAAATTGGAGGTACTTAGGTAGTTTTACACACGGAACAGCGGACTTTTGAGCGATTTTAGTCGATCCGGGGCTACTCTAATCCAGTCGCACCCTGCGAAGATCGTCACAGCCTAAGGGCGTCCCATACCCTATTTTTTCCGATTTCTCACCTTCAGTCAAATATGCTTCTTCTAAAGATTATTTCCTTTCTATCAGTACCACCTGGCAGAAAGCTGAGTACCTCAAGCAACGGCAGTTGGCAACGGAGAACGTTCCAGAACATGGCGACCAAGTTCGACGTTGGACATCAAAGTAGCAACACTACCAACCTGCTAGGAGTTCCAACCAAAACTAGTAATGCTGCCAGTTCCGATTCACAGGTTAGTGATTCGAATTTCGAAATGCTTTTGTTTTTCTTTCTTTTTTTTAAAGGAGACTGCATGTTTAATAAATCTTGACCTTTTTGTATTTAGTTCCTTTGTGGGACATCAAAGACATGAAATAAAAATGTGTGCCAGTGTGTGGTAGACTAAAAATTATTTCCATAGAAATAATTTAACACTGACAGTGCCTTTATTTCTACGAAATAAAGGCTGTTTTTGTAGTTTTAAGCGTTACTTCTGAAGTGCAGTTGGCCATACTCTATTTTTCAAAATCCCATTTGCATTATTTTGCACGTGTTTTCCACGGAACGTTCTAGACATCAACATTGGCTATTGATATTATTCAATGATATCAATTCCACAATCTTTTTTCCAAATAGACACGTCATGGTAAATATTGAAACGGTGCTTTAACAATATAACTGTCAGTCAAATGATTTGATGACGTCAGAGCTCTCGTGAGAAGACGCTTCCTGTTTGATGTAAATTGCAAGTGCACATGATCTCATTAAGAAACCGGGGCGCCCTGCGGACTCGCCGTCCGCTTACCGGCCCATCGTGCTGCTCGACGAGGTGGGCAAGCTCTTTGAAAGAGTCATTGCAGACCGCCTTGTCGGGCGGCTGGTGAGGGTGGGGCCGGATTTGGCGGAGAGCCAGTTTGGTTTCCGCAAGGGGCGCTCTACGGTGGACGCCATCATGCGCGTACGAGCCCTCACGACGGGGGATGCTGTGGCCCGGGGTGGGGTCGTCTTGGCGGTGTCTCTAGACATCGCCAATGCCTTCAACACCCTGCCCTGGAGTTGCATCAGGGAGGCACTCCGGTATCACCGAGTGCCGACCTACCTCTGTCGCGTGGTCGAGGCCTATTTGACGGACAGGGCCGTCATCTACCCCGGTCACCGGGGAGAGTGGAACCGGCGAGAGATGTCGTGCGGTGTCCCGCAGGGATCGGTTCTGGGACCGCATCTGTGGGACATCGGGTACGACTGGGTGCTGCGCGCCGACCTCCCTGGTGGCGTCAGCGTAGTTTGCTACGCTGACGACACGCTGGTCCTGGCGCAGGGGAGGTCGCACCAGGCGGCGGCCGAATTAGCGGCACGCGGGGTTGCGACAATCGTAGAGAGGATCCGGCAATTGGGACTCGAGGTGGCCTTGCACAAGTCCGAGGCCATGTGTTTTCATGGTCCTCGGAACGCGCCACCATCGGGTTCCCAAATAACGGTAGGAGGGGTTCTCATCGGTGTCGAGTCGACGATGAAGTACCTGGGACTCGTCCTCGACAGCCGGTGGAATTTCGTGGAGCATTTCCGACGTTTGGCTCCCAGACTGGAGCGGGCCGGGGCTGCCTTGGGGCGGCTCCTGCCCAATCTGGGGGGTCCAAACGCCTCCTGCCGGAGGCTCTACGCCGGGGTCGTGCGGTCCATGGCCCTTTACGGAGCTCCGGTGTGGGCGCGTTCCGTGAGGCGGCGACCGGTCCGTCGGTTGAACGCGTCCCAGAGGGTCATGGCCATCCGGTTAGCCCGGGGATACCGCACGGTCTCCGGGGAGGCGGCGAACCTCCTTGCCGGATTACCGCCATGGGATCTGGAGGCAAAAGTCCTCGCGCACATCTGGGAGTGGCGCGAGGAGGCAGGACGCCGGGGCGTAACTCCGTTGCCGCGAGAAATCGCGGCACGGCGGACAGAGCTCCGGCAGGATCTCATGGCGGCATGGAGAGTGCGATTGTCGCAACCCAGCGCTGGGCACGCCACAATTGCGGCGATAAGTCCCCTCTTTGAGGAGTGGCTGGAGAGGCGCCACGGCGTCCTCACCTTCCGCCTGACGCAGGTCCTCACCGGACACGGGTGCTTCGGGAGGTACCTGTTCCGGATAAGGCGGGAGGAAACGCCCGGGTGTCACCACTGTGTGGATCGCCCGGAGGACACGGTGGAGCATACGGTGGAGGTCTGCCCGGCTTGGGCGGAGCACCGCCGTGTCCTCGCGGAAGCGATCGGCGGCGGCGATCTCTCGCGTCCGGCCCTGGTCCAGGCCATGGTACGGAGCGAGAGTGCATGGGAAGCCATTACCTCCTTCTGCGAAGCAGTAATGCTCGTGAAGGAGGAGGCGGGACGCGTGAGGGAGAGGCAAGCTTTGCACCCTCACGCCCCTAGTCGCCGCAGGAGACGCCCTGGGCGTCGGGAATCGGCAGCCGATTCCCGGCCACGGTAGGCGCGGGCTTGCGGACGGCGAGCAATGGGTAGCTCGCCGTCCGGTAAGGACCAGGCCCGAGTCGACGGCGCGTCGTGTTCCACGCGCGCCTCAAAGAGATGTCAGCACTATTGACGGGGTCCGCTAGGGCCGATGCCAGCTAGGGTTGCGGGATGTTCGAAAGAGTTACCGTGGCCCCGGCACAGGCAACAGAAGGAACACGGGTGGGTTTTAGTCAGTAAAAGTCTGACACGCCCTCCCGCTCCGCCCAGAGCGGGAGAAGTCATTTGATGATTTCCCATCCACAAAAAAAAAAAAAAAAAAAAAAGTGCACATGATAGACAGTTGCACAGATAAATGATGGATTGGCTCTGATACTTACCTTGTATAATATATGTTTCGGAATTGAAATAAAACATGGACATAGAATCCTCTTAAAAGCTCGTTATGGAGATGATTATTTAGGTTTCATTTTCGCAAAGTAGAACTTGCGAGTAGCGTTGCTGACTTCCAATTTGAAGGGAATTGGTGCGATTGTAATTACAGGCTCATGAATCATTACAGCGTTGTCTCTGGGATAGTAACGCTCGCGATACCCATAGTATTGCAGATTTCCAAAGGCGTTGATGATTATTTAAAATCAGGTGGGCCATCAGCTTGTTACCAACACAGTGACAGCACAAAATACGCGCTTGGACGTGGAGTTGCGGCCACCAGCCCGTTATACAATACAACCGTAACAAAACAAGAGTAACATAAGAAAGGTGGCTGGGCCAGACTGGATACGGAAGGCTGATATAGCGTTACTTGAAATCTAGCATTTCATTAGGATATATTGAGTTGATTGATTAAACAAAACACAAACGGGCGATATGAAAAAAGTACAGTCAAGGGCTGATCCGGCATTTATTTCTGGGAGGGGCACAAGGGCCAGACAAGTAGGAGTGTCCTACCTATTATTGCACTATGTCTTTCGGATTAATTATTTATCAATGACATACAATAAATATAATAAAATTTTAATAATTTTATTTGAAAAAACTACATGTTTAATAATGATAAATAACTATAAAAATACATGTAATGAAAGTTAAATGAAAAAATTACATGTTTAATAATGATAATATCCGTCCTTGAGTACATCCAATACAGATCTGACAAAAATAAACATAAAATGGCTAGGCCATTAAAAAGGTTTTAGTTTGATGTCAACTCGACATTGGTCAAAGGTGTAGGCATGCTATTTCGATTTTCGTTATCTAGTAATTAATATAATCATCATGCCTGCTCAGTGCCGTAGCTTCAAAATGTGTCCGAACTTGGAAAAAAAACGGTCAGAATTTGAAAACTGACGAGGATATAAAAGACTTGACTGGACCTACCATGAAACAAAACAATTTCTATCGAAAGCTCTACAATAGGATCACTAGAGGCCATTCAGTAATTGTTTATAAACAACATTATCAGCATTATCTCCACCGCGTGATGCCGGTCACATGATGTCCAGGCTATCGTTCAGTCATGTGAGCCGTTATCAGGACAATGACAGAATGCTGAAGGTAGTTTATAGCTGCAGCCACGTTTGTTATGTTTGATTGTGGTGGGTGATGCAATTAGTAAGATGTTTTTATTGTAGGGCGTTGTTTGAGTACCGGTCATGTGAGATGTAGTGTAGTGAAGGTAGTGTAGGAAAAGAATATAAAGTCTTCGTCTTCTGTCGTATCGACCATGGCTTGTCTCTAAAAATGAAAGAAAGGAAATACGTTTCGTTCGTCTCGTGTTTTTTTAAATATTAACTATTCGGCAAGCTATGTGCAGGGATGAGTGAGCAAGGCAGGTGTAAGTTACGACTCTCTTAGGCGTCCCCAAGTACAATCACAGTATAGATAAAACAAAAGTAAAGTCGTCAATACTTACAACTCTCTAAGACGAAGTAATCCTATTGAATGACTATTTCATAAAATCTTGACATTTGAGGATTATGCTAACTTAAGGAGTTGTATTACTGATTCTAATGATTATATCCTGTAAATACATATTTGTTACGGTCGCGAATCATACTTTAATCAACATACACCCAGACACTGAGCTGCAAATTTCAAAAATCGGAAGAAAATTGGAATTTCGCAGGGTACCTTAGCGCTTCCCCCTTAAATGGCCCATAGGGTGAACCACCATAGGTTTGATAGGCTCTTACACGCTTGACTGGATATTTAAATTCAATTATACCTGTTGTTGAAAGTAGCATTGTAGTATTTCCACCGCCAAAGTTAGCATGGATCGGTTCGCAGGAACGTAAACGGTTGATAATGACATAGGCACCATTTATTAATAAAGTGTAATCTAGAACGCATAATAAGTGGTATTAAATTACTGGGCCTTTCACTGCAGGCTATCTTTTATTACAGTGAAAGTCGTTTTAATCTAGGACTTAGTAATTAGTACCTACGAATGTAACTATACAACTGCTTCGTTGGTCTAGTGGTCGCAAGCGCCACTGCTGAGCATTTCATGGTCCTGGGTTCGATTCCCAGGTCGCGCAAACAGTTATTGTGTTTTTCTATCTGGAATTTGTCCGTAGCAGCCCGGAGTCTGGATTTGTGCTCGGTTGATGGCAATAGGCTCGCCCCTATTCCGTGGGACTTAATTATAACTGGCGAAATGTAGGTGTACTATAGGTACACCTCTGGCTAACCCTTCGGGTATTACAGGCGAGATGTTGTGATGTTGAGTATAACTATATTTTTTTGTGTTATCGTATTTTTTATTGTTTAATTTTATATAAAATAAAAATAAAGTAAAAGGCCCATAACTCGGAAACGGTGCGTCGTAGGGCCATGCTTCTCAGACCCTAAATGGTTTCTATGGACAAGTTTAATCAGTTGCTGCAATAAAAACGGTCGAATTCTATATAAAAAAAATCTTCGAAAAATTGACTGTCCTAAAAAATTTTTTTTAACAATTTTTTTTTGTTTTCTTTGGCTGCTCATAGTGCCCCTAAGCGTATACTCCAACTCCTACACTCCGCCCTTAAGACGACCCACTGACCCCTTATTGAGACTATTACGAAGTAGGGCAAAACTTGGGTAATCGGTGATAGTTTTGTTTTTTACTTGTAAAATTCGATTCATTGATCAGACTATTTTTTAAATTTACTGTGATATAGTAGACAAAATAAGTTTTGCTAACTTATATCTAAAAATGTGGCAAATACTATAATGATTGAAAAATGTACATTTATCAAGTCAGTAGTAACTTGGTAATAAAACACAATTATCTATCACCGAATAGCTGCATATCACGAATTAGCCAAGTTTTGCCCTACTGAAAGTAATCTTGGTCGAACTGGAATGAGTTTCTTCAGATCTTGACACATAGGTACGACAAAAAATTAAAAAATGCTAAAGTACAGTTTTTACCGTCAATCACTTTAACTCGCTTTTGTTTTTCTTAATAACACTTCCGGCACATGGAACGTAGCAATGAAATGCTTGATTTTAATGAAACTGTCAAAACATGTCTATAAATTTCCTCCTACCATCATGAGATAACATATTGAATTTATGTTTCTACGTAAGTTCTATAAATAATTTGAGAACCGAAAGTCGGAAACTCGAAACCCTACCGAATTGTGAGCAAAGGTACGAAAAGTGAATAAAAATCCTTAAATTAATTCAATTCAAGACCGGAGTGTCAGAAACCGGTTCCAAACAGAAATATCGAGGTTCGGTCAGCGACTCGAATCACGTGAGGACAGGATAAAGCTACTGCATTTTGAAGATTGCGATTTGAAGCGAGAAAGATCAAATGGCTCCGAAAAGTTTGGCTGTATGTCAAAATTAAATTCAGTTTATGAAACTGAATTTAATTTTAGAACGTTATAAAACTTTACCTGTAAATGTATTATGCATAACCCCTTTAAAGTTGCAGACTCAGTGGAAGAGTTCGTTATCTTTTAGATACCTATACATAGCATAAGTACAGATGCGAGTGATCCTCATCTATCATTGTGTGATCAGATAATAAATACAATGGCGCATAATCCTAAAATCAAATAAAAGTTCGCGAGCACATTCGTAAGAAGCTGGCAGTATCATCACAACGTTAACGTTTTCCCATTGTTTGTCTTATTTATATATAATTAGGTATATGTTATTATATTTATAGTTTGTAATAGGTATATTTGTATCTTTATATTTAAATAAATATGTCTTCCACAATTTCTCATAATTGCACCTACCACTGTTTGTCTCTGCATCACCCAAAGGTTGACTGGTAGAAAATGCCTATGGCATTAAGTCCGCCTCTGTACATTTCTGTGCATGAAGTATTAAATAAATAAATCATAAATCCTAGGTTTGTTCGGTCTTCTGCAAGGGTCAGTAAGGTAGATTGCTCGAAAGAAATGTAGAGATCCGATGTATTGCAGATGAAAAATATTTTTTTCGCTCTTTTAAAAGGTGAACCTGGAAAAAATCCAGAAAAAAAAAAGAACTTTACAAAGGACTTGGACACTCCCTTACAGGTAGACGAATTATGTCTACAGGAGTCACCGAAAACACATTTCAGTTTTAGGTAAAATATTTGTGTTTTATCGTGATGTGATACCGAAATGCAGTTTGTAATTTTGAGAACGCAAACATGTCAGCATTTCATGGCTTGTTTGTGAAATGATTTGTATGTCGTCATTCGGAGGTAACTAAGCTAAAAGTAAACTTGTGGATGGCAGGACAATGAAATACCTAGGTATATTACCTGCCCACTTGAAAATAAGGTAGGTCGGATTTTATAGCACTTAGACTCGAGTATTTTTCGCGATACCTATTGATAAAACAATTACATACGACACTTTTTAATTTCTGACGGTAACGACTAAAAACCAGACCAAATGAGTGTACATGAAAAAACCCTCGCATTACGAAGGTAACGGCCCGTCACTGCCAGACTACTCATGCTCGGTTCTTATAAACAAAAACGAATCGTTTGTAACATTTTTCACTGCCAAACTGGGCATATAAATAGATTCGTAAGCTAATTTTACCTGTGATAGTTACTTCCATATGGGAGGGTCTACTGTGCAAAGCTATGAGGTCTTTGCTTCATATTGGTAAAGATACAGTCTTAAATTTTAACAAATAACGGTCCGTAAGTTTAGGAATCGGCCATAAGTGACCACCGGTGCAATTGTGGCGAAACGTCGGTAATCAAAATGTATTGCACTTTTTATCGCGAAATAGACCTGCCGATCTATTCTGTAAACATCACATCGTGAGCACTTAGGTGAACTGAGCTCAATCCCTAGTAGAGTAAGGTGGGATGACAGTTCACATCACGCTCACTTCACCTAAATTTTCACGGTGGGATCTTTACAGAATAGCACGGCTGAATCCAAGTCAGACGTGCTCAAATCGTGAACACAGTAGTATATTAAGTAAAGGCGGATTAGATTAGTACTCCGCAATCGAAATCACGACGAATGATGGACATAGCGCATCTACTTTTATTCTGCCACTATCATCTATACATCTATACAAATAAATAAAATTGAAGAGTCTGTTTGTAATGGCAAAATAACAGCTTTTTACTAAATGCATGTGAAAGTATATACGGTACTTAACACAATTTTTAAAATTTTTGCCCGTCTGTCTGTCGGAATGTCTGTCTGTTTGATCCGGCTAATCTCCGAAACGACTGGACTGATTTCAGGACCGCTGACGGGACTTTCACTGGCAGATAGCTGATGGTATAAAGAGTAACTTAGGCTACATTTACCTTAGAAAAATAATTAGGGTTCCGCGCAAAATAAACCCATGAAATTGTGAACAAAAATAATAACTTTGGAACTACCAGTTGGATTTGATAAATTCTTTTTGCATTTGGTAGTCTAATTCTCGAGGATGGCTAGGCTATTTAACATCACGCTACGACCCTTAGCAGCCTTAGATCAAAAAGAAAAAAAATAAAAAAATAACGCTAAGCGATAACGAAGTAATAATGCGGGCGGGCGATGCAACGCAGTGGGGGACGAGGGAGTTTTTATTATAATGTGGTTGTTATTTTAGTATATTGTTATCACGACTTCTACGTGAACGAAGTTGCGGGGCACAACTAGCAGTACATAAAGTGACTGATACAACTCAATCAATCGGACAATATAGAACGAATTCATTTGCCTGGAACCTAGTCTGGTAGATAATCTTTCCCATGTGTTACTCGAACAATTAGAACGACTTAACAATCGAGCCATTAATTACTGGAACGGAAACGTTGGCAACGCATCACGTGCTTCTTGCGTTTGCATAAAGTGTGTTACTAAATGAATATTCAAATACAGGGTGTTGACTTTCTTTTTTGGCTATAACTCGTGAATGTCGGACGATTGTGTGATATTGTTTAGCGACGTTTGTTTACCTTTCATATATTATCAATGATAATTTATTGAATCAAATATTGAGATTCTAGTAGTAGATCAGAGACACATACATATTGTATGTATGTTTAGTTGAACTGTTGATTTCGGTTTTTCTTCTCAGAGTAATCGGTTAGGAAATGCCGATCCTAACTAGTTTTTAAAATATGATTGACGTGTTAAAGTGTTTGTACAAACCTAATTTATTATTAAAAGCCTGTGATGCAGGGAAAAGGCCTCCCTACCCTCTTTCCACTTATCTCTGTTTAAAGCTGCTAAGGACCAGTTCTTGTTGAAGGAGTCCAGCTCATCCCGCCATCTCCGTCTGGGCCTGCCGCGATGTCGCTTGCCATTAAGAGGGACCCATTGGGTCGTAATTTGGCTCATTGGTCGTCTGACATGCGGCAGATGTGTCCAGCCCAATTCCATTTTAGCGTGACAGCTTTCCAAGTGACATCAGTTATCTTTGTTATGGAACGGATGGTCATATTCCAAATACAAAACTAATTACAGAAAAAAAAAACGTTAATCATTTCCATTATCAACTCTGCGACCTCTCAAATTTTGTATAAAATAGGTATTATCTTAGGTAGGTAGTTCTATTTTTGCGGCTATTTTGTTATCGCGATATCGTGACCCAAATTCTAATACTCACAAAAAGAAAGGATAATCTAAGAATGCCTTAAACCAATGCACACAGTGGATATTAGCTTTAAACTATTGGAGGTCATCGCATCGTAGTATCCATACTTACTGTTACCGTTAGTCCATATCGTACTACTTACTACTGGGAAATGTTTTTCTCCATTGCGCCTGTTATTGCTTTCGTCATCAGTCGAATGATCCTTGTTATTCTGAGGCGGACATCTATTTTTTATTTTATTTATTTATACAGTCTAACACTATCTTTACAGGTTCACACCGAATGCGATAATGTGATTAAATGATTATCATTTACTAGTTAATAAATCGATCTATTCGAAAAGGGATTTGAACATTTTTCTATGAAAACTGGCATAGTCACTGTCATACTTCAAGTAACAACACTAACAGGGGTCGTTGAGCTCCCAAAAAAAAAATCAAATCTTTTTATTTTATCGTGTTTAGATATTGATACCCATCGCCTCTGCATAGTTTAGGTAGCCAATTTAAAATAATCCTTTATTTATATGTAAAACTCATTTAGCAAAGAATATCGCAGCAACGTGACACTTTAGAGCACTATACTCCTGAACATGTTTTGTTGAAGTGTCTTCTACACATGTACTCCAGTTTCACTATGCGCCGCAACTTTAAAAAAAAATCAAAATTGCGATGAGGTGACTATGCCACTTAGGTTCTGTGCTCTATCACTCACTTATTAAACTCTCGGCGGCTTCCTTTTCCTCTGACTTACTATATTCACTATATCTACTTTTTTTAACAGGTATACAGCAACAGCACGACGAGCGGTACAAGCGATAGCATAGCAAGCACAGGGTCAGCGATGGTGCACAGGAAGAACAAGCTCGGCCTAGCGCTGTTGATCAGCGTCAATGACACCACGCAAATGTGAGTTCGGCTCTTTCTTTTATTACCAATTTTGATTTAGATTTTATACTCAGTAGTAGTCCCGGCCTTCTAGCCATTTACTTACAGATTTTTTATCTTATCGCGGTCTCTGCATCTTTTACTTAATAAAAATCTTTTCTGACGGACAATTTATCGTACAGCTTACACCGGTGGGTCTCTAGAAGCATGAAATTTTGCACAAGGGTTTCTTATACAACATGTCCCGGAATTAACGCACAACCTGTTAAGGGGTCATTGTAATCATCATTATGAACAATTTTTACTATGGGTCCAAACCTGAAATCGCAAAAAAAAAACTGCAGTTCCCTACATTTTGACGAGTTATGCGACCATAAATGTAGGGAACAGCTGATTTTTTTCGTGATTTCAGGTTCGGTCCCATAGTAAAAGTTGTTCATAATGATAACTACAATGACCCCATGAGAGGTTGTGCGTTAATTCCGGGATATGTTACATAAAGAAAGTAAGCAATAAGAATTTTGAAAATTCATCCCCTAAAGGGGTTAAATAGGTATAAAAACTTGTATGGACTGCCTCGTTGGTCTAGTGGTCGCAAGTGCTACTGCTGAGCATGAGGTCCTGGTTTCGATTCCCAGGTCGGCCAGTGTTATTGGGTTTTTCTTTCTGGAATTTCTCAGTAGCAGTCCGAAGTTTGGATTTGTGCCCGATGGATGGCAATAGGCTCGCCCCCTATTACATATAACTGGCGAAATATGGGTGTACTATTGGTACACCTCTGACTCAACCTTCGGGGACACAAGGCGTGATGTTATGGATGAAAACTTGTAGTAAGTTCGTAATTCGTGCCGATGGGATAAATAAATAAATAAATACCATTGGCACACGGCTTGTAGTAAATAAAAACTGATACTGAATTTGGTTGCTGCTACTAGATGTACGTAAAAACTATTGTATGAGAATGGGGCAACCTTGATATATGACCTAAATATACTATCGTGTTTAGATATAGCATAATTATTAGGCATGTTCTGGTCCATAGTTAGATCTGAGGCGCGTCTAGCTCATCTGTTTATATGGGTTTCGAATTGGTTTTCTGGCTATTAATTAGGCGTGGCCAATAAAAATACAATTGTCTTTTATCCGCACTATTGAAAATAGAACAGTGATTTTGATGCATCATTATTTACTTACATAATTTATGTTGGTTTGTCTAAATACTTTGTCAATGTCATAAAGTTTTTCTAAAGCCCAACTAACATTTTTGACCAGCCCGGGCTAATCGCAATTGTTAGTTACATCACTCAAAACAAAAACGGCATTCAAAAGAGGTCGAGATGTAAAATTTAGGTTTAATATGTATGGTAGCTCTAAAATATTATAAATAGATACTAACCCTGACACGGGAAAGGATTGTATTTATGTTTGCGAAGCTCTAACTTGACGTGAGATGAGTCACAAGGTCATGTGAGTGTATGAACCGTTCTATAGATAATTTGGTTTTTTTGCTCGGAATACTGTAATCATCATTATGTAGTTAGAGTAAGCGGTAGGACCACATTATTGTTAGGATGTTTTGGTCCAATATTGCGCAAATGATTCGAGTCTTATGTTTGCACAATGTTTGCCACATTGGCCAAACATAAGACTCGAAATTTCAAACATTATGTCTAACAATACAATAGTTTTACACTTATCGATTGTCATTATTTCGTCTAGCTTGTTATGAAAAATAAATTACATTAAGTTGCTGGTACTTAACTTTGTTTGGTTATTAGCGGTCAATCGCTACTTGTCTGTGAATGTGAAAAGACTTTCGCGTGCATTTTCCGGGAAAATGTTATAATCGTCTACAATTTTATTGTTTTTGGTCTTTCAGTCCGTAAAATTATTTAAGCATGATTTCACCAGCTTTTGAGCTTAGTAAAGAACAATTGGGATGTACAATTGTTTTTGAACTGCAGAGATCAGGATCGTTGTCGCTTCGTGTAACAAGTTAAAGAGTATTCCGTTACTTTGATCATATAATAAAGTTTTTAAAATATTCATACAGTGACGTAGTAAGGCGATGTCTGGAACACTCGCCGCAGCTACAAGCACTGGTGTGTCGGCTGCGACTGGCGACTTTATCAGCCGGCGCCACCGGCGGCCGCGTGTCTACGTTGTATCGCGCGGCCGAACATGCGGCCAGCTGGTGAGTGACAGGACTTAGAAGTTCATCGAGTTGTTTCGAAGCCGCCCAAAAATGCTCCTTACTCTTTTACTCAAAAGAACAAAATCTCGACTGCAGGGGGCCAAGTCTACCAATTTGCAACTTTGCTATGGTCTCTCCATTGTGAGTTTTTGACAGATTTGCCATACAAAATCTGTCAATAACTCGCAATACAACGTTTGTATATTGATGAAATGACCATTGCAACGTTTGTAAATTAGTAGACATAGGGCCCTGGTCCTTTGCCATCAACATACTCCGCGCTTACCAAAAACTCCAACTGTAATAACTTCTTAATCTTTAGGTTATCAGATCTGGTGTACGGGCCTCGGCTCCAACCGGTGTGGTTGAATCTAGTCACGGGCGACTCGCGGGCGTCCAACAAACTTGCCGAGACGCTCCTGTCCGATCTCTGCTCTGTACTGTCTGTGGGAGACACGAAGAGCACTAATTTGTAAGTGTTATTATTATTTTTATATAGTTTTAAGTTATAACTCAATTCCTTTGTAAAGTATGCTGGCCTCACCTTAGAAACTGCGGATCGCAGGACCAATTTGTTGTTAGCTACCGATATTATTGGATACAGCATAGATACTTTAAAACCGTATCTTGTTCAAAATTATCTGTTTAAAACTAATTCGGAGAAGCATTACTATCAAACCTACTTCTTCTACCAAGTAGCATTGCTGAGTTCCGGTTTTATATACGTGTTTTAGATGTCCATAAGCGTCTGTTACTACTTTCAATCAGATAGACTCGTTTGTTAACAAACAGCATACGTGATCGTCTGAAAAAATTAGGCTTTAGACATTGATACATGAGTCAGGTGCTATAAACATAATTCCTTAGTCATCGTTTCAGATTCTATGATTCGTAGACTAGTCTAGTCTAGGTTGTTAGCCCCATTATCCGCTACTATTTTCAACTAGACAAAATGTATTCGCACGATAAAGTCTAATCCAAATAAATTGTAGTGTTCTTATGCCCACGCAAAACTGAAATGAATGAAATACTGAATATAAATTTTGTTTGCTTTCTCTAGCGTAAATTGTTACGATCGATTGAGGTAATCGGGCCACTATGATAGTAAGTATCCTAGAATGTACGTGCTACTTCTATAAAATACTATTTACAATGTATTCCCGTATTAATAGATTTGATATAGGCGGTACTAATGTTTTATTTTGAAGTTGGTTTGATGTGTGTATGTAATTACAACTAAATTCAAAATCAAAATTTAGTTTACAACTTGTATAATAAAAGGGAAAATGCAAACCAAAAGGTGGATTTCGAAGAAAAGTAAAACAAATTTCAATCAACTTCATTTATTTATATATTTTTTTTAAATCAACTGATTATAGTAGTTAGGCAGGGCTCCGACACATACAGAAGGACAACTAATCTATTCAGATCCGCGAAAAAACCAACACATTTCTTCTATTATGAAACTCTAGTAATTTATATAAAAAAGTCAGGTTATTTTAATCGAGAGATTTGTTCTTATATCTTTGTTCTTGTGACATCGTCTAATTAATACAACGCACGAATATATTACTCTAGTTCAACAAACCATCACTTTCCACGGCCAAATAGCTGCCTAGTGACTGTCTTCAGCAATTATTTTTATCTTGATTTAGTGACTCGATCACATGATGTTAGGACTTACACAATGAAAGAGATTAGTACGACAGGCGCAGAAATGTATGTTGTGTCGTAAATCACGCCACGTTACTGTCACATAATAAAAATTTTAAGGAAAAAACAGGTTTACTACAAAACTATTTAAGGAAGAAGCGCTAAGGTAGCCCGCGGAATTCGATTTTTCTTATGATTTTTGCAATTTGCAGCTCAGTGTCTGGGTGTACGTTGATTAAAGTATGTTTCGCGACTGTAACAAATATGTATTTACAGAATTATAATTATTAGAATCAGTAATACAGCTCCTTAAGTTAGTATAATCCTCAAATGTCAAGATTCCATGAAATAGTCATTCAATATACTTGGTCTTAGAGAGTTGTATTGATGACTTTAATTATTACAATTCTGTAAATACATTTTGTTACGGTCGCGAATCACAGTTTAATAAACATACAACCTATTACTGACCAGCAAATTGCGAAATGTCTTATTTAAAAAAAGATAATTGGAAATCTCTGTTATTATTGAAAATTTAAAATCGGTCGAATTCAGCTGTAACACTATTTTTCGAAAATGTTAGTTACTAAATTTTTAGACCTATCTACCCTGCTTATGCGTATGAAGTTTCTTTAAAATCGGTTCATTCATTTCGAAAAACAAAGACATGAAAGCTTGTAGTATGAAATGCCGTGCGTCGTAAACGCTCTTAACACATCGTCGCCTTATTATTATATTACATGGTCGCAAATTAAGAGCAAATAAAAAATAAATAAACGTTTATTACATAAATAAAATGTACACAAATACGCGTCACACTCGCATCAAAAATAATGGATGTAAGGACCAAAAATGTCATCAAATAAAGGATGCGGGAAGGAAAGACCACTAGAAAAAGAAAAAAAATTTTTGGTCGCATCCGCATTTTTTATTATTTTTGTCCTACCATCCACATTTTTTCATTGTTTTAGTCCTACCTTCCGCATTTTTTCATTGTTTTGGTCCTACCATCCGCATTTTTTCATTGTTTTTGTTCTGCCATCCGCACTTTTTATTATTTTGGTTCTTCATTTAAAAGTGCTTGTAATTGGTTTAATTGCAAAAAATGCTTTGCGTTTTAGTTTAAATGGCGAGGCGATAATAGATTTTCACAAATAATTTGGCTCCAGTTCCTAAATTAGTGAGGAACGTATGAAAGTCACCTACTTCCTTCCTGTAGTACAACATCATACATTTTGGTCTTACTCGTAACTACTTCTAATGTTACTACAACTCAACCACTTGAAGAAAAAAATTTAATGACCACTGTTATATGGGGTTATGGACCTCTGGTGATCAATAGCGTCGCAGCAAAAAGTTACCGGCAAGCACAGCAAAAAGTATCACCAGGGCTGCAATAGCACGAAAGAAATATACTGTCATCCCAATTATAGTGTTAGCATTTTGGTACACCGTTTTTGTAACGGTTCTCATTTCAAATAAAGTTCCGCATCTAACTGCCAGACGTCCTTCTACGGATTCCTAACATCGTGGAATTCTTGTGTTAATATTTTATTATTTCCTATAAAATTCACGTGATGTGTGTAGGCGGTAGAGAGATGTTTTACAGTTGTTAAAGATATATGTCGGTAGGTACTTCGCGGCGTTGATTATACGGCTCATCAGATAACTGGGCATAAACATAATCACATGATTTTCTTAAAGCTCCCGCACAATCGTGTTGCTGTTATATAATGTTTTACAAACGTAATATAAAGGTGTTTGCTTTGGATATGAAAGCGGGTGTTTGTGTAACAGCTGTATTTGCAGTTATTGTTTAAATAAGTTGTGTTTTATACATTGAGCTCGCCAAGAAGTCATTTTACGTCATTGCAAGAGCTTAATTTTTGAGATGATGTGTAGATAAATAGAATTGCTAGATGAAGAGAATTATATTACCTAATATCTACATGTCCTTTATACACGTGATTTCCTCTTCCATTGTGAGTTTGATGCTCAATCTCTGAGTAACATCAGTGGAGTTACAAAATACAGTAGCTTTGCAAAAACTTCTCGTATATACGCTCGTAAAAATATTGTCGGCTCTTCTTCCACAAACCGTGAAACATACACAGTCCATTATTAAAAAGAAAAAAAAAGGTCATTTCATTCGTCATATTTCTTAGACCGATTCACACCCACGCGACAATTATGTAAGTTCGATAATCAATCTCGACTCCAGACGTGACTATCGCCTCGTTCATCGTCTGGAACGCGTCCAACGCTACCAATTAATGACTAAATAAAAAAAATAAAATAAAAAAAATTCTATGCATAAATTTTGGCGCGATTCCTCGCGTCAATTATCTAAAACAAAGCGTGAATGGAAATGCTGTCTGTTTCTTTTAGTTTATTTTTCGAAGTTAGTCAGGAATGCTATTTCGCTATTTTCATCGTAATATTTACGTATTTAACTCACGTGATTCCCGATGTTGTTTTTTTAATAGATTGACGTCCGTTCAACGAATTGCCCAACATTGTTGTGCAATAGGGAATATTACGCAAAGCTGAGACAGCAGATGGTGCCACATAAACACGAAGTAAACAAAGCAAACTGTTAAATGCGAGCGCCACATTTTTCGGCGTTTTTCAATATAATTTCAGCTTTGTCTCATCCTTGTTACTATAATTGTAGGTTAAAATAATACCAAAAGGTTTAAAAACATGCTTATAAGAATTTCAAATATATTTGTTTTTGTGATATTGAATTACTTTACAATAAACTTTTAACGTTACATTCAAGTAAATAGCACAAAAAATATTGTGTTTTTACATTAGGTTAATACTCTGACCTGTAAAATATCCATCATTCTTATATCAATAATATCATTCTTCAGTCTTCAGCTCTAAAATGTTCAGAACACAACCAATGTTTTGTGACTGTAAAATGCTTGCAACGTAGCAATTTACCACTGCTTGCGAAGTTATCCGTTTTTAGTGAATTTAATGAACACCTTCGTTCCTGCATATATTACCTAATGGCACAACACTGATTCACTGACTGATGCATTGTTACTATCTATTATCTGTAATATAGTGTATTTTAGTGATATCCGTTCGTCAGGAATATTCTGATATTCCTGACGAACGGATATCACTAAAATAATATATCAGTAGATTGTAAACATATTAGATTTTTATTTAACAGTCATCTAACCACAAATATTTTTTATATATAACCATAGATGAAAAAGGAGGCCTAAACATGAAGTTTGTTTTTCTGTTTACGTTATTTATTTAATTATTTATTCCTCTTATAAAGATCATTACAGGTTGCATTACCTAATGCAATTGTACGGTCTCATAAAATGAATTTATTATTAAAAATATGTACAATTTAAAATTATTAAGAACTTTAACCTTTTTACAGTAACCTTTTTGTTAGCTAGTCTTACCATAGACGGACACCATGTTGTTCTGTTTACCAAGCGTTTCAGGTGCGCCCTCTAGTGGGATAAATTGTCAGTAAGGTTCCCTATTACATATATGTCTGCGAAAGAGTTCGCATAGCTAGAGATACATTGGCGATGATTTGAACACGTTTCCGAATGGTTTATCTAATCAATTCTTTAAATATACATAGACGAGTTTTATCTGTTTGTTTTAATTTAAAATACTCTATAGTTTTAATTGAATTCGTTTTACTAGATTGTATTTGTGCCCGGTAGATGGCAATAGGCTCGCCCCCTATTACATGGGACTTAAACATAACTGGCGAAATGTGGGTGTACTACTATAGGTACACCTCTGCCTAACCCTTCGGGGAAACAAGGCGTGACGTTATGTTTATGTTAGATTGTATAAATCGACTCAGTTGAAGCGTTAACATTGAATTTGTGTTACCTTGTTGATACAATTTCTACAGTCAATTTAATATCCTTATACGGATATTTACAATTCATTCGATTGAAGGCTACTTTACTTAAATGAGTCGACATTTTCAATTACTTAGTGCATATTTATTACGCGACATGTTCTTATTAAGCAATTATGTTTAATTTAGCTAATCGTGAATCGTGATCTGTTAATGAGCAACCAAACACTGATTATCGTGATCGTGACTGCACGCGACATTCTAATGAGGTTTTTCTTTCGTTACAGTTTCATCAGCACGCTTCTGACGCACGTGCTGACCTACCACCTGGGCTGGGTGGCCACCGTAAGTCCGTACGACACCACTGACCACCAGACGAGGCCACAGGACACGGTCGAGTCCTACAAGCCTTACAACGCACTGTGGGCGCAACTCAACGATCTTTGCGGGAGCATTGGCTTCCCCCCCCGGGCCGCTCGCACTGTCATCAGTGGCCCAACCAACACACAGTTTCTCAACAAACTCCTCGTTGTTCTCACCTACTTCTTGCGCTGCGGTGACGTCAGACGAAACGACTTCCAATTCCAAGACTGCACCATCAAAGAAAGTAAAGTCGTAAGTGTGACGGCGACGCCCGAGCCCACCGGCCTGCGCAGGAGTGCCACACACATGAACCAGCTCGGACAGTGCGCCCCGGACAGTTTAACAGTGCCGTCAGTGAATACTCAGAAAAGTGATAGTAGTGTCAGTACTCTAGCGGCCAGCGAGGTCAGCATCAAGCGATCGTCCACGCTCGCCAACTTAAGTCAAAAGCTCTCTAATAGCTTCGAGTTCTCAGTTATAGATTGTAGTTCTACGAGCGACGTCCCAATCACCAGCCAACTCAAGAGGAACCCGACCATGATGCTGTCGTTGAAAGCCTCTTCAGATTCTAGTCTTAACTCGTCGCTCTCAGAGAACGAGACGGAGGAGAAGAAAGTCGTGTTCGTGTTAGGTGATAACGACAAACTAGTGGGGCTGAAGAACAAGTCAGCCGACGGGAAATCCGTGAAGAAGTCTTCCAAAGTCCACAATGAACCCCTCGCCCTTGAAGTACCAGAGAAGATGACTGAAACGTGCATGAAAGGAGGCTGCGAGCAGGACAAACGGGCCGACAGTCCGTCGAAATGCTGCGGGCAAACGCTTCAACATTCCAAACCAATCAAACATTCCGGTTTTAAGTTCGAGTTCGATAAGTACCCTCAGATAGTCACTAATTATATGAAGAGCAAAAACTTAGAGATATTAGATAGGCACTATATTGGTAAACCGGGGAATTTGAAGTTGGATAACTTCCAGTTTGACCCGACGATCGTGCCGCCGATACAGGAGGAGCGGTGCGAGACTTGTGTGAAGTGCCAGCTGATGGAGTCGATGCTGCAGACGCCAACCAACGCTTCTGAGATGGAGTATATGAACGACATGCCTCGTCAGATAGAACCACAGTTCGCTAAGGAAACCATCGTCGAGTCGTCTCCAGAGCGAGAAGTATCACCAAAAACATTTGTGCGTCAACGTAAAGAAAATACAGTCGTAGTCAACTTCGTGAAGTCTAAAGAAGTATGTGAGCCAAAAAGGCCTGAAAGAAGGTTGAATAGGCAGAAGGCTGCGGAGAAGTTGGTGGACGTGCAACAAGTGGTGGAGTTCCCGACGGGAGCGCTGCGGTCTGCGTGCGGCGTGCGCGCGCGAACCGGGTTCGACGCGTCGCTGCTGGGAGCGGTCACCGATCACTATGTACCTGATTTAATTTTACAAGGTTAGTTTTGCATATTTATTTTTTCTAACAGCACAGGTTCATTGAGATTTCCCTTTGGCAAAAATTACGAATTTCCTTACAATTTTTCATGCCAAAATCTTAATTCTTACAAAATTATAAATGATTATGTAAGTTTTTATATAAACGTTGACTTGATACTTGCAAATATTTAGCTGTAACATGTACTATCAACTATAAACATATTTTTATATAACATATCCCGTTGTCATTACAGGGACAATTGCCAAACCGAGTGCGTGGGAGACAGAGCTACGTCGCGACTTGGACCTGACGTCGTACATCAACAAAACCACGGAGTCGCCCGTGCAGGCTGTCGCTATCATAGGAGACATTAATACTTGGTAAATTATCATCGCAACTAAGACGAAACTTAGATGTTCTTTTATTCTTCATTTAAAAGTACAACAACAACTTTTTACTTGAAATAAAATGTTGCTGGACACATTACACTGTCCAACTATAGGTACCACTCAAGTTGGACGTTGGACTATGTAACCAACTATGAAATCACAAAAAAAAATCAGCTGTTTCATACATTTTGGTCGAGAAGGTATTGTATGAAATCGCAGATTTTTTTTCATGATTTCAAAGTCGGTCCCATAGTGAAAGTTGTTCATATTCATGGGAAGAATACCCTATGGAAATTTGGGTACTTATTGATAAAAAATTGCCCTATATGTGTAATTTATACAGACAGGAGCTTAATACCTTATTTTGTTTTCCTTTCCAGGGAAGTGCGTGTGATAGGCAGAGACTGCGGCCCGGGCGGCATGTCGTCACTGGTGGGTGCCATGTTGGACACACTGCCCGCCATGTGGAAGGCCAGGGTGCCTGCGCAACAGGTAACTATTGCATCTCTTTCAATGAGGGTTTTTATGATAATTCACGCCACCAGTTGGCGCCACTTTGACAAGAGGTCTGCCATTTCGACAATGAATATAAATTATATGATGACGTTCATCATTCGTTCATCATTCAGCCACGACCAAAGAAAATATTGTCACTTTGACACTTTTGACAGGTGGCCGGACCAGTCATCTCAGTGCTGCCACCTAGTGAACGTCATTTCAGAAAATCCTCTTCGATCTTTATCTGTATCACCATAGTCCTGAAAATATAAATAAGTAAACCATAATTTAAACATCAATTATAGACAAAGATTTATAAAAAGGAAAGAAAGAAAGAAATATATTTTATTTAGGACACGCACAGACAAAACAAACAATACAATAAGGAATATTTAAATCTGAGAGGCACTATATCAATGTTACAAACAACAAAAGAAAGAAAGACCTGTGCGAGGCCACAAAGGCTCCTAAAAAAATACTATGTTACTTATAAACTTAATTTACTGTGCCCTAAGCAGCCACAATGATAGAAATAGAAAATCATTTATTCGATAGTGACACAACAAAACAACACAGTTAATAATTATGTTAACCTACAACCCTATCTCACTTTGTGGATGCAAAGTAAAAATATTGATTAAATTATATCAATACTTGATTCCAATTTATACGCCATCGTCACGACTCGAACCCATTTTCATCATCATTCGTAATTAATACGAAAATAAATAGAAAATCTAACACTTATTTTTCCCTCTTCCAGTGTATATCGTTCCTCGAAGGCAAACTCCGTGAATTTTGCGTGCTGTCAAAAACGTTAGCCGACATGCTGATGTCAACTGACTTCTGCGACATCGCGACGTTGACAAAATCGCTGAACATTGACGTCAACGATGTACCTTTGCTGCTCGCTGTCGCCACCACACATACGCCACAAGTCGCAACCAGATACGGCCTTAGTTATGGATAGCGTTGAAGAAGCGTGGGTTTATACCACGCTTTGGTTTGGTTGAGTAATCAGATAAAAGGTAGAAGTATTTGCAAAGTTTTAACTGTTCTGCTGGCAGACGTAAATGTCTGTATTTTACACCAGTTGCAGTTGATTTTAATTAGGCAAGTCTTTTCATAACTGTAGGTCGATTTTATCTACTAAACCAGCGGTTCAGTAATGATGGCACCTGTTACAAATGTCACAAGCCATCATAAACACAGTGCCGCCATTGTAGTGAGCTAGTATTGTAGTAAATTGTATCCGTGTACTGAAGATTTTTTGCTTAATTCATATTTGCGAGTTTTAAAACGAGCCCTGCGAATAAGTTAAATGTTACTAGTTAATAAAAGCCACAAATTATATCGCACTTTTAAATGACGTATGCCATATTTTAAATCTGTTCAAAGCCAATGCTCAATGGTACTACATCGCATGTTATCGACATTTGGTTGGAATTTCTTCTGCGCTTACGTCGGCTTGTGACTTTGTTGTGTGTCACGCTTGCGTCACGGAGTAGTAAATAAATGGAATGCCAATGTTGCGTCCAATGTCTGTAGAAGCAGTACGTGTGTCACCGATAACACGTGCGGTGTCTTCCGTAAACGTCATCAATTTTTCTAATTTCATATTTGGAATTGCGTGTCGTTTTTTAATTGGCTACGCGCATCCGTTGTCAACGTAGAAGGAAATCAACTTCCAGTCTCAAAGTACACAAAAACACTTTTTACCAAAGTCTGATTACGCAAATATCAGTCTGCATTGTTTATTCCTTATAGTTGTATGACCAAGCTGTATTAGGTATGAGTGACTGTCATTAATTATGATCCGATGTGTAGTTTGAAAGGATCTAAATGTTGCTGAGATTCCCTACGCTTGTCAGTAGCTATGGCACAATATTCTTCTTATTACTTTAATAGTTTAACAATAAGGTGGCATACTTAATCGTTAGTGGTCAAGGCAAATAATTATTAGAAAGCGGAATTTTAGCGGCCCGCGCAGTATTGACATATTTATTAGTAATCTTTCATAATACCCGGTTGGGAATCCACGAAATTAATTATTTGATTGTATATAGGTAATTTTAGAAAATATCGCTAAAATGCATAATAATCATTGATGTTATTAATTTATTAAAAGTTGCCATAATGTAACAGCAGTATGACGTAGATAAAATACAGATCAAACTTTTAAACTATTTCAGAAGTTTAACTTTGAAATACATATTCTTGCAAAGCGTTGCGCGGGAGTCTGTGATGTTTTATTTTATTTTATAATATCCAATAATTTGTATTTTTGTAATTGTTGCGGGCAAAGTCCACACAAAGGGCTGATATGGAATGTGGGGGCGTCTGCCGGGCGATGCCAGCATTGTCATACTAAATTATAATTACTTAACAAAAACGTGTGAACACTGCCCAGTCATTGTCAACATTTTACGAATAGCGGACTTTGCCCGCAGCACAGTATCTATTTTGATTGTGATAAATCGTGTATTATTATTGGAATGTTGGTTATTGTGATTAGAAATCAGTTCAAGTTTTTAAAAGGCCTACCATATAATTGTGATAGTCAATTAAATTTTATAAATTTATTTATACATTGTAAAAGCTCAAAGGCTGTCAAGATATTTTATGATAATATATTTGTTTATGTGAGACGCGTTGTCCATGCACAATATGTTCAGTATAATCGCGTAGTTGTAGGAATTTGCAGTACTCGGCAGCTAGGCAGTGAAATGAATGGTCAAAATAAAATAAGAAATACTGCCACTGTATTAAAAAAAAAAAACTTGTCAACATCAGACGTTATACGAAATAAGGTATAAAGCTAGATATATTATTCTACTAACAGTGAAGTTACCGGTACAAGAGGAGCTTCGATAAACTGAACAAATAATAATCAAGACTAAATATAAACTAATTAGAATGGCCCTGGCTCTGTTGTGTGAACCGGTTTAACGAAACTTACAATATTCCTATCTCATTCTCTTACGCAAAAGAAGAAAAAGATGGAAGTAAATGACAGCTGTCAAATTAAGTGAAGCTAAAACTTAGAGACGTCGGTGAAATAGTTTGACAGCTCTAAATTGTTACTACCTCTTTCTTGCTTTGTCTAATAGTGGTAAATAGAATATAGTTAAGTCGGTATACTTCAGAATCGGTACCAAATATTCTTCACAAAATATAATACTCATCGATTTTATAATAGGTCGAAGCTGCCAATCACGATACTTTCGATGCGGAAACATTCCATTGCGTGTTTTGATACCCGCTTTTTATAATAGTTGCTAGAAATAGCGTGATGGAGTATTTGGAGTTTCGTGCTTGGTATATTCGTAATGCCAATCGCACACTTGGTTAAAGCCCGTTACATACGTAGCTTCAATTATTAGTTCATTGAAATAAAATAATTGGTATAAATTAGATATTTCGATTTGATTCAAAAATTAAATATCTTTAACATTAGATTTAATCAATCTGCCTAGCCTTTTCCCAACTATGTTGGGGTCGGCTTTCAAACTAACCGGATGCAGCTGAATACCAGTATTTTACATGGAGCGACTGCCTATCTGACCTCTTCAACCCAGTTACAGGGTAATACGATACCCCTTGGTAAGACTGGTTGTCAGACTTTCGGGCTACTGACGACCCGTAACGACTATCAAAGATCTACGAATGACAGCCGGGACCAACGGCTTAACGTGCTTCCGAGGCACGGAGGGGTCTCGATATGTAAAGATGGTCACCCATCCATAGACAACCCCGGCAAGCGTAGCTTAACCTAGTGGACGACCCGTGCGGCTGTTATTACTTAGCCACGAGCTCCTCTATTTAGATTTAATACGCTTGAAAATTTGTAGATGGAAAAATCTTTCTATCTCTTGCCGGTAGCGAAGCTGTGATAGTGAGCCCTTTAAGAAAAACACCCTGTATATCATAGCTACGTGTGTAACAGTCTTTATCTATTTCTAACAGTATCTTATAATTCCTAATTCAAATATATTCGCACCAATGTTCGTTATGTAATAAGGAACATAGTAAAGTATGACTTTAACGTATTCATTCTTCCTATTTATTAAAAACAAAATTGTATGCAGCGATTTGATTTGCGTCAGCGTTTTTATCCATCCGAGAACTTAATAATTCTATGGCTTACTTAATGGTGTGACATTTTGGGCATTCATTTCAAGTCTGAATGATTGAAAATAATTATGTTCGTAAAATAATAATAGTCAGCGCAAATTTCATATGCCAGGACAGTGCCGATTGTTTCGAACGGTAGCAGCGCTGATTACAATCTCTTCGCTGGACACTTGGAATAAATAAAATACATACAATCACATTAATATATTAATTTGCGAACCTGTGTGTGAAGGCAATTTCTATATTAAGCCTGGAATACACAAGCTATGTAGTAGCACAAAAGCTTGCACACGTGTGTACGAAAAAAGTTTGTAAAATAACCATTATACACTAAGAGCACGCTACAAATAACATGCTATTTACTAGCAAACAAGCATGCTTTTAAATAGCATGTGTATTTCAGCCTTTACTATCTATAAAGTTATATACATATCCGTTTGTACCTATACCCGTACCTACTATTACCTGAAACTATCTTCTGTACCTAAGTACCTTGTCTGTTTTCGTGAGGGTGATATGTATAGTTATTTTGTAAGTTATCATTTTTAAAACAATGAGTAATATTTTTTTTTTATACTTTAATCTGATAATAAATTATTTTTTTTCATATTGAAAATGTGTTTTAAATGTTGTCTTCTCATCTTTCCCTAACCTCATTGAACATGGTTGTGTTACGATTTCTGTATAAAAAAGCGGTCTATTGAGAGTCGGACTCGCACACGAAGGGTTCCGTACCACCGTATAATATTTAACAAACACTACATAATTTAAAAAAATACGTAAAAAAAAGCGTTTCTTGTGTTGGAACCTCCTTTAATTTTTACCTTTTGTTGTTATAGCGACCATAGTAGTACACACTGAAAATTTCAAGTGTCTACCTAATACGGTTAATAAGATACAGCCCTGTGACAGACGGACGGGAAGCGGAGCTAGGGTCCGGAAACCCTAAAAAGATGTCTTTGGCCATGCAGTGTGAAAATTACAGGCTGTGCTATTTTAAAAGTGGAAATGACATTATGAAAACACACACACATCAAAAAAGTTTTTTTTTACTAAGCTGCAGTGTGGGCCGACTATAATAATAATAACGCCACCGCCGTACCTCTACGTTGACGTCGTGGTGGGGCTTGCGCGCTCCGAACTCTAGGTCTGTGTCGGTAGTTTACTTTGCTGAAACAGGTCTAGGGGAGGAGCCCGACCTAGAGAGATAGATAAACCCGCAGGGCAGCATGTGGCGAGCTGTTGGGCAATAGCGACCCCACGGACCCTATTTCCCGAGAGACGTCTTGTTCGTCACCTCTGGCTTGCCTTTATTGGCTGGTTGGAGTGGAGATTCGCAAGAGCAAACGTGCTCGGAGGAAAGAAGTATTCGAGTAAGTTGCTGGTAGGGATCTTGACCGTAATTCCAGGATTGTCTTGATGGCCTTTCCACTCCTCATTAGCACCTCAGGACATGTTGCCCCCTTGTCGCTACGACACTATGCTAGCGACCGTTTTCGGGGGCCCATTATTGAGTGTGCAAGTCACATCCTGCCATTTTATCCGCCTATTACGTCACATTGATCAGGCAGGGGACATAATCTTTCCATAGTTCTTGGTGACCAATTCACTATAGCCCTCCAAACCCATTGCCCAATATGTTTGGTTTCCATGTCCTACAATAGTCCTGCACCAATCGGGTGTTGTCCTTGGATGCATTTGCATAGTGCATATAGGGATAATAGCCGGTTGGTGCATCCTCATCATTTAAAATTGTCTAAGGGGCCCTTGTACGCCTTGAGCGGTTGGATCAAGGGCCTGATTTAGAAGGCAGTACTCTGCGATACGGCTCATATTGTGAGAAGGTTTCTGTCTCTGCAGCTCTAACCACCTGTAGCTTGGACCCTGCTCCCGGCACGGCATTCTTAAATGTTTTTTATATCTTTTTATTTTATGAAATATTTAAAAATGTAATTAGTTATGAAAGAAAATAAATAAACGACATATTATTAACTATAGGAACACCTGCCTAATCCTTCGAGGAATACAGTCGTGATGTTATGTTACTTATAATAATTGCTTTAGTTTGAGGCAATAATTGGGGTGGCAACTAAGGCTCATAGATAAAATACATAAAGTGATCTTACAAAAAAAAACTAATACATATTATAGAGTGATGTTTTCATTATGTATTAGTTTTTTTTACAAAATCTATTTACTACGTTGGGTCGGCAACGTATTGTGCCGTGTCGTAGTGTCATGTAGCCTTCCGCGAAAACGCCGATACACGACACCCGTCGGCCAAAATTCCTCCTTCATGAAAGTCTCCAGGTGATGAGTCGAAACCCGCATCACAAAATATTTGAAGTTAATCTTATGGTGCGACTCCAACTTCTCGACTCTCAAGGTAAATTTGGTCTTCAACCTGGTGTACTCCACGACCTCCTCTACCTTCGTGGAGTGATGTAAACGTGACACGAGCTGCATCGATAGAATAGCGGGACGCAGCAACATGTCGGGACCAGTCAATGCGGTACCGCACTGATTGCGACAAGCAGGCTTCTTCTTCTTCTCCATGCGACTGAAGCCTTCTTCATCGGCCTATCCTTGGCTTGTTACCGGCGGTAGCGAGCTTCGAATGCTTCGGAGGGCCTTTGGGCACCTCTCGTATTATTAAGTTGCCGCTGATGATTTGCGGGAGCTATAATAACAGTAATCAAGATAGCACGTCCCGCTGTTGACGAGCTAATATTGGTCGGCGTCCCAACGATGGGAGTCGCGGGGAATGCGGGGGGCGGTTGTGTATCACTTGCAGTGACGGCGACCGGCAACGAGTCGCTTTTTGCTGACATTTAACGCGCTGTGACATGTGTTGACGTTGGTAGTTGGCTCGTGTGACCTACATAGGTACCGTGTTGCAAAAAATCTGCTACCTCAGTATGTAGGTCACTGATGATGGATTGCGATGCTTTAACTGCATCTCGACCAGGCTTGATCTCAGGGCTGTGATGTCCCGCAGCAGCCTGGTGACGTCGACGTGGTCGAATGTGACGGGGGGGCAGATTGCGCCAATCCTTCGCCACGAAAGTCGGCACGTCGTCTGGGTCGGTCTCCTTCAACACTTTTATGATGTCTTGGAGAATCCTCTCTCCGTTTTCATCCCTCCTGCGGGACGGCATTCGGTTGGCCATATGTAGCTACTCATACAGCAGTGTTTTCACCGTGTGTATCTCCTCTTCATTGAAGTTAGATGTGCAGTGATGAGTGGTGAGTGTGATGTGTGTGTGTGTGTGTCTGGATCACAATGATCTTATCGATGGCATGCAGCTGATACTGCAGGAATGCCAGGACCTCGTTCGCCACTAGTTCTTCCGAACGCATGGTGGCAGCGGCACTAGCCGCGATCGGCGCAAAATAATAATTTCCGCTTACAGTGTAAGCGCGTCCGATTGCAATGGCTAAACTATTGAATATGATTGATATTTTTGTAAGCAGCTGCAGACTGGAAACGTCATTAGATATACTAAGTTTAATTTTTCGTAGTCTCCACATTGTATAACATTGCCGAGTGCCGATAAAGCTCAACCTAGTTCTCTATGAAGCAAAACTCTCCTTTTGTACACAATAATTAAATTTAGGCAATTTTCAAACTACATAGCTTAGTTGTTGAAGTTAGCCAGTTTCATCGACTCATTCCTGCCGAACTTGGCTAACATTGGCCCAAACTTGTCTTACTAAGTTTAAGGGTGTAAGAACTTCTGTATATAATTACGTGGGCCCTATTTAAAAGTTGCTTACCGTCCGTTTTATCCCCAGAAGATTAACGATTGTTACGGTCGGCAAATAAAGTTTATAAACAGTAACATTTTCGCATAAAACCATCTAAATAAATGTAACAATATTATGCAAACCACTGATTTTTAGCTTAAGTTCGTGTTACCTATTTGAATTTTATAAATGATCAGTTTAAAAAAAGATTTAAAAAAAAATAATAATATGATTTACATTTTAACCCTTAAAAATCTAAATCAAAAGTCATTTATTCAAATTAGGCTGAGAATTAGCACTTTTCGAACGTCAAAGTTACATAAGACGAAACACCTGCTCTTCAACACTTCCTAGTGCTTTAGCTGGGAAGAAGAAGTGGCGCAACAAACTCCTCTGCAGCACAGCTGTCTGTTCAGTTAGAAAAACTTGATTTTATACGAATGCAAAGTAATTAACAATACGAGACAAAACATTAAATTAAATTATTTGCCATATGTCAGCTAGCACACGCCAAATACCAACAAATACAATGAAAACTATATTCAAGCAAAAAATAACTAAAATGTAAACAAAACTTAATACCTAAATAAAAGCCTTCAGGCATAAAGGTCGTGCCCGCTTACATGTGCAATGCTAGATTATGTTCACATAGCTGTAAATCAAAGTCATGAATGCTATAACTAGGACCATCGAAGTAAAATTAATAAACACTCATTTTACAAAACCATGGTCAGCAAGACGACCAGTCACCACAAGCAGCAACCGTTCACCAGCATAACCCAAAGATCAGCCACTACCCCCTCGCCATATTTGAGAGAAGGAGGCAACCCGACCCCTGACAAAAACTGGAACCTTATGCCTAACTGGAGAAAAGCAGGTGTACTAAACACATCTGTCTCACCCTTTTAATAAAATAAATAAATAAAATAAAATAAAAACTTTTTAATTCGGACTGACAAAATCCATAGAATGTTAGTACAATAAAACTTACCAAGCTAGATTTAGTATTTAAAAACAATAAAAAGACTTATTTTCTAATGTGGGTATTAATCCAATGCCGGACGTAACGCGTGTCCAGCCTAACCGCAATGATGTTCGAAAGAGTTACCGTGGCCCCGGCACAGGCAACAGAAGGAACACGGGTGGGTTTTAGTCAGTAAAAGTCTGACACGCCCTCCCGCTCCGCCCAGAGCTGGAGAAGTCATTTGATGATTTCCCATCCACAAAAAAAAAAGCCTATCCGCAATAACAGCCTTTTGGGAACACAAACGTGATATTAAGTATTCAATTACCGTCGATGAAAAAAAAACTTTAATAATTGTCTTTTCGTGCTGACTGTAGATATATGTACCAGAAACTTTTATTATTTTCTGTATGGATTTGAGTTTGATGCAAAAAAGTACCTACCTAATAAGTATCTAAAATTTTTAAGACGGGAAAACGAAACTCTTTTGAATTGCCTTCGGGGCTGCTTGTGGCGGACATTGTAATTTATTTTTGTTATGTAATACTAATGAATTAATGTTTGTTTTGTGATAAAGCTGTATTTGTTTTCAATTTAATTTTTGGGGCTGAACCGCTAAACATACGCGGTTATTTCAATGCATAATTACTGAAAGCCGGAAAACTTCAGTTGTTTAAACATCCTTATAAAATTAAAAAAAGCGTGTTAGAATAGAATAAAGTCTGGTACCTCTATACCGCCTTGGATCACCGTGATCACCAATAAATACTTACTAATAATCCACAACTTTTCAGTATTAAATTTCTACCTGAAAATAATATTTGTGTAGTCCAAAATACGTCAAGCCTACGAAATAAAGTGCGGTTTTTTATTCCTAACAAGATTTAAGTTTTACATTTTTGTGGTTTCTTTATTAAAACGAGAAATTTTCAAGACTAGATTGAGTCGGCAATTTATATTTATAGATTGCTTCATCAATCTGGCTTGTGATTATAATCACAGAGATTTGCTCTTTAATTTACAATTCAATAGAATTGAATGAATGGCTGGACGTCCGTAATAACTAAGGAGACAATGCTGTAATGATTTTCTTTCAGTGACTAAGATTTAATTTCTGCTCAGAATTTGGTAGGTAGATATATGAAAAGAAATTAATTACCTAGTTTTCAAAGGTCGAGATAACAGAATATTAAATTGGGAACGGGATACCTAATGATGGTGGTGGTTTCAATTAGGTATATTTAAAGTATTGCTAACAGCAAAAAAAAAAACAAATTATTCAGTTACCAACAAAAAGCTACCTACCTACCTAAATGATAAAATCATCAGCCTTATATTTACACTAGCTGTGCCCCGCGACTTCGTTCGAAAAAAAAAAGAATTTGCCAAATCGGTTTATAAATGACGGAGTACTGAGGTAACAAACATTAAAAAAAAACAACCGAATTGATAACCTCCTCTTTTTTTTGAAGTCGGTTAAAAGTAACAGCCACATTTTAATAAAACTCCCTCGTCCCCCGACCCGCCGCGTTGCATTGGCGCCCGCGCTATTACTTCACTTTCGCTTAGCGATCTTTCTGACTTTTTTCTTTTTGCTTGGCTCCTAAGGGTTGGAGCGTAATGTTAAATAACCTATACCCATCCTCAAGAATTGGGCAATCAAATGCAAAAAGAATTTTTCAACACAATTTCATGGGTTTTAATTTTTTTTGCGCGGAGCCCTAATTCTTTTTCTAAAATAAAAGTAGCCTAAGTTACTCCCTATAACATCAGCTATCTGCCAGTGAGTCCCGTCAAAATCGGTCCAGCTGTTTTGGAGATTAGCCGGATCAAACAGACAGACAAAAATTAAAAATAAAAAAGTTTTTTTTTTGTTATATGTATGTACCGTATATACTTTCATATGCATTTAATAAAACGCTGTTTTATTGCATTTTGACATGACAAACAGAAAGTTTAATTTTATTTATTTGCATGTGTATCTATGTATAAATTAGTAAAAGGAAAACTTGCAAAATTTTGTCGATACATCCTCTTATAACCCTACCGTTTCATACGACGTATCTACATAATTTCCCAAAATAATTACACTACCACACAATAATAAATTCTGCATTATATCCCAGCGATGCTCACGTCCCAGCCAAACTAATAAGTGAAGCGTACTGCGTAGGCTATTTCAGTAATTAGCCTCGCGCGACCCAACCGAGCCATTACCGGGATTACCTTCGCACAAAGCTAATATTTTATGAAAGGATCACTTCAGCCCGTTACGACTGCGCCTCCTATCCCCGTAGGTTACGTTGGATTGCACTTTAATATTGATAATGGTTCCTTTTAGTGGGAATTGGCGGCAGTCATTTTATGAAGAGTTCAAGGATTGAGTTCGTAGATATATAAAATACTCGTTATCATGTACACCATAAAAATTACAGATATAAATGTAGAAATTTTACATAGGGTGACACAATGGGCGGTCGTTCGTAGGCTGCTACGACCGCTACGCCGTAGCAGCGTTGTAGCTTTATTATTTAATGTTGTCACAATCGACGTTTTACCGGATTATTGTTCTATTTTAATGATATTTTCAAACATAATATCCCACCCACGACTATTCTTCACAAAAAAAACCTCTGAACCATCACGTCCTTCACACAAGTAATAAAATATTCCATTAGAGTAATTTAAAATTTTATTGCGTACCGTAGGGCTTTCTAGCTAACCGACAGAAACACTATGTGAGGGCTATTTACGAGGTTTTTATAGCCTCGCTTACATCCTCTCCGAGGTAATCTGATGTGAATATTGTAGAAATATAGCTCTTAACGTAAGTAATGTTATGTATGTCTTTACATTATATTGCTGGTTGAGTGACTTGTTGAATGGCAATAAATGAGATAATTTGTGTAATACTGAAACACGATGTGTCATTTTAATGGCCCAGCATTGTACCTATGTATTCTTCTTCTGCTTTTCGTTTCGACAGTACATCTATACTGTTCGGGCCCAGTAGGTGGCCACATTGATTGCGACGTCAGAGGTGTTGTTCAGATCGTCAAGGGTGCAGGTGAACGGACAATTGGGACATTCTAGCAGATGGGACATAGTCTGTTCAGGAGTACCGCAATCGTATTGAATGTTGGATGAATCGATTATGGCCCACTTCGCCAGATTATGTTTGCAGCGGTCTACTTTGGTTCGCAATCTATTCAGAGCTTTCCAAATAGGCCACTGCAGTTCGCGACCGGGAGACCTGTGTACTTGCATGACGTGATTGTATTAATAGGACAATGGTTTTGTTGACCTACATTGTTTTTTATACGCACATTGAAGTGTACTGTGCGTCACTTAATTGTATTTCATGCTCTGAAATTAACTTAAAGGACGCAATCCGGGCCAGTGATTTTGACCACTACCTACTGGTACACAACTTACCTACATGGACTTATACAATACATAGAAACAGTTTTCTCATCTTTCATATAATGCTGTTAGTTGTTTATCATATAAACCCAACTATATTCAACACACAGCTGGCTATGTTAGGTTCCTTCGAAGAATAAATAAACCCTCCTCTTCCTCTCACAAAGGCACAAATATAAGACAAAAACATAGCTTAATAAAAAGAATTTGTTATAAACGTTTCCACGTACGCCTATTACATATTTACGTACTTACCCGCAAAACAATCCAATTAGTGAAGAGCCCGGGCGTAACTTTTTCGGCACTCAACCCTCCGTGGTGCGCAGCGGCTCGTATCCGCTGAAATACCGGCCGTGTATGAAATAATCTCATATTCTCGTATTGTTATGAAATATTCTTTCGCTGCGTTTTGCTCTGGTTCCGTCCCTCCGACCCTAAACTTGGTATTTAATAATGGAGTGTAGTGAGGAGTATGAAACCTAAAGCGACCTACCTACTTACCTAGTATTGAAAATGCCCAGGTACCTACAATAAATCCGCATAAGTTAGGTATAATAAAATAAGTTTGATAAAGTTTATTCATCGAAAAGTAACAATACAATGAGCCATATTCGATGAAGCACAAACTAAGCGTCGCTTGTATCTTGTGAAGCATGAAGAAGCATACGGTGCACTTGTAATAGGAACGTCCATCAAAGAAGATTGCCTTATTTGCATTTAAGGCTTTCTATGGAATTTCGTGCTTTGGTTTTCAAAACACTCGTTACCTGTGGTCCCGGTGGGTCGACCCATTACCGGGTCCATGGGTAATTTTAATTACCCGTGGTTCCATGGCATTAGGGATTTGTTCCCTGGACTTCTAACTATATCGATAGAAAATTAATTACAACCATGGAACCTACTTATGATTAAATACAAATCCATAATAACAGCATATTTAATTAGGTATAAAGTATGTACCATAAAAACATTTTAATAGCTAAAATAAATAAAAAAAATAATAATATTCCATCAAAATGTTTTCAATGTTGAAAAGCTCTGAAAGACGTTATCCCGGCGTTTTTCGCGCCTGAACAGAGTTTTTTTGTTACTTTTCTATAATCATCATTTACGGAAACGGTGAATAAAATGCTATTGTATGTAAGTAAAAAATGTACATTAAAAGTATATCCCTTTATAATAGAATTTGGCCATGTTATGACCAAAATATAATTTACCCCGATCGGCGTCAACCGCCTATGAACGATAATTTAAATTACGCCGTTGGGCGTGCACTGGTTTGAGTATGTTTTTGTTCCCAAGGATGGAATTATTTTATTTGCTTATGAATGAGTAAACTTTATTGTATGTAACTGATGGTTTTCATTTTCTATCGATATAGTCAGAAGTCCGGGAACAACCCCTAATGCCATGGAACCACGGGCAAGTAAAATTACCCGTGGACCCGGTAATGGGTCGACCCACCGGGACCACGGGTAACGAGTGTTTCAAAACATTAATTACGTTCAGTTTGTCTACACGGTGTGGTTCTCGTAAATGATTGTGTTTTATTTTATCGGTATCAGAGTTAATAAAGATATTGCCGTCCACACTCACCGTTTTTGCAAATGTTGAGCAATGATCTCTATGGACTATTTTTGACCATCTATATTCAACAAATTGTTTCCCTTCTGTGACTTAACAAAATTTGCTCTTAACATAATTATTTGATAAATTCAAATTCAGAGAACACAACACAACAGTTCGCACGAAATAAAGAAAGTTAATTTCTTTGTATTGTAGGTACCCACAAATCAACTAATGATAACTTTGTCAACTATTAATTTTGAAAGATACCCTCAAGTTAATCTTAACATTGATTTAGTTTAATACCTGTCTAAACGTCTCTGGAACAAGAAATTATATTTATATTGTTATGGGATGCACATACAAGTACAAGGAAATAAACGTATAATATTAATTACCTATTGTTTAATTATAAATGCAATTTATGTAATGCAAATGCAAAGTGTTGATCAAGTGATCAACTTACGTTATAAATCAATGATATTCAGATTCGTGGACCATCTAAAGTGTTGATATTTTGAACTATTTATGTTATAAATCAATGTTATTCACAATCGTTGCTCATCTGAAGAGTTGATATTCTGAACCGTTTATGTTTTAAGCTAATGTTATTCTGATTCATTGAATAATTAAACTGTTGATTAAATGATGTTCATATTTTGATTGTTGTTGTTTTTTTTTTTTGAGTATCCCACCCGGTACTAACGATAGTCTCTTAAACGGCATAATTGTGTAGGGTAACAAAAATGTATTAGGAATAAATAAAATTGTTAGGTTTCAATGTACTCGTAACTAGATTAGTATCGTAAACATTTATGGGAACGTGTTAACATGTTCATAATAATACGAGTGATTTGACAACGAAAACATACATTCCTTACTCAAATATCCATAGACTGCAATAAAAGATTACCCACCATTCTTGACTCTCATAAAATGCACGGAAAAGATGAAAATAACGCGTAACACTTCATCCCCTTTCATCTTCAGACAGGCACACAAATTATGTGCACATGACAACCCCTTATTCTCGTGACACAGAAGTCCCTCTTAAATCATGTCAGAAAAGTGCACGATTCAATAAATTCGTTGTATCGAGAATAAAGAACGAGTGACTATATAAAAAACTTGTTCCAGTAGTTTTTGAAATACTATGCATTTAGGATTTATAGGACAAGAATAATACTGTTTTCTATAGATGATGTTTAAATATTAGGTACATTTAAATAATGATTACCTATCACTATTAATATAGTGCACTATTAATATATTTCCACTTTTGTGTTTTTTATTTATTGAAAAACAAAAAAAAACAAAAGTGGAAATATATAATAGTGGAATATTAAAGAGTATTCTATTCTATGCTAAAGTATTTTACGACGAGATAATTAAGTGCCTATCTATACTGTGCGTCCAATTATGTTTAATGGACGAATCATAAGAACCTTGAAAATATAACTATTTGGTTTTAAGATTGTGAAAATAATTGTTTTGTTGTTATATAAAGATTTTACTTAATTTTGCCAAAACTGTATTTTTTATAAGTCAGTTGAATGTGGAAACGTAGTGGATTGTACAAACATTTACTTATAGCATATAGTGTATCTAGATATAATATAAAATGTACGATTGTCTGTTTTCCCAAATAAAATAAAATTAAAAATAAACCTATCAATTTGAAACTCTAATTCAAACTCTTCATTAATTGTCTCATTCGGAAATATATTAATAAAACTTAGGTATAACAGAATGAAACAAATCAAGACCAAATGATAAACCAATATTACTAAACACGGGAAAAAAAAACGTTCCCGTTAACCTATGTATGTATGTTTTATTAACTGTACGTATGTTTTCTATGGAGGCCTGGAGGCTTGGCTAATTTACGTGGAGTAACGAGGGGCATCCATTGTGCGAACGTGCGGAGCGTGACATCCAGTGGAGGCAGCGTTCGATCGAGTATTTAATATTCCTACGGAATCCAGCGTTTATGAAGAGAGCTTTTTGCATTATTTTATCTATACATATTGGTCACATTTTATATATCTATACATATTATAAAGTCATATTTCGTGTGTCTGTGTGACCGCGTTTTTCTTCTAAACTACTTAGATAATTTATTCCTGAAGGCTTGTGTGAACACTAAGAAATCTCGATGTTTTGTCAAGTCGTGAAAACCATGTGAAGCAGGGGCGCGTCGCTAGTAAATAAAACAGAAATAAATGTAAACACGCGTCCTTTAAAAACGTAGGTGCCGTGACAATTATGTAACAGATCTATAAATTGAATGATTATTTTGCGATATACTAGAACCACGAAAGTTTTCATCCCCTATAGATATGTACGAAATTTTATGTACGAAATAACATCCTTACTTGTAGGACTTTGATGTGATTGAAAAACCATAGATAACTGTCTATGGTAGGTATCTACCTAAACGTTGCCATTGTTGACATTTTAAATTTTGTATTTACCTATTTAAACATTTAGAATAAAGTTTTGTGTGTTTATTTTATTTTTATTTCTTATTTATATTTCATTGCATGCTGCACCGGCCGACGTCATCACTTCAACGCTGGCTGTCACTGAAAACCAGCACTGGAGCTCTGTCACAGCATTAAGATAAGCGATGTGACGCATATTTTCCTCTCCTTTACTTTAATATGATCTTAGTACTCATGATGCATGGAAGTACTTTTTACAGCGAAAGCTTCGACTTTCCATACCGATCGCAGAGGGATACGCCAATTAACTTCTCCCAATTAATTTGAGTGTAGCGTGGAGTTTTGCTGGCAAATATAGGTACCAGTTATACGTTAGTCGATAAAACGCTATTTTAATGAGGCACTAAAAAACCCACTCTATTTGATAGGCAGGTAGGTACGGCACTAGGTACATTCACGATGTTTACACGCTAGAACAGAAACCGTTCAGTTTAGAAAAGAAAGGAAGAAAATACGTTTATTTGCGGTACACATAACGCAAAGAAAGAACACAAACACAAAAAAAGAAACTTTTCACAAAAACAAAAAGCAACCGACTTCCAAAATTAAAGTTATTTTTTACTTTGTAGTGTTTTTTTGGAAGTCGGTTGTTTTTTTTTTTGGTAAAATGTTTTTTATTTTTCACTTTTTAGTGGGTCGTTTTACCTACGTTACAATAGCCTAATGACAACTGCTCATCACCTTTTACAAAATATTGCTTTTCCCGATGCAGGGACGTTAATAGTTGAGGAGTTTTCCTGCTACTTCAACATCAGCCCCACTTCACCATATGCATTGTGAGGAGCATCAATTGCTTAGCAATCATATTAAAGTAATCAAATCGCAACCCATGAAATACTTATAATTGAGTAGTTCCGATGGCGATCTATGGTCTTCATCATCAGTTCCACTTCACCAAATGGTTCTTTCCGAGAGCAAATGCACGAGTTACTATAAAAAATACCCAAATCGCTATAGGTGTGCCTATAATATTTGAAGAGTTCCCTCGATTTCTCCCATCATCAGATCTTGACTTGATGACAATGGGACCACCTGGGAACCCTTTCAAACAAAAAGAATTTTCCAAATCGGTTCAGCCATCTTCGAGTAATCATCCTTTTTTTGAAGTCGATTAAAAAGAACAAGTTGGGGGAAAATATGCGTCACATCGCTTATCTTAATGCTGTGACAGAGCTCCAGTGCTGGCTTCTAAGATCAACACAAGATTTAACTAAGTAACGTCTGTATCGTATCGAACTCGCTAACAAGAACATCCGAGACATCGATCTTAATTAGAAGATCGATTAGACATCTAACTGGGCGAGATGTGTGCCAGTAATGCATTTATCTTGTACCAGTAATAACGCGGGTTCTCTTGACAATTTACTGAGAAATAGGTAGGTCTGGTTTCGAGAATCTGTAGGTACTCAAGGTAGGTAATTACTCAACGAATTACTTTTTATATAGTTTTGATGGTTTTGATCTAAGAGTGTAAGTACCTAATGCTTCTAAAATCTAGTTGTTTAAGAATTCATTTAATTGTCTACAACCTTTGTTTTAAAATCAGTGTGTAGCCACAAAACGAATTAATTACACATTGGGTACTTATAACTTGGGCACTAGGGTACTTTAGGTAATTATAGCTACACATTGATACAGTATTATGGGAACACAAAATTATTATCCAATCAAATGAATTCTTGTCGATGCATAGTCTTTTTGAGACTGACTGAATGTAAGAACACTGGTGCAAGATAATTTTGGCTTGATCTGGTAGAATTTTATTAAATAATAGCTGTGCCCCGCGACTTCGTTCCCGTGGAAGTCGTAAGATACACAATATACTAAAATAACAGCCACATTTGAATAAAATACCGTTGTCCCCCGATCCGTCGCGTTGCATCGCCCGCCCGCGCTATTACTTCGTTTTCACTTAGTGTCCTTCAGACTTTTATCTTTTTGCTCGGCTCCTAAGGGTCGTAGCGTGATGTTAAGTAGCCTATAACTATCCTCAAGAATTGGGCTACCAAATGCAAACAGAAATTTTCCAATCCGACTTTTTGTTCATAATTTCATGGGTTTATTTTTTTTTTTGCGCGGAACCCTAATTATTTTTCTATAATAAAAGAGGCTAAATTACCCGCCGTAATATTAGCTATCTGCCAGTGAAAGTCCCGTCAAAATCAGTCCAGCCGTTTTGGAGATTAGCCGGAACAAACAGACAGACAGACAGACAAAAATGTTAAAAATTGCTTTTTTGTTAAAAGTACCGTTTATAATTTCTTAAATGCATTTAGTAAAAATTAGTTATTTTGACATTATTAACAGACATAATTTTTTTTTATTTATGATTTTTTTTTAGAAGATGTGGTCTCTCCGCCTCCCAATTCTTTCTGCAATGACATTTTTCAATAAAAAATTCAATACCTTCCTATGCGTCAAAAACAGATGTTGAAAATTTAAAAAAATGAAACAAAAAACTATGACATTAACTAGAAAAAAGGTTGAATATATTATAATCGAAGTGGAAACAGTGCACTTAATAGTAGAGTTTTCTCTGGGTTGGCAACTCACCTACAACGCCTCTGGTAATGCAAATGTCCTTAGGTGGCTGTGACCACTCACCATCACTGAAAACCGCCTGCTTGTTTGCTAGCAAATAATATAGAAAAGAGAATTTAATCCAAAAACAGCACAGCTTTCCCCGTTTCTGCGAACACAACATAGACTTGATTGAATATTGCTTTTATATCTTCTATTATACTAACAAATGCCGTAAAGTTGAGCACTAACTGGACCGAGCGCCGGCGGCGAAGCGGATTATTGCAAGATGCGCCATTTTAATCCCATTTTATGCGGCAGGTCCGCGTTATTGATATTGTGTACGGTAAAGTGGATTATGCTTGAATTACGTTCCTGTATCTACATACATACCTATTGGTTTAACGTACTTAGTTCTAAATAATGTTTGCAACTTTGTATGTAGATCAATTAGAAAACCCGGACGAATTTGTAGGTATAGTCAACCGCACATCTGTGGTAATACGCACTAACGGCCGAACCCAATAACCTATTTTCAGTAAAAGACAGATCGCAATTGATGAGAGACAGTGTAATTCTATCTGTCCTTATGTCAGGCCGGTAAGATTCCATAATCTCTTATAGATTATTGGGACGTTAAAACCATAGATAGATAGGTTTCGCTATCTCCAGTATGCTAAAACTGGTGATAGATAGGTTATTGGGTTCGGCCGTAAGAAAATCGCCTCTACAACTACGACATAAAGGCGCTGTCAATGTCAAATTGTTATCACTGATGTGATGATTGCTGTGCAGTTGACTGTACTCCTCATCCTCACACATACGACCGGCTATCTTTCGAGTTCTAGTCGAGTTTCGAGCCTACGTGAGAGTGTGTCCAAATAAACATTATATCTTATTATATCATTATTATAATTTATGCAGGCACTAGTCTTTCCAGGAAGCAGTGGTGGTCCAGTAGTCACGGCCGCGACTTACGAGTTGTAGTCATGTGGCGGCATATCTACATCGCCACAATGGAACGCGTCACACTGACGTCACGCAAAATCCTGCATCGCGCAATCAGAGTTTACCGCGCGACTAGATTAGGTTATCACATTAATTGAAACCACGTATTCAGTACATGATTCTGGACCCCGCTACGTTAAAATTTTTCGTTTGTTATTAAAAAACAAAATTTTCTGCTCCATACATTTTTGCCTACCTACGAGGTCAAAATGTATGGAGCAGCAATTTTTTTTTTTTAATAACCGACGAAAAATTTCAACGCAGCGGGGTCCAGAATCATGTATTGAATGCGTGGTTTCAATTAATGTGATAACCTAATCGCCACCCTGTATATACAACATCCCGACATCAACCGTCGGGCAGTAGCCCACCAGACACAACACCCGTCTGGTCGGAGGATCCTCCCTTTTCTATGGAGGATGAGTAAACTTTACACCCTGTTCCTCATGCCTCTATAGTCGTAGGTTCAAACCCAGAGAGGCGCTTTACTTTCTGTGAATTATTTCATCACCACTGCTCTCAAAACGGAGAATTAAAACATCGTGAGGAAACCGGCATGTCCTAGAACCAAAAACTCGAAGACATGTACCATCTACCAACCCGTCCTGGGCTCGTGTGGTGGATTACGGCAAACTCCCTCTCACCGAGAGGAGGCCTGTGTCCCAGCAGTGGGAACATTATAAGCTGATTATGCTTTCAATTTCTTGAAATTTGTCTAATGTATCACTAACCTCTACCTTTTGGATGATTAACGTTCTTTACGAAGATTTCTGTCCATTCCAAGAAAGCAATACTTTGGAAGTCTTTGAAAAATGGTGTAGGTACAATACGGAGTAATGTCCCTATCTTGCTACATTACATCAGCGGGCCGCTAGACCTCCCAAAGGGATATCGTGTGTCGAGTATTAGGTTCATTCGATTCAGTTGATCTTTGCTTGTCCCTAAAGAATGTAAGTTTCAAATTACTTTATCTCATTCGAGCCATTTTTGTCGTGAAAGTCTCTCGACAAGGAGTTTTGTTGTAGTTTTGTTGCTAGGAAAAGTATCAAGGAAGAAATAATGATATCCACAGTCAACAGAGGTAGGTAGCTATCATATTGCAGAGTATAATTAGTTGACTACTGTACCTTGATGAGAACTCCTGTTAATGCAGCAAAGAAAAACGACTACTTAGTCAAGTCAGAAAAGAAATAAAGATAGGAAAAAAGTGCGAGCACTAGAACAAATTAATGAAAATCTTTTTCAACTTCTTCTCACGAAGGGTTTCTTCGGGGAAATCAAAATGCTTTATTAATTAATTACTTAGCTAGCTAGGTTAAGTAAGGCTGCATTCTAACCAAAGCGAAGGTCGCTCTAACCCCGCGTCCTATTTAAAAGCGATCGTCGATAATTTTGGTTAGGACGCGGGGTATGAGTTACGAAGAAGGTCATGTTGCATTGTAACTAACGTACGAGTATATATAACGTATATAAACAATATTCAGCTATTTCAGACGTAGTTATAGGCAGGTATTATTGACAATATGCTTACGGCTGGAATTATTTCAGGGTTTGTAAAAGTGCTCAGAAGGCAAAATCAACGTTTGTTTTGATTGATTGATTGATTTTTCAAGGTCTTTATTATTACACAGGTTGTTACAATGGTGTTTACAAATGATCTTATTCGATTTGTACACAAATCGTGATTAATTTTGTTACATAGGCTATATTTCGCCTTTACAAACATTAAAACATGTTTTATTATCTTGTTTTGCGTTGACATGAATTAACTTACAGAGTACAACGTTTAACTACTAGGTATGTGCAAGTCTTAGTATGGACCCACATAATAATTTAATGTTTAAGTTACAGAATGTACGCTTCATTATAGTATGATATAATAACATAAGTCAAGTAGCGGGTAGTCCGCGCAAAGATCTTACTTATACGGCCGGTCAAGCGGCGTCAGCTAGCGAGCGAGCTATCGTCATGGCACGTCACGGAGGAAGTAGTGATGGGGCAGTCGGTATCGATTGTACGTGCGAGCGTAACACAATGTACTAAGTCTACTTTTACCAATTGCAGATATTAGAGTATTACGGTGTGATGGGTTTTTATGCAAATAAAATTTACGAGAAGTTTTTAATATAAAATCTTTTAAAAATGGATACTTTATACGCATGTGTAATGTTTTAAGGTTTGTGCGAAAAGGTGTATTATATGATAATTTTAGGGCTTTATTTTGGATCGTTTGGAGTTTATTGTATTTGGTTTCTGAGAGACTGGACCAGACAGGTGCTGCGTAAGTTAAGCATGGTCTTACTAAAGTAGAATAAATAAGCAATTTTGTAGAAGGACTGAGAATAGATTTGCGATTTAAAATAGGTTTTAATGAATTTAGGGCTTTTGCACCTTTCCTTATAGTTAGTTCAGTGTTTTTGTTCCAGTTAAGGGTCTTGTCTAATATTACGCCTAAATATTTAACTGATTCGCGCCACGTTATCTGGAAGTCATCAATTTTAACGAATCTGTGGGGTAGTGTGCGTTTTCGAGTAAATAGAATTCCTTCAGTTTTTGTGGAATTAAGTTTCAGTTTCCAGGTCTTGAAAAATGTACTGAGTAGTTCCAGTGAATATTGTAGCCGTCCAATGACTATGTCCACGTCTTTGTTTGTCGTGAATGTTGCTGTGTCATCAGCATAGATGGCAAGTTGTGTGTGAGCCTGTTTAGGTATATCATTCAGGTAAAGTATAAAGAGGTAAGGCCCTACGAGCGAACCCTGGGGCACACCGGCTGGGATGGTTTTAGGGGCAGAATGCTCTTTGCCTACGTAAACAGAGAAGGATCGATTAAGTAAGTAATTTTGAATGAGTTTTACTAGACATAGAGGTACTTCATGTTTGATTAACTTATGTAATAGTCCAGCGTGCCAGACAGAATCAAAAGCTTTTTCTATGTCTAATAAAATCATGCCAGTGGAAAGACCGCGGTTTAGCCCATGGGCTATCTGTTCAGCCACTCTGGCTAACTGTTGCGTGGTCGAGTGTGAGTTTCGAAATCCAAACTGTTCGGGGATCAAAATATGCGCAGTTGTTTTTGCAACGCGGGATAATATAATGGATTCTAACAATTTTCCTATGCATGGTAATAAACTTATTGGTCGATAGCTAGACGGAATGGACTGATCTTTCCCAGGTTTTTTAATAGCTATGATTTTAGCGTGTTTTAATGTCTTCGGGAAGTATGCAAGACGTAAGCAACCATTAAAAACTTTTGTCAAATAAACAATAGCTTTCTGAGGGAGATTCTTAAGTAAGCCATTTCCCAGGCCGTCAAAACCAGGCGCTTTGTTTGACTTCAGTTTACCTAAGAGTTTTCGTATCTCATTCGGCCTAACAAGTGCTGGGTAGTCATCCAACTGATAACAGTCCAGCAACCTAATGGAATCTTTGACTGCCTCTTCAATGGTGGGATCGCTGACCCAATGTTTGGTTAGGTTCATGTTTTCTAGGAAGGTATTGGCTAGTGTCTCACATTGTTCAAGTTCTGAGGAGGAGGTAGTATTATTCAATATAGTTAGAGGGGGTATTGAGATAGGCTGATGGTTTATTGATTTGACCACTCTCCACAAGTCTGAAGCGGGGTTGGATATTTTAGCTAATTTATTGTTCCAGACATTGTCGTTTAGGGCTTGGATCTTAGACTTGATGCATTTCTGCATGTTGTTGACTTGGAAGAATAGCTGACGTCGGATAAACGGATTAACTTCTTCTAAGGCTAGTTTACGAAAACGATTTTTAATTTTTATTTGTGACCTGAGCCGTCGAGGGAGCTGATGAGCACCATCACTGGGTAATTTAGGAACGGCTTTATCTCTTGCATTACTAATTGATTGGGTGAGGTAATCAACAGCAAGGTCAATTGTCTCAGGTGAGTTGAATGTTGTTTGGGTTAAAGTTATAGACTCATTTAAATGAGATCTATAACCTTTCCAGTCCGTTTTTCTGTAATTGAAGATAATACGCGCTTGTCTGTTGACTTTACCAGCTACGGTAAAGCAGACAGGCAGGTGGTTGGAAGAAAGACTGCTAATTACCTGAGGGTCCGATAGGTGGTATACAGAATTAGCTAGGATAATATCTGGAGTAGATGGAATATGCGTGCTATGGTAGTGGACTAGAGTGGGACTAGAAGGTGCATGGATGTCATATTCGTTGTTAACCATGTGGTCGAAAAGTACCTCGCCATGAATGTTGGAGCGAGAGCAGTGCCAGTAAGAATGTTTGGTGTTAAGATCACCCATGATGAGTGTTTTGGGTCGAACATTAATAATTGTGTCTAAGTCTGTAGATAGTAAAGCTAGGTTAGGCGATTGATAGGCTGAGATGAAGGCGATTACTTGATTTGATAGAGATATTTGTATACCCACACATTCTAGGTTTTGAGTTATAGGAATATTTAGAGGGGTATGTTCTATGTCCGACTTTACTAAAATTGCAACTCCTTGGCCGTGTCCATCAGGTTTCTTATCGCGCCGGTAACAGGTGAAGCCAGGGGTGTGTAGTTTGATGTGGGGGGATATTCTGGTCTCTGATAAAGCTACAACATCAATAGAAAGCTCGCTTACTAGGTCCAACAGTTCCGTGATTTTGGAGCGAATGCCGTCGGCATTCCAGTAGAGGATACGTACGTTTTGTGTCCTACACATATTTACCAAGGTGGGTTAAAATTAAAATAACTTTATCCATCATACTAGTGCATCCTAGAAATTGGCTTTTGATGGTTTTTATCGTCATTAATATGGCTAGCATGTCAGTTGTCGCCTGATCTTGTACATTTTCTTGGACAGTAGGTTTTTGTGTTTTGGCAGCAGCAACAAAGTTCCAGGGTCGCTCATCTACCACATTGGTCTTCAGTGGCGGCTTTTTAGTCCTGACAGATTTGAGTTGTTCCTGGCGATCTCGCAGAATCTTTAAATAATTTTCGCGCTCTTTGCACAGACGGAAGTTTGCAGGGTGACTTCCACCACAGTTACAGCACTTTGCTGGCTGGTCCCGGGTTTTCTTGGGGCACTCTTCAGTCCGGTGGGAATCAGTACACTTTACACAGCGGGGTGCTAAGTTGCAGTTGGCTGATGAATGGCCGAATCCTTGGCACCTGTAACACTGAGTTCCGTAACTATTGTTACTTCGGTATTTTCGGATTTGTACTACGGTGTTGCATAGGAGCCTGATCTGTCGAAATTTGGCGAAATCAGCGCCAGGTGGCAATTGAACCAGAAAGGGAGGGCAGTAGGAATTCTTTTCAGCAGACACTTTCATTTTACGAACAATCACGTTCTCGAACCCAAGCGAGGCGATTTCGGCTGGAAGTACATCCTCAACGTAGTCAGGAAGACCGAAGATTACTGCTTTGTACATCTTCTCATCCTTTCTCGAGTAGGTGTGAAAGGCAACGTCCTTGGTACGTAAACCTTCTTTGATGACTTGGTGGCTTTCAGACGTGTGGCAGATAACAGCCACTCGACTATTACGTCTGTATTGCAGGTGAAAGTTTTTCGAGTACGACATAATTGTGCTTCTGATGTACTCATGCGTCCAGGTGGGCTGTATCTCCAAGACGATAGGAGGAATGCGAATACCCTTTTTAGTGACAGCATCACGAGGTCTTGTACTGGAGTCAGCGGCAGATGATTGGTTGCCAGGCAGATGGCTGAATCTATTGGTAGTCTTGATTGGCTCCGGTGGGTGTTGTTCGGCTTGACGCGCAGCTCTTTTTGGTATTTTCCACTCATTGGTAATAATGGGGCCTTCGAGAGGGCGTTTGCCAACAGAATTGGAGCGCGTCAAAAAACGATCCATATCGACAACTTTTTATCGAACGTGTTCCCATCACTAGCGTGGCGGTGCGAAATAACTGGGAGGGGGTTATAGATTAGGCGTGCGATAGGTGTTTTGATTGCTTCTTAATAAAAGTTACAAAAAACAAACAAGATTAGAAATACTATAACACACACACACTACCTACATATTTATGGATACCATTCATCATTACACTCTCAGATCAACATAAAAAGGAAGATGGAGCGCCATGGATGGATGGATTGCATAATTCTATTTTTTAAAACTATGTTAACTAGACGACGACTCGACACGTTCTAAGAACGGTGAGCATGGTTTTATTTGTATGTGTGTGCGTGAGCGTGTATTTTACTTGCAGGAGCACGGTTTTGTGGCTTCACTTTTGATGTTCCCAGCGCGCCATCTTCCTTTTTTCGTTGATCTGAGATTACACTAGAAAAAGTATTAAATATTTCCAAATTTGCGCCAAACTTTAGCAAAAGAGGCAGAAAGAAAAAAAGTCTACACACTAAGCTGGCACTAAATAAAAAAGGAGAGCAGAAATAAAAAAAGCGCTGAGTTTCAATGACATGGTTAAATATGAAAACTTTGGAAAGTTTCAGTGAGGCGCCGCCGGAGTTTGGTTTACGGCCGCGTCCTACATTCATGGAGACACCGTGTGTTACGTCACTTTGTTAGAATTGTAAACTCTTGTGCCTTTTTCTTTGCGTTTTTTGGGAAATGTAGAAGACTATTTTTTTTTCTTACTCTCAAAAATAACCAATTTCCTATTGTTTGTTTTTTGGAAATCATTTAAATGGACGACATATTTTCTTAATTTTCTGAGAGGCACTATAGCTAAGTACTAGGCAAATTCGAAACGGAACAGTAGGTATTAAAATTATCTGGCAGATTGATTAGACCTTTCCAATTCTAATTTAGTTGGCGATAAATATCTATCTACATTATGTAGGAGTATGGGGTCAACTTTAACCCGTGCCTCGGAAAGCACGTTAATCCGTTGATCCCGGGTGTCATTCATGTATCTTTCACAGTCGTTACGGATCGTCAGAAGCCCGAAAGTCTGACAATCAGTCTTATCAAGGGGTAACCCAGTAACTGGGTTGTGGAGTTCAGATAGGCAGTCGCTCCATGTAAATACTGGTATTCAGCTGCATCCGGTTAGACTGGAAGCCGACCCCAATATAGTTGGGAAAAGGCTAGGCAGATGATGATGGGTTCAAAGTTAAAACCATTATTAACTTCGAGGAAAAATCGTCAATTCGGAAGCACGCTTGCGGTAAACAATTCATTAGTTGTTTTTTTTTTGACATCCTTCCTTCCTACTTTATTTTAAAAGGAATGCAATAAATCGAAACTGACAAAGAACAAGAGAAAGTTAAACAAAGAAGGCAAACCCTGGCCTTTATTGAATGCTTAAACTATAACAATAAAACGTCTACCAGGGTGATTTATATTGCACTCGGGTGCAGGGTATAAATTACCCCTCGCTTAGTGAAGTGACACCGGCGTTGAAAGGTAAGCTGCGAACTAATTCTGTAATAAATTAATGTTAAGCAGGATTATGGAAGCCCGAAGCAGCGTAAAAAGTTAGCTATGTTTCGATTTTTAGATGTTGTTGAATGGGACTTAGTTTATCACGATACAAAGTCGTGAAAATCAGGGCGCTCGCAGACTATAAGATTCCTGGTTAAATCAAAGTCATCATCATCATCGTCCACAGCCATACTTTACTCACTGCTAAGCATAGGCTTCTCTTTTCTTGTGCCAATCCCCACGCTCCTTTGCCAGCCTCATTCAGGTTCTACCCGCGATGGTAACAATATCGTCCGGCCATCTCGCCGCCGGATGACTGACATTTTGTCTTCCAGGTAAATCAAGATACTTAAAACGTTCATGTTATTTTACCTGATGGTAAGTGCTCACCACCGCCTATAATACCACCTACACCTGCAATACCTGAGGCATCGTAGGCGCATTGCCATCCTAGAAACAAAGCTGAATAATAATAATAATAAATGAAGGACGGGACGGTTGACGTGTGTCGGGCATGCCACCGTCCGGGTGAGTCTATCAGACATATCATCTCTGGTTGTTCTCGTCTGGCTAACGGCGAGTACTTGCACAGACATAACCAAGTGGCCAGGATTATTCACCAGCAACTTGCTTTGAAATACAAACTTGTGGACTCTGAGATACCGTATTACAAGTATGTGCCCGACCCAGTTCTCGAAAATGACCTTGTCACGTTGTACTGGGATCGGTCTATCATTACTGACAGGACTATTGTCGCCAATAAGCCTGATATAGTGGTGATAGATCGATTAGCGCGCCGCGCAATGATAATTTATAATCGATGTTACCATCCCACATGACGAGAACCTCGTGAAAGCTGAGAAAGAGAAACAAATAAAATATCTCGACTTAGCACACGAGGTTGTCGACATGTGGAATGTGAGCTCGGCTGTCATTGTGCCGATTGTCGTAACGGCCAACGGCCTGATAGCCGAAAGCCTCGACCAACATCTCTCGAGGCTCTCGTTAGGCGGTTGGATCAAGAGCCTGATTCAGAAGGCAGTACTCCTTGACACGGCTCGTATTGTGAGGAGGTTCCTGTCTCTGCAGCCCTAACCACCGGTAGCTTGGACCCTGCTCCCGACACCGGTGGAACTCTATTTTTTATATTTTTAAATGTTTTTTTTTATATCTTTTATTTTAAGAAATATTTAAAAATGTAAATAATAAGAAAGAAAAATGAATAAACGAAATAATAATAATTAATTAATAATAATTAATTATTAATAGGTACACTGAAATGGCAATAAGCAATGATCATCTACAATTTTTTAAACCACTGAACTTTATTTATTAAGGATCCAAAACCTAACTTTTACAATTAACTACATATTTACAGGTACTAAATAACTAACTATACAAATGGCACGGCCGCCAGCATCCGTCGTGCTCTTGTCACCGCCGGGGTACCAGCTGTTTTAGAACCCAATGGCTTGGTACGCGACGATGGGAAGAGACCAGACGGAATGACCATAATGCCTTGGAAGGTAGGTAGGCTTTTGGTGTGCGATGCAACGTGTGTCGACACCCTTGCGCCATCCCATCTTCCTAGCACGGCGGGCTGTGCTGGAGCGGCTGCTGTAGGTGCAGAAAACCTTAAACGGCGCAAATATAACAACCTTATTGGGAGCCATATGTTTGAGCGGTTTGGGGTTGAAACACTAGGGCCTGGGGGTCCGAGTGCTCATCGAGTATTTTAGGACATAGCTAAGGGTTGGTCGACTCTTCACGGGACCTGAGAGCTGGCCTATTTTTAGCCCAAAGAATCAGCATTGCCATCCAAAGTGGCAATGCTGCCAGCCTTTTGGGCACTTTTCCCATTGACAGCGATGCGGACGAAATTTTTGATGCCCAATAAGCTCTTCCCCCTTTTTTATTGTATACTTGTACATAATATATATATTTTAGTGTTATCTTGTATATTGTAATTAAGATTTACTACAATGTTAAGTAGTAATAATAATAATAAAATAAGTAGCCCCATCGCCGTATCTCTACGTTGACGTCGTGGTGCGGCTTGCGCGCTTCGAACTCTAGGTCTGTGCCGGTAGAGGTTACTTTGCCGGAACAGGTCTAGGGTGAGGAGCCAGACCAAGAGAGATACAGAAACCCGCAGGGCAGCATGTGGCGAGCTGCTGGGCAGTAGCGACCCCACGTACCCTATCTCCCGGGAGAAGTCATGTTCCTCATCACTGGCTTGCCTTTATTGGCCAGCTGGAGTGAACACTGACGAGAACTGACCTCCCACCTCATTCTTGCCTTTATTGGCTGGCTTGAGTAGAGATTCGCAAGAGCAAACGTGCTCGGAGGAAGGAAGTAGTCCAGTAAGATGCTGGTAGGGATCTTGACCGTACTTCCGGGATTGTCCTGATAGCCGTGGAATACCTCTCCACTCCTCTTAAGCACCTCAAGACATGTTGCCCCCTTGTCGCTACGACACTATGTGCTAGCGACCGTTTCCGGGGGCCCATTGTTGAGTGTGCAAGTCACCCCCTGCCATTTTATCCGTGTATTGTATTTATCACACATTGGTCAGGCAGGGGCCATAGTCCTTCCATAGTTTTAGATAACCAGTCCACTTTAGCCATCCAAACCCATAGCCCAATTTTTTTTTGTCTCCATATTCTGCAATAGTCCTACACCATCCGGGGGTTGTCCTTGGGTGCACTTGCATAGTACGCACAGGGATAATCGTCGGTTAGTGCCTCATTTCCATTGAAAGCGTCTAACGGGCCTCTGCGAGTTGGCTTCGGCCCCTCATATGCCTTCTAAAGGTCCGGGACCCTGGGGTCCCGAGAAATATAAAAAAAAATAAGTAGTAATAATAATTATTATTATATCAATCAGCTCAAGAACGGAATTTATCTCAAGAACAAACTTAACATTTGTTTGTGTCTGAAGGACAACCGATACTTTTTAATATTTTAAGTATACAAGATGTAACAGGACGATTGACATTCCTTTAAACCACGTAAAGAGAGTCATGTTCTTTACCCGTATACAAAAAATCAATCAAATCGAATGAATACTTTAGCCTCAGAAAATTATTTTTCATTTTCTTATTTTTCAACATGATGTAGATCTGAGTCCGTAATAATGAAGTATTCCCGTTTGTACACCTAAGCACCTATTTTTTGGGCACTAATGCATTGAGCACCGAAGATATTAAATGGATTGGTGCTCAAAATAGGTGCTCAAACGCGAATACTTCGTAATAATAGGTAAACATTGCCGACGCCGCGCCCCGCACCCCACACCGCACCGTTGGTCAGTGACCTTTCGTAGCTAAAGCGTGTTTACTTTTTATGCAGTTGATTCTGCTATTTATTTTGTTTCGAAAACTCCAATTTTTTAATTTTCCATTATCTACTAATCTTTGTGTTTTAAAATGTTTCGATGAACTAGTACTGTGCTCGTTTTCATTTAATGTCGTACGTCCAGATACACGTTGTATATTTCTTTTATTTACGCTGCGCATAATAGCGGGAAAAACATTTCAGTCACTACATTATTTTTCGGAGATCTCGTTAAAAGTTTTCATTGTTGACTTTGTTCAAAGTTAACTGTGCGTAAGCTTAGTTTTTTTTTTAAATAACCATCGACATCAATACATTACATCAACTTACGTCTTTTTTCAATATACGTTTTTGTGAATAAGGTAGTGTAGTTATTTGTTCTTCAGAATCAGAGATTGGAAAACACTCCTCAATTAAAAACTAAATAGTAAGTAATTATATCGAAGTTCATCATCGAATGAAGATCAGCAGGATATCAGGAGACGCTAAGTGAGAGTAGATGTATACTTACTACCAAAAACATAATATATTTTGCCTTCTTTAATCTTTTGAAAGGAAGATTATTATTTTACAGCTTTGTTTTTCCACTAAGTCCCAGATTTAATAATCGCATCTCATAAAAAATCTTCTCAGAAAAAAAGCGTGACTTCGCTTCCTATAATACCATGAATCTCGCTCACTAAGCTGCTTAGTCATACTATAAAACGTCTTCTTTGCTTCCGCTAAATGACGTTCTTATTTCAGCGGATTAGTCAGTCGTGGCACGTTTGCCGTCTAGTTAGGACGCCCCGCACTGAGGTTTCCGGAGTCGGTGGCGGTTTAAAAGATTAAAATGTTGTTTAAGTGGTACGTTTTATAAGTTTTTGTATGAAATGTAACCGAAATATGTACCTACCTCTAAATGAAAAGGATTGATTAATAATATCTTAATTTTATAGCAGACAGAAAATGCTGATCAAGTGAAAACAGTCTAGGTACTTGTTTAAATAATTCTGTAAAATAATATGAAGACATAGAGCAAACATTTTATGTAATGCTATTTAATTTGCAATAAGCACGAATAATGAAGCCTGTAGAGCCAGTGCCTAAGATTTTTTTTTTATTGTGCTAACATAGTTTATAAGATTTCTTTTACTAACATATTCTATGAACTATGTAGTTGTCTGAGAATAAACAATTTTTATTTTTTATTTCATTATCTAAATACTTAGAGTCCTCATTTTTTTTAAATGAATTGTAGCAGCAAAGTATTTAATTTCAAGCCTTGAAAATTTTCTCAACGATTAAAAATGGAAAAGTCGCAGTGTGAAAATAATTCATTGGGGCAAGGCCGCTCTCATTTCGCTCAGCTTTCGCTCGGCTTTCGCTCCACAAAGCGATTGCAACAGGTTGCGATGTAAAGCTTTTCTTTAAGCATGTACTTATGTACTTAGGTACTGTTTTGGGAAAGTGAGTCGGATGAAATATGGCTGGCTGTTGATGTTACGTTGATATTATTTTTGGCGTTCCATTCTGTTGTTTCAGAAATATTGTTCTTTTATGATGATTGGTTGGTTTTATGGCTGTGATGTTTGATTTGCATGATTTATTGTGTTTGGGTGGGTCAAATAAAATTGGGAGTAGTCTTCCTCTTTATTAATACAATAGCCAATTATAACGTAAATAAATCTAATAAATCGTCGATAAATTTGCTAAGAAGAAGACGAATAATTGAGTAGGAAGGTACTAGTTACAGTATTTTAATCTCACAAAGCAACACGCGTTTTGCATGTGGTTACCAAGTGTACAAACACGCTGTGAATGTGTGTGTAAGCGCAGGAGCTCTCGGTACCGTCCGAGACAACGGCGAAGTCGGAAGTATGTATGTGCGTGTGCGTATGTGTTATGTGCTGACGCTACTCGTCTTCAGGCACACATTCAAAGCGTGTTGGTACGCTTGGTTACCACAAGTACAGCGCGTGTCACTTCGTGAGCAATAAAAATACTATACCAGTGTTGGTGTGCTTACATAAACACGTTTCCAGTACAGACAAACCTGTGCGGGTCGGTACCGATCGGTGCAGGGTTGATAAGGTAGTCGACACCGACAAGTTCAAACCTGTTTCTTTATAAGTGAGCGCATAAGATAACATGGGAATATTATACCTGCACCGATTGGTATCGACCCGCACAGACTCGCCTGTACCGGAAACCTGTTTCTTTATGACCCCTTTATGACCCTTAGACTATTTTAGACAGGATTATAACAAGTCTGTGTAAGATACATTATATTTTTACTTGCTTAAAAAATCACAAAAATAGAAGGCATTTTGATAGTTTTTTTCTAGATGGGAATTTAAAAAAATTTAAAAATGAAGAGGGAAAGGCTTTATTTTTCCATTATTGATAACACTAATGGTACTAAGAACTATTAAAAGCCATATCACGAAGTTCTAGGTTTATATCTAAACGTAAGTACTTCCAAGGCAATAAATATGATTCAGATAAAATATATATAGGTCAAGATCCTTTAATGTGAAGTGTATTATGTCACAAAGAAATGCTCTGAGGCGTACGAGGGGCTTACAGCCCTATGTAGTGGTGTGATTCTACAAGGTGTAACATAAATAACGCACAACCTCTTAAGGAGTCATTGTACTCATCATTATAAACAACTTTTACTATGGGACCAAACCTGAAATCACGAAAAAAAAATCAACTGCCCCCTACATTTATGTTCGCATAACTCGTCAAAATGTAGGGAACAGTAGATTTTTTTCGCGATTTCAGGTTCGGTCGCACAGTAAAAGTTGTTCATAATGATCATGAGTACAATGATCCCTTAAGAAGTTGTGCTTTATTTATTTTAAATCTTGTATTTAGATTAAACATTTTTTAAATATAATTTTTCGGCTAATGATACTTTTGACTCCCTATATTATTTTGGTTTCAGCATTTGTTCTGTTTTTTCAGTCTGAAAATGTTGCACAGTAAGGAAAAGTTTAACTGTTATTTCAACGTAAATCGGTTTCCATAATATAATACAGATTGTTAGTTAATGAAAGGAAGCATTTCTATCTAGTTTTTCCAAAGCAATTTCCTGTTGCCACGTCTTAGCGGGATAGGTATAATTACATTAGCTGAACTACAACGGAAGACCAACCTGATTAATCTTCAAGTTATCAAGAAAATAATGATGAACTATTATTAGAGAAAATAGACTTTTCTTCTTCATTGTTGCGTTTCCGGAAAACATCCTGAGTTCTATTTTTCAAAGAACACGTTCCATCAATCATCTCTCTTTTGAATAGTATAAATAGACGTGGAGAAGCAAGCATTTATTATAGGTACCTTGATAGGTATCAACTCAGACTAAGTTGGTGCATAATAATATGAGGTATGTTGGACGTGTGTGAAGAAAAAAAAAATGCTGTAGATTTCACTATTTATGAAACCTTCTGGTAAGAAAACAGCAAACACGTCCTCCAGATATTTAAATGTTTACACATAACCTCAAAACTGTCTGACCGTGTGACCGCCAAGTGATGAGACCACCCTTATCTCAGTCACACAAGTATCTTTCCGGCGTGGGTGTACTAATTAAATTAATTAATATTCTCCCGGGCAACATTCCCGGACGCGAAACTTAACCGGCCCTAAGGGGCCTTAACTTATAATGCTTGCTATTAAAAATTTAAGATATTGGAAGGATGGAGCGGAAGCCTTTTTAATAATTCAGTTTTGGGTTTATTCCTGAAAGCTTACAATGAATATGAAGGTTTTCAGAGACTACTCTCACTAAGCAAGTCGGTGATCATAGGTAACCTGTTTTACAGCCTACTAGCTGTTGCCCGCAGCATCATCTGTGATCCAGGATGAAAAGTAGCCTATGTCCTTTTCCAGGTCATGGTCTATCCATGTCCCAAATTTCATTAAAATCCGTTCAGCCGTTTAAGCGTGAAAGCGTAACAAACAAAACAAACTCACTTTCGCATTTATAATATTATATACAACCATTGTACAAGCGTTGTATGTAAAGGGTGTCTCAGTAAGAGTGCACTTTTTCATTTTAAAATAAAAACAAGTATTTTATGACAGAGTTGTGATATTTTTATTGTATTGTAAAGAAGACATATTCCGATTAAGTATGGAATAAAATATCCGGCAAATGACCCCCACGGCTCCGATGACAGGCCATTACTCTTTTCATGAAATTTTCCATGACTTTTGCACAGAGATGTGGCTGTATCTCTCCGATAACGCGTTGGATTTCCGATTTGAGCTCAGGAATTGTTTCGGGTTTATGCGAATATTTTATTTTTTTATTTTATTTATTTATTTTATTTAGAGATTTCACAAAACCCCAAAGAAAAAAATCGCACGGCGTTAAATCGCACGATCGTGGTGGCCAGTTGACATCAGAATTTCGTGAGATAATGTGTTCTGGAAATCGTTGCTGCAATAAGTAGATTGTTTCATGCGCGGTGTGGCAGGTTGCGCCGTCCTGCTGAAACCACATGTTGTCCAGATTCATGCCGTCCAGTTGAGGCCACAAGAAGTCCGTTATCATATTCCTGTAACGAATGCCGTTCACCGTTGTAATGAGTTTTCACAATTATAACGCGTTGTTCTTTCGAAAAGCGCTCCATTTTTAATAATCGGAATAAACAGAGGTGACAGCTGTCAAATTTCAGAGTTGCCACTTGCATGAAAAAAAAAAATCCAATTTTAAAAAGTGCACTGAGACACTCTTTATACACAACGTGGATCTAGATGTACGACATTAAATTAAACCCAGCACATACTAGTCCATCGAAACATTTTAAAACACGAAGATTAGTAGGTAGTTAATGGAAAATTTAAAAATTTCCGTTCTTAAACAAAATAAATAGTAGAATCAACTGCAAAAAAGTAAACACGCTTTTTCTACGAAAAGTCACTGACCAGCGGTGCGGTGCGGGGTGCGGGACGCAGCAGCGGCGGTGCGGGGTGCACGTAGGTACTTTAGTCGGAGAACAACACAAACTCAAAGTTGCGCGTTGATAATTAAAATATCACTGATTGAATGATTAGTCACATAATATCAAATCACAATCAGAATTTACGGCATCAAGAGTCAAATTTTTAAATTTTCAGTGTCCGTTGTTCATTATGCACAAGCGACATCGTCTTATTAAATTTTCACGGACTCATCGTAACGTAACAAGTCACCATCTGCCATTATTTTTAGTTTGTCGAAGGCATTCATTATTTTAATTTTTAAATCGTCCACAGTGTTCACTTTTCGTGAATACGCCTCGTTTTTTATGGAAAAGAAATCCAGTGGTGTCAGGTCAATATCAACTAAAACTTTTCATAAAATCAAGACAATGCGCGCGCGGCTCGTCTCTCCCTCTCCTCAAAGGGCGCCGGTGCACTGACTGACCTAACTATCGAGAGTCCCAGACTTTGTCGAAAAAATCCCGATCACACACACACTCGCAATTGTCTATGCGCCACTAATGCATAATTTGCATAAGTAATATTTCTTTTTCTTTCTAATTGTAGGATTTTGTGGGACTCTGCGGGGCGCCTCAGAGTGGAATCGTTTGACACCTTTCTCTGTCTTTCAAGCATATTGAGATGCAGAGAATAGAATCACAGGTTCTTGACCTTCCAATGTTTACCTACCTTTTATTACGGACTCAGATCTACATCATGCTGAAAAATAAGAAAATGGATAATAATTTCCTATGGCTAAAGTATTCATTAGAGTTGATGGTTTTTTTGTACACGGGTAAAGAACATGATACTCTTTACGTGGTTTACAGGAATGTCAATCGTCCTGTTCTACCTTGTATATAGTTAGGACCTAAAGCTAAAACAAAGAAATAAAGGTACTAGGTAGGTAGTCGCGTGGTAAAGTCCTAGACTTTCCCATTACTCTCCAGTATTTCACAGCAAATTCACTGATCAGGGATTTGGTTAAGGTCAACACTAACCCCCCCCCCCCCCCCCCTTTTATACTTAAATAACATTAATTAACGTGCACTGAAATAAAGGAACGGATGATTAAAAGGCGCCTTTTAGGAGGGAAAGCCTATTCAAATCCAATTAACGGAAAATTAAAGAGTAAAGGCCACAATTTTGTTAAAAATAACATTTTTCGTCAAAAAAAAGGGGTCCTTTTTTACTAAAAATATCGTAGGATGTTGTTAAAAATTCATTCGTTAGAATCCCTTTTGGAGTTTTCCTGGAACGTTCCTTTCTGATTGTTTGATTAGGGGGCCGAGACAAGGTTGCTTGGGGAATACCGAAACGCCCTCCTGATTACTGAATTAATCAAAAAGTGACACCGGAATGGCTAAGATTTTTTAATGGTAACTAATTTTTAATACAAATTCATCCAGAAATCATTTTTGTAAAACTAAAAAGATAAAAATAAAATTAATCAGAGTTCATTTTCACTGTCTAGCAGTAGCGAAGCTACAACTTTCATTAGAGGAAAGCCGAAAAAAAAATTGTTCAGTTCTCATAAACTCAATTTAACATCATTTTAATATTACCTCAAAAATTTAAGCCATTCCTTTACTTTTCTTTATTTAACGCCGATATAGATATGCGTTTCCGTAATGCTTTTTATTTTATGATTTTGTATTAAATACCTGTAACACGACTATGTATATACTATATTATTTAGTAATAATAAACTCAAGAACATTCGTTATTTCGAAGGGAAGTCGGTAGGAATGGGATTGTATGAAGCCTTCGCCACTGCTGTCTAGATTACCTAGACATAGACAAGTATCGGCTCGACTGTACTTTATAAACCGCGCGTGAGAAGTTTAATTTTTTTTTTTGCAGTTGTCTTCATGTAGGACACTTTTGAACAATGACAGCCAGAGCAAATGCATAGTTTTCGAGAAAATAAGTAGTAAACATAAGTTATACAAAGAAATAAAATTGAAGTGTCTGTTTGTGATGTTAACATAACAGCTTTTTACTAAATGCTTCTGAAAGTATACATATACGGTACCTACTTATAACTAAAAAACAATTTTTAAAATTTTTGTCTGTCTGTTTGTTCCGGCTCATCTCCGAAACGGCTGGACCGATTTTGACGTGACTAACACTGGTAGATAGCAGATGTTACAAGAAATAACTTAGGGTGCTTTTATTTTAGAAAAAGAATCAGAGTTCCGCGCAAAAAAATAAAACGCTAATCTCTGGAACTACCAGTCGGATTTGAAAAATTCTTTTTGCATTTGGTAGCGTAGTTCTCGAGGATGATTAGAGGCTATTTAACATCACGCTACGACCCTCAGGAGCCGAACAAAAGGAAAAAGTCACAAAGAACGCTAAGCGAAAACGAAGTAATAGCGCAGGCGGGTGATGAAACGCGGCGGGGACGAGGGAGTTTTATTAAAATGTGGCTATTATTTTAGTATCATATATTGTATATCTTACGATTTCATCGAGAAAGAAGACGCAGGGCACAGCTAATCTAAAATAAAATCTCTTTAGGAGGAAGTATCATGCACTAACGAGCAAGTTGGAGTCTGCTTTCTTGCTTGTTATTACGAAACCTAAGCACACTGGAGTATGAACGAGAACAGGATACTCCAGTCTATTGCAGCGCTCGTAATATGAAAATTAATGAGCTTATTGGTAGGCATTGATTAGCATAGCATGGAATGGAATAACACGTGGCGCGACACAAAGGCACCACTCATCGCGCGACTCGCGGTGCATTTGTGTTGCGTCGCGTGTCACGCCTGTTTACAGGAGCCTTTACTCTTTTATTACTTTTATTGAAAATAGTGCTTTGTTTGTTACTTTTAGAAAAGAAAAGGCATACTTATGTTATTAATTGCAGGACGTTAAAATGTCCGCGTGACTCGATAAAATGTAAAGACCAACAGTCTTTTTTCTATTCCATTGTTGGTCCCATAGTAAAAGTCATTTATAAATAAGAGTACAATGACTCGTTTTCAGTTGTTTCAATTACATTTTGACATGTCGTCTCTAGAACCTGTACTTACCTGTTACACTTAGGTACGTAGGCGAACGTTCCCGGTCGACCAGAGGTGTACCTTTGTAGTAAATTTCGCCAGTTATGTTTAAGTCCTATTTCCATAGCTCTAAGGGTACTTACATAAAGAAACAGGTTTCCGGTACAGACAAACCCGTGCGGGTCGGTACCGATCAGTACAGGGTTAATAAGGTAGTCGGCACCGACATGTTTAAACCTGTTTCTTTACAAGTGAGCGCATAAGATAACATGGGAATATTATGCCTGCACCGATCGGTACCGACCCGCACAGACTCGCTTGTACTAGAAACATGTTTCTTCATGTAAGCACCCTTTAGGGTGCGTTTCCACTGACGCGGAGCTGGGTGGAGCGGAGCGGTGAAGAGCAGTGAAAGGTGGCAAGCGTGTCACTGAAGCGGAGTGGAGTGGCTTTGAGTGAACCGGGGCTGCATTGAGCCGTGTTCAGATCAGTCAAATTCAATATTTTGGAGAGATCATACGTCATGTTGTCGGTAAAAAAAAACAGCGCTTTTATATCTTTCTCTACTAAAGGGTTTTCCAATAGGGACGGGTCGATGTTGACAGTCTGTGGCAGCCATACTATTTTGGTGGGATCTGTAAAATCTGTTGTATATTTTGCAGTCAGTGATGCCAAATCACCATGGCAAGTTACACGGTTGAGCAGCATGTGCAAATGATAAAACTTTATTATCAAAATGAGTGTTCGTTAGTGCAAACGTTGCGCGCATTGCGCCCATTTTACGGCAGACGCGGTGGCCCTTCAAAGTCCACTCTCCAACGATTGGTGACTAAATTTGAGACGACCGGTTCGGTAAACAACCAACCAACACCTTTACGTCAAAGGAACACCAGATCGGCCGAGAACATCGCCGCTGTACGTGAGAGTGTTCAGGAGACTCCGAGGCAGTCGATTTCTCGCCGTGCTCAAGAACTCGGCCTTGCGCAGACCTCAACTTGGAGAATTTTGCGTCGGGACTTGGGTCTGCATCCGTACAAGATCCAACTGACCCAAGAGCTCAAAGGTAATGACCATAGACAACGCCGTGTGTTCGCTGAATGGGCATCGGAACGCTTGGAAGAGGACCCCGATTTTGGCCGAAAAATAATCTTTAGCGACGAGGCACATTTTTGGATGAATGGTTTTGTTAATAAGCAAAATTGCCGTATATGGGATGACCACAACCCACATGAGGTTCACCAGGTGGCAATGCATCCACAAAAAGTCACTGTTTGGTGCGGATTTTGGTGTGGCGGCGTCATTGGTCCGTACTTCTTCGAAAACGACGTTGGCGAGGCCATCACCGTCAACGGCGAGCGCTACAGATCAATGATAAACAATTTCTTTTAGCTTGAATTGAACAATATGGACGTGAACGACATGTGGTTCCAGCAAGATGGCGCTACTTGCCACACAGCGAACGACACAATCGACATTCTGCATGAACGGTTTGAGGGTAGAGTTATCTCTCGCAGAGGTGACGTAAATTGGCCACAAAGATCGTGTGATTTGACTCCGCTAGACTTTTTCTTGTGGGGTTTTCTGAAGTCGCAGGTCTATGCCAATAAACCACATTCGACCGTTGCCCTGAAAGCCAACATAACGCAGGCCATCGCTCGGATTCAGCCGGATCTATGCAGCAGAGTCATTAAAAATTGGACCTCTCGGATTCATGCCACCATACGAAGCCGCGGCGGACATTTGAACGATGTCATATTCCATCCATAATGGCATAAATGGGCCTTTTAAATAAAAAATAAATTTCGTTAATATCTCACACACATCTTGTTTTATTCAATTTTAACATCGACCCGTCCTTGTTGAAAGACCCTTTAGAAGATGAAGATTCGGAAGCATATGAAGTAGCATTGATTGCCGCAGATTATTTTGATACAACAAGAAAACATAGATTCTGGATTCGAGACCATATAAAATACCATTGTGAACACGGTGAATTTTTCACATTCTTTCAAAAGTGTGATGATGTATTCGAAAATTCTTATAGAATATCAAGAAAGAAATTTCATGAATTACACTGTCTACTTCAAATTACACTGTCTCCATTTTGTCAATGACGTGTGAAGCTTATGACAATATCGTAAACTAAAATGCAGCGCGCGAGTCCTGTCCTGACAATTCTACCCTCCGCGCCACCGCACCGCACCGCCCCGCTACCCTCCACTTCGCTGCCCTCTGCTCGACACCACTCCGCTCGACTCCGTTCTGTCCGGCTCGGGGCCGCGTGTTCATTATATTTTATTTGAAAGTCCGCTCCACTCCACCTACACTGTTTCCACTGACGCGGAGTGAAGATTTCGAGCACTGTGATTGGTCAATTCACGGTCCGCTCCTATCCACTCCGCCCAGCTCCACGTCAGTGGAAACGCACCTTAATCATGTGAAGTAAACGCGGCTACATATAAAGCTATACATTTCCAGTATAAGCTGATCTCGCATTGTACGGAAATCCTATACAATGCGACATCACCTTATACTGGGTCATCGCATAGCTTGATATCTAGCAGTGTGTACATTGCAATTTAATCTTAAGGAAGTATCAGTGGCGAACGCACCATATAACACGATTCCTACCGGCTTCCTTTTGGAGGTTCGCAACAGCCACTCTACCGCTATTGAAAAATGGCACAGTCAATATAGTGTCTGCTATTGCCAAAAAATGTAGTTACACTACGGGTATTCAATTCACCATAACATTCAAACAACAGAAACGCCTCTTTTTAAGTTAATATATTAATTTTAACTTTATTAATATATAAGTAATTTAAAACCGGTTTCGCTTCGGCTTCTCTCTTACAAAAAATTGTATTAAGTACTGTTGTTTATAATAATAACACCTACACACATACATACACATACCACATATCTATGTATTTTCACCTATTTTTGCGAATAAATGATTTGACTTTAATTTCGAAATATTTATGTGGTCTTCAAGTAGTTCTTCCGGAAGAAGGTTTAAGGTTTTTGGCTCAATCTATTTCTATGAAACGAAAAAACCTGAACAAACCTCGCTACCTAAAAATATGACCCAGAAGCCTAATACCTCAATGTTCTATGAAAAACGTTGTCCCAGGTTTGAGTTCCGGACCTGAGGGCACTTTAGGTAACAAAGAGTTATTCTGCAGAGAACGTGTCACGGGAGGGACTCCCCTCAGTCACCCCCGGGGCGACGCTAAGCTGAGAGCTTGTGGCGCGCTTAATAAAATGAAGAAGCTGTGACGGAGCGAGTTTTACGTCTGTATGAGTTGGGTAGGTAAGTAATTAGAGTGGAAATAGTTGTACGGAGGATTTTCATTTCAATTGGGATTCTAGCGACAATATTGCTTTTACAATTACGTTTTAACTTACATTTATTAACTGAATATCAAAAAGCTTCGTAGATGGATGCGTGATATTGCTAATCATGTAAACTATACAACTTTATAATTCTACTAATATTATAAATGTGGAAGTTTGTATGTGTATAAAGTGTATGTTTTATTCATATCATTTATGAGCTGTAACCGAAAAAAAGTAGTTACTAGGCTTGCATGAATTCAATAAAGTACATATTTCAGTCATTAGTGCACAAGTTCTGAGAAGTATACCTAACAAAAAGTACCTACTAGGCTTGGATGAATTCACGATAGTATTTCAAGCATTAATATTATGCTTCTGACAGGATTTGGATGAAATTTGGCACACAGATAGTTTAACCTGGTTTAACACAGGATACTTTTTATCCCGGTAGTACGGGCGAAGTCGCTGGCAAAAGCTAGCAAATACAATTATAATCTACACTAACATTATACAGAGGTAAACTTGTTTGTTTGTTTCACTGATAGAAAGGTATACTTTTACCGACTGCCAAAGAATAAGCTTCATGGTCTAGTTGACTTCCACGCGGACGGAAGTCGCAGGCAAAAGTTAGTTGTTAATTCTCAGTAGCGTCATTTGAAATTGTCCCTGTGTGAACTATATTCAAATAAGACTAATTTATCTATGATTTTTTTTTTAACGTATAGAAGGTTGTGTAGCCACCACTAAAGAGTACCTAATTCATGAATAATCCTATCAATGGACTCACCGCGCCAAGAACAACAACAGCATAACGTAGACTAAGTTATTTTATTACTAACAATGTTGACCTCATTGTAGTCTAAAGAAATAAAGTTTATTATTATTTAACCTTATACAAGGTGGAACAGGACGATTGACATTTCTTAAACCACGTAAAGAGTATCATGTTCTGTATCCATATGCAGAAAATAATTCAAATCCAATGAATACTTTAGCCAAAGGAAATTCATTTTCTTATTTTTTCAACATGATGTAGATCTGAGTCCGTAATAACTAAAAAAAAAAAACTAAAAATTAGAAAATGAAAAATAATTTCCTGCGGCTAAAGTATTCATTGGATTTGATTGATTTTTTTGTATACGGGTAAAGAACATGATTCTCTTTACGGCGTTTAAAGGAATGTCAATCGTCCTGTTCCACCTTGTATATCGCCTATTTTAACACACAAATCCCACAAACTACCCACAGGTCTATACTGGATGATATTTTTTACCGTCTCGAAATTTTTACAGGGTGTTCTGCCCATAAATATGAACAACTTTCAGTATGGAACCAACTATGAGATCACGAAAAAAAATCAGCTGTTTCATACATTTTGGTCAAGCAGGTATTGAACTTTTGTATTACACAGCTGATATTTTTTCGTGATTTGAGAACAATCCAATAGTGAAAGTTGTTGATATTCATGAGTAGAACATTGTGTAAAAATTTCGAGACTGTAAAAAAATACATCCAGTATAAATAACAAGACAAAACCTTTGCACAACACAGTACAACAATTTTTCACGCAAAATGTGCGCACCAATCACAACAGACCTACGCTTTTGTTATTGTAACGACAGCACATCATCCCTTTTGTTAGCCTGTTCACGACAGCACAGCGGACGAGCGTGTATTTATAATTGAAAGGATTTATGGACAGGACAGGTGGTTCGAAATTAATTTGATGTTTTTGTTTTGTTTGTTTGGAAGTAATGAAGACGCATAAGTACTATGAAATTGTCGTGCACTTGGGCCTGTTGTGAAGGGCATAAAAAACTAAATTAAAACTGGAGACACAACAAGCATTAAATCGGTTGACTGCCATAATAAATTTAATAATGTTTACTTCCGTAACCCGACCCACTGCAAAAAACCTGATACAAATAGTAGCGAGACCTCTGACGAAGACTTTGGAAACAGCAACGTCTAAGGGCTAACATAAAACTGCGAATCCGCATCGCATTGTTGGAATACAACAAAATATATCCATCCCACTTAGGTAGTTTAAGAGTCTCTCTCTTTCATACATATTTATTTTATTTATTACTCTCTTTCATTGTGCAAACTCTAATATAGTTTAGACGCTAGTGTTCCTTCAGGACCAAGCTAGAGCGCACACACACCTCTCCTACCAAATAAACATTTAATAAATTAATCAGTGGAAATTTTATCAGTCTTTCATTGGTTCTCAAAACCCAACAGGTTATGGGCCCTGTGATTTAGACTAAATAACATTCTAAGTAACTTTTAGTCATTTAATATTATGGATAACCTTAAAATGTAAAGAAATATTAAACCGTTTGACGGGGACAAACTAAAAACTACGTGACACGATTTCATATGAATGCAGAAAAAGAAAAATAAGTATTGGAAATTGGCATCTAACTTTCAAAGGCGGATATGGCCGACAGGTCACACGCGAAAGGTTTTAAAATAGCCTCAGAATTTCAAACAACTTTTGCTTTGGAGGATATAACGTGCTAGTGAAACTCTATTCAAAATTCATTTTCCCAATAGTTTGTTACCTAAACAGAGAGGTTTTCCTAAAGTTGCTTTTAAAACTTGCGCATAATTAAACGTAGGTACCGGTTTTTACAAAGGCTTGTAGAATACAATATTACTTTTATTTAATAATTACTTTAAGTAATTAAATGTCTTTTGAGATGCACGAGACAGACATTTTGTTTCATATTTTCCTTTTGACAGCCCTTATGATTCTGCGGGCTTGAGCAAAATCTACAAATAAAATATTAGCACCACCATATCGACATAAGCACAAAATGTAATAATTTATTGCAGTTAACAGGAGATAGGACACTCATCAGCAAACATAGATCATACAGATCTTTATCAGAGAAAAGCAGCCTCCGACAGGAGGCATGTGTTTTATCAACGCACCCTGTATCTCGTCCGATGACGTCACTCTGCCCAAACTTATCACAGAATTGTTTCTGACTTTCTTTGAGATCACCCTTCAGTCTTCCCTTTGAAGATAACAATCTAAGATGATTAAAGGCATCCCCAACTTGCGGTACATTTGCCGTCGCTTTAACGCGTTTCCTTGTTATATTGAAATATTCGAAATTACTGCTAAATTCATGCTCGAATAAATTGAGATGAAGATGTTGTATTCGCTTATAAGATGTTAATTAATAGGTATGTAATATTGGAAATATTACACAACACATGCTAATTTCGAACAAAGGGACCAATTCAGGAGCGATTCTCTATTTCGCTGTCAAAGTTTTAGCACTTAGAATATTTAATTCAAATATGGGGTAGTACAGCTTAAACAAATCTAAAAAAAACCTTCAAATAACACAAAACGGTAATAAAGACTTTATTCAGATATCATCGACTAACACCAACCGTTAAAATTTACAAAAACATAAAACTGTTTAACATAAAACGTCTATAATATCACACATATTCATACAAAAAATAATAACAAACAGTACACGGTCACAAATATCATTTAGTAGAAAAAAATACAAGTATAACACAAGAAGCAGTAAATTAAACACTCTAGAAGTCTCCATTCCAAGAACAAATTATGGCGAATATTATATAGTAAAAGATTTGAGGAAGCCAAATTACATAAGAGTTTACCAAATGATATTAAAATGTCAAAATCAATAAACGTCTTTAAAGTTAAACTTTAGTTTTACTTTATTTTTTTAAGAATAGAATAGAACGAATTAGCAAAAACAGTTTGGTAAAGCCTGTAACCATAAAATTGCAAGTGATATTGGATATAACTAATATATATTAGTAATATATATTCATTCTTCCCGATGTTGTACCTATAACTATTAAGTATTTTTTTGCTTTCTTTTGTAAGTGAATATGGTACAATTCTTTTAGGCCTACTTGCATGTTTAGTCGGGTTAAATGAATAAATGTAGACTTTGCAGACTCCGTGTTAAGTAACTAACATTTTAACTCTTCTTACGCGTTGCGCCACTAAAAAGTAACACCGGGTTCTAACCCGGTATTACTTTTACAAATCACTATTCAAATCACTATTGTCAGGTTGTCTACAACCTGACAATAGTGATTTTAGAGTTGGGAACATTGCAGTTCAATCGACGAAACATAAAATAGGATTGCAGTGTCTATGGCCTGATATGTAATCCGATCAAAGATGAATTAACGAACAATGAACCATCCATTCCAAGGTTGCCTGGAAGAGATCGCAGTATGCGATAAGGCCGCCAATTATATATTTTGTAGTTTAAGATGTATCTATATGTAATGTATAATCTGGTGTACAATAAAGTATATATAAATAAATAAATAAATAAATAAATAATGAACGGAAATCCATCATCATTCCCATCTCTTTTACACTACATTTCGATACGTAATACTTTCTTGTCTTTAAATTTTATAACATGACATTTAATTTTAATCGATTGTATGTGGTTTCCGTGGATACTTAGTTTATTGATTAACAAAAACGTCAGATATGGAAAAATATGTTTTAAGTTTTATAGAATTTGTATTTATTTTTCTATGAGTTCATGAATATATTGCTTGCTGATATAGCACCGAATTTTCACTTACTATAACGTCGAACTATATAAAATACAAAATAAGTTATCAGCGGGATCTGATAACGTCAATTTATTTTGACATTACGTACACTAACCCAAAGTTAGCGACGTAACTCTCCCACATCGGTGGGTTTAATATTTAAAAGTTTAACTCTAGGTTTACCTTTAACTCTTGGAGGCGCAAGAAGAATTATTTGATTATCCCTGAGTTAGCTGTTAACTCTGAGTTATATAGGCCCATGAACACGCAAGTGGGCCTTAGAGAAATAAATTCTTGAAACCAGTTTTTCGTATCTACTGAGCACCGTGCGAATAATTACAGCGTTTCGTGTATGTATTACGTCCAATATTTTACGAAGACGTGGAATTAGGAGAACATATTTAACTCGGCGTGAAATTTACTAGAGACGTCAACCAAGCGTGACTCTGTTTGCACGGGAACATTTGATGCGTAGTCACATGAAATATTAAACTCATACCCACGTTTCAGTGATTTCGGGGGGTGAAAATATACCAAATTCTGGATTACGCCGCAATATGGCGTGTAAATATATCCTGTGGATAAGTAGGTACCTGTAACGAGTCGGTACCTACTTAGTTTAAGATAAGAAATAATGAAAGGGATTAGGGTAAGAGATGACAGTGTTTTATGTGGCGTGGAATTATAGTAGATAAAAGAGGCGAAGCGCGCTAACAACTCCATTCCTACCGGCTCCCCTTTGGAGGATCGGAAGAGTAACTTCACCTATCACCATTGAAAAATAGGGCATTCAATAATGTCTACGACTGCCAAATAATATATATTCCAACAATAACACAAATTGTTCTAAATAAGCCGGCGCCACAACGTGATAATCGTATTTGTATGACTATTTATAACTGAACAATTTCTTCTTCGGCTTCCCTCCTACGAAATGTCAAGCCTCGCCACTGGTAGATAATATAAGATAAATTACATAATTTAAGGTAAGGTAAGGAAAATGTATAATTTATAGGTAGGTAAGCTCGTAGTTTGCTACAGGTATTTAAATTTAGTTGTCAAGTGATGCCTATATTTGCTAATTATGAGTATTTCTTTGGCTCAGAAATGCATCTATACAAGTAAATAACAGTTTTTTACTAAATGCATATGGAAGTATATACAGTACTTATAACAAAAATCAATTTTAAAATTTTTTGTCGGGCTGTTAGTTCCGGCTAATCTCAGAAACGGCTGGACCGATTCTGACGGGACTGTCACTGGCAATAAAATTAAAATCCATGAAATTTAAGCTATTATGCGCTAATCTTTGGAACTACCAGTCGGATTCGTTTTTTTTTTTGCATTTGGTAGCCCAATTCTCGAGGATGGTAATAGGCTATTTTTAATGTAACGCTTAGGAGCTGAGCAAAAAAAAAAAAAAAAAACGAAGTAATAACGCAGGCGGGCTGTGCAACGCGGGTCGGGGAACGAAGGAGTTTTATTAAAATCTGGTTGTTATTTTAGTACCTATTGTTTATCTTCATGCGTGGAAACGCGAACGAAGTCGCGGGGCACAGTAAGTACCTAATAATATTATAGTCCACGTTTAAGCATTATGAATAACAATTAAAGGCAATCCGAAGTTTTTAATTGAATAAAAAACTCTTCATTTACTTACAATTTTAAATCAATATTGAATTAATTTCCTCCTCTATTAATCTGTGTCGGGATCACAGTCGTAAATCTCCGAGAAAACGACGTATCTTCAAGCACCGGACGTCACTTGTACAAAGTTGTTTGTACTAACGGCATCACTGATGTAATGATCTGTACGTACCACGTAATTATGGACCGAAGTAGGTACCTACATCCAATGCCCGGTAGTTAACGCTGCGGCCCGGTGCGGCTGTAATGTGCTGCTCATAGAAAAGTTGGTGCTCCTTTAAGGCTGGCCTTAATGCAACTTTTCTTCGTCGTCATCAGATCAACTTCTGATACCATGCCTCATTCAAACTTCGTAAATTGGTCGAAAAATCAATCACAAGATTTGACGATGCTGAAAATAATTGGTGTTCATTGCCTGAATTTAAACGAAAAAGGCCTTACGAATAGCCTCGAATATTTATTCATTTGGAAATGGCAATTTTTTCTATCTATAGTAGGTATATAGTGTGAAAGGTCATCGTCCTCAGTGGCCTTTCCGCACCTGATTATCAGTATTTAAAAGGAGCGACTGTCCTGACCTCCTCAACCCAATTACTGGGGATATCAGAAGGCGATATTTTGCGGCTTCCAATTAAGTGCTTATTATAGCACAGATTATTCGTAAAACACATTTAAATTACATTTTTAAATATCGGAATTAAAAAACAAAAACATTTAAAAATAAAAAAATAAAATTATTTTTTGGTTATGGTCTATTAAATCATATAACTCGCTCTCTTTGGTACATTTACCTAGACTACAAGTTAAATACGGCTTCATTTCCTTTCCAAAGCTTCCGATACAGACTATATTGAAAACTCCCTCGGACTTTGCCCACCGACGAGGACGATTCTGGGGAAACTCCGTCGTATATCAACCCTAAGTGCACAACTGTAGGTACTACAGCCATTATGGTACTTTGAGTACCATTATGTAGGTTACCTAAGCACGTATACGTAATTAAATTGAAGCCGGCTTAGTTGTCGGTTTGAATAAGATTAAGCCTGCTTTGTAAGGGTTGCCACGAATGAAGGTTTTAGAGGCTTTTAAAAGGGGTTGGGAGTCTAGAATAAAATTGGGTTTATTGGTGTTTTCCTTTAAATTTTATTTTGAGTGTTGAATTGAAAGGTGTTGGTTTCTTTTACTGAATAAGACTTGAACTTTAGATACTCACGTTATTGCCCGCGACTTCGCCCGCGTGGAGGTCGGAAATTATCCCTCGGGAACGTAATACCGGGATAAAAATTCGAGTCCTAAGGTGGCTCCTCAATTCAGACGCTTGAATTGAGGAGCCACCTAAAACGTCCTGTAACTTTTTAAGGGTTTCATTACAAATTACAGGATCGGGCTTATAAAATCGGCTAATTTACTACTAAATATATAATACTACTAGTACCCGCGTTTACATATGAGACATCGCTCCTCAATTCATACGGACACGAATTTAGTGGATTTAACTTTAAATGAAACATTTTTAAAGAATAAATAAATATAATGTTTTGAACTCATTGGCGTGGAATAATTTTAAATCAAAGGATTAAAATTTTGCTGACCTTTTGGTCAGCAAAATTTTGGTTGGATTTTTATCCAACCCAAATTCGCATGCAAAAGAATTACAATAAGACTCTTTAACAAGCAAAGTTCATAGATGAACGAAAAGCGCCCAAAGGGAATATTGTAATTCAGAAAAGTAAGATTACTTTTGGATTCTTTTTGCAGAAATGAGGCCCGAAGCTGCGGGGAAAAAGTCAGCAAAAGTTATCCGCTTAAACGAAGTTAATGTTAATCGTTGTACCGAAGAAATTAGGAGCACTTGCCCTTTAGGTTTATCTCGAGAATGACAGAATTACTTTTGATGTGGTTTTCTCTGAGATAAACTTGTTATTCGCTGGGGTAATGACTCATTTGCTAACTCCTGACTATTAGGTAATTTTGTATGGCCGACTTTCGTGTTCACATCGCTAGATCTACTAAAGCTTTGATTATTTGGTAAACTGATATTAAAATGTTTGTCGTGTGACTTAGTTGTTTTCAGAAATTACTAAAGTATTTTCAGTTTCTTGAAGCACCAAGTGTTTGAGATTTTTTTGTAAACAAATAAACGTGCGTACGTCGCAAAGTTTTTTTTTACGTAAGATTTTCTGAAGTGTCTCTTGATTAAAGCTAAAGTGGCTTCTTCAGGCTTAAATACAATGTGAATAACGTTCTAATGGAATATAAATCTATTCAGGGTTTATATTGAAACGAATTAAATGATAATTAGACTACTAAATCACTGACAATTCTTCCCACTAGCGAATTAATGGAATTTATTACACCCTTCATGGTTAAATCGAGTGCCGGTGCCTTTCATCGGACAGAAATGTAGCCGCAGGTGAGAACCTCAAGCGGTTCTTTTAAATAAATTGTTTTAATTAGAAGCCATTCAAGAAATGAGCATTTTAAAAGGCAATTTCGTTTGAATTGAGCTTTCTCTATCGAAAAGGGAATTGCTGCCTTATCCGTAACTTTACGATGATATCGCGCGCGCAGAGGCGCCCTTATTTCTTTAATTTTAGAATAAAAATGCAGAAAATAAGCATGTTACGTTGTGCTTACAAACGGTAGTTTTACCTTGTTAAGTTTTATTATAATCCTTTACACGGAGCTTAGTGGCCACTATTTTCCGTTTTAAGGATTATAAAAACTCGACTATGTAAATCTACTGTTAATAATAATAACGTAAAATCTTATGGAGCACAACATGACGTGTTTATTTTCTGTATTTTCATTCTAAAATAAAATAAATAATCAAAGAAATGATGAGGGCGCCACTGCGCGCTCGGTATCCTCATAAGAAAATGTAATTTTAACTTTCGAGGTTATATTTACTGTTCGATCCTGTTTTTTACCCCTGGTAAACGATTGTAGGAAAATCTTGTAATCTTAGTGCCTATTCGCAGCTGAAGTTCTAAAAACTAGTTCTACAAAGAAACCTCTCTAAGTATACCAAACATGGTTCTTTATAGAGTGTGTTCTATTCATTATTTATCATTTTATTATTTATTATTTTAAGAGACGTCCAACATTTTCATCGAATTGTTTTCTAAGTTTCTCCTTTTTTAGATGACAACGAAGTTTTAGTATAACACCTAGCTCGTACTTGAATGTTTACGATATTGTCATTCTTGTCATGTCCTTGGGCAACTTTATTTATAAATCTGAAGGTTCCATGTTTGCGAGTCATTTTGTCCGATGAAGTAGAAAGAAGAACTTTAAAATTATTTCATTTCTTTTTCTAAAATATAATACAGCGATACTTTCAGACTTTTTCGCTTTGACCTCGAAACTTGGAACACAATGTTACGTGACCAAAATAAGGGTCGAAAATATTGGACGAGCCTTTGCCCCTAGAATCGGTTCTTTTAAAAAAAGTAAGAAGAATTTATTAATTTTTTTAAAGCTTTTTTTACCCTGTAAAGATTTAAATTTTTTAAATCTTCTTTTTATGTCCACAATCATTGAGAAATGAACGATTTGAGTCGTATAAAACAATCTTTCCATAATTTAATTCTGGAATAAGCTGACACGGCAGATTTTAAATAATCTTAACCAAAAGTACTTAAAAATTATCGTGAACGCAAAATGATCGCCCTAAGTTAGTTATTAGGTAGAGTTGTGTACTAAACGAATTCAGTCATTTTCAGGAGAGAGAGTGATTAAATTTTTAATCTCCTTAAGTTTCTGTTTCTCCCTTTCAATTATTCATTTCGTGAAGGAGATTGTTCTTTAAATTATAACGAAGGTAGATTGGATTATATTGAAGAGTTTGCTGCTCTGAATTATGAAGATGGCTTCGTTGTAATACTTTTCTGGGTGTCTTTGGAAATGTATAAACTGTGTCCTAGTCTGTTTTTGATGTTACAAGCCTATTAAAATAAGTGTAAGTAATCTGACTTTTAAATATCTTTGTCATTTTGTTTGTTTAGCAACCTAGATAAAACTACAATTGCAAAGTTTTTACTTCTCTAAAACGTTTATCACCATGAACATTTACCATTAAAACCAAGCGTACAGGTCAACGCCTCAACCTAGCCTATCCCTCGACCCCACAAAATCAGTGACATATCAACGATCAAACTCCCCACTTAAGGCTGAAACCAAGTTCAAACAGCATCTAGTCTCCATAGATAGTTCAGATGAGTTCTACCGCAATCAATTCACTGAACTCGCACTCAAACTCAACAGCATTCTGACTCAAGCAGCCATAGTTCGGAAACTTTGTCAATAACTTTAAATAATATTAGAAACAACCGTTTTAGTCTCGTACGTACAATAGGACGCACATCAGTGGTAACAAAACCAGTATAAGCTGGCGTAGAATCCTGTTGATCCTGTATTTAAGTTGATTATATCATTCGAAGACATGTGACATCTGACCCCCACTGGGCCCGCGTGGTAGATTACGGCCCACTCCCTCTCACAGAGAGGAGGCCTGTGTCCCAGCAGTGGGAACGTTATAGGCTGATTATGCTATGCTATGATTATGCTGTGCATGCCATAGACTAATATAATTATAACCATAGACTAATATACACTGTGCGTGCACTTTCAACTGTCTCCCGCCATTCGTGGTGAACTGACAGTTGACATTAGTGACAGCTACCACTACTACTATTATACACTACTGATGTGCATGAGATAGTGTTTACATATCTATCTATTATATATAAATCTATTATATTAAAGTGAATTGCTGTGCATTAGTCTCGCAAAAACTCTAAAATGGCTTGACCGATTTGAATATTTTTTTTTTGTTTTGTTTGCCCCAATACTGCGGTGGTTTGGGAAAAAACCCAAAGGAACAGCCGACAAATCGAATAATTCTAAATTTTGTATGAGAATTGCCACCAATATTATTGATCTCACTGGTACGAAGTTCACCGGGTCATCTAGTCTTTTAGATAAATACACCACAGCTGGCTTTCTTACTACGCCAGCTGAAGGTCAAAGTGTTACCCACCGACGTGTGGTCGACTGTACTTCAAATGTGATGCGGTCGCTGAAAGTTCGCACCGTATCCAAGGGTTAAGATGAGGTAAGATCAACAAAGGTTAAGCCGGTAGGATTAGGTTAGTTTCATCATGTAGATATACCTGTAGCAGTATAGGTAGTTGGAGATGAGCAGTATGGGAACGGGACACGGTGTTGATGTTATCGTCTTTTGTTTGAAAACACAAGATCAATAGTTATGGTCAAAAGATTTGCTTCAATATATTAGTGCTAGAAAGTTGTTGACATACATTTAAATGACTTGGTGACGTCTAAAAATTAAGTGATGCTTTCGTTCATTTGATAGTAATCGTTTGGAAACTTTATAACATACCGCACTCAATTGGTTTAATGAATGTAATATAATAAAGAATTAAAAATTCTAGTAATTTACATATTCGTGGCTTTCTTGTAAAAACCGGAAACTTTACGTGACGACTTTGGTATAGGTAGGTACCTGTAACTTAAGTAAAATACTTAATGTAAATGGTTCAACTATTCATTAAAGGCCATTTTAAAACGATTTTATTTACATTTTCCGACAGTTTTATATCCTAACTCACCAAAAGTCAAAATCAAAATAGCATGCTCGTTTCAACTTGGTTTCTGTACTGAACTTGTTGTTATGGTTTAAGTTTGAGCTCGTGAGTTCGTGTTCCAAGTTGAACTTTGATTCAAGGTGGTCTGTAGTTGGCTTACTTTAACGTTTGTTGATGCGTGCCAACCGATACCCTTGTACAACTATATTGGGGCTTAGTCACGGAATCTTGCAGTAGCGAAGCTACAATTTGTATTACAGGGAAGCCGAAGAAAAAATTGTTCAGTTCTCATAAATTAAATATGACATTATTTTATTGTACCTCAAAATACTATAATAATCATTCCTTTACTTTCTTAATTTAATGCGTATATAACTATAGATTCGCGTTTTTGTAATGCTTTTTATCTTATAATATTGTATTAAATACCTGTAATATGACTATGTATGTACTATAATATTTAGTAATAGTAAACTCAAGTACAGTCGTTGTTCCGAAGGGAAGCGGTAGGAATGGGGTTGTGTGAAGCCGCCGCCACTGGAATCTTGTCATATAAAATGAGTTTAGATATAGATTCATACTAATCCCTGTCTGTTTTCTTACCTTTACGGATTTGGACAAAATTTGGCATACGCATAGACTATGGGTTCGGAGTGTTAAGACATAGGATACTGGATATATCAATCCGCGCGCAAACAAAATGGTGCCGATTCTCTTGTACACCCAACTAAACTAACTAAACTATCACTAAATGTCCTTACTTTTGGCTATGAGAATCTTAAATCTATTCTGCAAAAAATATCACTAAATTTAAAAATAATTTTGACACAACTAAATCAAACAACTGTCGGTATTTTTGAAATATACCCGGTAAAAATGGGTTAGTTTTTACCTTTTTTATTTACTCTTTCCTTCCCATTTTTGCCTACCCATTTTTTACCCGCGTGTAGAACACGCGAAACAAAGGTACCGCTTGTCGCGCGACACGCGATGCCTTTGTATCGCGTACGATTCGCATTGCGTGTCGCGTGCGATTCGCGTTGCGTTTCGCGCCTGTTTGCTGGAACCTTTAAGGTGGGGAGTGGTGGCTCGCTACGTCACAACTCAGTATAAAATCTAGCAAGGTGTGACGTCATGCTACATGTTAACTTAATGTATCGCCGTAATCTTTTGATTACGTAAAAAAAGAAAAAAAAATACATGTTCAAAATTTTTTAGTAACCTACCTGATGGAAAAAATTTGTCATCATTGAATAGTTTGTTGAATGAAAACGTTAAAGTAACGCGTATATTCCATTGCACGCTGCAGCCTGTAACAACAAGCAATAAACCACATCACTATGTAATATTGCTTCTTGTGTGTAGCTACAACTTGTAATGCTGCGGTCCCACGGACAGCTTTCTCACAGGCCAGATTACGCCAAGCCACGCCGACAGGCCGTGGGAACAGTAGATCCGATGAGGCTTGTGGTGGGAATGCTCGGCACGGGCCGCGACAGACCTCGATAGGCGTGGCTGCGTGCCAAGCCACGACAGGCCTCGACAGGCCGTGAGACCATAGCATAAAACGCGACGCTCGTAACCAGCTCTCTGAGTGTAAGTGTACTGTGCTCGTAACTCAGCGTATGGTTTGTTGCAGTCTGTTGCAGTTTATAGATCATCTATTTTGTTCCAGTTCTCGCAATAGCTTAAGGAGGATCTGCCTGAATTTTTTGATTATGGCGTATTCGCTTTAAACAATACCTTTTGTAACGAAAAATAAATTAAAACCTAAACACATAGAACATAAACTATTGTGGGAAATGTTTAATTTGACGTAATTTCTATGGCATCTACCAGTAGCGCAACTACAATTGTCGTTAGAGGGAAGCCGAAGATAAAATTGTTCAGTTCTCATAAACTCAACATCAAAATGAATTTAATTATTTAACTTTTCTTAATTTAACGCCATCTTTGTTCAAGTAACATAACCAAAGAGACGCTATCACTACACAAACAGAAAACTTTATCAATTTTTACAGAAATACATGATATACTTAGCGATTATAGTTTTATTACTGAAAAATATTATATTACAAATATATTCTAATGTTTTAACGAATAAAATGCAAAAGAGCAAGTGAAAACAACTTACACGTGAATTTATGTGTCAAGAAATCAATATGAACAAAGAACATTACCTATTATAGAAAATGAAAAGAAAGAAAACACATTTATTTGCGGTAAACATGACGTAAAGAAAAAAAAACAAAAAAGAACAATCATTCATTCCATCTCGTTTTCGTCTACATACTTTTCTATTTATGTATGTCCCTGTCATAACTCGCTGCAGATCGGCTTCCCCAGATCTTTACGACGCGGTGCTACGGTACACGAAATCACGAGTGTCCGTACCTACGAATTTAGTACCGCATTCTGACACACGAGGGCCGGCTTATTTTGACGCTGAAGTTATTGGAAATCTTTATTTAGACAAAAAAAAATTGACATTTTTGTAATGTGTTTAGTCTTATGATGTATTAAACTGGTATTAAATATCTGTAACGTGATGTGATACACAGTTACACACACAGGTGTACCATATTATTTGGCAATAGTAGACACTAAGAAGAGTGGTTGCTCCGAAGGGAAGCCGATAGGAATCGGGTTGTATGAACGCTGCGCCACTAGCATCTACAGGTGGTAAAATGATCCCTAGACGAAAATAGATCCACAACTTAATTTTCAATAACCGCTTGTCCAAAGTTAAGTCGTTAACCGGAAACCACCGTCCGCTTGAAATTCGGGCGTTTACCTTAAATCAGTCAGAAGCAGGGGAGCCTACCCTACCTGGCGCGATAACGGTGGAGTCCAATCAATTAAAACTTTTTGTACGGGACACAGGACAACAGTGTAGGTGTACACAATCGTAAAGTTTTCTCATTTCCTCTTCACCTCGCGTGCGGGATTAAATGTTGTGGCAGATTCAAGTGAAAGAAAAAATATTGGAAGGGATTTCTTTGTAGGGAGTTTGTGTTGTGTCAGGTTTTGAGATTTAATACTGAGTTATTCTCAGATACAATAAACAGGTGAACTAAGGCCCGCTTGCACACAAAACATTAATGCGTTTAGCGCTATATGAATTTAAATCATTCGTTCTATTCCCAACAGAACGGAAGCAATATTTGTGGATACAACCAAACAAACTTACAACAAACAAACTATAGTCTAAATTCGTTAGCGCTAACCGTATTCAGTGATTTGTGGTGCAGATATCATGCAATATGTATAGGTCTTTTTTCACTAATTTTATCCCAACTAACGAATGCCTTAATGATTAATTAGGTAACATAATTACCCTCAACCACTTCCCACTACATAAATTAGAAAAGAATAACTGTAAATTCAATCAAACACTCGAAACCATTTCACTTGATAAAACAATCAGTTTTACCATTAATCGTATTTAACAACATGTGTTGGCCTCTAAACTGGAATATTATTAAATAAATGAAACTTTACAAACCTTCATCCAGCATAAAAAAGCGCCCAAGTGCGAGTCGACTCGCTCACGAAGAGTTTCGAACAATGTAACACTACATTATTTTTCGTTTCTTTTATGGAGGGGACCCCCCTTAATTTTTTTACTTTATTTTACTTTTAGTAGTCTAGTACACACTGTGAAAATTTCGACATGCCATATGTAAATTAAACATACATCCATAACATCACGCCTTGTTTTTACGAAGGGTTAGGCAGAAGTGTACCTATTATGGTACACCCACATTTCGCCAGTTATGTTAAACATACACATAAACATCACGCCTGTAATCCCCTAAGGGTTAGGCAGAGGTGTACCTATAGTACACCCACTTTTCGCCAGTTTAGTTTTAGTCCCATGTAATAGGGGGCGAGCCTATTACCATCAACCGGGCACAAATCCAGACTCCGGGCTGCTACTGATAAATTCCTAATGGAAAAACCGAATAACACTGCCCAACCTGGGTATCGAACCCAGGACCTCATGCTCAACAGTAGCACATTTTTTTTTCACCTTTATTAATATGAACTAAAGCTCTTAAATATTTTTTTACAATCTAGCCTAATAAAGTAATAAGCAATTTATCTCTAACTTATTATTTTACGTAAAAGATGACGTTATAACTAAGAATAGTGTCCAATTGCAAGCAGTAGCACAAATTTACATTGACTGCCTCGTTGGTCTAGTGGCGACCGCTAGACCGACCAAGCCTACCAACGAGGCAGTCAATGAAAATTTCAAATGTCTTTGTCATTGTCCCCGTCCATCCCCACCCCGACCCTTGCTCGAGCCTGCCCGCGCCGCTGAGCCCGTAGTTTTAAACTCGCCCCCAATTAATCCGATCCAGCATGCCCCTAGCTGTCCTCTCCCAGTGACGCCCTAAGCCGAGGTCCGTACCCCACAGGGGGCGCCCAAAGCGAGTAGTCGCTTAGTTTTAGTTTTATACCCTGGCTGGAGGCCTTAATTTATTGAGGCATCCACAGGAAAGTCCGGTTAAACAGTCGACAACCTCCTATAGGTTGAACTGCGAGATGCCATTCTCGAAAAACAAAAACAAACTCAACCGTTGGGCAGTAGCCCACCGGACACAACACCGGTCTGGTCAAAGGATCCTCCCTTTTCATAGAGGATGGGTGAACTTTACATCCTGTTCCTCATGCCACTATACTAGCATAAACCAACAACAGTTCAAATTCTAATTCAAATTTTTTTATTTCTAGAACATACATAGGTAAACAAAAAAGTACAGATATCAAAAGTACAGTGTCATTGGTGTTTTTTACCGAACAAGTAGTGACGCAGTGACGCCGAGTGACATACATTGTCACTCGTTGCTTGATCCAGAGGGCATAGACAAAGTGACATTCCATCAGCAAATAACTCACGGACTGACATACATGCTACTGAAAAGCTGATGTCAATCCTGTTGAAAGTCATTGAAGAAATACGACTACTGAACGCTTTTATAGCGATTGCCACTTGGTTAAGCCCGCTGTTGCTGACAATTTTACGAACGATAAAATGTTTTATGGAACACCTTCTGTGAATATTCACCCACTATAGTTTCTATCCACGACTTTGTCCGCGTGTTTTTAACATAAAATATACAATGTGGATCTGGACGTACGACATTAAATTAAAACGAACACAGTGCTAGTCCATCGAAACATTTTAAAACATGAAGATTAGTAGATAATGGAAAATTTAAAAATTGCAGTTTTCAAACAAAATAAATAGCAGAATCAACTGCATAAAAAGTAAACACGCTTTATCTACGAAAAGTCAGTGACCAACGGTGCGGCGCGGGGTGCGGGGCGCGGCAGCGGCAATGTTTACCTATTATTACGGACACAGATCTACATCATGTTGAAAAATAAGAAAATGAAAAATAATTTCCTGTGGCTAAAGTATTCATTAGATTTGATTGATTTTTTGTATACAGGTAAAGAACATGATTCTTTTTACGTGGTTTAAAGGAATGTCAATCGTCCTGTTCCACCTTGTATATAGGATATATCCTATGACACTCGGCAATAGCGTAGCTTCCTACCACTGAATACATTCTGAAATCGGATGAATAATTTCGTAGTTTACCTTTTACATTCAAATTTACAAACTTTACCTCTATAAATTATTGTTATATTATTTTTTTAACATATCTCGGGAATCTGTGGCCCTGAGGTCCCGGACCTTTGGAAGGCGTACGAGAGGCTGAAGCCAACTCGCAGAGGCCCCTTAGGAAATTTTCAGTGTTGAGCCACCATATTTATATTTATACTAGCGGCTTGCCCCGCCTCGGTTTCGCACAGGTAGCACTAATTATCTATAGCCAGATGACTTGTGGTGGATGATTGAAATACTATCTTGAATTCATGCAAGCCTAGTACTTTTTTAGGCTCAGAAATTGTGCACAACGTTTCGCTTTATTAATTGTGATAGCTCGGCTAATAATCACGATATAAATATAATTTATAGCCTATAGCACTCAGGAATAATGTAGCTTTCTACCAGTGAAAAAAAAATTCAGAATTGAATCTTTAATTCCGGAGATTACCCCCTACATACAAACTTAGAAACAAACAAATTTAACCTCTTTATAATATTAGTATGGATTATACAGCCGCGAGCAAAAATATTAGGCACCCTATTGAACTGCCAGTTTTACGATGGTTTAGTATAGGAGATGTAAATAAAATATATTTTGTAACCTGTATGCTTTATTATAATAAAATAATTAATATTTCGTCGGTCCACCTTTTGATTTTATAACAGCAGCCACTCTTTTCGGCATTGACGCTACCAACTTTAAGCAATCTTCTTGGGACAATTTTTGCCATTCTTTATTTAAAGCAGCCAGTAGTGAGTTTTTATTTGTTATTGAGTGTCTCCGTATCTTTTTCTTCAAAATAGACCAAATATGCTCAATTGGATTGAGGTCCGGCGATTGTGGTGGCCAGTCTAAAAGGTCTATCTTGTTTTGAGCCATCCACGCCATAGAATGAGCAAAATGTGAATGAATGTTTTAGATTTGTGGCAAGTGGCATTGTCTTGCTGGAATTTTATTCCGTCACTATTTATATCGCCGAAAATCTTCGTTATTGACGGAGCTAGAGCTGTTTCTAGGACTTCAGTGTATTTTTTACTGTTCATTCGCCCCTCACACAACACCATTTCACCCATGCCGTCGGCAGCCATGCAACCCCAAATCATAATTGAGCCTCCACCGTGTTTAATAGTGGGCACTACACATTCTGGGTTATATTCTTCGCCCACTCGGCGCCTGACATAGGTCGCACCGGCAGTTCCAAACACCTGTGTAGAGACAAAAAACTGGTTGATTTCATTATTTTTGTTACATAATTAGTTTTCATAGATTTCTTGTAATTTTAATGTAAAACATAAAGTAAATAACCTTACCTCAAAGTTAGCTTCGTCTGACCATAACACGTTGGACCAATCTTCCACTGTCCAATCTTTATGTTTGAGGGCCCACTCCAACCGATTTTTCATATTGTGTTCCGATAGCCACGGCTTCTTCCTTGCTTTGCAACCTTTTAATCCAGCTTTTAGAAGCCTTCTTCTAACGGTATGCACACTCACAGTTTTGCCTTTTGCTTCAGATATACAGGCAGCGAGGTCAATAGCTGTTTTTTTGCGGTCCTGTAGAGACTGCCTAATCAATAATCGGTCATCACGATCGGTAGTGACTCTTTTTCTGCCTGTTCTTGGCCTGTTTTTATGGGAACCGGTCTCTTTGAAGCGATTTATTGCATATTGCACTGCACAACGCGAGCACTTCACTTCTCGGGCTATCTTTACTTGTGACATGCCTTGTTCATGCAAAATCTTAATTTTTAAGCGCTGTTCTGCACTAAGTTCCGATTTTTTGGCATGGTGCACACTAAAAATGTTATTCTCTAAGAGTATGACAGTATTTGCGCACAACACGTGTATTCACTTCAAACTCTGACAACACAATAATATTCGTCATTTTTTAAAATTAAATTAATAATGTGTCATTGCACACCTGCATGACATAAATATTTGTTACCATGTTATTTGTACGTAAACGCACCCCCAAAACAATAATAAGGCCATGAAAAGCTTATCTGTACATGATTTTTCTATACAGGTATAAACAATAGAGGTGCCTAATACTTTTGCTCGTGGCTGTAGCATAGAAGTACAGATAGCGTAGATAACGAAGGCAGAGGGCATCCATGATGGATGGATATCGTCACCAAATTAGGTCTATTCATTGCTTTAGTTAAGTGAACATCAAAAGCTGTATAGGTAGAATGGATAACTACAATGATGCAACTTGTTACGAGAGAAGCTATTAATGCTAGATGCATTACACTCAACAGTGTTACAGCTCGAAATGATCTTGTTACAATGTCTTGCGGATGTTTGAACGATCTACTAGGATAAGGTAGTTTACGACGTAATCATACAGTTCATCGTATAGTTTTGGTATCGTAAAAGCTGCAACTATAAATTCTGTACTTTGATTCAGGACGACCATAGATTGCTTAAGATGAGAGAGGGTACATCTTATTGAAATACTGTGGGTCCTAACAGGCCATTTTTTTCCTGTGGGTAAATCTTCATGGATACCCTCCGTTTGGGAAGAACGGAGAGTTATGTCGGACTTCTACCTACTAAAACCTCACTGTTCCTTCCAGTACCATGAGTAGAGAGCCCAGGAGATACACCGCACCCCCGATTGGTATAAGTCCACCATGCCTAGCGGGCCCCATCGTTAAGTGCGGCCGATCCCATGACCGCACGTCCTCCCATTAAGGCGCGCATATAATACTGCGTGCCACCTCTTTGAGCCTGACTGCTCGAGCGAGGATACAATCCCAATTTCGTTGCCCGCAGGCCCCTCCTTAAGGCGGCCGGAGATCGTTAAGCGCCCTTCGACGCCCGGCTGCTCTTCTGGTGCGGGTGGAATGAGAGGCATGTTCTCTATCTTCGCCGCCTCCTTTGCATGCATCACCTCCTCGCTTAAAATGGCAACAGATCCCACGCGATTTCGCGTTCGACCATGGACTGAACGACGGCCGGGAGCGAGAGATCACCCGCACCAAGTGTCGCAACGGGGGCACAGCCTGTTTTGACCCAACTAGAGCACTCCTCAGAACGGTACGGACGGAAACCTTACAGTGTTTGGTTTCTGTCGGTAAAAATTTGAGCCTTTGCCTTCCCCAGACAAAATCCTAGAAAATTTTGCTAAGAAAAAGATGTTAATAAAGAAAACTCTTACTATAGGAACCAACTACTAAAAGACTGTGGATGACCAGTTTGTGATAATCAGCAGATTAACCACTACCTATAGTGAAAGGAATTGAATTATTGGCATTACGGTAAAACCAAATAGTTTCTAATTTAAAACAGACCTTCTCTGAAGATTGGCTAATAGTGGACGCAGTTTTAATGCACGCTGTTCAACAGATATAACAACGCTATTGCCTTTTAGAATCTGAAGACAGAGGACATCAGAGAGAAGGAGGGAGAGGTCAGCTATTCTATAGATTGCCTTTTACTGAAATATCTATAGAATAGTTTCCTTCTTTTCATGCATTAACTCTGAAACCTAGACTTCCCAGTGTTTTTACTGGCGTTAGTTAGTGCTGCTCGTGTAAGAGTGTGTAAGCTATACTTAACATTGTTATGCAGACGCTCCTTAGCTTGGTTTAATGATGGACCTTGTATTCTGATGTTTAATCTTGACCTGTTTTCTTCTTATTATGGTTAAATATGTGAGGAAAACTTGTTTAGGTCTGTTAGTTATGTTTTATTATGTACGGTTTTTAGGTTCCCGTACCCAAAAGGTGCCAACGGGACCCGCTAAGGCTCCGCTGTCTGTCCGACCGTCGGTCACAGGGCATCTTTTGAACTGTAATAGGTAGACATTTGAAATTTTCATTGACTGCCTCGTTGGTAGGCTTGGTCGGTCTAGCGGTCGCCACTAGACCAACGAGGCAGTCAATGTAAATTTGTGCTACTGCTTGCAATTGGACACTATTCTTAGTTATAACGTAATCTTTTACGTAAAATAATAAGTTAGAGATAAATTGCTTATTACTTTATTAGGCTAGATTATAAAAAAATATTTAAGAGCTTTAGTTCATATTAATAAAGGTGAAAAAAAATGTGCTACTGTTGAGCATGAGGTCTTGGGTTCGATACCCAGGTTGGGCAGTGTTAATCAGTTTTTCCAATAGGAATTTATCAGTAGCAGCCCGGAGTCTGGATTTGTGCCCGGTTGATGACAATAGGCTCGCCCCCCCTTAACTGGGAATAAAACTTAACTGGCGAAAAGTGGGTATACTATTGGTACACCTCTGCCTAACCCTTAGGCGATCACAGGCGTGATGTTTATGTTACGTATGTTATGTTGAAATTTTCACACAGTGTGTACTAGACTACTAAAAGTAAAATAAAGTAAAAAAAAATAGGGGGGTCCCCTCCATACAAGAAACGAAAAATAATGTAGTGTTACATTGTTCGAAACTCTTCGTGAGCGAGTCGACTCGCACTTGGGCGCTTTTTTATGCTGGATGAAGGTTTGTAAAGTTTCATTTATTTAATGATATTCCTGTTTAGAGGCCAACACATGTTGTTAAATACGATTAATGGTAAAAATGATTGTTTTATTAAGTGAAATGGTTTCGAGTGTTTGATTGAATTTACAGTTATTCTGTTCTAATTTATGTAGTGGGAAGTGGTTGAGGGTAATTATGTTACCTAATTAATCATTAACGCGGTCGTTAGTTGGGATAAAATTAGTGAAAAAAGACCTATACATATTGCATGATATCTGCACCACAAATCACTGAACACGGTTAGCGCTAACGAATTTAAAACATCGTGGTGTCAATGGTTTGAAGTTTGAAGATAACAGAGACAGAATTAATATTTTGAATAAATGTTTAGCGTTAAACATGATTAGTGATATGTGGTGCAAATGAGCCTAAATGGCGTTAATAATAAAAATCTTTAACTAAATATTTTTGTGAAAAGCGAAAAGGTGTTGTATCAAGAATTCTATAACTTTATCTAATATTTATTATTTAGGTCGAAGACAGATGTAGAGCGTAAGTAATGTCAACTTGATAGGCCATCGTCACCGCGCCGAGTCTCTAAGTAATTAATTTCCATCATGACACTTATAAATTAAGGACGTCAGCCATTTTCCAGTGCCAAAATAAATTACGTAATTATTAGAATTTTTTTTTGAGTAATTTATTTTCATTTACTTTATAATTCTCAGTATTCGTTGTGTTTCTCAGTAGCAGCCCGGAGTCTGGATTTGTGCCCAGTTGATGACAGTAGGCTCACCCCCTATTACATGGGACTTAAACATAACTGGCGAAATTTGGGTGAAATTACTTAAGGTACACCTCTGCCTAACCCTTCGAGAAATACAAGCCAGATGTTATGTGTGTTACTTTGTAATTTAATTTGGCATCATACTTTTTTGAATTGATATCTGTCATCCCACTATGTAACGGGTGTGCAACGTTTGAAATAATAACAAAAGTTCTAATGATAATAATTATGACCTATTTTCATTTAATATACTTTTTTTAAATAAAACGATGAAATGATATAATGAATTATTGATATAATTTAATTTTTCCTAATTTTATGTGGTTTAATGAATATTTTCTATAACGCACATTTGAATTAATATTCAATTAGTACTATAATATTCAAAATCTATAAGTAGCGTTTAAATTTAGAAACGTTTACTTTGTTTTGTATATTGTTGCAGTTTCGGTTAGGTTAGAACAGTGACCATTCATTATCACGCGAAGGCGAGCGAGCGAAGCCAGCGTGCTGCGGCAGCGGCCGCTGAGCGCCAGATCCCCTCTATTGTTGGTGAATCATTTTGGTTAGATGACAACAGTAACAGGTAACAGATGGATGGATGATGGATGGTAACAGTATGATGTTTCTTGGCATTTACTTATTCATTGCAACATTTTGGGTGAAAATGAGTAAATATAAAAATTAGGTCAATTGAGCATTATACAAATTGAAAATGATATGAAATGGACGATATATTAAATGTTATTAGAGCTAATGGAAGTTATATGAAATATAACATTAGATCACATGAATTTAGGTTATTTGTTTGTATAGCATATGAAAATTATACCATGTGAACGTTATTACAAGTGATATTTATTATACTACCTAGAGGAGCTCGCGGCTAAGTAATAACAGCCACACGGGTCGATCCATCAGGTTAAGCTAGCTTGCCGGGGTTGGTTCGTGGATGGGTGACCATCTTTACGTACCGAGACTCCTCCGTGCCTCGGAAAGCTCGTTAAGCCGTTGGTCCCGGCTGTCATTCGTGGATTTTTGACAGTCGTTACGGGTCGTCAGAAGCCCGAAAGTCTGACAACCAGTCTTACCGAGGGGTATCGTATTACCCAGTTACTGGGTTGTGGAGGTCAGATAGGCAGTCGCTCCATGTAAAATACTGGTATTCAGCTGCATCCGGTTAGACTGGAAGCCGACCCCAACATAGTTGGGAAAAGGCTAGGCAGATGATGATTTATTATACTACCTGTTATTATGCCATATATCATATTACACACCCCTAGGTAAAGCTCTCATTATTGTATAAGTTCCTGTAGGTATCTCTACTTTCATTTGGTATTACATATGTACCTACTATCGAGGAAACTTACATATATCAGACCAATTTGAAAACAAAATCCCGTGCACACGATGACCACATAATGTTAGCAAGCGTTACTATAGCGGCCGAGCGCTGCAAGCAAGAATAGTCCTTACGGTGTATAGAGGTTCGTGTCTCCCATGGTACATATATAGTATTTAAGTAAAAAAAAAAACAAAGCATTATGTGTATGTGCTACCGACGCGACGTACGAAGGAGGCGAAGGTGGCGGCGGTTTGAAGGGCTCCGCTTGTTGACCGGCCGAGAGTGCAGTGTGCTGTGCCAAGGTTACTTGATGAGGCTGAGGGTGATGACCAAGTATACGTGGTCACTGCATGCTGTTGGTCAGGATACCCGTTGAAGCCATGGGTGCTGGCTGGCTGTGTGACTCGCCGCTCGAGAGCTTGAGGAAGTGATGCTGATGACGTCACGCTGAAGTAGATGAACGAAGGCTGCGCTGACGTTCATTTTCGGGGTCACCAGTATAGACGTATGAGGAACAGGGTGTAAAGTTCACTCATCCTCCATAGAAAAGGGAGGATCCTCCACCCGACGGGTGTTGTGTCTGGTGGGCTACTGCCCGACGATTGATATAGGTACGTTGTATATGTATAAGCAAGTCGCGCGATAAACTCTGATTGCGCGATGCAGGATTTTGCGTGACGTCAGTGTGATGCGTTCCAATATGGCGATGTAGATATGCCGCCACAGTTAACATTGTTTACAGAAACTAACTGACGGTATTTAATATATTTACTTAATATAATATATACGTTATCATACTTAAAATAATAATAAAAATATATGTATGTATGTAAAAAAGGAGGGGAAAGAATCATAGGGCATTAACCATCATTTTGTATGTTCATTGTGAGCATTAACAGTGTTCTTATTGCATCATTAAGTTCCAATCTTAGCACATAAATATAGCGCAATAACATAGGAATGTCCAATAAACAGCACATAAACAGTATTAAACAAATCATTGAGTTCGAAGCTCTGTAATAAATTGACTGTCTTCTATTCAAATATGTTTGCTCTGAATAAATAATGTACTTATTTACTGTAGGTGTGATCAAATACCTGGTGTGAACCTGTAATAATTTACTTTAGGTAAAGTTCAATGACGGTCACTGAACCAGGTTCCAGATAAGGAACTTTAATAGAATTGTACTTCTGTACCTAATGTGAACAAAACACTACTTTATATTTCTGTAGAGCTAGGGTTCTTAAAACTGCAGTGATCGCCACATAGCGTCCGCACATTACCGTCGAATGACGTCACTGAAACGTTATTCATGAAAGTAAGATATTGTGTTTGTCTAGAGAGCGTTTTTTGACACTAAAGTCAAACCCCGGTGTCATCATTTGGTCACTTGAGCGCATTAGTATGCTTTAAATGACAGGACACTTAATATCGTCCTGCGTGTCCTGTCAGCTGCACGTTACAGGAACTGATGAACACTAGTGATGGCGCCAAACTCGTAGCCAAATTCTGGGCCGAGTTTATTTATATTTAGATTGCCATTGACGCGCTATGGAGAAGAAGATCATCTTCATGGCGGCCACCGCTCTCGTAGGAAATCACAGCTTTGGGCCTTACACTAACTCCATTCCCACTGCGTCTATAAGTTCTGTTTGGATTGAAATGCTACGTACATCTTTTACTTTCGGATCAGGCAATCCTGAGCAGCTTTTCATTACCGTATTGAATTTTGGTATCCTCACTTAACCAGCTATGTACCCATAGCAACACAAGCACTTAGAAAACTAAATTACCTCTCATCATCAGCTTATATACAGCAGTCCACTGTGGATATAGGCCTCTCCAATTGCACTCCATTCACATCGATTCTCGGCAACTTTTCTCCAGCTGCTACCAGCCACCCTGCGAAGATCGTCGCTTCACCTAACCCGAGGGTGACGTTTGCCGATTCGAGGTCTCCACTCAAGAACACGTCTTCCCCGATGATGTTTTGCGGTTAATATGGCCGGCCTATTGCCACTTGAGCTTGCTTATTCTGTGAGCTATGTCGACGACTTTGGTTCTCAGCCGGATCACCTCGTTCTGGATTCTATCCCTCAGAGAGAAACTACATAAACATTTTTATAATTTTTTTTTATCACATATCGGGACACTAAACAATTAAAGACGTGTTAACAATAAATATTCTAGTGCCCCATTTAGTGTCCGGATCAAATCGGGTGTCGGATACAATGTGGAACAAGACGAAATCAAACAAATCCAATGAATACTTTAGCCACAGGAAATTAATTTTCATTTTCTTATTTTTGTTGTTTTTTTTAGTTATTACGGACTCAGATCTACATCATGTTGAAAAAATAAGAAAATGAATTTCCTTTGGCTAAAGTATTCATTGGATTTGAATGATTTTCCGCATATGGATAGGTACAGAACATGATACTCTTTACGTGGTTTAAGAAATCAATCGTCCTGTTCCACCTTGTATAAGGTTAAATAATTATAAACTTTATTTATGTGGTGGTCTAGCTGCAGGCAGCTCCCAATATCTGATGTAGAATAAGGACGAATTTCGTCGATGAAACTGAACGCGTTCAGCACATAACTGCGTTCAAGAGCTATCAGTGTCAAAATTGTTATGGAATAGACGAGGAAAGTGAAATGGAAAACGCACACGGGCACCGTAAAACCCTGAAGGAGTATGTTGAAATGTTCGGTTTTAATAAAATCATATATTAAGATCTTGTCTTTATTTCCAATTTTGTCTTTATTTCAACTTTAGTTTAACTAGCTTTTCCCGCGGTATCGCTCCCATGGGAAAAGTGAATTTCTCCGTGATAAAAAGTAGCATATGGTACTCGGGCATAGTGTAGGTTTTTATTAATAAAAGAATTTTTGTAATCCAATTCTATCAGTAGGTACTTTCAAAGATCGGCGGCGATCTCTCGCGTCCGGGCCTGGTTCAGGCCATGGTACGGAGCGGAGTACATGGGAAGCCATCACCTCCTTCTGCGAAGCAGTAATGCTCGCGAAGGAGGAGGCGGAACGCGTGAGGGAGAGGCAAGCTTTGCGCCCTCACTTCCCTAGTCGCCGCAGGAGACGCCCTGGGCGTCGGCAATTGAGAGCTGATTCCCGGCCTCCGTAGACGCGGGCTTGCGGATGGCGAGCAATGGGCAGCTCACCGTCCGGTAAGGACTGGGCCCGGGTTGACGGCGCATTTGTTCCACGCGCGCCTCAAAGAGATGTCAGCACGACAGCTTGACCGGGTCCGCTAGGGCCGATGCCAGCTTGGGTCGCGGGATGTTCGAAAGAGTTACCGTGGTCCCGGCACAGGCAACTGAAGGAACATGGGTGGGTTTTAGTCAGTAAAAGTCTGACACGCCTTCCGCTCCGCCCAGAGCGGGAGAAGTCATTTGATGATTTCCCATCCAAAAAAAAGAAAAAGGTACCTACTTCCAAAGATTGCCTTTCAAAAACATATAATGCAAACAATTTTACCTCATAATACTAGTTGAGAAGATAGTTTAAATTGAGATAGATAGATTAATTAATTAATTAAATTGGCCTATTTTTTGGCCAAAGAACCAGCGTCGCCATTCAACGTGGTAATGCTGCCAGCCTTTTGGGCACTTTTCCTGTTGACAGCGATGCGACGCAAATTTGGAAAAACAGCAACAAATGTTTCATAAACAAAGAACACAACTTGATAATGTTGTGAAAGCTAGTTTTATAGTTAGCTCAAAATTGGCAAAGGCATTAAAACCATTTGCCGAAAGAGAATTTATCAAGGAGTGTATGTTAGAAGTTTGCAGTATTTTGTGGCCTGAAAAGAAAAATGAATTTAAAAAAATTTGTTTGTCAAGACGAACTGTTGTTCGACGTATAGAAATGATGGCTAATGATATAAAAACAACATTGACTGACCGTATGGCTGGTTTTGAATCATTTTCCATAGCATTAGACGAGAGCACCATCTGTCTGACACAGCTCAACTGGCTATATTTATTCGAGGTGTTGATAAGGAGTTCACTGTTACTGAGGAATTGCTCGCTTTATAGCCGCTTAAAGGAACCACTACAGGAGAGGATATTTTTATTGAAGTTCAAAAGGTATTCACAAGTTTTGGCTTGCCATGGTCAAAATTAATTGGAGTATGCACTGATGGTGCACCTTCTATGATCGGCTTACGTAAAGGTTTGAAAAATTTTTAAATGAAAAAGTTAAAAATTAAAAAAAGTTAAAATTTAAATGAAAAAGTTTTTCATTCAAAATTCCGATGAAATGAATGAAATTCCGCTTTTTCAGAAAAAGCAATAGAATTAAATGTGCAAAAAGATGATTTGATAGTCCTTCATTGCATTATCCACCAACAGAACTTGTGTTCTAAGTCCATTCGACTCCAGAATGTTATGAACGTGGTAGTAAAAACCATCAACTTTATTCGATCCCGAGGGCTTAACCATCGTCAGTTCAAGGCGTTTTTGGATGAAATATCAGCTGAATATAACGACGTAACATATTATTGTGAAGTCAGATGGCTGAGCAAAGAAAAATGTTGAAACGGTTTTACGAGCTTAGAAATGAGATAGCAAACTTTATGAAAATAAAAAATAAACCACTAACTGAATTAAGTGACCCAAAATGGATATGTGACTTAGCATTTCTGGTCGATCTTACAGGCTATTTGAATGATTTAAATTTGAAACTTCAAAAACAAGGACAGTTAGTAAATGATTTGTACAGCCATTTGAAAGCGTTTCAGATCGAACTACGCTTGTGGGAGTCACAGATGCAGTCTGGTAACAGTTACCATTTCAACACGCTCTCTGCGTATGAAAATATTGCTTATGCTCAATATGCTGAAGAACTCAAGTTACTGTCGGAACAATTTTCGAACAGATTTAGTGACTTCAAAAACATGGAAGACTGTTTCAGTTTATTTGCTACTCCTACAAAATGTAATGTACAAAATGCTCCAATACACTTACAAATGGAGTTGATCGAGATTCAAGAAAACTCACTGCTAAAATCTAAATTTGAAGACGTAGAGTTGTGCGATTTCTACAAAAAATACCTAGAAGAAGACAATTTTCCGCAGCTTAGAAAATTCGCAAGAAGATTGATTTGTGCGTTTGGCAGTACTTATAAATGCGAACAGTTCTTTTCATTGATGAAAGTTAATAAATCAACACATCGTACAAGACTGACTAACGATAATTTGGAAAATTCTTTACGTCTTTGTATCAGTGGAATTAATCCAAATATCGATGGATTAGTTTCCCAAATTCAAGCTCAAGTGTCTCATTGATTTCGGTGTATTTAACTTTCGTAGTTTGTAACAATTGCAAATTTAACGATTCAATTATGATGTACCATTTTTTTAAATTTCATTTAATTTTGTTATTTTATATCACAAATATCTATCGCAAAAAATATTATCACTATTTTAAAATGCACCAAGTACTTTTAAACGCGGCCCGCGAACGTATTTGCACGCTAAAGTTTGGCCCTCAACATGTCAAAGGTTGTCCATATCTGATCTAAGCTATACCGTAGCCAACCAATGTAGTTGATAATAATTTTATCTCACGATACAATTTAAAGCGGATTAGGTATTTACCTATATTAGAACTGTGTCTAACCACGCGGCCACGGTCTAACTTAGCGCTATCTTTAAAATACTATTTCTTCTAAGGAGTTTATTTTGCGTGCGTGTATCTAAAAATGCGGTTGCAACTGAATTTCTTCAGGTAATGAACCAAAACAATGACTAAAAATATTTAACCACTGGAGGCGTCTAAGTTCTTCTCGTGCAATAGTTTAAACCAAATTAACGACTCAGTCTGCATTTTTTTATAAGATTTAAATTTCTACTATCTTCCTTTTTTTACCTTTTTATATACAAGTTGTAACATAATTAACGCACAACCACTTAAGGGGTCATTGTACTCATCATTATGAACAACTTTTACTATGGGTGCAAACCTGAAATCGCGAAAAAAAATCAGCTGCTCCCTACGTTTAAGCACGCATAACTCGTCAAAATGTAGGGAACAGCAGATTTTTTTTCGCGATTTCAGGTTTGGTCCCATAGTAAAAGTTGTTCATAATGATGAGTACAATGACCCCTTAAGAGTTTGTGCGTTATTTATATTACACCTAATATTTATATACCGTGACTGGTAATTAGTGACCGATCCTTAAACACCTGATTGTACTCATGATAACAAACAACTTTTACTATGGGACCAAACCTGAAATCGTGAAAAAAAAATATGCTGCTCCCTACATTTATGCTCGCATAATTCGTCAAAATGTAGGGACCAGCTGATTTTTTTTTTCACGATTTCAGGTTTGGTCCCATAGTAAAAGTTGTTTGTTATCATGAATACAATCATGTGTTTAAGTATCGGTCACTAATTACCAGTCACCCTATATGTGCTAATATGTATATACAAGGCATTTTTTTAATCACTATCCAAATTTTCGCAGGGTGTTCTACCCATGAATACGAACAACTTTCACGCTGGGACCAACTCTGAAATCACGAAAAAAAATCAGCTGTTTCATACATTTTGGTCGAGTAGGTATTGAACTTTTGTATGAATCAGCTGATTTTTTCTTCGTGATTTCAGAGTTGGTTCCATAGTAAAAGTTGTTCATATTCATGGGTAGAACACTCTGCGAAAATTTGGATAGTGATTAAAAAATGCCCTGTATACATATTAATTTTTGTATTTATTTAATTACAACGGTTGTGTTATAACCAATTACAGTAACTAAAATTAATAAAGTAAAAGAAGGTTAACAGCACTTTCATCAATTCCGTATTTTTTATCAAAAAATATACGTGTTACTTGTCGCAAAGATTGTCTTTTCATTTTATTTCGCTACGTATGAGGTGGGCACTTACTACAGTCCGGCCATTGAGTGAATGCGTCCTTGACACCTGTCAGTTTCATACTAACGAATAGGTGTTTTACGAATTTGATCCTTATAGTTACTAGAAATTGTACAACTGACAGGTGTCATATTTTATAAGATCTTCGATTCTCAACAAGTTTCCTTAATGGTTGGGTTTTTCATTTATCGTCATAGGTCAGTAGACAAAGGGATCTACTATAGATTAATTTGTGACATCAGATCATGGGGCACCACTGGATAAGTCCCAGCTAACTTATCTGGCAGATATCTTCTAAACTGTTAATTTTTTGGCTTTGTCGTTAGATAGAATCTATGAAGAAATTAAGAAACACCGGATCCGGTGCTTCTTAATTCTTTACGAAAATCGGATTCAATATTATTTCTGTTTAACCACGATATGTGTGTAGTAATGAAGTCTATGTATATACGATTTAGGTGGCTATAAAGCGAGTGTAACTAACGTTCCTGCACCGTCCATATTACTCGAGTTATTTCCCACCAAATTACTAGCGAAGTGAATGTTGGGAGAAGTGAATAGGATTGGAAAGGTACAAATGTTGTGACGTTGAAATTCTAGGAAATGAGTGAACATTTTTCAGAGAATATTAAAGTGAGTACCTACCTAAGTATAATTAAATAAATAAAATAATGAAATCAGGTGTAATTGAAATAACATGTGGCTTTAGTGGAAGAAACACCATAATCTTGTCAACATCATAATACTACTATGATCAAGTAATTTAATAACAAAATTATATCCTAACTTAACTAAACTAAACTAACCACTTCTTAGTGTGGGACGCAACTTGTGTCGACACTCTTGCGCCATCCCATCTTCCCGGCTCGGCGTGCTGTACTGGCGCTGCTGCTGCGGCTACGGAAAACTTCAAGCGGCGAAAGTATAATAACCTTATCGGTAATTATATTTTCGAGCCGTTTGGGGTTGAAACCCTCGGGCCGTGGGGTCCGAGCGCTCATGGTTTGTTTAACGAAATCTCCAAACGGCTAGTTGACACTTCCCGTGACCCAAGGGCCGGCTTTTACCTTGGCCAGGGGCTAAGCATTGCCATACAACGAGGCAATGCCGCCAGTCTCTTGGGTACATTACCAGTCGACAACGATGCGGAGGAATTTTTCGACGCCATATCTTAGTTTGTGAATAGTTTGATTGAAATAACAAAAAAACTGAAAAGGGGTCATTGTACTCAGCATTATGAACAGGTTTTACTATGGGACAGGACCAACACTGAAATCGAAAACAAAATCTAGGTACTTCATCATCGCATAACTCAACAAAATGTAGGGAACAGCTGATTTTTTTGCCGATTTTGAGCTTAGCCCCGCAGTAAAAGTTTATCAGCCCTTAAGCCCTACTACGCGGGCCCAGTGCGGGTCGGTGGATGTCACATGTTTTCGCATTTTTGGTTCTAGGACATGCTGGTTTTCTCACGATGTTTTCCTTCACCGTTTTCAGCAGTCAGCGATCAACTATTAATAAAGGTATATCTCTTTAACTCACACGGGACCTAAAATCTTTTGTACGATGCTTAAGCATGAAAATCATTGATATCTAGTTGCTCCTTCGTCTGCGGTGAGACAGGTGCCTAAAGCTGGAAATAAAGTAATGACACAACCAAAATAAATATCTTTCTACCTACCTTCCGAATAAAAGTAGTTCTATATATGATCGAAAAAGAAAATATCGTTAAATTTGTTTAACCTTATCTCGAGTAACTTTAGCATAAAGTTACATCGCAGGTGAACGTTGCTTATGTAGGAGAAAATTTTGCTCGAATGGTTTAATTTATATCTACTTGTACTAACATTTGAACTTTACCTACGAGGAACAGAATGCTGATCTTTTTTTACAGCCATTTTCTTGGCTCGGTACATGGGGTAGAAAATACGTACAAATGTATGATAAAGACTTACTGATATTTTTTGTCGTTTTCAGAAAGTTAGCAGAAGTAGAAAAGTAGTAGCTAATAAGGCTGCCTGTCCACTGGAGCGGAGAAGAGACGAGAGGAGCGGAGCTGGGCTAATGTTAAACGCTAAACGGCGCATCTGTAAAAGCAGTAGAAAAGTATCAATTTAACCTACTTTACCCACCTGTAAAATTTAGGAAACTAAGAGGTCTTCAAAGACCAGAAAATATCCACCTGTATTCTTTGAACATCCAAAACTATTTTCGTAGCGTAGTTTGAAATATAAATAATACTGCGTGTACCGGACTTGTCCACAGCTTTGTTTTACATAATTTATTCGGGGCTCCCGCGAACGGCTTGTGGTCAAGCGGGCGGTCAAACACAGATGTGCCCGGGCCTGCAATGGTACCGAAATGTTGTATTTTGTTTTCAAAAATGTCGGTACAAACAGAATCCTGAATGAGCAGTGTCAATAATTAAAGTGCGGGTAAATATTTTGATATTTAATTTGCTTTGAAGAGTTGCCTGGAATATGACGGGGATTAATTATAAAAATAAGTGCTGGAATGCCTGAAAGCCCTCCGGTATACTTACAGGAAGACGATTAAGTAAAACCGTAGGGTCTGTAATTATTTTAATTTAAATGTGGTATTTTAATCATTTCCCTAGCACACGCCGATTACCTAATTCGCTGCCACGAAGTATGTACATATGTGTGAATGTGTAATGTTGTGTATTACTGTTTATGTTTATGTTATCTTTGTTAAAAGTAATTAATTAAGTTGGATGTATATCTATACAATAAATGATGTCATTTAATTACTATTTCTCTGGGATTAGATCTTTATTATTATTTATTTATTTATTAAAGAAAAGTTTACAAAAATCTTAATTCAAGAACTATGCCCCACAAAACTGTTTTCACGGTTTGTCTGTGGGAACGGAACATATAACTTTATATAACTACTATAACTACACTATAATACTTAATAATATTTAATCTTATACCTATGTATGGACGGTAACTACAGGTCTTAATCTTATCAAATCAAATATACGTAAACTACTTAACTATCTATTTGTTCTCACTCAACAATCTGTAAACCACTTTCCTAAGAAGATGGTTTACAAACTCTTGAGGTAGAACAGCTTAAGTAATTTGGCGAATTTGCGTTTTATTTTCTGAGTTCTTAAGTCAGCAGGCAATAGGTTGAGAAGATAAGGTACTCTTTTATCAAGCGTTCGGTCGCCAAAATAATTTCTTATTCTAGGTACAGACGCCAGCAGGTCAAGCTACCCGAAACTGTCAATTTTTCCCAATCAACCTTGAACCTAATGCTTTAGCGATAAAGTTGGAAATCTATTAAATAAATTTGACAGGTTGTAGTAGCTTAATGTGCTGTGCTGATACTGTCCTAGTTGCGTGGTTATGGGTTACTAGCGAGTGACGCTCCCAGCTGCCATGACTGTTAACCAGAAGTAGGTATTTATGTTTTTTAGGCTGACAGGAAGAATTTTGCAAATTTTAAATAATTTATAATAATCATCTTTCCATTGACCTACTTATTCTTCGTTCAAGAAAAATGCTCTAGAACTGAATCTATTTACTTATAGGGGTAAAGGGCCAGTAGATAAGTTATTATAGAAAAGGACAACCTTTTTTCTTCACAATTTACCGCTGCTATGAACCGAAATAACCCAGACTTTTCGACTACTACAAACGACTGTGAGGCTTGTTACAAGTTTAGTACGAGAAGTACAATAGGTACATTTTTCTCGTATATTCTTGTACTTACTAAGAATATCACGACAGCGCATCGCTTTGGGACATTTACGTCTCGCTTCCTCGGCTTATGTACCTTGAATGTCCCAGTCTTATGTAACTTAAATGTCGCAGTGCTCGCTGAATGCGCTCGTAATTATAAAATCCTTTCAGAGATACGGTACGGTACGGTTCTGTGTATGATAAAGGTACATGTGTATATGAATATAAGTGTTTTACATTATCTTTACACGTAGGTATGGTAATTACTGGGATTGGGACTTTTCATTATGCTTTGTGACATTTTCATCTAAGAATATTATGTGAATTCACGGTTCTTATTTTTTTTTTTTGGTAGAAAAAGCAAACCTACTTTGACAGTTCATTGTGGATGTTTTTAGAGGGTCGAAAATAAAACAGTGCTCGTTAAGGTAGCGCTGCATATCTACCTATAGCCAATATACCTATATAGGTACATACTTATTTAGAAAAAAAAAAAAATTTAACGTTTAGTCCATTTAGGACACTGCAACTAATAACCATTTAACTTTCGTGACCTCATAAAAATGGTCACAAAAATCTGACATCATGTGACCCTCAGCAAACACAAATATAAAATAGTCAGTTCGCAAGAAACAGAAAGGAAGCCGTCTGCGGATTTCCCGTCTTATCCTAGCGACGAAAAGGTTATAACACCGAGAAAAATACACATAATATTTTTTGATTATCCTACCTATCCGTGGTACGTTTGCCTCGGCATGTAGACTTGCCATTAGTCTTGTTTCCTCGGATTTGTCCTCATTTCGGTTTCTTTGTTTGAATTCGAGATCAAGACGAATGTCTGAGACGAGCGTCGGCAATATTTTATATTTGTTAACCGACTTCCAAAAGGGAGGAGGTTCTATGTTCGACTGTATGTATTTTATATACCTAATTATGTTCATCAATTTCTCCATCAATTGTGTACCGATTTTGAAAACTCTTTTTTGAAAACTCTTTTTTGTTTCAAAGGATATGCTCTCGAGGTGGTCCCATTGTCACCAAGTCAGAATCTGATGAGGGGATCTCACGGAAATCAAGAGAAATCCACAAACTTTATAGGCACACCTATATCTATTTGGGTATTTTTTATAGTAACTCGTGCATTTGCTCTCAGAAAGCACCATTTGGTGAAATGGAACTGATTATGAAGACCACAGATACCACTACTCAATAATATGTCTTTCGTGCTAAGGAATTTATGCTGGTCACAATGTATGTGGTGAAGTGGAGCTGGTAGTGACTTCACCATCAGCTTTAGTTCTCCTGGTACTAACTGGGATAACTCCTCAACAATTAACGTCCCTGCATCGCGAAAAGCAACATTTTCTAAAAGGTGATGAGCAGTTGACATTAGAGTATTGTAACATGAATAAATTACAAACTGATCCACTAAAAAGTAAAAAAACTTTTTACAAAAAAAAGAACCACCGACTTCCAAAAAAACACTACAAAGTGAAAAATAAATTTAATTTTGGAAGTCACCATCACCACAAAGACACCAAAATCCGAAATGAAAGTTATTTTTCACTTTGTAGTGTTTTTTTTTGGATGTTGGTTGTTTTTAATTTTGTAAAATGTTTTTTTATTTATTTAACTCTTCATGTACGGGATCCGGAATTTTCTTTGCGAATTAAGAGCTTGGATTGTAGTCTCGGATAACACTTGTCTGGCAACCGTAATAAGCCTTTGATACTTAATATCTACGGCTTTTTTGATCGGGCAATCCGTGGTATTTAAAACGGCTTTATTAGTTGTGTACTTATTCCTATAAAAAACAGTTTTCTTTTTGCATTCACAAAAACGTTCTACAGCCTACATTCCACTATTTTCTACACACTTCCTTTCATATCGCTGATGACAAAATATTTGATCCTTCCTGAAACTAATATATGTCTCCTGGCGACCCTACAGCAAGTAAGTACTCTAGGTAAATACAAATAGCTCCCTGCCATCCTATCTGCCGCTTGCGATTTTTCCCTGTCGTGTGCTTTATAAGCGAAGACTTTTCCCTGTCGTGTGTGTAATAAGCGCAGACTTTTCCGCGACTCTCATTAGACCGGAGATCGATCTGAGCGTATTCCTGCTTGTAGGTTAATGACAATTTTATGTACCTAAGCACGTTTTTAGCAGATATTTTGAAAGAGTGTTTAGATTTCATGTTGACGACTTTTATGGCAAATGGGTAGTTATTGAGTGAGATGTTTTAAAGAGATTCAGTAGAATTCAGATGGATTGAATAAACTTTCTATTATGATGTCGAATTTCAGAGTGAAAGTATAGCTGTTATTCGTAACGTTTATACGTGCATGCATCATTAAAATCGCTTACCTTTGAGGGGATATTTGGCCGGAAAATATCCCTGAAACATGTCCATCATCATCATGTTCATCTACTTAAAGAGGCAGCCCTCTTTTTTTTAATAATTACCTATTAAATTAATATTATTTAGTAGGTCACCCATTGATTAAATTTTTCAAAAAAGCGTCTTTTCATTCTTAAAAGTTTTGTCCCGTGTGAGCGAGAGAGGTGACAAAATGTGACAGCCCTCTTAAGCACTAACTGTATGCTACACGATGAAACCCGACTTCAATCTAATTATCTCCCACCGAAAATGATATCAAAAGTTCCCGAAACCACCAACTTACACTCAAACATCTGTCCTTTAACAGCGTGTGCAGCACAACTCCGAGCACCCTTTCAGTTGGTAATTACAAGTTTAGTTCGTTATAGTTTTGATGCACAAGACATTAACAAGTTTAAATGCCTGTCGAGACTTGTGCAGATAACTTGAAGCTAAAGTAATGATAGATGCTGAGGAGGCGGCTGTTCCTGGTGCCACTGATGGAAATGGTATTAAGCGGGAAACATTCTGGATTTACTTTTGAAAGCTTATTGCGGTTGCCTTTCAGGTTTGTTGAATGCAGATTGCGGTGTAAAAGGGTTGAATGAGTAGTTATGCAGCTGAGAGGAGCTGGGTTTGGGTTGTTTTTGGTGTGGGTTGATTCAAAAGACAGGTTCTTCAGAAGTTTCAGGTGTGTAGTAGGTGCAATCAGTGCGCATGTGTGGCTAGATTAGATACATGAACAGGCACAAAGCAAATTAAGTATTTAAGATCATAGCATGTTTTTATGCTTTATGTAAGTACTGCAGCATAACTCTGCATGTCAAAACTTTTTGGTTCTTTATTGTCAACCTTTTTTTTTGTCATTGAGTCTGGTCGATTTTTTACCTTTTTATTTCGTGATTCAAATTATTATTTTTTCTGACAGATGGGTCCCCATTTTTTCTTCAGTTGCAAAAGTTGATCAATTGATACTGACCCAGTTTGTGGAAAATTAACGTGTAATTTATTTATTTGATTTATAGCAAGTAGCTATCCGTGCCGTCCTATCTATTAGTACACATTATGGTAAAGCAATAAAGTTATTGTGTATTGAGTATTGAGTACCAGTCAGGTGATTTCATCTTTATTTTTCCTGGTACGTATCTTTTAACAGTTTTCCTCAATCGGAAGTTCAGTCTGATCTCACGCTGGTCTAACCCTAACTCATTTTGTCTTAGGATTGAACAGCTTAGAACAGGCCGCCTTTCGGCCTCCAGGTTTTGGCCTAAAATAACGCTGGACGTCCTTGGTCAACGTCGAGAGTTGGACCGCGTCTTGACTGCGAAAGGTCTCGCAACCAACACCAGCTCCTGAGCAGAGAACTACTACTTCCTACAGTCTACGACACCTCGCCGGACGTAATTACGTTATATCAACGGTTTTGTATGATATTTTTACGTACTAGTTTAATAATGTAGTTAGTAACCCTCTGCGGATTTTTAATTCATTGACTACTTAATTTTAATTTTCAAATCTGTAAAATGCGAGATACCTTGGTTCTCTGATCTTTTTTCCATTACGATATATTTTGGGAGCGTTACTTAATAGCGATTGCAATCGACTAGTTAGTACGTTTTATTTTTCTTTCGTTATTCGCGAACTTCACCCTATCGGACCAAAGTTCTCTGCTAATTATTTTTTCTTCACACAAATCAACCTGCAACTCTTTTTATACCTTTAATATTCTTTTTTTTTTTACTTTTTATACCAAATTCCTATGTTTTTTTCTAATTTCTTTTATACAACAAAATTAAACGTGTTTTAGCGAAAAAGTGCTTCCTCTTTTTTTTTTTTTGCTACAGTACGTAGGTAAAAAGTATTAGGGTGCACCTTAGATTCTGTGATTTGTGTTTTCTGGAAACAGCGGGGCAATTGCGTAGCACAATTAAGTAGGCATTGGTTTAATTTTGTCAGTTCAACAACATTCATTGCGTTATTTACGTTGTTGAGCAGATCAATTTTCCGAACATATGAAGCAATGGATTAGTATTATGCTTCAACATCAATATGACTCACAGAACCTAAATTAAAAATAAGTCAGCAAAATGTCAAAAAAATCTCCCAACATGTTGCTACATTTTGTTGTGAAATTGGTTGGTAAACATGTTAACATGTCAAGTGATATGAATGAAACGTCAAACATGTCTGGCGTCTACAAGTTGTGTGACAATGCGACCGCGAGTCGATACATTGACAGAAAACATAGATTTCAACACGTTTCTATGTGAATGTTTCGCCAGTGCAAACGCAGTTACCCTCATCATAAAAAAGCTTGTACAAAGGACATTTTTTTCTTTTTCTTTTTTGGCAACTGAGCGGATGTCGCCTATTCTGCCAGTGTCATGTGGTGACGGCAGCGTAAAAAGGAGATAATTGTAGATAAGCATGCGGGTAACCCGAGACTGTCGGCACTGTCACGTCAATTGACATCGAGGCGCGCGCTGGCCAAACCTGTCAGTTCCATGCTTCGCTGTACCTACTCTGTTTACTCTGTATATACTGAATTGAGGTAACTGGTCTAAGTTAAGAGAGGTACTGGGGATTGTATGATTAAACTGAGAGAAAGCTGATAATTAAGGCTAATAGCTAATGGTGATGACGAAGAACAGGCTTCGTATTTCCTTACAAGTAGATATCATTGGGTGCAACTACGGGGAATATGATTAGATTGAATGGTCTAACATAAGCTCAAGTTCAGCTATGCACTGATAAGTACTTAAGCAAGGCGACGATATCTTCTCTCGAATCCAGAAGTTGGCGAAATAATTGACGAAGGAACTATCCTTATTACATCAGTTATAAATCATCCATGGAACGAACGCATATACATATATCTATTCTATTTTACACTAATAATAAAGCTGAAGAGTTTGTTTGTTTGTTTGTTTACTTCAACGCGCTAATCTCTGGAACTACCAGTTGAATTTGAAAAAAATATTTTTGCGTTTGATAGACCAATTGTTGAGGAAGGTTTTAAGCTATTTCACATCACGGTACGACCCTTAGGAGCCGAACAAAAAGAAAACAGTCAGAAAGAACTCTAAGCGAAAACGAAGTAATAGCGCGGGTGGGCGATGCGATGCGACGCAATGGGTTGGGGGAGCAAGAAATTCCACGCGGGCGAAATCGCAGGCAAAAGCTAATCATTTTAATAAAATAAGCTACTACATCGGATTTGAGTTGGCATTCCAAAAAATGTCTCAAATATGCAAAATGATACATTCGTAATAATACCTATAGTTGCTTAGGTGTGTGTAGTAGGCAGAGTAATAAATAAAAGTCAATCTGCTCACGATTGTATTGAGTAACACATACACACACACAACACAGAAAACAGTCAGAAGGATAATAGTCACATATACGAAAGGCACACGCAGTCACAATAGTCACGGCACATTTATAAAAGTTAGTTTGGAACAATACTCGTAAATAATAAGGAAACAAGGTGTTACGAAACTCATGCGCAGCCGAGCGTCGCGTTAGCTAGATCCGATTGAGAGTCGCGGCAAGGTGATCGAACGCTCGCTGCTTTTCACTTCCACCTGGGCACCGGCTACGTCATAATGACGTAGCTCGGCGTGCGCGGGTCCAGTAGTATACGTTACGGGTGGTCCGTCATCAACCGACATAGATAATAAGATTTAAATATATTATTATAAAATTTGATGACGGTGTATATAAATGTTGTGTTTGTTATGTTTCAAGAAACATCATAATATTTATTTACATTTACTTGTATCAAGATACAAATAAATGTCATCGCCATACAACGTGGCAATGCTGCCAGCCTTTTGGGCACTTTTCCTGTTGACAGCGATGTGGACGAATTTTTTGATGCCCTATGATTATATATATATATATATTTACATATAAAGGAATAAATAATATGGTGGGTATGTACCCTACAACCTACATTCATTTCAAACATGGAAAATGTTTTTCACGAAATAAAAACCTCTAATTTCTTATTCCTTGCACCATACAACATATACTATATCACTTGAGAGGTTTTTTCATACAGTATTATATAGATGGGTCAAACATCGCTCGCCACTCGGCTCGTTCGTTCCCGGAAACCTCATTCTTGCTTCGTTTTTAAGTATTCATGTATTTTAGTTTCGTATTTCCTTTTACCTTGCCATGTAAATAATAAAAATTGCATTTCTTGATTGCTTCCTGTGAGAAATGGATTCTAGTTCCATCTGGGTTAGATTGGTAGCTGATAGGACCAGCTAGGCGATTATTTATTTTGCTAGATTCTGCATAACATTTAAAACTGTGTTACACAAGGATAATATTTTATGAGAATTGGGACCATTGGGTACCTATGCAAAACGAATTGAAAATCCGTTAAAATAACATCATGCCTGTAATCCTGAAAGGGTTAGGCAGAGGTCATCTACACCCATATTTCGCTTGTTATGCTTATGTTCCTTATAATATACAACGTGTATCTGAATGTACCACATTAAATGAAGACGAACACAGTACTAATCCATCGAAACATTTTAAAACACGAAGATTAGTAGTTAATGGAAGAATTTAAAAATTGCAGTTTTCGAACAAAATAAATAGCAAAATCAACTGCATAAAAAGTATATTTTGCACAGGTTCTTGACCATACAAAGTTTACCTATTATTATTGCGGACTCAGATCTACATCATGTTGAGAAATAAGAAAATGAAAAAGAATTTCCTGTGGCTAAAGTATTCATTGGATTTGATTGATTTTTTGTATACTGATAAGGAACATGATTCTCTTTACGTGGTTTAAAGGAATGTCAATCGTCCTGTTCCATCTTGTATATGTGCATGTCCCATGTGATGCGAGCGTTTTGTCATCAATCGGGCACAAATCCACTAGGGCTAGTGAAATCTTGTTACGTTTTGGACTTTTCGCCACTATTGGTTATTATTTTTTCCGGAACGAATTAGACATCTAATTTCTCGTAACAATTAACTTTCCTACTGTTAGGTTTCAATTTACATATTTATACATAATTGTTGGATTTTTACGGGCAACATTAAAGCAGTTATTAATATTTAATATATTTTACAACGTGTAAAACAGTTTGATTGTACTGGCAACACCGAGAGATTCAAAATGTATAAAATGATGCGACAACGGCCTTCTTGATCGGTCGTTGACGACAGTAGGATGTTCTTAGTGGCTGTGTCGGTGAAAATATAGATGGGCACAGAATTGTTGGAGATCGGCTGTAGATTAAGGTAACATATTAGTATATTTTGTAAATATTAGAATGCTAAATAAATAGTACTTAATATTATTATGTGGAGAATAGGAGATGTGATGGTATTATGGTACAGTGTAGAATACTGAATTTGATGTTGGCAAATAAGTATAAATGAATGACCCTTGTAATATCGTAAATAGTCATAATAGACAATTTATAGATTGTGATATTGGGGCAAAACTTCCAGATCCATTTGGGGATTAGTATCCATTTTGAGGTTAAATATATTCCGAATTAAACTAGTTGTTTTAGCCTAAAGGTACTTCTGGTGCACTACAACTTACATTTATTGCTTCGAAGTCATAAATTCGACTCTCACCAGACATACCTAAAACACTATAAATCCAACAGACATCGCCATCTAAAGCATTTAGCACATCGAGTTCTTGGCAGTTGAAGTACCCACTGGATCCACCCTTAATCTTTGATCAAACGTAACGACCTGTCGGCCCTCCAGTCTTGTTCTGTGAAGCGAAAAGTTCTAATTATAGTAACTCTTACGATGAACTTTGAAGCTGTCAGCAAACCCTGAAATTTGCCGAATCCGAGATTATTTTTGGGCTGAAGTAAAACTATTTATTGTTAGAAAAATCAAGAGAAATGAGTGGAAAAGGGAGAGAGAGGCCTTTTTCCTGCATTGCGACAATACAGGCTAGATAGATAGATGATCAGAAAACTTGATCGAAATAGTGAAAGACTGTTTGAAGTAGGTGTAGCTTACAACCCAGCCCAATCCTTCGAGAATGGATTGTTGGATATGAAACTTTCTAAAACGATTTTTTATATCAAGTGAGCTTTGTTATATGCAGATTTAAAGTTATTTACTAAATGCCCATGCAAATATTTGGAGTGTCCTCATGTCAGCGGGCTGGCATCCAATACGTAGCGGTGAGAGTGGTCGCTCAATACTCGATACGGCCGCATTTTATACTGTTCGATGAAAATATTGAATACTACTGCAATCTATCTATACATTATACAATTACCTATCCTGACTGATTCATCAACGCAGAGCCTAAACCGCTGGAGCCACAAACATGAAATTTTGGCAGTTCGGCCTTTTATGTTGTAAGAAGCCACTAAGGAAAGATTTTTGGAAATTCGAGTTTTATGGGAGTGAAATGGGGGCATTTTGTTTGTATGAAAATCTTATTTCTTAAGTTAATTAACTTGAAACTTGGCACGAATACTTATTTAAGTAAATTATGAGGTTTGTTTTTTTTTTGTATTTCTAAACTACCCCCTGAAGGGGGACTGGGGGTGTCAAAGTTTCTAAGGAAGAATTTGAACGCGCGGTTCGATTAACTCGAAACTCGGTATTTATACTTAAGACAACGACCACGATATTTTGATCCAAGCGTCATCGTGTCGGGGGACGGCTAATGAAAATAAGAAGTTAACAGCAGCTACCTTTTTACAACAGCATACATTCATTATTGCGAGGTATAAGCCTCGTCTGTTTGGCGTTTTCATTAGCCGTCTCATGACACGACGACGCTTGGATCAAAATATTACCTACAACTTATAAATAAACTTATAAGATCAGTACATATTATTTTTTACAAGTATTTGTCTGTGTTGGGGGTTTTTTAAATTTAAAATTTTATTTTTACTTTCTGCTTTTTTGACTTCATGTATTACTAGTTGACACACTACGATCGACACGTGCTTCGCCGAAATCTGCGCAGCTGTACGTATTTTTCATACAGTGAAGCCAGTTACTAATTTATCCTCATTTCTCTTTCCTACTCCATCATCAGACCCTGATCACCATCTATCTATAACCTAATCATTCAGACCATTCCAATGAGCCCAAACACAGTACCTGTGCTGTAAGCTGGTGAGGTTGGGTATCCTACAAATTCCAGGTGATGCTGCAGCATCAGTTCAAGGTTACTATGTTCTTTTAATATCATTGAAGTAAGAGAATACCAAATTTCGAATCGATCAGACCTGAGGAAGAGGCTCACATCCATTCATTAACTAGACAAGAGTTGGTAATCTTCAAACGGCTGAACCGATTATCTTGAATCATAGTAAGAACACTCTCGATCAAGCCATCTTACAAACAAAAAACAAAAACAAAATCGGTTAAGCCATTTGGGAACTACGATAGCGCAGACAGACACACAGATACACATGCACAAATACACACGTTAAACTTATAACACCCTTCCGTTTCCGTCGGGGGTTAAAAAATCGCCGTGAATTAATCACAATACGTACTACACGGGTCCCTGAATCGGAAATGGGTTGATTCTCTGATCAAACGTAAACATCGACTGCTTTTCTACCGATAGGAACGTAAAAACAAAGATAACACAACCTTTCTCATTGTGGTATCTAACGGCGCAAATATTACCAGGATATTTCCATAAAATACGCGTACATTTTTCGAGTACACTCCCCATGTCAATGTGCCGGCATCCAATCAGTCATGGCTCCAGGGACGACTCGTTACAACCATTTTAATCACAGATTAAACATTTAATAGGTACTGCCTGTTTTTCTGTAAATCTGTAATTACTTGTACGATACAACAATAGGCATATCTCATGATTTAAAAAAAAGTTTTACCACAGGAATATCCGAAATCAATCAATCTACCTAGCCTTTTCCCAGCAATATTGGGGTCGGCTTCCAGCGTTCCAGTCTAACCGCATGCAGCTTAATACCAGTATTTTACATGGAGTAACTGCCTATCTGACCTCCACAACCCAGTAACTGGGGAATACGACACCCCTAGGTAAGACTGGTTGTCAGACAAATAAACGTATTTTCTTTCTTTCTTTACTTTCGGGCTTCTGACGACCCGTAACGACTGTCAAAGATCCACGAATGACAGCCGGGACCAACGGCTTAACGTGCTTTCCGTCCACGGACCAACCCCGGCAAGCGTAGCTGAACCTGATGGATCGACCCGTGCAGCTGTTATTACTTAGCCATGAGCTCCTCACAGGAATATCCGAAATGATTAAATAAAATTCCCGTACATTTTTGGAGTGTGCTCGAACCGTCAGGGCTGGCACCCAATCAGTGTTGGCTGGAGTGGCCGCTCGATCCAGCCGTACTTAATCTCTGATCAAACGTAAACAAGCCCACCCCTACATGTTACGGGCGACATACGCGACAGGATTCAATTAAGCCTCAAATATTTTTTATTCGTACTTAAACATTATACAACAGTTATCGGTTAAATGTTCAGGATTGGATGTTGATTGAAAAAACGTGGTTAAATTTATATTGGATTTGTTAATAAGGATTAAGTTGGGGTAAATGTTACCTAAAATATACTTACGCTTCGGCTAAAATGAGAATAGCTTTTCATTTCCTGTCAGGTACAAAAATGGCTACAGTTACATTAATTTACTGAGTATCTAGTTACCGATAGTATCATCTTATTATCATCAGCATTATCTAGCTAGAGAGGTTAGATGCACTATACGACTAGACGCCGACAGACACTACGCCGACAGACTGAACACCGCGAAGAGTCCCATCGAAGTAAAGTCTTGTACTTTACTTCGACGGGACTCTTCGGCGACAGGACACTTCGCCGACAGGGCATCCTTACTTCTGATTATTCCGAACCTGACCCGAAAATCCTAACACCAGACGCTCGACGTCAGGGGCACCTCGAGGTTCGGTTTGGTTAGGTTCCTTTTAACCCTGCAGACAGAAATAGGAACCCCGCTACGCGGGGCTCCGTCGACCTGCAGTCAGTCTGTCGGCGAAGTGTTCTGTCGGCAAAAAGTCCCGTCGAAGTAGTCTTGTCGGTATTCAGTATGTCGGCGTAATGTCTGTCGGCGTTTAATCGTACACTCGGTTAGATGTGGCTTCCGCATCTACGTAATAATATAACATACTCTGTTTTAAGGCGGTTGCGCTAAGGTAGCCCGTGAAATTCACATTTTCTTACTCGTTTTGCAATTTGCACGTCAGTTTCAGGTTGTAGGTTAGTAAAAATATGATTCGCGACTGTAACAAATATGTATTTAAGACATGACATGACAGAATTATATCATTAGGATTATTATACGACTCTGAAATTAAAACTGGCCTCAAATGTCATGATTTCATGAAATAGTCATTCAATAGGATTTATTAAAAGTTAGAGAGTTGTACTGTTGATTTTGCTGTTTATAATTATGTCAATACATAACTGTTACGGTTGCGAAATATAATTTGATCAACATAAAACCTAATACTGTCCTGCAAATGCAAAAAACTTGAAAAAATAATAATTTCGCGGGCTACCCTGGCGCTTTCACCTTAAATTGCTACACTAATACTTATCCACCTTAGGCACTTAGGAACAGAAAATTGGGTTATATTTTCTTGATTGTATACAGTTTTTAGTCTGTAGCACAGTATAAATCTTCTTATATCTATGGTGTAAATAAAGGTAGGTACATTTTCTAGACTTCGTATACTTATGACGATTTCTCGGAACATTTAGCGGACAGTCTTGAAAACGCTTAAAGCAGCAGAAAGCTATTACCCTCCTTTCACTTCGTTTGTCAAAAGACATCGTTTTGCATAAATCACCCTCCATATCCACGTGTAATAAAATCTAAGCATCATAGAGAAGGAGTCTTACGCTTATTTATCGTAAACGTCTTGGCTTTTATTATTATTATGAACCATCGATATTTTTATGTGCCATAATCTCCCCTGAAGTTTCATTAAAAGAAAAAACTTTGCTCATAAAAACATGATATTGCCAAATCGAGAATTGATTTGAACTTTACTACCCAGCAATAAGGACTTGTTTGTTTCCGAACATAATCACTTTGAGGAAAATGAGATAATTATAATTCGAATAACATTTACTGAATTTTATGGGTATCTGTTTATTTTATTTGGAAATCTGATTCCTGCTTTGATTGTATAGAATTCAAAATATTTTTGGCTTCATATTAGGGAATGATTTATCAAAAGATAACTACTGAATTTGCATTATAAAATACTTACACCAACACCATTTTAAATCCCAAAGTATTTCACATGAGTATTCCTCCCGCGGCCAGTCCGCCCACTTAAATCTTGAGGCCCGTTTCGGGTAGTAATTTAGCACTAATTACGAAGCAACTCAGGCCCGCGTTAAGCACATTTCCAGCTCAATTAGTAGAGGTACGCTCTCGTGTTACCTGGTCTTGTTACATTCACTTTTTTTTAGATGAAGGAGCATTTGATATTAATTGTAACGTTTCTTGGGTGAATTTATTGAATGAGCCTCGACGTTTGAAGATACCTACTTTTTTTTTGTGGATGGGAAATCATCAAATGACTTCTCCCGCTCTGGGTGGAGCGGGAGGGCGTGTCAGACTTTTACTGACTAAAACCCACCCGTGTTCCTTCTGTTGCCTGTGCCAGGGCCACGGTAACTCTTTCGAACATCCGCAACCCCGGCTGGCACCGGTCCTAGCGGACCCCTTCAATGCTGCTGACATCTCTTTGAAGCGCGCGTGGAACACAACGCGCCGTCGACTCGGGCCTGGTCCTTACCGGACGGCGAGCTACCCATTGCTCGTCCGTACGGTGGCCGCGAATCGGCTGCCAATTCCCGACGCCCAGGGCGTCTCCTGCGGCTTAAAAGTTAGTTCGGCGCACCCTAAACAGTGAGCCTCGCTGACAATATTGCCGATTGGATATTTTTTTCAGATTCTCTCTTTCATCTCATTATTGATCGTGCCGACAAGATATAAGAAGATGGAAGGATACACCCGCCGGCAGCATATATTCAGTTCATTCTTGTCCCTTTCTCACTGATGTTTTGCATAACCAATTATTATTTGTGTGATTCGCGTTACGTGCCGCGCCTGTTTTCAGGAGCCTTTAAACGTTAAATTAAGTGGTAGTCCATTAGGGATCGGTAATCTGGTTGTAAAGTGATTATGTACATGAAATAGATGTATACGGTTTTCCTAATCTTAAGTGTGAGCGATATTAAAACCTTTTTGTTGGAGTTTTTGTCTGTTATTGTATTAAATTCTGTTTTATTGGATTTTATGGTATCCTTGTTAGAAAGAGGTTTCATACCACGAAATAAAAAAAACTCGGGTAGGTACCAAAAAAAAATAAACACGGAAAAAGAAGCCTCAACTCCATTCCAATATTTACAATAATATAAAAAATACATTTTCAATTTTGTTTTCTTACAGTTTTGATTTATTTAGGCTTTATTGTATAAAATAATATAATATTATAAATCTTGAAATATGTAAGTGACCTGCACACCTGTAAGTGACAATTTCACTCTAGATTTTAAGTTTAATTGTTACAGTACTCCAAAAAATGTATTAGTGAATAAGTCGTTGGAGTGCCATAATTAAATAAATAAATAAGTACCAGGAACACTAGTTTATTATATTATTATCCAGTTATTGGTCAAATTCAAATTTTTTTTTTTGTAGAACATAGGTAAACAAAAGTGTACAGATACTATATACAGCAATATTAATAAAATGAACGCTATGTCTTGCTGTGTGTTATCTTGTTGTATGCAAAAGCATTAATCAATATATGAAGATACAAAAATCTGACATCCAGGCCTTACTTGACTCGCCTGGCCTGCCTGACCTTGGGCAGCCAGCCTACCTACCGATAGGTAAGTACCACTGCTATCCACTTTGCTGCGTGACTCAATTTTTCCACGACCTATCTATTCGCATACTAGGTTCTCGCTTGCTTATGCGACTGCTACACCGTCGCCAACCGCGTCCCGACAGAGGTGACCTTGGTTGTTTACAACCGTGTAGATGGTTATCTACGAGCAAACATTGAAACAGCTCTGCTTTTCGCCAACCAAGGTTTCCTCTGTCGGGGACGCGGTTGGTGACTGTGTAGCAGGCGCTTTACTGAGCTGTAATAAACGAGATGTTTTCTTAATTTCACAGCTGTTTATGTTCTTTACAATCTTTAAAGTTAAAAAAAAAACAAACAATATTTATAATTATCAGGTTTTTAATTGATTAAATTAACTTGAAAATATAACATTAAAGCGATTCAGGTAAATAGATTTCCATATTTCTTTTTCTTGTAAAAACATAAATTTTATGAACTTATACTATGTTGCAATTTAGTGCTCAAGTGTTTGCTGTGAAACCTCCATAACTTTCTAGTGTTTGCGTTCCCGAGTACCCAAAAACATATGGAGAATGCACAATGGTACATCGAAACTATGTTACTAACAATAAACGTAGTATTTATGATGTTTTTTGTATACCCTATTTCTAGAAAAATTATCTTAAACAGATCAATGACCATCTGTTGGAAACAAAACAGAAAAATCAGCATAATCATGACTAGAACAATTCGAATGTTTTTTTTGGTTTTCATATTATTTTTTAGAACAGATCTGAGAGCTAAGATTAGTAACACTGCATTTGCGATTAACATAGGCCACTTGATTATTAATATATACAGAAAAATATACCTGAGGGTTGCATCGTGACCAACATGAAACATTGCATGTAGTAGCAAGGCAACGGTGATTGGTCCGAGCCACGCACATAATGACACTTTCCAAATATTCCATCTTTCTGTGGTGAACACTTTAACTAAGCTGATGTATATTTGGCGACTGAACACAAACATCCAAGCTACGAGTGCCATTTCCGTATAAATCATGAAAACAATGTCCAATAAGACGATGCGACCAGAATAAGGGCACCTGTTGATAAGTTTCTGAACATCGCCGAAAAATCTCACGAACGTGTACAAAAATCTTGCGAGCATAAATTGAATGAGCAGCTGATTTTTGTAACTCTTTCTCCAGTCAGCGAACAGAACGGCGGTCAAAATAAGCAGCAACAAAGCTAATGCTGACAATGCTATCCCCATCGAACTCCATACTAAAGTAAAAGTGGTCCAAAATGATGTGGCATTCTTTGAAGAGAAGATCACGTTGCCTTGTTCCACTTCTATCAAATGTAACTTTATATTAAAATCTTCACTGAACAGTTTATTTATTTGACATGGAGTTAAGCTGTTATTGTCCATATTTGGGATTATTTAGTCACTAGCACATCATTGCACTGTAATTTATCTCGCAATAAAACACTATTTCCCGCCTGGTTTTTTTTAATGATTATGTTCGTATAACACGATTGGTACATGTTTTTAGTTCCATTATGTTGCACTCTTCGTTGTAAGCTGCAAAACAATAACAGTGTTTCTGTTAAAAATTGACCGCCAGACGCGTCCACTGTTTAACAATGATTTATAGATTATGTACAAGCGGTTACTTGATAACACTTTTTTTATCTGCATTGATTAGATTGGATATTTTGATATCAAACAACGTACTTAAGGATATGTAATTAACATATCAATAACTTTCACCTACGGGATCATAATATTTACTTACCATTTATCAGGTGTAATTAACATGGATTACTTTTAAGTGGATTATCAGCTGAACTGTTGAAGAATGTAACAAGGTTGAAATTAACATAAAAGTATCTCAATTTCAAATAATATTGTGTATCAGACACATAAATAATAATGATCGTTATTCTCAAGTTATATTTCAATAAGATATTTTTCTACATGACATCAATGTGGAATTCTAAAAATGAGTTTCGTCTGGCATAATCGAAATTGCTTAGGAATGAATTCTACTGCTTAGAAAGTTTTAACAATTTTTCAGCATTCTATAAAAAAAAAAATAATGAGTCGCAAAGTGGGATGGGTTATTAAAAATACATTTAAGAAACACAGAGGATATATTTTCAGATATAATGCCACGACAGGTCAAAAATAAAACTCACATACGTGAGGAATAAGAAACGATAAATATATAAAACTCTATACAAATAGTTAACAAGGTGACAGTGTCTAACGATTACAGTATTAAAACTTATTGCAATCCTACTGTACACTTGAGGACGATTATATGACAACTTTGACGAATTGTATACACTTCAGCTTTAAAGTTAAGCCTATGTTGCGACCTTTAGATTTATTTACGAGTACAAATTTTACTTTCGTGGTTCACTCCCCATGTTATTCCGTCCTCAAGTGTAAACTTCTATCGAATTTCCCTTCAAAACACTTTTAGCTTGTTTGTGACAGATTGATTTAAGAAGCGTAGAGTGCCGAGCTTTGTATATTTGTTTGAATATACTCATTCAAATGCTATTCAGAAGAGGAATCAGTTGCCTATTCGACTACAAGTAAGTGCATCTACTTATGAAATATTATTGCATCGTCTAATTTATACATTCATAAGTAACGACTATTACCAACATTAAAATTTTAGAAATTCTACACAATAAAATTTATTCTACTAATAGCATTATTACTCGCTGCTTCAATCAAATTTTAATTAGATAACTATAATCGATATTTAATTAACGTACTACTATTAAATCTGACTGAATTAAACAGAAGTTATAATTCATTTCAAATTCAAACACGAAATCGACAGTTTTATCTTATCAGAATTTAAAAGGATAAGGAATAAGGAATACATTAATTTGTTACAGTCACTTCGGTAAAACTTTTCCGCAGGGTGTAAAAGCGTATTATTATGTTTTTTTTTTTCACAAACAACTATTTTAATCTTTAAGGAGTAGGTATAATACTATTGTATACAAAGTTCCCATTGAAAAACTTTAAAGTTCTCGTTAGTTCTTATTATGTAATATTAATAACATTTCTCATAAATACTTTTTAATTAAATTTTGTGATGTTGCAAATAAGAAATTAGAAAAGATAAAAAGGTTGTTTTTAAGTGAGAAAAACATTTCAATAAGTAGATTGTGTCTAATAGTCGATAATATTACACTAACTATTCATAAGGACAACTCTTTGTAGTTTGAATACTATGTGTACTTATATAGAAGTCTTTATAAGGGATCACAGTTGGATAACACTAGTTCGATACACAAATCGGGGAAATTACAATCTATAACTAATTAAACTACTCTTCTAATATTTAATTTATTATTTTTATTTTTTTAAACTAATTATACTTATTTTTAATTAATATTATTAACAGAAAGAACATGATTGATTATAATATCAGATTTGAAATCATGGTAAGAAAATATTAACAGACATTCAACAATTATTCGATTACGGTAAAATTGGAAACATTTTCGTGGCGTAGGTAAATAAGCTTTACGAAAACATTAATTAAAAGAAACGCTTAAACCTGTAATTATTAATACATAACTTTATCACACACATTGTACTAAAGTAAATTAACTTTGGTGAAAATATTAACGAAATAAATAAAACAATTAATACTATTTTGCGTTAAAATGTTGCTTAAATTACAGCGAATTCGTTTTTAACACCAAATAGGTGTAAATTAACAAATAGATGCTTAATATTTTAAAACTAATTTATACAATAAAATCAGAGATAAGTAAAATCGACTAATAGCTTTAAAACCGAGGCTCAAAGAAGAGTAAGCTACTAAGTACTTATTCCTAAGATTACTCTAAGATGTACCTACGTAAATAGTGTTTTTGTTTACTTGTCTAATTTGAAAAACAAAGAGGGAAATGACCTGCTAAGATTTCATACTGTTCTGGACAGGTATGTGTTGTTTAGAAAGATTTCAACGTTCATACCTAGCTAAACACCCTAGCCTAGCCTTTTTTCAACTATTCTGGGGTCGGCTTCCAGTCCAACCAGATGCAGCTGAGTACCAGTATTTTACATGGAGCGACTGCCTATCTGACGATGAAGATATAGGTATATGGCAGTCGTTACGCGTAGCCCAAAAGTCTGATAACCAGTCTTTACACAGTAACTGGGTTGTGTAGGTCCCGGCTGCCATTCCTACGAATGGCAGCCGGGACCAACGGCTTAACGTGCTTTCCAAAGCACGGAGGGTTCTCGATATGTAATCCAAGAACCGACCTAACCTTCAATTGACCCGTGCGGCTGGTATCATTTAGCTAGGAGCCCCTTGCGTTCGTGAACGTTCGTACCTAACTGAAAGAGTGTAATTGATGCAGATGCGAATACTCGTGATTTTCCAACCGTGTTTGTTTACCAAATCAGACATGTAAGAAAAACACACTATACATTACAATGTGCTGACACAGTTTCATAGCGTGAATCGAAGTTACAGTAGAATGAACTACAAACAAAAGGACCAGTTTCCAATACTTTCGTTCAAAAATTTATCCTGAAATACATTGTTGGACATCCATAGACTAGTTTAAGCTTTTAAAAGTGGACATGTAAAGTGCTTTTTCGTTATTTTGCAATAAAATTCGCTTAAAATATTTTGTTTTAAAAGAAACTGGCCCCAATAGGAAGCTAGTAAAGTCTAGAAGATCACAATGCGTACACTTTAATTATCTTAGTACAGTTTCCTATCAGCAATTTTAGCTTTAAATATTTACTTCATTCGTAATTTTTATTCTAAAATCTACTTTTCGTAAACATACTTCGTAATTATTCAACTTTCTAAACTGGTTAATTTTGTTTTAAATGGACTAATGATTAAAAGATAAAATACGAAAGCCGACATGTTTGAAATAACATTTCTATTGAGAAAAATTATTCACAGAGACAAAACGGTGGGCCTCGAATGAAATAAAAACGCTTTTTAATATTTTTAAATGCAAATAAGATCAATCTTAAGTTTTCACAATCAACCATCGTTACTCAAAAACTAATCAAAAAGCAGTTTGTAATGAATACTACAGAAACGAGACCAGCTCTGAGGCAATCATAATTTCAAATAGGTAAATTAACATTATTATTAAACCTTTTCCAATTGCACATTACTCGACCATGTGCTCTGTGAAAAAAAGAAATAAAGTTGATTTTGATAATCATTATTACAAATAAATACAGGGTGCTTAAAGGGACAGCCCTCGGCTGACTGATGGGGTCAATTCAGTATATCATACTAAGATGACCGGTACATAAAATTAATTCAGGAACGTTATGAAATCCAATAAACCTGATTTGTGTTATTACCTCACACGCAATGTATCGTTACAGTGGCAAAACGCGCGTAGCGTAGGGCAGCGTAGCGAGCGTTCGGCCGCCGAGTATTTCAACATCCATTGTTGATTTTTTTTATTTTATCTGTTTTATTTACATAAATGGAATGCTTCGTACAGAGAATATAATTTTACATTGAAATAAATTTTCGTGTGGAATATGATTCAAAATAAGGATCTGAATGCACCCTGTTAGTTTGCGGAGTGCTGTCCCTTATACCCTGTATTCCTAACTCTGAAAAAAATAATATTTAAAAGGATTGCAAAATTTCAAATAAGAAGATAAATCGATATCGCTTTATAGATGAAACCACGCGTTGATGGATTGAAATTACAAAGTTTATCCCAACTTTGTATGCAAAGTGTATCGTCAAAGTTTTTGAATGGAAATTAATGTTGGAAATTTGCTTGAGCAGAAAGTCTATTTTTCAATATTATCTTATTATTGTATTTTTCAATTTTCCTGCTATTAATTTATACCGAATTATATTTTGGGAGATAAAAATTTTTTGTAGCTTCTCAAAATTTACGTGTTAAGTTGTTTTCTTTACTTTTAAAAAGCTTTAGATATTATACAAAAAAATATTGTTCTACCAACGGAAACAAAACGGCTAGAATTTTAATACCATTTAATCTAACAAAGGATAATAATAAAATAACACAATTGAGAACAAAGTTAGAGGAAGTTACCTTGTTCTTCTACTGGAGTGTGCTCCTCATCCGACGAATCGAATCGACTCTCGATTAGCGAACTTTGTTTTTGCAGTGACTGGAACAATAGATGCAATAAATTATGGACGCTAATAATAAAGGAACATTGCTTTTAGCGGGTATTTTGTTATTTTACGAACAACAGATTTTTATTGGATACATAATTTTTGAGTAGAAATACTAACACCCGGGTTCTGGAACGAAAATCAGCACAATACTTAGCTATCAAATTGTGAAACGCATGCAACTGCTGTGATTGGTTGACTGAATTATTAACAACCAGTGTGCGCTTTTATATTTTGGGCAGCGGCGATATTGTCGTGGACGTTTACATCCATAAAATGTATTTAAATAGATGAACGTTGTAACGTTATCGTGGACGGTAATTTAAAAGCATCTTCATATATTTCCATACATTTCACTTCCCTGCGTTATCGTGATGCGGTGATGTGGACGTGGACGTCCACGATAATACCGCCTCATTAGAAACTAACAAAGTGCACAATCCGATCACTTGACATAAGTTTGAGTTTGCCACGTCCTTGATTTTCGTTCCAGAAACGGGCTGTTTTGTTTGAATTTTGTGGCTCGTTACATAAATTTTAAATTCTAAGATATGAATAATTTAGGTAACGTAAAATCTTTAAACTAAACACGTAGACGTATTCGAAATAACCCACATTTAAACTTGAATTTCGCTATAAAATGTCCGCCATACCTTATTGGAGCGCCGTCTTGGCGGCGATATCTTGTTCCATAAAGCTTCAAGCTGATCGAAGTGCTGAGATTGCGCTATCGCCGCTTCTTCAGGTCCTAAGCTCACCTGCACATGACGGTTTATGTCAATTTTAATGTTTAAATCAGATAGTAAATGTTAGGAGGAGTTTGGGTATAGATATTACCTGTGAACCTAAGTCTTTGTTCTTTGCTTCTTGTATTTTTGAGATTTCTTCCATTGATGCGGAAACGGAGAATCTAAACAAAAACACAGTTTTAAATATAACGGATTCTTTTTCTGATTATAATCCTGATTTATGATTTGTTTTGTTACCTTCTCTTCAATCGTTCATCTACTTGAGCCATCATGGCTGCAGAAGTAAGATGTCCATATTTCTTCTGCCACGTGTACGTATCCAGAGATACTTCTTTCTTCAATAACCTTCTCATTGGCCGCTTTGGTGCTAGCGGACGTAACTCTGAACAAATAAATAACATTTTGGTTCTTATTCTTATACGCTCAAGTTCGATATTGAATAACTATTTTCTTTTCTCCATTAATTAATGAACTTCGTTTTTATAGAAAAAGTAAGTAAGAGAAAGATCAAAAGGTTCCCTTATATAAATTAAATGTAACTTGACTGTATAATGTTAGATGATGATGTCATCTAGATATTTCAATACAAAATTATTGTATGTCTTATAAAATTTCATTATGTTAGTAGTAAAAAGCAGGGACTTACTTGACTTACCGTCATTATCTTTAGTGGGCGCAGCATAAGTTGGTATTTTTACGTACGTAGCTGGTGTATTATGTAGGCAGATCATTGGAAGGCAACCTGGTGAAAACCTTAATGTAAGTCCAAGGTATTGTTTAAACTTTTTGTGAAAATAAAGACTTAATTTCCACCGATGAAAATCTGGACTATCTTAGAACTCTGAACAAAAATTCATAATACATTGATAAAGATTTTTTCTTATGTTACTGCAAAGTTGCCAGCTGTAGGTATCTAAGGACCACTAAATTACTTTTTTCACCTTAAGGTAAAATCTACTTGTTTGATTAGCACTAAAGTAATTCATTGATGTACAATAAATAAAGACATAACAAATTAATCAAACAAAAGTGATTCGATTAAATAGAAAGAAACGATCGTACCTCTATCCAAAAGATGGATGGCGATACGTGCACAATCACTTGTGATCTGAAAGCCGAGTAGAGGCACGTGGAGAGCCAATGATGTCAGAGCCAGACCTCTTTTAGTTTCCCAGATGATAAGTGTTTTATCTTCAGCACCTATTTTGTTGACAACAATACATTTTGTAAGTAATTGTGTTGGAGAACGACATGGTATTATAAAGTTTTCATACAAAAGAATAGATGGATTGAAAATTAAGTTTATATTAAGTCAACAACAAAGTTAGGTTAGATTGGATAGATTGGATAATTAATTAAAAGTTGCCAAAATAGAGTTTGTATGCTGACCGAATTGTAGAATTGGTTTCTTTTTTTGTCAACATGGATGTTGGGAATCTGTTTATTAATTAATTTAATTTTTACTTACTAGACACGCCAATCGTTCCATCTCCTGTGACTTTTACACATGTGACTTTTCCAAGATGTCCAGATAACAAGTGTAGGTCTGAACCAGTGTTGATGTCCCATACAATGAGGTTGCAGTCCCAAGATCCTGATACGATCTGAGTCTTGTTCGTGATCGACACAGCTACGCAGGTTACTATGTCTGAGTGACCGACTAATACCTGTTGAGAATATTAGTATGATATTACTTACTAATGAATGTGCAACTGTCATAACAAGTTGTACCAAGATTGTTGACGCTAATCTAAGAAACAAGTAAGGACGTCAGTATTGATATTCGAGAAATAAGATAAAAATGTACAAGTAAGAGTTAATAAGTAATAAAAACAATGAAATAATCCCTTATTGGAAGTCAGGTTGCAATATCAAAGTCATTCCAATTTTTGATCTGATCCTTCAAACACTAACCTGAGACAATTTCCCTCCATCTAATTTCCAGACTTTGAGTGACATATCCATAGAACCAGTGACTACATGTTGCGAGTCTGCTGTCAAAGCAAAACAAGTGATCCGTTCTGCGTGAGAAACATTCCTTTTCTCTTCTCCACTGTCACCTCCGGCCAATGTCCAGATACGAACTGAATTGTCACCGTCTGATAGTACCTGTATGATATCAACGTTATTGAAGAGAGCATTGTCAATTTTTGCGAAACTTGAGCTTAGCAAACAAAGGCAACAGATTGTGTATAGTAAGTTACTATGGAAGTATCATCATAATTGGCGCCTAATACAAATGTTAATAAAGGAGACCATGAAAAGCTCCTGAATACTTTTTTGATTAAAAAGTAAATTAAGTACAGCTAGAAGTATAAGCAGAAGTAATTAGAGACTTTATCACTCTTTTTTTTTCTTTTTTTTTTCTGTAAGGTATTGGCAACTTACAACCCGGAACCCACAAACATTGAACATTCAACTCGTAAAACCTGGAATCTATCACCCTAATTCAGTGTAATGTAGAGTATGCCTTACTTAGTCTGCGAAGTTAGTGTGAAACTTACGGAGAACTTCATGTTCAGAGTAACATCGAGGCTTGCAGAGGGTGCGGCGGTTGAGTGCAAGACTATTCCGGAGTCGACAAGCCACACGTGAACATTCCGAGCTCTGTCTCCCGACATCGCACGTCTCCCATCTGACATCATCAGTAAAGTTTGGAGAGCTGCCGAATGTCCCTGCAAAAACTCCACTCTGTATAACTCCATATAAGATTGTTGAAAACTTTGACGACGAAGTTTTGAAGACAAAGACAGAATGTTTGTTTACAAGACGAGTTTTTTAATTAAATGCGCTAGACTGAACCTAAAAGTTTTGGTGATAACGACCTTTATTCCTGAAGGATCTGTTTTTAATACAACACAACTCCAAAATGAACTCTTATTTATTTATTTAGGATCTCCAAACAAAAGATGTACACAATAAATGACACATAAAAAAGGGCAACATCAGGTATTAAGTAGATGTACTCCTTCACTTATAGGAGACCACAGCATGCACAATGAAGTTAACAACTAGGCTAACAAAGTTAAAATATTAATAATACTTAAGTAAAATTTGAAAAAAGTTAATAAATTTTAAAGAAAATAAAAAATAAGATGATATAACATTTACAGATACTTAAATTAAATTAAATCTATTAAACATTTCTTATATTTGGACAGAGACTAGTAGATGTCTAAATTCGTAGTTTTACCTAACATCTTATATTGCCTACAAAGTCTTGGCACAGCGGCGTAATAACCGACGTTAGTTTTTGAGCCAGGGATGTAAAATAAATTGTATGTGTTATGCCTGTGAATCCGAGTCGGAATTTTAATCTCTAAGGATCTCAAAAGTTCACTGCAACCAATCGTTCCACTCAATATTTTGTGAAAGATGATGCAGTACAGTTTCTTCCTACGACTGGATAGTGTATCTTAGTGATAGTGCTTGATGAAAAGCTTTATTTTTGTAGCGGGTCTTTTAAATTCCTTACTATTTCTCAAAATAAATCCCAGTACCTTGAAAGATCTTGAGACAATATTCAGGATTTAGGTATATCGAACTTTAGCATTTGATCAAGTTGAACTCCCAGGTCGCGAACTTTATTCAGTTTCTTTACTTCAACCCCCTATAAGTAATATTTGTTCTCAAGAACTATAAGTAGTGACATTTAGTGATATTTAAAAGCATTTCATTTACTTTGCACCAGTTTACGAGTCTGTTGATGTTCTTTTTTATCATTTTAGAGTCTAAGACACTCTGAATTGGCCTCATCAACTTTAAATCGTCCGCAAACAAATAAAAACGGGAGTGTTTGAAGCACTCAGTTATGTCATTAAAACATTAAAAAGAATCCGCTCCAAATGGAATCCTTGCGGATTGCAGAGATTGCGGTTGCTAGATAGCTTTCCGAGAAATGACCGTTCACTACCACTTTTGATCCACTCTTTTCGAGGTAAGATTTAATTATTTAATTTAATTACAATGGTTGTGTTACAACAAATTACAGTAACTAAAATTATAAAAATAAAATAGACAATTATAACACATTAACATATACAAAATAAACACAGTAGAGTAAGATTTGAAGTAAAACAACATAAGTAAAAGAAGGTTAACAGAACTTTCATAAATTGACTCTCACAGTACTTCTGACATACTAATAACATCTTCGTCCATCCATCCGCAAACAGATCGCCTGTTGGATTAGAATCCAAGAGATCAGTACGACATGGAGGCACGGCAAACAGCCTGTGCTTTCTGTCCCAGTAGACCCTAAACTTTTACAAAAGACCTTAAACCATCCTATCAACGTTCCATCCATACCCAGTTGAGCCGATTTATTAATAAGAAGGCAGTGATCCACTTTATCGAATGCCTTGCTAAAATATAATATAGATTTCGTCCACCTGAATACGACTGTCAAGGCACTTAGACAAAGTCTTACGAAAATTCTGGATATAAAACCTTGTTGTTACTAACCTTATACGTCAATGATGGTGAATTATCAGCCAGTTGCCATACAACTATCGTTCTGTCTTCAGACCCACTCAACACTAGCAGATTGTTAGGAGAGAAAGTCACACAGGTGACGTGTCCTAAATGTCCATTCAGTGTTGTTTGAAGACGATGTGTGGAAAGATGCCATACTCTGACTAGACCACGGGCACAACCACTAGCTGCTAGTTGGCCATCTCTAGAGATTTCAAGGCAGCTGATTGGGATCAGCTCACTTTGTTCTGCCTGTGCAGGAAAAATAATAACGATGTATTAGTTAAGACGATTAATTCCCAAATTAACTATTAATTAAATATACGAGTATATATATATATTATAACGAGTGATGGTAACACGTAACACGGTTAATTTCTTAAGACATTTATTTGAGATTTAAATAAAAGCTTTTAATATACAACTCTTTGTTTATCATTAACTCCTGCCTATGAGTACACCATCTGAGAGGAGATTAAGTCAAGCATCCCGTTGTATTTATTTCTGTCTCCATTATTCCTTGTTTTCGTAGTAGCAATATCGGAAGGATAAAAATATCACGACATCTAAAACTATTTGTAGAAGGATCTAAAATATAAGTAGGCCGGGATTTATTTCTGTGATCGTTACCTGTAACATTGTGACATTCGTCATGGATTTCGTTTGGCGTCTCTGTCTCTGTTTAGTTGGTCGGAAATTAGTTAAGTTGTCTTCTGTGTGGAAAGAATATATCGTTACTCGGTTACCACCTGAAAATAATATTATAATGTTAGCCACTTATCCTATAAACAGCGGGTATGAAGTATCGAAAAGCTTTAACAATTTAATTTAAAACTTTCTTGTCTGTTAGTTTTCATTGCATGTTTTCCAAGAAGGTATTATTAAAACTGAAAAATAAATATCCTGTGCACGTCTTGATCCAGTGCTTTACAATAGAATGATTATATTTATGAGTTGAACATTGAAATAAAAAATTAATAAAAAAACCCCTTGAAATAAATCTAAAAAAAGTTAAAATCTTACCAGCAGCCAATAAAAAGTGATCTTTATCAGCGACGGCCAACGCCGCTAGATCATGCGCTACCGCCAGTGTGCGCAAAAGTGTTGCGGTGTGCAGACTGTACAAGTAGATCCTCTGATCTGAGCAGCCTACCGCCGCTCGAGACGAGTCGTGAGCCACGCAGAAACATTTCACCTAAAACGATTAACTCCTATAAGTTATTCTTTTCTGGTATCGATCTGTACTAGCTGCGTCCCGCGGTTTTACTCGCACAAGTCTCGATCCCGTGAGAATATCGGGATAAAAAATATTCTATGTCCTAACCCAGGACATGGTCTACCCATGTACCAAATTTCATTCGAATCGTCTCAGCCGTTTTAGCGTGAAAGCGTAACAAACATACAAACTCACTTTCGCATTTATAAAATTAGTTAGGATTGGTTGTTCTATAGATTGGAGATATCCAAAGCAATAAAAAAATATTAGTGGTTGTTCTTGTGAATAAGGTGCACTATTGAATGCAGGTGATTAGCGAAAGAAAAAAACCGTCCTTTCACATTGATTGCTTTATTTGTACTAAACATACCGCCCTCCAAAAACAACAGTTTTTTACTAATTTATTAAATGGCAGTATTATAACAGTTTCTTATCTTCTTCAAACAAATAAAATGGGAATACATCGCAAAACAACTTACACTAATTGCTCAATGAGCATAGGAAACCACTACTATTACATAATCGATACTGTTACATTGCATCGTCTAAAGAAACATCTGCGCTTAACTCATTATTACGTTTTAATAAATTACACACACATCATTAGGAAGATTTCTCAAAGTATACGAATACATAACAATAATAGTACAATAGTATAAGGACACCTTAAACTCTTAAAGAAAATTACGCGTCATTTTAGATTGCTTAAAATGAACAAACAACGGGTATCTATAAAATAAATAGTCTTTATCCTACCTACCTTTTTACTTCAATACCTACGACAAACTAAAAATCGTAATTCCTTATTATTCATTTAGGTAATAACTAAGTGGACTGTATGTTACAATATTAAACGTTTCATCGTCATTTAGAAGGTAACAAGTAAAAATGAACATACCTATTAAAGGATTAAGGCTCAATTTAATTAATTTAATACACAAGTTGACGATAACAATGATCATTATCTTTCACCTAAATAAGTACCTACATAACACAAGTAATTAACTTGAACTTAAAATACACATATTCAATGACTTTTTTAACTCATTTAACTGTGATTGGAATAAAGTGCTTTTTTGTGCTATAATGTATTAAAGTAAATAGCGCAGGTCTGCCTAAACTACATATATTTAAAAACATAAGAAAAAATAAAAATATGATATTAACTGACCACCACGTTAAACTTAGTTACCATCTGGTGCTTTGGGCAGTAATATTAACTTAGATAACGGTCTCTTAAGAATGCTATCTCCTTTGCATTGTACTGTTACCACTCGAACTAGTTGATCAGTACCGGGATGCAAATGAATGATTTTTCCTAACAACCACTTTGCAGGTGGGAGATCCTCTTCTTTAACGATAACTATTATCTCCAACACGCGGGGATGGCACGCTGTTTTGCCACTTATGACGTTGCTGCAAGGTGTTAAGATATTCGGATTTCCATCTTCGCCAAAAATCTTGTGTCCTATTTTGTAGAAATTGCCATCTAGATAATATACTTATATTCTTATGTTCATAGTTTATATCAGGTACATTGATTAATGGCTCGCCAATCAAAAAATGACCCGGGGTAAGCGGGTCCAATGTTTCCTTTGTATTATCTGAGTGACAGATAGGTCTCGAATTAATTAAAAAATTAATATATAATTAAATTAATATAATTAAATTAAAAAATTAATTTCCTTAACTGTTAAATATTTCTCTTTTTCTTCCTTGTGTTTTAAAAATCTTAAACATTGTGCTAAAACTCTTTTCATTCTTGACATGGATGAAAACCTTTCCCAAACAGGTTTTTCTCGTAATGTAACATTAAATGATTTCCTTATCTCTAAATTTGTTTGAGGAATAGAACTTTTTGTAAAGTCTATATGTTTATTTTTTAGCCACTTGGGTCCAGCCCACCACATATCATTATTTGCCAATTCACTCGGTGCTACACCTCTTGAAGCAAGATCAGCGGGGTTGTCGGCTGATTGAACATGGTTCCACCTGTCGTTGTCTATTAACTGAATGATATCAGACACTCGGTTGCCAACAAACACTTGCCATCGACTTGGTTGAGCCTGTAACCAGGATAGAACCACCATGGAATCTGTCCAGGCATACACTTGATGCATACTTATATCCCATAAGTTAGATACCTCGTACAATAGCTTCGCCAACAACACTGCAGCGCAAAGTTCTAATCTTGGGATTGTCAGTTGTTTCAGTGGTGCAACCTTGGTCTTAGAAGCTACTATTGTGACATGAACAATATCATTTTCATCTAACACCTTTATATAAACTACTGCTGCATATGCAACAGACGAGGCATCTGCAAACCCGTGTAACTGAACTTCTTTACAGTGCGATGTCCTCTTTATCCAGCGTGGGATTTCAATGGTGTGTAACTCTTTAAGTTCCTCTCTGTAGTTAAGCCATTCGGCTACTAGATCTGAGGGCAATTCATCATCCCAGCCGAGATTGTTAAGCCACATCTCTGTATCATAATCTTGGCTGTGATAACTACTGGAGAGAGCCAACCAAACGGGTCAAAGAGACTCGCCACATCAGATAATATTAATCTTTTTGTTACAGGAATCCTAGTTTCCTGTAGATTGACCGTAACTTGGAAAGTGTCATTTTTCCTGTCCCAGGTAAGTCCAAGTATCTTTACGAGCTTATCTAATTTAATTTCTATTTTGTTCACAGATTTCGAAGTTTCCTTGCCACCCTGTAAAAACGTCAAGACTTCATCAGAGTTACTGGACCACTTCTGCATTTGAAAACCACCCGCCTTCAACAGATTAATTACTTCCTCACAAACTTGTTTTAATTCAGATAGGTCTTCATGTCCGGTCATCAAGTCGTCCACGTAGAACGAACTCTTAACGACAGCAGCTCCACGAGGGTATCTTTCCATTTCATCATCAGCTAGTTGGTTCAAAGATCGTACCGCAAGATAAGGCGCCGATGCTGTCCCAAACGTCATGGTAAGTAGTTGATAACTTTCTATATTTTCACACGTATTATCTCTCCAAACTATGCGTTGTAAATCTGTGTGTTTGTTTGTCATTCTTACTTGACGATACATTTTTATAATATCGCCGACAACACAGATTTTGTGAGACCTCCAGCGCATGATAAGAACACGAAGATCAGGTTGTAGCGTAGGGCCGACCATCATGGTGCCATTTAAGGATTGCCCATTAGATCCTTTGGCTGAAGCATCGAAAACAACTCTTACCCTTGTTGTATCCTTATCCTCCCTTATGACAGCATGATGTGCTAAATAAATGGCTTCACTTCTATCCTCTATTTCAACTTTCTTCATATGACCCATCTTCAAGTACTCGTGTATGACCTTTTTGTATTCTGATCTCAAATCTTCATGTTTTTCAAATTTCCTTTCCAGTTGCTTAAATCTTATCATAGCTTGACATATTGTCTCACCGCATGCTTTCAGGGTCTCTTCAATACTTTGTTTCAAAGGTAAGTGTACTACATACCTTCCTGATGCATCTCTTGTTGTTGTCTTTACGTAGTGTTCTTCACATTTTTCTTCTTCCTTTGTCCAAACTTTCTTGTTTGTGTAGTTTTCCGTTTCTATTTCCCAGAATTTTCTCAAAAGGTTGTTGTCTTCTTCTACGAGCCTGGTAACATGTAAACTAATAATGTTTTGTGCACAAGTAGGATTTGAGTACATATCCCCTGATAATATCCAACCTAGGTGTGTGTGCTGATTCCCGGCCACCGTAGGCGCGGGCTTGCGGACGGCGAGCAATGGGTAGCTCGCCGTCCGGTAAGGACCAAGCCCGAGTCGACGGCGCGTCGTGTTCCACGCGCGCCTCAAAGAGATGTCAGGACTATTGACGGGGTCCGCTAGGGCCGATGCCAGCTAGGGTTGCGGGATGTTCGAAAGAGTTACCGTGGCCCCGGCACAGGCAACAGAAGGAACACGGGTGGGTTTTAGTCAGTAAAAGTCTGACACGCCCTCCCGCTCCGCCCAGAGCGGGAGAAGTCATTTGATGATTTCCCATCCACAAAAAAAAAAAAAAAAAAAAAAAAAAAGGTGTGTGTGCTGAGCAATTATACTGCCCGGTCCTCTTAACAAACCAGGTACTATTATTGTGCCAAAAACATCAGCTCCGAGAAGGATATCAATCCTACTCGGAACATCAAAAGTAGGATCAGCTAATTTCATATTTTTAAGTTGAGGCCAGTCATAACCTCTTATTTCTCTAGAAGGTAGCCTACCAGTCAATGACTTTAATACATACGCCTTAACATCAATAGAGAAATTACTTTCATACCTCGACTTAATATGTAAGCCTACTAAATGATTAATACAAAGTTTGTTACCTTCACCAACACCAGAGACCTCACCGCTGATTTGAGTCTTCTTCAGACCCAATAACTCCACTACTCTCGCAGTCACAAACGAAGCCTCTGAGCCCTGATCAATCAGAGCACGGAAGACGTGTGATTGTCCTGTCCTTGACGTCACGTCTACCAATGCTGTTGCTGACAAGATGTGTTGACCAGGTTGTTCTCCTCTTGACACATGTGCTGTTACCTTGCTAACCTCTTGCTTATTTGTTGTAGGTTCTTCTTTAGTTGACATTATGTCACCTGCATGTCTCGTAGACTCTCGATGTAATAAGGAATGATGCCGCCGTTTGCATATTTTACATGTATTCGATTGTCTGCATTTAAATACGGAATGATTTGGAATGAGACAGTTGAAACATAAGTTGTTTTTCTGTACGAAGCTGTATCTTTCTTCTATCGGTTGTTTAGCGAATTCTTTACAGTTAAAAATATAATGGTTTTCTTTGCAGAAGGGACAGTGCTTGTCTCCACTAGTGGCAGTTGCGTGATATGTCTTCGGCTTAATTGGTTTGTTAACTTTATTTTCAGGTTCTACCATTTCTAACGTACGAAACCGAGTCTCCAAGAAGGACTTCAGCCTTTCAAAACTAGGTAAGTCATCAGAACTATCTTCACTAATAATAATCTCCCATTGTTTATGTGTTACAGGATCCAGCTTTGAAACAACCACATAGTTCACAATTGCATCCCACTGCGCTGTTGGTAAGCCAAGGTTTTTCATAGAATTCATAGACTCAACCGACGTATCTAACAAGTTTTTCAAGGAGAAAGCTGACTCTTGAGATAATGTTTTTTGACCAAAAAACTTTTTAAATATACAATTAGCAATGTACCTTTTGTTATCATACCGTCTTTTCAAAATTGACCACGCATCGGCATAATTTTCACCCGTGATGGCAAACTGGCGCAGAAGAACCTCTGCGTCTCCTTTCAAGCTGCTCTTAAGGTAATGAAGTTTTTGTACATCTTCCAATGACTCATTTCTGTGTATCAATGCCATAAACAGGTCGTGAAACGATCTCCATTCCGTATAATTTCCTTCGAAAATAGGGATCAAAATTCGTGGTAATTTAATATCACTACTGGAAGCAGTTGGTCTAGTCTCGTCTAATTTCTCCAGTTTATCCGATTTTTTCATGTCAGACATCAACTTGTTTAATGCAGTTTTCATTTCTCCTTTGTATGTAAAATACAACTCTTCAAAATTATCGCACCTATCTTCTGCAAAATACGCTAACTTCTGTCTGTCTTTCTTACAAACATCCGTTACCAAATTCTCGTGAACACTCTTAAATTCTTTCCAATACATTTCTAAAGTATCCATCCTAGTTTGTATATAACCCTCGGTTATTCTGTCCTTGGGCGACTTTTTGTAATTCGAGTAGGCTTTCTGCACTTTCTCAAACACATCAACTTGAAGCAACATTCGCTTTTCTATGTTCTCCATCCTTTACACTTTCCAATAAAAATGTATAAAGATGTAAATCGCCAACTACGACGAAAACTTTTTACTTAATTTTTTTTATTTTTTTTTTTTCACGTAGGTAGATTGAGATTTGTTCATCAAGGCGTTCACTGTTTGCGTTAAAACAGCAGCTCTTTATTTACAACACACTATTTATTAGTCCGCAGAATCACTTTTATAAATTGTTCGTCACAATCCGCGAAATATTTTAAAGTTATTTCACTGTTATTCACTTTTGTTTACAGCTTGTCCGTATTTCTTCGATTCCAATATTACAACTTTGTTGCAAATATTCACGTAATTAAAATAGGTCACGGCTATACTAATCCGCTCGAAGGACCATATGTTCTTGTGAATAAGGTGCACTATTGAATGCAGGTGATTAGCGAAAGAAAAAAACCGTCCTTTCACATTGATTGCTTTATTTGTACTAAACAGTGGTCCTTACCACCGAGACGAAAGAGTATTAGGTAGTCATGGAAACGGATTAATTTTATTCTAAAACGTTTCCCAAAAGTAAAGAGTTTTAGCAAAATAGCTGTTTTAAGATGATTGTTACTAAGATTTTTATTAAAACGTAGGTATAGATAGGTACATATAATTATTAGCTACGAGTTCAACGCAGGCTTGTGATTTGTATGGATAAATAAAAATAGCTACTTGTTTTTGCAAATCATGTATTTTTGGCACCAGATAATTAAATGAGAACTATAAACTTTATTATATATGAATACTATCTCCGTTAGGATTCGCTTTAATAAGAATTGATTAAAGTATCAATTAATATTTCTTCAAATCAAAGGTTTCGATTCTATCCGCTACTAATTGAAGTTCGTTACCGATATCGGGAAGTGATCACCTGAAATAATTTAATTTTGTCTCTGGATTTATTGCTTGAAAATATATATTTATTTGCTCATTTCAAAATCAGTATTGATGGATTTTCAGATTGGTGGAAATTATTATTGGAAAAGCAATCCATTATCATCAATGTCTTCAAATCATAATAAATTATTATTAAAACTGTTGTGAATAGCTATAGAGATAACTTCACGTTCCCAGAACTAGTCACTGATAATAGATATCTACTCGCGACTACAGGAATTGTATGATAACAACAGCTTTGTGTGACTGGGTAGAAAATAGAAGCTGCCACCACTGATACCCATACTGATACTGATACTGACCCTTTGACTGACCCGCACAATACAAGAGACTGGTCAACAGTAAAGATGAAATCTGTAATACCGATAATGTATTATAAAACCTTGATATTGCAAAACTTGTAATATACCAAGAAAATGCTTTTACTTCAATAAACAAAGAAAATTCCCTTATCCACAATATCGATGGTAACATAATAGGACCGCTTAGCGGCGCTTCCACCGAATGTAATAAGAAATGGGTCCAAGAGCGCTTAAAAGAAATCGGTGGTAATCTATTTTCTGTAACGAATAAAGAGCTTAACCAATTTAGTGATCCTCAATTACGTTAGGTTGAATGTGCGGTAGATGTCAAGGCTGTATTGGACTGAATATTTCGGGGACAACAATTTGGTCACGGGTTACGGAAAGTTCGGATTTATTTGGAATTAGTTGTTGGAATCTAAAGTTATTGGGGTGATAGAATTTCGTTAATCAATTTATATACGGATGGAAAGGAATGTTCTTTGAAATGAAATAATATCACTGAATAATACCACTGAAAATATTTCTAATATTTCTTGAGCGTTTGAAATAGGTTTCATACAATAACATATTTAGCAAATAGTAAATAGCCATTTATGTGAATATCTTTTTTATTTTGCATCACTTTGCCTATGAAATTATTTACCGATACGTTACCATTATATACGTATTGTATATAAATGTTGCGAGATCGCACCATTATTGCAGGCTGTATCTATTTAACATAACTAAATCTTCGCACCTTAGCGTGAGATTAATTTAGTTCCAGATAATAGGAAGGTATTGCTGAACAAAGTTTTAAGATAAAGTTATGTTCGGACGCAACAGGGGTGCCCTTTGAATAAACTTATTCTTTTTAATTCCACCGTACAAAATGAAAGTGGATTTAATAAAAATGAAAGTGATTCTACGTCTGGAAGAGAATTTATGGTGGAAATCAGATTAATTTGCAAGGACTGAGCGCAGCAGAGGGCTAAGACTGACCTAGGTCCCTATAATAATTGCGTCATCTTTTATGCCGTACTCTGAGAGAAACTAGATTATCAACTATACAAACGCCAGGCCTGTTGGGAAGCTATTCTACCTATATATTATAATTCATAAGGAATCCGCAGCGGGATTGTAAGACAAAAGATTCCTTGTCTTTAACTAAGACAATAGGTCCGTTGTTTGTATTCAAAGTTAATTAGACTGGTAGGTATTTGTTTATATTTTTAAAAATAGCTATATTAAATCTTTTGTTGTGATATTAGATTTTGTTAGCTCCAAAACGTGTTTTGTCTAAAAGGGGCAAAGTTTTTGGCTTAAAAATAAGTAGGCGTTACGCATCATGCTTCAGTAAAGTCGTTTCATTTGATGTTGAAGAAATCAGTCATCTTTAAACCTCTCTCTCTCTCTCTCTTGAATTGATACATATGTATATGTATATATGATATATATTTATGTGTATTGTAAGTGTATAACCTATTTATGTACTTGTGTACCTATTGTAATATATTATATAGTATATTTTTAGCATTGTTCCTTTCAAACAGAGCACCTGCCATCTAATCTCTTCACCACCCTTGGTTGACTGGTAAAGAATGCCTAAGGCATTAAGTCCGCCTTTGTACTTTTTTGAGTGTCAAAATTTTAAATTAATAAATAAATTGTCACTCGTCTCTTCCATGGAATGTGACGGTATGCAGTGTGATCGGTAACAAATTGTCACCTGTCACTTCTATAGTACCACCGCGTTCACGGTACACTAAAGTTATAAAATTGTGTCTTACCTTAGCCTTATGCCTCTTCAATATATGCAGATGCGTTCCAGTGATAAACGTTCTTACATGCAGCTCATTCTCTCCTTGCAGTGTGATAAGGAACACATTGTCATCTGTCACTTCCATGGTATTTATCGGTACTCCTGCATTCACGGTACTGAGAAGAGTGAAATTGTCGACGTTCCACGTGCATACTGTCCCATCTTGGGAGCAGGTGACGAGTATATCGCCATCTTGGATTACTTTGACAGCTGTTACTGAGCCGCGGTGATGGTCCAATTTTGTTACCTGGTGAAAATGGTTGTCGTGAATAGGGCTTGCCCAAGTTTTAATGAACGGAAGTCTGACGTTTTATTGGACAACAAAATCTAAAATAGTTGAATGTGTTTATGAAATGGTCCACTCATTTTGTGCTATAGAAAATAACACAACGTAGACTTCTCGAAAGCAAAAATAATAGTTATTATTTTCGAATAACAAGAAAGTACAATGATACCTTTATAAAGATATGAGCCTGACAAAAGGCTAGCTTAATTTCAATTAAATACAGCAAAAGACACAAGACAAAAACATTAGTCCCTTACCAGTGCGCCATCAACGAGCGAAGTGACAATTACCGCAGAGTCATCTCCCCCGCTGATCACTAATGACCTGTTCACGATGGCTGCCACGCACAGCACCGGTGCGATGTGTTCTCTGACAAACAATACACATTCATACATACAACATATAGATATGTATGTAGGTACAGTCGAACAAGGAGATTGGTATACAGGCAGCTAACTTGCTTACAATTACTTTACAATTTTGTGGGTGCGTTGAGTAGTTAAGTATATACATGAATCTTATATGTGTATTACAAGCTTTAAATTCATCTTACTCAAAATGAAAATGAATATATTCACAGTATAGTGGAAATATAATTTTCCTGTACCTATACCTAACTCTTTGGTTACTGTACAGTCGAACAAGCCATTTGTTATAAAGGCAAATGTATTTCATTCCATTTTTTCACTACACTGCCATTTTTAGGGTTCCGCACGTCCGGATGAAAAAATGGAACCCTTATAATTTGGTATACATATGAATTTCTGTGACCCAAACACGGACGTGGAACGTAAATAAATAAATTTTGAATATCCCCCTTATTCACTCTTGGGACAAATTAGAAAATTTAAAAAATATGAATGAAAGGGCTTATTGTGAGGGTCTCAATTCTTTTTGTATAATTCTGAAATAAATAGTTTTCAAGTTATTTAAGAAAATTTTTGACTGTACACCCTTATCTCCGAAACTACATTCAAAAAACTATATAAAATAGTTCTATACTAATAATTTACAGTCAAATCAACAAATCTATATGGTCCTAAAATAACATGGTAAATCCCACAATATTGAGTGTACAAACTTACATTTGCAGTTGGAATGTACGGAAGAACATGTTTTTCAACAGTAACTACAATGTTAAGTGTGTTGTTGGGATAAATTTATCCCAACTATGGAACCCTTCATTGTGCGTGATCTGATACGCACTTGGCCGGTTTTTTATTATTTTTTATTGTTTGCGTAAAACTTCTAAGCTGAAACAGTTTAAGAGTGATGAGTTGACAACTCAGCACACGTTAGGTGCCTGTTTACCAAATAGCTAGTTCGACTATACATACTGAAGCACCTGTGTATACGTGTACAGCCGATCTATTCTGTAAACATCTCACCGTGAACACTTAGGTGAAGTGAGCTGTCAATCCCTAGTAGAGTAAGATGGGATGACAGTTCACATCACGCTCACTTCACCTAAATTTTCACGGTGGGATCTTTACAGAATAGCACCTCAGGTACATACATATTACTAAATGAACGATGAGACAAGTGAAGCTGAAGTAATGAGGAGGGTACGCGCGCACATTTAGGCACTCATTACTGACTTCTCACAAAGCTGTCAATACGTGATTTTGAGTTTTAATACATTTGACGATATAAAAACAACCGACTTTCAAAAAAACACTTCAAAGTGAAAAATAACTTTAATTTCGGAAGTCGGGGTCTTTGTATTTTAGTTTTTTGCCAACGACTTCCGAAATTAAAGTTATTTTTCACTTTGTAGTGTTCTTTTTGGAAGTCGATTGTTTTGTTTTTTTTTTTTGTAAAAAAGTTTTTATTTTTCACTTTTTAGTGGGTCAGTTTGTAATTTATCTAAGTAACAATAGCCTAATGTCAACTGCTCATCACCTTTTACAAAATATTGCTTTTCCCGGTGCAGGGACGTTAATTGTTGAGGAGTTCTCCTGGTACTTCAACATCAGCTCCATTTGAACATATGCATTGAATGAATATGAATTTGTAACGAGTATACATTGCTTAGCAACCATATTAAAGTAATCGAATCGCAACCCGTGAAATACTTAGGTATTGTGAGTTGTTACGGTGGTCATCTATGGTCTTCATCATCAGTACCACTTCATCAGATGGTGCTTTCCGAGAGCAAATGCACGAGCAAACACAAAGTGAGCACGACTGAGGTAACTTGTTTTGCGTTGTCTTCGATTGCGCGCTGCGACTCTCGCCACCGAGAGTGAGAAAGATAGCTATAAGTCGGTCTCATATCCTCTCGGCCCATTGTTATTACAGGTAAAAAAGTTGCGCCCACGTTTACAACCCATGATCCTCGAGACCGAATCGCGCAAAATTCATTAAACTTTAACTAAAAACTCTTCTTGAACTAAAAAAAATACCAGCCATTGTTTAAATCTTAGCTTTCCTGCAGTAATTTTTGGTTATTTAACAAATTAATTAACCTGAGGAACGAGAAAATGGCCAAAACATTTTTTTCAAATCAGATGTCTAATTTTATGAATTGTCCACCTCGCTGTCTTTGAAGGCCGATTTTAGCCAAAGTAGCCGATTAAGTATTACTTTTTTTAATGATTATAAAAGCTGAGAGTCTGGCGCATTCTTGAGGCCTACTTAGGAACCATGAAGTCACATGTTTAGAGTTTTAATTTAAATTAGAAAATTTATGCCATAATTCACCACACGTAAATTTTTCACTTTAGACCAACATTTTCATAACTTTCATCACAGTTACGAAGCTGATTATTTTATGCATTAAAGTACTACTCATAAAGTTTCAGTTGCAAAAATTAAAATCTCGACAGTCTTCTACTTTTTTTTAGAATTTTTTTTAAGTTGGTTACTTCGAAAATTCTCAAAAATTCAGACAAAAATGAATAACTCGAAAACTATGAAAAGTCCCGGAATACACATGGGGGTTATTCGGATACCCCAGGATACGAGGGACCAAAATTTTTATATTTTGGAAGCCAATGTTCCGGCCACCCTGTATAACTACAAGGTCAATTTCTTTAGAAAAAAATAGTAATTTGTTCACATCTTTACGACATTAAATTGTGAAAATCGAACTCTATTTTCAGCAAAAATGACCCTTGTAATAGAATCTTCAAATTGAGCTTATTTGGTATTTTTTATAAGGGATAATGGGCTGTACGAGTAGGTTGTAGGTATCAAGTAATGTTGTTAGTACAATGAACAAGAGATCAATATTAGGTAATTGATTAATTGTTCTCCGTATACTTAATCTGGTACCTACGAATAGCCGTATTAGTGGTGTCGTTTATGAAGGCGTAATATGGTTATGGTATATGGTTCACTTAATTATTTTCGTGTTGTTTAAATGAAATAAGTAGAAATCTATTTGTTCATACACGAAACACAATAACTAAATAGATGTTTAAAATAGTGCAATATCCTCTCACTTTGTTGATATTATCATTATGATAAGCACAAGTAGAATGTTTAAGGCGTTTAGGTGTAAAGTTTTAATAAAGTCTCCTTCAAATAGGCTGTGACACAAAGGCACCGCTCGTCGCGCGACACGCGGTGCCTTTGTCCCGCGTCACGCGTCGCGCCTGTTTGCAGGAGCTTTACGATAATTATGATACTTATGTTTAAAAATTAATCTAATTATATAATTGGCACCAAGAATTGATGGGACTCGTGAAGTTACTTACAGTATTTTAGTCTTGACTGCCAAGGTGTGGAGGTCCCAGACAATGACGCTAGTGTCTTCAGATCCAGTCAACAGATATTGCGATTCTCTTGTCACACACATACATAGGATTCTTCCTGAATGACCTGGTAACAAAATAACAAGATTGAGTTAATTTGAAGTATTAAAAAGAGTAATAGAGGATCGTCCGACATCCATACTTTTGGTGCAAAACGAAGAGTTGTATTCGGACACGAAGGCGAGTGTTTTAAAGACCTCCGTCTTAAGGTGATTGCTTGGTATTATAAACAATAGCTTGCCAGACTTGCCAGTAACAAACAGCTTTTAAGTAACCACCCATTATTTCATGAAGTTCGTATAAACACTGTGTATATTCAAGTATGTAAGCACAAATGTTTATACAGCCAAAAGTGCAAACTAAGGGGTGTACGCAAGATAAATCTGCAAATAAATTATTACCCAAACGCCTCCCATCGTTGACCGGGATTGTGTTGCTATTTCCTAACGTGAACTGGATCGAAACTGCATCGTAACCATTTCTGGTTAACTGCCCGAAAAGCGAGAGCGGGCAGGAAATATTGACGTGAACATTTGCAAAGTTCGACCGTAGCAGGTTGTATGAAGTTATTTGTAGTGGAATGTTTCATATTATTTTATTTTTCATTCAGCATAAAATTATGTACTGAAAGAACAAGCAGCAGTTGACTTCGTTACGCTGACTTGACGGTATTCAAAATGAGTTGTTATTCGCCTGTTGTTTGCTACGGCGTAGCTGACGTAGTTGCTACGCCGTAGTATAGTGTTGAAGCTATAGGCCGACCGCATAACTGAGACGTTGCCTGAGGTAGCAGCGCTGTGAGGGAGGGGTGATAGTTGTTACAAGTTGACGAATCACTGAGCTCTCGCATCACGTCACCACACCCCTCCCTCACCGCGCTGCTACCTCAGGCAACGTCTTAGTTATGCGGTCGGCCTATAATTCCATGGCTTAAGGTAGTCCGCGAAATTCAAATTTTCTTTCGATTTTTGCAATTTGCAGCAGTCTGGGTGTATGTTAATTAAAGTATAATTCGCGACCGTAACAATTATGTTTTTATATAATTATAATCATTAGAATCAGTAATACAACTCCTTAAGTTAGTATAATCCTCAAATGTCAAGATTTCATGAAATAATCATTCTTAGAATTACTTGGTCTTAGAGAGTTGTATTGTTGACTTTAATGATTATATCATAATTCTGTAAATAGATATTTGTTGCGGTCGCAATTCATATTTTAAGCAACATACAACCCAATACTGACCTGCAAATTGCAAAAAAAGGTAAGAAAATTTGAACTTCGCGGGCTACCCTGGCGCTTTCGACGTAAGTAAGAGTCTTCCCATACGAACAAAAATTTTTCTAACTTAAACTACAGAATATGGAATAGTACAAGCTCATAAAGATACAATCGGAATATGATGGTGAAAGACTTTGCCAATTAACTCGACAGGTTTCAAACGTTTTTAACTGAAAAGTAATGGAACCTTTTACACAATTTATTCAGCATGGCATGATAATCCACCCTATCGATTAAAACCATTAAAACAAATCATACACGCTAGAAACAAAATTAAAAATAGGCTTATGTTTAATAAAACACATGCAATCGACCCAAAATTTACATTTGTATAATAGTTTCGATTTTAAATTCAATCCCTCAACTGCCTCGTTGCTCTAGTGGTCGCAAGCGCTACTGCTGAGCTTGAGGTCCTGGGTTCGATTCCCAGGTCGGGCAAAGTGTTATTGGGTTTCTTCTATCTGGAATTTCTCAGTAGCAGCCCGGAGTCTGGATTTGTGCCCGGTAGATGGCAATAGGCTCGCCCCCTATTACATGGGACTTAAACATAACTGGCGAAATGTGGGTGTACTATAGGTACACCTCTGCCTAACCCTTCGGGGAAACAAGGCGTGATGTTATGTTATGTTATGTTTAAATTCAATTCAATAATATTCGGTTAATGGTAACCAATACAATCGACCCGGATATAGGTATAATCGAATTTACACGAATATGGACATACAGTAATGTTGAGTCAATAGCTCACCGACCAATCAATCAATCTGATTGGTCGGTGAGCTCACCGACCAATCACGATAATTACAATGGAACATGTTGACTTTGTTAGTAATGCGTGGATGGCAAATATTCTGGATGGATAGGTAAGCAGGTACATAATTTACGATGGAATCTATATAAATAATGCTTAATGAAACGCTGTTCGTTGGTAAGCGCATCACTTGAAAACGGCTGGTGCGATTTGGCTATTTTTTAATTTTAAAATGTTCGTAATAGCCCCTTTTAAGTTTTTATGGAAAGAAAAATTGGAAAAATTGCCCGGAAAGTTGGAAAAGTCAGGAAAACCCGAAAGTGCTTTTTTCTATGGGGTTTTTAATCATACAAAAGTCCCATACTTAAGAGCATATTGAAATTTTGACAGGACAGCATCTGTCGGGTCAGCTAGTGCTTAAATAAAACTTAGTTTTAAGACGCCCCGTTGTCTCATGGCTTCTCTGTAACTTGAAAGTGACTTTTGAGAATTTCTTTGAGCTAAGTGGTTTTTGAGTAGGTATTCGGGTCATATTTTTATAGGAGGAGTTTTTGATATGGAACTTTACCTCAAGGCGATGACCGCACACATCCGCAACTGAGTATTAGCAGAGGAAAATGGTCCAAGGAGTTTTGTTTGAATTCGGTTTGTAATGTGAACGGAAATAGAAAGCAATTATTTGTCCTCTACCCATCGTACGACAATTTCTTATTTATTGTAGTATATAACAAATAACGGACATGGAAATGTTTAAATTAGAATTTTTATATTTATGTAAGCAGAGAGTGATTTTTTTTATTATTTTATTGTTGTGATTTATGATAGCGCTTTAAAATACTTATATATTGTTGTGCCCTAGCAGGGTCATGTATGTTACCTAATATTTGTAACATCTTGTAAACTACATGAATGCAATAAATGATACTGATACTGAGAAATCTACTGCAATTTCAGTTTCCTAAAAATTGGACAAGTGCGAGTCGGACTCACACACGAAGGGATCCGTAGCACTGTACAATATTTAACACTACTTATTAAAAAAAAACTTCTTTTAATAAAACACGTTTCTTGTATGGGGTATAAAATTAAAGGGTTTTTTTTAATAGCAGCAATACACAATCTGTGAAAATTTCAACTGTCTACTTAGTACGGGTCACGAGATACCAGCACGCTGACAGACAGACGGATGGACGGACAGTGGAGGCTTAGTAATAGGGTTCCGTTCGGCACCCTTCGAGAATGGAACCCTAAAAATGCTCAAAGCTGGTATTAACCAACGTTAGTATTGCTGAAACTACTTGTAAACAAAATTTAAAAACATCACTGTATAGTGAACCTATTTTCAATCACTCCCGCCACAAACCGCGCGCTTCTTGCGGAAACACCTCTCATGCCTGCTCGGCCAATAAAGGCGAGTAGAAGCTTCTAAAACATTCTAGAAGCTTCCTAAAATAAGACAGACGGTGTTAAATCGTGATATTTCACGAATGACTGAATACTATCAACCATATATGAGATAAAATATTGAATTCGCAAAGAGGAAATCTAATCTTTTAGTGCTTGGACATCGTCCTCGTGCTGAAATCGACGGAACGAAGTAGATTATTGCAATAAAATTGGGTTAGACACTTCTGTTACATGAGGGGTGGGACTGCAATTTTTAAACTTTATTACTGTTCCAGCCGGGGTTGCGGGATGTTCGAAAGAGTTACCGTGGCCCCGGCACAGGCAACAGAAGGAACACGGGTGGGTTTTAGTCAGTAAAAGTCTGACACGCCCTCCCGCTCCGCCCAGAGCGGGAGAAGTCATTTGATGATTTCCCATCCACAAAAAAAAAAAGTGTTATATTTAACGGCAGTGGCTAAGTGGTTGAGTTGTACCTACGTTCATGATTTTGTGTACTATCGACCAAACTTCTACATGCTCACCTTTAAGGCGATAATCACATAGCACGACTCACGACTCGATCGCCCTATGCATGCATTTTGACCAATAAGATACACGTTTGTTATTTTATTTGATTTGTTGCTAATGTTTGTTGTAATTTTACGTTACACGCCCTGCCGGATACGTTTTTGTGGGATTATAATAACCTACATTTTTTTTCGTTTTTGAGAGCACCCCTGCTCTCAAAAACGAAAAAAACTCTTAAGACGCGGCCGTTACCACTGGGCGCGTCTTACGAGTTGTAGGTTGTAGGTTCGAGCCTAGACAGGCGCTTTGCTTTGTGTAAATAAAGGTCATCACCACTGCTCTCAAAAACGGTGAAGGAAAACATCGTGAGGAAACCGGCATGTCCTAGAACCAAAAATTCGAAGACATGTGATATCTACCAACCCGCACTAGGCCCGCGTGGTGGATTACGGCCCACTCCCTCTCACACAGAGGAGGCCTGTGTCCCAGCAGAGGGAACATTATAGGCTGATTATGCTGTGCTATGTTATGCTACATTTTTTACTCTTGTATGAAAATAGAGTCAGGAGGAGTCGTGGGACACCCGGTTGGAGCGAACTTTCTTTCGCTATATATTATGTCTAAATACAGAGCCATCTCATCCAGTCTCAAGTTTCAAGTGTCAAAAGTTGTAGTTTTCTCGAAAACTATACTAGATGGCTCAGTTTTTGAAAACAAAAACCAAAACTTTTGACACTTGAAACTGATGACATAATGCTTTTTCGTTACGTCACATTTTCTGCCAGTTTACTCCTTCCGCAAGCCGCTTTAGGGATCTTCGTTCCAATAAATGTACACAAATATAACCTCATATTGTGGTTGGAGTGGTTAGAAACTTCGTTCATAAGTTGACCAGATGAGCGCAAAGTCATTTATGTAAGAAAAACAAAACAAAGTATGCGAGGAACGCTTGATTAATTATTTAAGTTCATTAAAGTTGAGCACTGACCAGTTTTAATTGCTTTAAAGTTTTTAATTAAACACAAATTGGAATGAAATTGTACGCTAAAGGTATTATAATTGCCTTCGGTGATGTGATGTTAACCACTATAAATACTATTAATTGTTATTAAAATACAAACACCACGGACACATATGGTACATAGGACTTAACATAACTGGTGAAATATGGGTGTACTATAGGTACACCTCTGCCTAACCCTTCGGGGAATTACAGGCGTGATGTTATGTGTGGCAGAACATTTTCTTGTCGCTATTGGACGTAAAGCTTTCGGAACATTAAAATTTTCCTTTGAAACTTAATAAATATCCGTCGGGGAATAGTAGTTCAATTTAAATATTTTTCATTTTGCATGCTGATATTAAATAATTTTTCAAAGCTTAGGTATTGAAAACACTTATTTCTAGGATTTTTTATATGGAGTACCGTATCTCAGTGGAAGCTAAATTATTGGAGTTTAAATTCAAGAATAAGAAACATAACAGCTAAAGGGAAAGGAATAAGTATTTATCGTACCTTTAAACGTATGAACTCTAGAGTTAGACATGACATGCCACAGTTGAGGGTCACCAGCTGAAGGTGCGAGTACCAGGTGCTGCCCTGATGGCGCCAATTGCAGAAGCCGTGCACCTGCTCCAGGAGTTGACCCACCCACGGACAGCACCCGAACTGTTGATGCTATTGGTGGTTGAAGCCTAGGAGAACAAAAAAACAAGTGAACAAAACATTGTGAAATACAAGGAAATATTTTCCAAACTTATAATTTCAAGTACCACTACTACCAGCGGTCATTGAACCCATACTCAGCCGTACTTATTATGTAGTTTTAAACTTGTAAAAGTCAAAGCCAAACTTTGTGTTTTGTTTTATATATAAAATACATACATAAACTCACGCTTTCTTTCCATTGGGATAGGCAGAAATTACAGAACGCCACCTGCTACGATCCTTACATACTCCTTTTGTCTCGTTTACGTTCATACATCTGGTCATACACGCACGCCGTTTGCGAGTACTACGCACCTGACCTTTCTGAAGAACATCACTATATGTCTCTAGGGCGTCCCCTCCCGGCGTTGCCGCTCACATCTGCCGTGTAAATACCTTTTGTTAGTCGCCTTTCATTCATCCTCTCAACATGACCAAACCATCTAAGCATACTCTTTTCAATTTTTGTCACTACATCTTATTTTAAACCGCACCGTTGCCTCATCACATCATTCCTCAGCCTATCATTTATAGTCACACCACACAAGCTTCGCAAGGAACGCATTTCCACAGCATTTATTCTACTTTCGTGCTTCTTTTGCCACACCCAACATTTACTTCCATACAGGTGAACAGCCAGTCGGGTCTTTTTGGACATTAGCTGGTTGTTCACAATTGCATGTACAGCACCATTCACTTTATTTCCCGCATTTACTCTCTTTTCCACATCTTCATCAATCTTTCCATGCCTTGTAAACAGATTTCCCAAACATACAAACTCACTTACTTGCTCCACACTTTTATCATTTATTTTCACATCACACACCGATACATCCTCTTCTCTTTCATACACCATGACCTTCGTCTTATTCACATTTTTGTTTTACGTCATTAGCTATCGATACCCATCACGTCTGTGGAGTTTCGCCAGCTAGTTTAACTTGACTTTGGAATACCACTAGGATATCAAAACAATATCATACTGCTGCTATGACTTATAATGACGTCAAAAAAGACCTGAAAAACCGCGCTAAATGTCACGTCCCGTCACGTCCTAATTCTACTGATGTGACTTTGGATATTAGCAAATAATGGTACGTTCTTCATAATGTTCTTTTTAAAACAATCTAAATTCTTAGTATTTTACCTTAACATCTTCAAGTATAAATGAGCTAATACACTATTTCTAAGAAGTAATATAAAATAATATAAAAGTTGATTTTCTTCGAGAAAGAAAACAATAGCATATTTTTTTTCTTATTCATTCCAATTATTTTCCCTGGATTTCTCATTAAAGATAATCGTCTACTGTTGTCCTCAGGCACATTAATTACGAAAAACTTAATGGGAAAAGATAAGGGGAGTGATTACCAAGTTAATTAACAATAAACGTTACAATTCCAAGGGTAATACGATCGGTATTACCTTTGAAATTGTAACGTTTATTTGGGCATTTTTGGGCTTTTTTTTAGTAAAAAGTAATTTATATTAAAAACCTACTACGTAATGTAAAATGATATCTGATATCTGTACCAATTATCTATCGTTTTAAATTATTGTCGATCTGTTTAAGAGCCTATACTACCTCAGCTAAAATTCACTATCTCGCTGGCATGATACTGCGCGCGGACTGAGTGAGAGCGGGACTGAGTGCGGTGCTGGGCGGCAGGGAGCGTCGATAGTTTAGGTAATTGCTTTTTACGGTGAAAATAATAGTAATTAAAAAAAAAAACATAAGACCTGCTTTGTAGTTGCGCTGCGCTGTGGCCGAAATCGGCCGGGATCTATATATATATATTATATAGTTAGTTAAGTTAGTATGCAAAGTTTCATGATCTAATTTGAATATTTTTTTTTAATACCAGCGGTTTATTGTTCGAAATTTTTTTGGAATCGTGTTTTCGGCAAACATAGTACTTGACATTAATCCTCAACTTTACCATATATTTATTTCAAAATGAAAGCTGCAGTATTTTCGACATAACGGAGGATCATGCTAAGCCATTCGAGGTAGTATAGACCCTTTAATGTATTCATCATTTCACAATGTTCAAATGTATTGCTAAATGGGTATTTTATTATTTCAATTAAACCAATACATAATATTTACATAATATATAAGCTAACAGACTTAAAATAATAATTATAATATGTACAAATGTAAAAAAATATATATATTTATATAATTATAGGGCATCAAAAAATTCGTCCGCATCGCTGTCAACAGGAAAAGTGCCCAAAAGGCTGGCAGCATTGCCACGTTGTATGGCGATGCTGATTCTTTGGCCAAAGAATAGGCCAGCCCTTTGGTCACGTGAAGAGTCGACCAACCGCTTGGAGATGTCTCGGAAAACCAAGTGGGCACTCGGACCCCATGGCCCTAGTGTTTTAACCCCAAACGGCTCGAACATATAACTCCCAAAAAGAAATTAAATTGCTAAATTAAAGCAATTTAGTAGATGAATCACCAAACAGAAATAAATTGCGCTGACATACTGGTAACTTTATTTCAACTATCGAAGTAAAATTACATTTTAGTCTCGTAAAATTTTCAATATAAAACGGCCGTTATTTCATTCATTACAGAACATTGCTCGGGTATTTTTTACGATAGCTACCGAGGCACAATATATTGTATATTATTATTAAAAACCTGTGATATTCCACTGCAGGGCAAATGCCTCCCTACTCTCGTTCCATTTCTCTGTTTAACGCTGCTAAGGACCAATTCTTGTTGAAAGAGTCCAGCTCATCCCGCTATCTCCGTCTGGACCTGCCGCGATGTTGCTTGCCATTAAGAGGGACCCATTGTGTCGTAAGTTTGGCCCATTGATCGTCTGACAAGCGGCAGATGTGTCAGCCCAATTCCATTTTAGCGTGGCAGCTTTCCAAGTGACATCAGTTATCTTTGTGATGGACTGTGTGTCCATCCAATCGGGTGCAATGACAGCTTACTTCAAGCTTACTACAAGTTTACTTCAAGCTTACTTCAAGCTTAGTTCAAGCATACTTCAAGCTTACTACAAACTTACTTCAAGCTTACTTCACCTAAGTTTACACGGCGAGATTTTTATACAACAGATCGGCTGTAGAATCCTGTTGATTCCGTAATTAAGTTGAATCATCTCTCTCATCACCACACCAAAGCCTCAATTCGTGAATTCATCAGGCACGCTTCACTCTTCACTGTTTCCCGCCATTCTTGGAGATCTGACCGTTGACATTAGTGATAGCTACCTTGCTCTGATGAGCATGAGAAAGTGTTTACATAAATCTATTAAATAGATATACTACACCGGCTGTTATGCATTTCGTTGGAAACTGTCATGGCGTCATTGTAACTATAAGTGTATGACGTATGTAGAGATAAGTCGTTGACTCATCACTCTAGTGACTACTCGTGCAACCATAAAAAGAACCCCTTTTCTTCAGGTTGACATTTACAGATTGAGCAGGAAGGTAACCATTCCATCGGCGGCGATCTCTCGCGTCCGGCCCTGGTCCAGGCCATGGTACGGAGCGAGAGTATATTATAAGCCATTACCTCCTTCTGCGAAGCAGTAATGCTCGCGAAGGAGGAGGCGGAACGCGTGAGGGAGAGGCAAGCTTTGCGCCCTCACGCCCCTAGTCGCCGCAGGAGACGCCCTGGGCGTCGGGAACTGGCAGCCGATTCCCGGCCACCGTAGGCGCGGGCTTGCGGCTTTGGGCGGGTAAGGACCAAGCCCGAGTCGACGGCGCGTTGTGTTCCACGCGCGCCTCAAAGAGATGTCAGCACTATTGACGGAGTCCGCTAGGGCCGATGCCAGCTAGGGTTGCGGGATGTTCGAAAGAGTTACCGTGGCCCGGCACAGGCAACAGAAGGAACACGGGTGGGTTTTAGTCAGTAAAAGTCTGACACGCCTTCCCGCTCCGCCCAGAGCGGGAGAAGTCATTTGATGATTTCCCATCCACAAAGAAAAAAAGGTAACCATTCCATCTGTCTATTTTTTACTCCAAAATCTACGAGGAAGCATTAGACATACTACTTTTATTCCTGTAGTTCTGACTTAGAGTTAAGGCAAATAAGCTAACCACCCGATTTAACTCCAGATCAAGATTGTTTACTGTTTTCTACTGCTATTTACCGATTAGAATTTCAAATCTTGGGCGAATATTTGAGTGAGTTCCTTCCAGTTTAGTAACATAATAGGTCTTAGTTAAATCAGATAACTCGACCAAACTTTACAGTATTTAAAACATGGTTAAAATATCCTTTTATGAAAGTTAAAAACTATTCGCTAGCAGTTTAGCATGAAACAACGGAACGTCATTTACTCGTCGGAAATATGCGCCCGGATTTTCCATTTCGCTTACTTAAGGCATTTTAGGCTTGTTTCCATAGTGTGCGGAGTTCACTTGGCTCTTTGTTGCTTACATTCCCTCATTCCCATGTGAGCCATTTCGCCAAGGATCGCACCTTTTCGGAATTATTCACGTCGTGAAACAGTCAGTGAGTTAGCTACAAAACGTGATTCGGATATTTTATGAGGGGAATTGATAGGCAGCGTAATGTAGGAAGATGAATGGATACTTTTGACGGCAAACAACAATGTTTTGACTTGTGGTGTTTAATTATTACTTCGAGTGACTAGTCTGTCAAGCTTTTTTTGCTACGAATTCTACAAAACGGAATTAAGATAAGATTAATGTAGGTAATTTTTTTGAAACTTGGTGATAACATTTAAACCTGTAATTAAAATAAAATGTAATAAGTCTAAATGTAACTTAATAAAATCCTACCCATATGCTAACACCACTAATTAGGTATGCCCTAAAATTATGAACTTTTCAAAAACTAACTTCAATTTTAGAATAAAGTTTGCGTTTTCCTTGCGATCAGGTGCGCTTACTTGCGTCCAATCCAACTGAGTTGCCAATATGTAATATAATAGAGCACTGGTATTTGCATCGTTAGCCAGCCAACTGGTTTTCTTAACAGGTTCACGCGCAGTAAACGAGACACAATAAAAGTTTCATTGTTTTTACTGCTATAGCCGTTTTGTGCTCTTGAAAGTGTTAAGATGTAACCAGACTGCGGCCGATCAACGTTGATGACCAGTCGACGTTGATCACCTCAAAATATATTCGATTTTCCTTATAGATGAAAGACCAATTATTTATCATTTATGAACGACCGTTACTTGTAAATTCTACCATCGATGACTGCCTCGTTGTTCTAGTGGTCGCATGCACTACTGCTGAGCGTGAGGTCCTGGGTTCGATTCCCAAGTCGGGCAAAGTGGTGATGAGTTGTTTCATCAGGAATTTCTCAGTAGCAGCCGGGAGTCTGGATTTGTGCCCGGTTTATGGCAAAAGGCTCGCCCCCTATTACATGGGACTTAAAACATAACTGGCGAAATGTGGGCGTGCTATAGGTACAAACAGGGGTGTGCTATAGGTCACCCAGGGGTTTCACGCCTGTATTCCCCCATCGATCGACAACGAAAGAAAACATCCGATATCGATCAATTAGAATTTAGCTGTCGTCGATTGACTGTAGTCTGGTTGCGCCTTTACAATATCTAAGTCTGATGAATCACTTCTAGTGTTAGTTTTATCCAATTAATGGCTACCAAATGATTTGGGTTTCCTCCAGTGTTGGTTTATTAGAATCTATGTCTCCCGGTATCTGTAATGTTTCCGGTATCGACGTCTTGTGTAGGTACCTACAGTGAAGGAATTAATATGGAAGTTTGGTTTACTCCGGCCATATTGTACGGAAACTTAGACATCGTTTCAATGTATTTGGATTGTGGTTTAGTTGTTAATGCGGAGTTGATGTTATTTATTGCTTTTTGTGTCACTTTTGAAATAGATACAATACGATAAAAAAAGGAGTTTATCTAATCTAGTCTATGAAAAACAAGTTAAAAGTTAGACACTGACTAAATAATTCAGTACTTACAGGTTTTCAATGAGATACCTATGAGACTGAAGCTAATTTGGTTTTAGAAACCTTTCAATTATGTCGTTTTTTACAAAAAATAATCTGGACCAGGTTTTAAATATTGTAAATTATCTTGAACATGTACAATTGTGGCAATTCTGAATTACCTACAAAAGTAATTTTGGATATTTTCGCCGAAATTGGCCGAGACTACCGAAATAATTATAAACTGAGGTAAAAGTACTTTATTAACTTTGTAGGACACGTCAGAAGCATCATTTTACCCGCAGCTGTACATTGTGGAGGTCAGAAAACAATAAAGTTCTCCTGTTAAATGAAAACGATATTTATCTTCATTTAGTTCGATAGAACTTTTGCGATTATAACGATCTAGAAATGGTGATACCTACTTTTTCAAGTGTCTTAAAAGGTGACTTTGAGATTCCGCCAAAGCATGAACGTAGTAACCTACTCAATGTACAGCAAGGGAACTTGATTCTTGATTGATTGAACCAGATTGAACCACTTCGTCAGTTTATTAATATATTTATTTATTATTATATATATATTTTTTTGAAGTTGTTTTGTTGTAGTTGAAGAAATTACTTAAAACTGTGGCGGCATATCTACATCGCCAGAATGGAACGCGTCACACTGACGTCACGCAAAATCCTGCATCGCGCAATCAGAGTTTACCGCGCGACTAGCATATATACAACATCCTACATCCCGACATCAACCGTGGGGCAGTAGCCCACCAGACACAACACCCGTCTGGTCGGAGGATCCTCCCTTTTCTATGGAGGATGAGTGAACTTTACACCCTGTTCCTCATGCCTCTATACTGGTGACCCCGAACATGAACGTCAGCGCAGCCTTCGTGCAACTACTACAGCGTGACGTCATCGGCATCACTTCCTCGAGCTTTCGAGCGGCGAGTCACACAGCCAGCCAGCACCCACGGCTGCAACGGGTATCCTGACCACCAGCATGCAGCGACCGCGCATACCTGGTCATCACCCTCAGCCTCATCAGCAACTTTGGCACAGCACACTGCACTCTCGGCCGGTCAAACAAGCAAAGCCCTTCAAACCTCTCCTGGTCGACGCCAGCAGTCAGCCTCAACCCGGCGCTGTACCACATCCGACGCACTGGAGCATAACGCAGCGCCACCCCGATTCACTGGGGACATCTACGCAGACAGTTCCGACTCACCGTGAACTATGCGGCACCCGGTTCCGACTCACTGGAACCTCAACTGGCCCTGGCAAGCATCGCAAGATACACGACTCTGCCCACTATCGACCTCCGGTCTCCGGAGGGGAGTGAAGTGGCGGCATATCTACATCGCCACATGCGAAACGCGTCACACTGACGTCACACAAAATCCTGCATCGCGCAATCAGAGCTTACCGCGCGACGAGCATAATTATATACAACATCCCGACATCAACCGTCGGGCAGTAGCCCACCTGACACAACATCCGTCTGGTCGGAGGATCCTCCCTTTTTTATAGAGGATGAGTGAACTTTACACCCTGTTCCTCATGCCTCTATAAAACTATCGGCTTCCTATACTCTTTGGTCGAATCAATCAAGTTCTTTGTTTATACAAAAAAAGGGCTGAATAATGATGAGTAATACAATAACTTACCATCCATTGAGCGGTACAAGTATCGGTTTGTCGTAACCATCGCACCAGGCCATTGCAGCGGTCACCAGTGTCGCCAGGACCCCGCGCCGCGCCACCGCAGGCCGCAGCCACGCTATAATCTATGAAAGCAGACAATAATCTTATTACTAAAGATTTGGAGGACTTACTGTTGGAAAATTTTTGCGAAGGGGTGAAGTTCGAGACTAGCTGTGGGAACCCGATATATGCACGTGAGTAAAGCCGCACATTAGATTGCTCTCAATAGATTAGACTGCCTCGTTGGTCTAGTGGTCGCAAGCGCTACTGCTGAACATGAGGTCCGGGGCTTGATTCCCAGGTCGGGCAAAGTGTTATCGGGTTTTTCTATCTGGAAGTTCTCAGTAGCAGACCGGAGTCTGGATTCGTGCCCGGTTTATGGCAAAAGGCTCGCCCCCTATTGCATGGGACTTACTCAAAATTGCTTTCGTAAGCTGATATTATAGATAAAACACGGATTATTGAAAGTTTTCAGAAACCTGCTGCTTTTGAAAACTTACAAAAATCAAGAAGGAAAACAAGAAAGAAATCTCGGAAGGCTAGAAAAGGAGCCATTGAAATCAAAGTAGGTATCTTTACTTAACAGTATTTTAATAATTACCCATTAAATTAATATTATTTATTAGTTCGCCAATTGATTACATTTTTCAAAAAAGCATCTTTTCATTTAGCATTCTTAAAAATTTGGTTCCGTGCGATCGAGAGAGGTGACAAAATGTGACAGCCCTCTTATGGCTAAAACCCCTCCAAATCTTCATTCTCAATATTTTTTCTTACACTGTCTAAAATAAATCCCTCATACTCAAAGTCTTTATAGCTATCTATTGAATTCGTGACTGTACGTTAGCCAATTTCGAAAGTTGGGGAGAACAAAGGCTTATTGAAACTCGTTAAAGGGTTTTGTGGGGGCACTTTATTGATTGATACTTGATCCGCGATCTGTTATCCCTTACGTCCATTCATATATATTTTTTCTAAAGACATTTTTTATACTTAAGTTTTACATAAATGATTTTTACTAGACCTACGTGATGGAGGAATAATATTTGTTGTCGTTTGACTGAGAAATGACATTTCGTGAGAAATAAGGTGATACAAAACCAACACAGTCAAAGATTACCTTACCATGTTACTAGACCGTGGTGGAATAATAAAACATATTATGTTTTGATTTTTGTTGTGTTTTTGTAAGACGACACCGTAGACTGCAGGAGCTGGCTCTCTGGCTCAGGAGTTGGCGCTGGCTGGGTGGTCCATTTGGTTGTGTGGCCTTCGCGGCAGGATGCCGCCAATTATTCCGCGTTGACCAACGATGTCAAGCGTTTATTTGGGCCAGAATCTGGAGTCTACGACACCTCGCCGGACGTAATTACGTTGAACAACGATTTTTTACGATATTTTTACATACTAGCTAAGTAACGTAGTTAGTAACTCTCTGCAAATTTTTAATTCGTTCACAATTTTATTTTAAATTTTCAAGCCTGTAGAATGCGAGATACCTTGGTTCTCTGATCTCTTTTCCCTTTACGGTTTATCTTGGGAGCGTTACCTAATAGCGATTGCAATTGACCTGTTAGGACGTCTATTTTTTCTTTCGATATTCACGTACTTTACCCTATCAGACCAAAGTTCTCTGCTATTTATCTTCTTTTTTTATAAATCAACCAGCAACTTTATGATACCTTAAATATTCATTTTTTTTTACTTTTTATACTAAATTGCAATCGTGTTTCGGCGAAAAAGTGTTTTTGCTTTCATTTTTTTTTCGCTACAAAATGGCGCCTGGCGCCCTCATCTTTTGTTTGGTTATTTCTTTAATTTTAGAATAAAAATGCAGAAAATAAGCATGTTACGTTGTGCTCCAAGACTATACGTTATTATTATTACAAACAGTATTTTAACTTCGTTGTTTTATGTATATCCTTAAAACGGAGCTCAGTGGCCACTATTTTCCGTTTTAAGGATTATAATAAAACTTAATGTAAAACTACCGTTTGCTTATTTTCTTCATTTACATTGTAAAATAAAAGAAATAATCAAACAAATGGTGTCATCTTAAATTAAACACAGTTAATTTAACCCTTTCTGATACAAGGGTTAGGTCTATGATCCACAAGGGTAACTTACCCATCTTGATAAAAATAATGGTGGGAACTTGTGTTTAAAAGTGTGTTGTGGTAGCGTGGTAGTGCTTTATGGCAAATAACTGATGCTATAAGGTTTACCTTTATTATCCTAGACCTTACGTTTTAATTTCAAACTTATCATTTTCAGGGTTCAAGTTTGTTTTCTTCTTTACCAACCAACCTTTTATTTAAATATACTTGCCTCTACGAAAGTAAGTAATTAATAATTATAAGCAAGGCCAAATTACCTGAGCTCCCAACTGCATAGGATCCCTGGTGAGGATATCACTGGATTTCCTGACTGCTCCATACACTAGTTCCACGTCTCGGTCCAGGATGTAGCACCGCACGTGTTCCAGAATACATCGGAGATACGATATAGTTACTGTTTGTACCTGTGGGGGATAGCGTCATGGTTAATTGAAAGGCTTGTGCAGTGCAATGTTGCTAGGTTTTATTAAGGGGGAAGCGCTAAGGTATCCCGATAAATTTAAAAAAATTCTTACGATTTTCGGCAATTTGCAGCTCAGAGTCTGGGTGTATGTTCATTAAACTATGATTCGCGACCGTAACAAATATGTATTTACAGAATTATAATCATTAGGATCAGTAATACAACTCCTTAACAGGTTCACACGCGGTACCTAAACGGGACACAATAGAAGTTTTATTGTTATGACTGCTTTAAGAGCCATATAGTGTCATTAAAAAAGTGTTAGATTGCCCTCAAATGTCAAGATTTCTTGAAATAGTCGTTATATAGGGCAATATTAACTTAGAGAGTTGTATTGATGATTTTAATGATTGTAATTCTATAAATACAGGTTTTTTAAGGTCGCGAATCATATTTTGATCAACATACAACCTGATACTGATCTGCAAATTGCACCAAACGTAAAAAAATTTGAAGTCCGTGGGTTACTCTGGCGCTTTCGCCTTAAGAAGGGTTCGAGCCCTACTGATTCTTCTTCTACAAAGTCTTTCGTTTGTATAGATACTTCTACTTCAAAATGTGTTGTAATAATTTCATAAACTGGGTATTGCAAATGGTTTCTGGTTGACTAATCAACACAAAAATTTGCTATCAGACTGTCAAAAGTATGTTAACTGCTTTGAACAGCAAAAAGGTCAGCTCTGATATCCATTAACAACTAACGAACCGTTGTTAAAAAAAAAACAAAATATACCACTGCAGGTATATTTTGCTAACAGTATCATTCTCTCTTAATGATACTATACAGGGCGTCCCACCGATATGCCACATGGAGGGAAAGTACCTTGAATATTGTAGATGGAACATTTTACTGAAAGAAGACATTATTTGAATTTAAAAAACAATTTAAACTGCATTCATAGATATTTAAATAATTACATGGTTGAACCGGAAATCGAACCCGTTACATGAGAAAAATAATCACATAAACATAACATCACGCCTTGTTTCCCCGAAGGGTTAGGCAGAGGTGTACCTATAATACACCCACATTTCGCCAGTTATGTTTAAGTCCCATGTAATAGGGGGCGAGCCTATTGCCATCTACCGGGCACAAATCCAGACTCCGGGCTACTACTGAGAAATTTCAGATAGAAAAACCCAATAACACTTTGCCCGACCTGGGAATCGAACCCAGGACCTCATGCTCAGCAGTAGCTTTATCATACCGATCGAAATGCTTCATCATAAGGATTATTTTTTGCTAAATAATATAATGTCAAAAATAAAAGGAACACCATGAATTTTAACATTACTAATACAGAATTAATCAATTAAACAAATGCTCAAAATGAGCCCCTTCCTGTTGAGTCCATTTCTGAAAAAAATTCACATCAAATGATAAAATTCATGGTCTTCCTTTTATTTGTGATACTATGTTATTTAGCAAAAAATAATTATTATGATAAAGCCTTTCGATCGGTATGATAAAGCTACAGGATGATTATTTTTCTCATGTAACGGGTTCGATTCTCGGTTCAACCATGTAATTATTTAAATATCTATGAATGCAGTTAAAAAAAAAAAAATTATTTCAAATAATGTCTTCTTTCAGTAAAATGTTCCATCTACAACATTCAAGGTACTTTCCCTCCATGTGGCATATCCGTGGGACGCCCTGTATACAATACATTGTATTGTTTCCCGACCGTTAAACTTGGTCATTTCAGTCCAAGAAGTAACGTTTTAATGGGTGTACCGCCTTACATAAACTTGGTCACCCCACTCCATTAACAGCGAAACTTTGAAAACTATCTAATACCTGCCCACGGTGGTTCGGCCGATACTAATTACACCTTTGAAACATTAAAGGGACTGGCCGTTGAAAGAAGCGTTTTGTAATCGTTCGGTAGATCGATCAATGATAAGCTTGGTCAAAAGGCGTGGCTTTTAACAAATTAAATGGAATTGCTTGATCGGAAAAGCAGATACTTAAAATGAAAATGGTGATTCTTAAATTAGAAAGGCGTCGACAATTTTCTAACTAAGAATAGAATGATTTATGAGCCGAAATGGTAATAGAATTACGGCCTAATGTTAAGGTACTTACTTTGTCCATTAAAAGGCATACTTAGCTTCAGGGGACATCAAAGGAGGTAGACACCTGACAGAGATAGGAAAAAAACGAAAAACGGTGCCATGATTGCCATAATTTTTATCTATGAGTTATTTTATAGACCGAGTTAGTGGGTTTTGTTTTATTTTTATTCATTTAGACTTGTCGTTCGATGATAATGTTTTTCTGTTTATAAATATGTGAATTTTGTTTCTCTATACATAAATTAGCTAGCATTCAATTCAATGCAAGTTTTACAATTTGCTAAATAATTATTTTGCACGCTAGCAAAGCATGAACCAGCTGGTAAAATTGTTATTGAAATTCTACCCTTTGACATCGATAAAACGATTAGTTGTAAGCACGAAGTAGTTTCAGTTTGTATTTCTATTCAATAGACGAATTGTATTCAATGAACCAATATTGGTTGGTTTGTAAAACCATTTATTAAAATCAATGGTTGCTTTATGTGCCCAAACGGAAACGTTTAGACTTTTGTGAAGAATGAAACAACTTACCGATGCGAGTAAAAAATCGAAATTGCAGACAGTGAGGTCCTTTAGCTTGGAAAAGTCTCCAGCCAGTAGTAGGTGTAGCCAGGATTCTTCTACGTGCCGCTGAGTGAATGCTGCCGCTGTTCTGCTGGCCGAATGGAATGGGGTCGAGTCCAGGAGGGCATCGTCGTCGTTCTCCACGCAACCTATTAGGACACGGACTATGATTGGGTTTAGTATAGCTCTGTATAATATAGTAGATACAAAAATGTATTTATTATGTCGCAGATGGATTGTAGAATCAGCTGTTTTACATATCCGCTAGTTATTTACAAAACAGCTCCGTATGTGAACGACGTTTAGCATTTTTTCAATAATTACTGAACGTTAACACGCAGAATTGCATAAACGTTTGGCATTTATAAATGCAGCGGGTCAACGATTAGAGGTTATGAAAAACAGTGTGAAATGAAACGTCAGAATGTAAATTTTAGCTTTAAATTGTGTTGCTCGTGGCTCTGTGTGTCATAACAACAACAGTGGCATCCGAAACCAAAATAAATAAAACGACTAGTGTGATTTTAAGGAAAATTTTAACATTAAGTTATCAAAGTTCTATAAAGTCAAAGTCAGTCCTAATAATACTAAATAGCCAAGTAACTGCGACAAACTTGGAAATAGCGCTCGGCAGCCGCTGCCGCGGCACCGCTTGCATCAGTTGCTCGGTTCGCGCGCGGTTGGTCACAGTTCTAAATTAACCTAAACCAATTAGTCAGGGTACCCTAGCTTAATTACTGCAACACACTAAACGTTTATTGTGACTGCAGATAAGTCATTCTGCATTACGTCTAAACGTAACGCAATGACAATCCAGCTGAACGTCGTTCAGCTGTTTTACATAACGGAGCTGTTTTGTAAAACAACTAGCGGTTATATAAAACAGCGGCTTCGACAATCCATCTGTGGCATATACATACCTATGTTTAACATAATATTCTAGATTTAGAAAACGCCATGTCATTTACACTTCGTACTTTAATTATTTATCAGTAACTGATACAAATGTATTTTCAAGCTTTTAGTCAAAAATAATAATAGAAATACAAAAAGGTTCCACGCATGTAAGTACTCGTGTTGAAGGTCCATTACGATACTGATACATAAAATATCCATTTATTTCAAAACTAATCCATCAATGGACGTAAACGTGTCCCTCATGGGCCTTTGTATACAAAATCCATTACATTACTCGTACCTATGTTAAAACTTGACATTTTCAAAGCTAAAGTAAACAACAAAGTGTGTTACCATTCTGGAAACAATACGCCCGACTGAAATACAACGTGAAATATCCACTTTGGATGGAAAGGTTTGGTTTTCATCATCTCGGATATCTAAAGGAGTTTTCTTTGTGTGAAGGCGCAATAGATGTACGGAATTCAATCAAAAGGAATTGAATGGCAGTTTCACGTTTTGGTGTATTTGGGGACACGTTTTCGTTCAAACTGATAAAGTATTGTGCACCTTGCCTTTCGTCCGTTCCATCTATATTTACGATGAATCCTGTTTATTATATTCATTATTAAAATTTTTAGGGAAACTGGCATTTCTAACATACCAGGAACAAGAATTGGAATTTAATATGAAATTATTGGCGTATTAGCGCGCATCGTTGACGTTGTCAACGACATTATTAAAACGAGATTACGTGGTTCATTTGCTTAGGATCAGCGCCTTTATGGAATTTTGTATGCATTATGAAGAAGGCACGCGAAGGATAGATAAAAGTACGGAATAAAGGTATTTTAATGTCAGCAGAATTTAGTAATAAATCCACTGACTCAATATTAAATTCAAGTATTCAAGTAAAATATTTATGGTACCAGAAGCATAAAATGCAAGTTGTATATGAAGTTTACCTTAATGTTGTAAAATTACAATGAGTATGTTTCTCTTCACTTTGTAAATTACACAAGTTTCAGTTCACGAATTGTAATGAAGTTTGGTCCGAGTATAACTCCCTGAGGGACACTTGGGTTTATACATTGAATGGCGAAGGAATCGATGGCTATCGCTTCGTATTTTTGTATTGTAACTACATAGTAATAATTTTGTGAAAAGATTTAAGATAAAAGTTTCCGCCGTGATCTTTAGTGGCATCTACATCTTTAGCGTCTTTAGAATATAAATAGAATATTTTGATGACAAAAAGGCGTGGGATTGAGCTGCTCCAACAAATTTTAACTAATTTTAATTTTTTTAATATACATACTGATTTTTTTTTGTTCTTTTCTTTTTGTTTTTTTTTTTCTTATATACACATTGTCATTGATGAATGTTATATATACAATGACATGAATATTTACTTTGTAAAATTTAATATTATTTTAATTACTGTGAATGTGAAGACTATGTGGGTCCTTGTTTTTTTCTTTTTCTTTTCTCAGCTTTAATCATAGTTTGCCAGTTTGAGTAAATAATGCGGCCTACCCAAATGTCCTTTCTTTGGTATTGTTCGTCGAATCGTTGAGCTCGTTAACTTTTATGTTGAGCTGTACGATTACTGACAGATGCTTGCACTGACTGGACAGGTCCACTCAATCTGTGTGGTTCTTTCCTCAAAAGACCATTTCAGACACCAACCTACATGGTCTTCACATGATCTGACCAAGATTATGTCTGGACTTTAAAAGAGACTGTGACCTCTGAGTTTGTTTCGGCCTTTCTTCTCAGAGTAGTCAGATAGGAAACGCCGGCCTCATCTAGTTTTAAAAAAAAAAAATGTTTGAGATGTTAAAGTGTTTGTATAAACCTACTTACAGAAATAAAATCATTTATCATTAACAATACGCCTCTGCGAGTTCCATTTCTAATCATAGAATATTTTTTATGCTACAACAAAAAAACTCAACTCACCAGGTTCCTGGGCTTCAGAAGTATCCGTATCATCAGCTTCGTGTAGGAAGTTAGCGAAGTGTAACGCAGCCAAGTCCGAGTGGGCGTCTCTAAGAGCAGCTTGTGATCGCACGTAGCGACGTCGAGCTCGCGAGCTGGCGGCCGCTGCTCGCCAACGCCAAGTACACCGGCCCGATACTACGTTCTCCGATATTAAGTTTTCTGTGGAGAATTTAGGAGGTCAGTAAACATTGAAAGTATATTTTCTTTTTTTGGAAAGCAACGTTTTAGTCCTTTGAAGAAATAATGAATTATACTGGATATAAGAGTAGGCGAAGACCAAGAAAAATGGATGAATTACAATGCGAAAGAAGATATGGCGACAAACCGAGACGTTCAGAGGAAGAATGCAGCGACGACCACAAATAAATTGGGATGAAGGTAGCAAGACGACGATGACCAAATTATACATACGATCAATAATCTTGATGTACTGAATGGTTGATTAACCTCAATATGCGAGGCAGTATGGTAAAATTTGTTATTTCGTTGGCAAGGAGCAAACAGTCTATGCTAAGATAATAAGCAAGCTTTATAACATAAGATAACATAATCATCTCCACATAAAAACGAAACAAAACTCGAATCAAGACAATAAAAAGTAACAACCAATTTATATTTATGTATTTCGAATCGACACTGTTCCATAATCAGACAGCTCTACAGATAAAATAAATAATAACAATGAAACAAAATTATTGGAACGAATTTTATTAGCGATTTAGAACACGTATCGTGTAATAATATGAAGTAAAAAGTAGGTGGATTGTAATTGAATTACATGACAACAAAACTGGAACAGGTGCTACAGAGAATATTGTTTGTTACCGAAACGCCAGTTGTAGTTTCAGAATTTTGATATTCGAGTTCGTACGATATAGATACAAAAAGTCTGACTCGACTGACTGGATTCAGACTTTTTGTGTCCAGATCTGAATGGATTAAATGGTGCGAGTAGACCCGAATCATACATATGCTGGAGTTTCTTTTCAATCAGATGATTTAATATTAACTTTTAGTGGTAGGTTATGTATGTATATTGTCTTATTTTTGCATCGAATAATGAATGGCAAATAAACTAAATATGTTACAGTAAAAGTTAAGCACAGCGTGTATTTTGATAAGCGTACGTTTTTATTTGATCTCGAAAACAATGTGAAAACAAAACTGGCCCGATCAGAGGATTAAGTTGTTCCAGTGAGGCTCGATACTGATATTGGTGCGATTAAATATTATTATTATAGGACAAACAATGACATTATCGATATTTTCCCAACACTGCTCTCGTATAATCAAATTTGAGGTCCGCAAAATTCATGAAATTCGTATTGGAGACTATATTTAGGATAAATAAATATTATATTTTAAATAAATATCTATTAGGATGTTATTTATAACGTCTTGATCGATTGATTTTCATACCAGCTTCCTGATCACACGCTTTCTAAATTGACATTTGATTCAAATTCTTTCAACATAATTATTGGTAAGTTTCAAGTTTTGAACGCTTCGCTCAAAACATATTTTCATAGAATTCATATTACTATGAATTGAAGAGATGTTCGTATTTATAGGATGCACTTGTGTATTCATAGCACTAAGTTTGCGGGCACGAAACTAGCGGCGGTCGACCGATGGCGACTGTGGGGTGGTGCGGTGCGGCGGCGGCGTAATCAAAAGTATAGCAGTCTGAAGAGACGCGCACGAAGCAGGCGAGAGCGGCGCGGGGCGATCGAGCGATGCATAGGCGGTGGTGGCGCGGTGGCGACGCGTAAGCGACGGGAACAAACTTGTTTGATTTCGCCGCTCGACGGCCGCTACTTCCTACTGGATCGACCGCCAGTTTTGTGCTCACCCCAAGCCCGCTGCTGGATCGCCCCGCCCCGCGCCGCTCCGCTGTGGCCATCGCTCGACCGCCGCTGGTTTCGTGCCCGCAGGCAAAACCTCTTCATGTGAAAGTTTTTCATTGTAGTGAAAAAATGATACATTCGCAGACAAGCCTTTTTGTAATAAAATACAGAACATAACATCACGCCTTGTTTCTCCGAAGAGTTGGGCAGAGATGTACCTACTCATATACATACCCACATTTCGCCAGTTATGTTTAAGTCCTATGGGGGCGAGCCTATGGCCATCAAACGGGCACAAGTCCAGACTCCAGGCTGCTAATGAGAAATTCCAGACAAAAAACCCAATAACACTTTGCCTGACCTGGGAATTGAACCCAGGACCTCATGCTCAGCAGTAGCGCTTGCGACCACTAAACCAATGCATAAAAAAAATGCATACACATTTTTAATAATACCGTAAGTAGTTTATATTTCTTCTGTTTTGGTTCACTGAATAATATAAAGTCGATTAACGAACCTCAATGATGATAACGATTAAAAAGGGGCGGGCTGTTTCGTCTTCTCCTAAAAATATAAACAGCTCTGTGATTGACTGATTCAACGCATAGTCTAAACCGCTAAACTGCTAAAGATAGATAACGTGAACTGTGGAATATAGGTTCAAAAGGATTTTATGAAAGTCAACCACGGCACGAATCTAGCGGATGGTTTAAAGTTGTATGCGAAAAAGATGACAGGAAACATAACTGTCATAGACGTAAATGGCGAAAATGGCACAAAAAATGGAACTGAGATATAAACCAAAATACTACTTACTCATCATACATTTGGCGACACAAATAGTAGAGAAGTTGAAGTTGGCTTCCTTCAGTGTTATAACCGCGTCGCTGTTACTAGTCGGCATCAGTAGTTCCAATAGTTCTAGCTCAGTCAGCCCGAACTCCGAACAAGTTATGTAACCTATGGATAATGTGAGAATTGTGTGAGACAGTTGGGAGGTTGTAATGTAGGTATTTGTTGGATTAAAGTTCTGTTTATATGACGGGGTTTCAACAAAATATATCTAAATTAAAAAGTAAAACTGTCACTTATTTCTTTGAATAATTATTTGAAAAATTTAAAACTCTGTTGAAAGGAGCATTGATACAACAAAATATTATACCGATATTTCAGAAAAATCTGTCTGGACATCCTACGATTATAATGTTTACATTCTTGTTTACAATCTAATATGTGTCAAAAACTATTTTATCTAAACTCAGTGTTTTCTCTTGACTATCAATCTTAAAACTACTAAGTAGATACTTACTTGCTAATTTACTAAACGCTTTAGAACCGAAGACCACTTCTAAGTTATCGAAGGCACCATCAATAAAGTCTCCGTAGCTATTATTCTCCGGCGTCTCCCCTATCGCGTCCAACAAATAGTAACAGTTTTGAACCTTGAACTTTTCTTTCTGAGCTGGAGTCAGCTGCAGTTGCTCTAAAGATACGGCACTAGTACACACAAGGAACACATTTCTTGGCAACGACATCGGCAGCCAAGATAAACCCGTCACTATATCACACTCCAAAGGATTCACTCTATGAACATTATCGATAAATATCAACAAAATCTCATTCTCCATCTCCTCACATTTCCTAAGCAGACTTTGGAACCAATTGTTAATATAAAGAGGATCAAAACTCGCATCTTTTGGCAAGTAACCTTCGGGAATGTTTAAAATTATCGATATTTGTTGACACATCACTCGTAGCAGTTCCAAGTTATAGGCCGATCTCGGTGTGGAAGCAGAAAATCTTACTATCCTCAGAACAGGCTTCGGGAAAATTTCTTCGCATTTGAAGTAAAGGTGTGTCAGTAAGGTGCTTTTTCCTGATGCATCTGGGCCATATATTAAAGCCGGTGGATGCCGCGTTCGATTTTCGTAATTTTCCTTAGCGTTATTTAAAATACTTTTGGCTGCATCTTCAATTTGCTTAACGTTAACCTTATACAAACGATTATGTTCTATACATATCCTAAGATGAGTGATGTGTTCCAGAAATACTTCCTGAAAGTTAAAAGGAAAACTAATAAATTATTCATGCGAGAGAAGTTGTCATATGAAGGTAGTTAAGCTTGTTCGACACTTGAGACTTAAACTTGTGAGTCTGGAGTCTGTTATTTGATGTCTTTTTGCAGAATTTATATGAGTATTTGTTTTGGTAGTTAGTTTAAATTTTGATGGCTTGGATTTGTCAAAATATTCTAATATACTCAAATTACCTGTACAGTCTTTTTTCTTCCCTTCCCCTGATCGGGTTCGGTGCTAAGGCTCTCGTCGACCAATGAACTGATCACAACTTGTACCTTCTCCCTGAAAGGAGCTAACTTCTCTTCGTTGTCAGATGCTCCGTCTGTTCTAGACGAATCTGCTGACAATGACCTATGGAGAGACACTACATATTAAGAAAGAAATATTAGTAAAGGACACTATTCTCTGGATATGTCAAGATAGATTTGAAAGCTCCGGGCATTCACTAGACGTTAATAAATTATATCCACTGCTCTGTAACTGTATATAAGAAATTGGCAATAACTCTTGCCAAAAAATGTTATCGAGTGTCCCGCATTTGAAAATGTAGTACCTAAGAAATGTCTTGCAATGGTCTTATCGATTTGTGTATCTAAGATTTCATTTTATTGGTTACTAATAAAAGCTTTCATAATTGCATTCATGTTCTACGTAAATTCTTTTACGTTCATAGCCTCTTAACCAACGTTAAGGGGGAAGCGCAAAGGTAGCCCGCGAAATTCAATTTTTCTTACGATTTTTGCAATTTGCAGCAGACACTGGTCTGGATGTATGTTGATTAAAGTATAATTCGCGTCCGTAACAAATATGTATTTACAGAATTATAATGACTAGAATCAGTAATCCAACTCCATAAGTTAGTATAATCCTCAAATGTCAAGATTTCACGAAATAGTCATTTAATAGGATTACTTGGTCTTAAAGAGTTGTATTGATGACTTTTTGTAAAATCATATTTTAATCAAAATACAACCTAATACCGACCAGTTAATTGGAAAAAACGTAAGAAAATTTTAATTTTACGGGCTACCCTGCCGCTTTCGCCTTAAAAGCTTTTTCCAGAGACAGGACAAACATCTTAATGAATTTATAATTTGAAAGCCTCAAATTTCATTATTTCATGAACTTTTGCATTAATGACTTAATGAGAAAGGTTAAAAGTTCAGCCTTGTACGTCTCGAGCTATTAAATATAATTATTTTATACTTAACTATGATGTATGATAATGGCTAGAGTTTGAGTAAAATTTTTAATGCAATCTAATTTTAATAAACCTGAAATTCATTTTAGTTGACTGTTAATGATTCTCTTGTATAACTAATGTAATGCAAAGTGCTGAATATGAGATTGTTAGTGACTTTAATGACGTAGTTGTCAATTAATGTAATGTTTTGTCGCGGTTCAATAAAGGGCGGAGATACATATCTATACTTGATAATTTAATTAATTAATAAAATAACAAAATTATATCCTAACTTAACTAAAACTATTCACAAACTAAAATATGGCGTCGAAAAATTCCTCCGCATCGCTGTCGACTGGTAATGTACCCAAGAGACTGGCGGCATTGCCACGTTGTATGGCAATGCTTAGCCTCTGGCCAAGGTAAAAGCCGGCCCTTGGGTCACGGGAAGTGTCAACTAGCCGTTTGGAGATTTCGTTAAACAAACCATGAGCGCTCGGACCCCACGGCCCGAGGGTTTCAACCCCAAACGGCTCGAAAATATAATTACCGATAAGGTTTTTATACTTTCGCCGCTTGAGGTTTTCCGCAGCCGCAGCAGCAGCGCCAGCACAGCACGCCGAGCCGGGAGAATGGGATGGCGCAAGAGTGTCGACACAAGTTTCGTCCCACACTAAAGGCCTACCCACCTTCCATGGAAATAAAGACATGCCGTCAGGTCTCTTGCCATCGACGCGTGCCAAGCCATTGGGTTCTAATACAGCTGGGACGTCGACGGTGACAAGTACGGTACTTAATTGTTTTGTATTATAAATAAAACTAAAGTTAATAAATTAAATAATATCTTCCGAGGAATTGCAATTTTTCTTTCTTTATAAAATCTATCTGAGATTATAATATTTTTTACGGTGTCACTTATTTTGCATATGAGTGAAACGGTTGAGGCAGTGCAAAGGAATAAGAGAATTCACAAAAATACATACGAAATACACGCGTTCAAGAAAATAAACTATTAATAGGCGAGGTTTATATTTCTCGAGAAAAATATGTTTTCCTTTATCCTCTTTGACATAACTTGACTCGTAATGTACGTCGAATAGAACCTTAACTGCGACAAAGACTGACAATACAAAAAGGCAGGAAAACCTTTTGTTAGATTGTCTTTTGTTATCTTAATCAGAAGCCAGAATATTCACACAGACAAGGTCAAAGTTCTTGAGGAATTTATCATGGATTATGAGAAAAACACATTTTTAATAGAATGAATTTTGTAAGTAGGTAAAATTTTCACAGTAAGGTTTAATGCAGGGAAAAGGCCTGTTCTCTTTGATCTTAGGCCATAACGAGATTGTTACTCTTCTTTGGTATCACTATGTTTGCGATTCCTGTAAATTAGTGATGTTCAAGATGAAAGCATCTTATATTATGAATTTACAGTTAGGCGTGGTACACTCGTTCGGTTCAGCATTAAGCGGCATAGTCGGACGACAAAATTGAATATAATGTAGTAAGTAAATATTGCTTCGCGTCGGCTTTGTTGTTCAACAAATAGGTATTGACGTATCGAATATAATATAATATGTATATAAGGGGTATCTATTCATACACGAAATCTCTTAAGGGGTCACTGTACTCATCAATATGAACAACTTTTACTATGGGACCAAACCTGCAATCGCGAAAAAAAATCATCTATTCCGTACATTTATGTTCGCATAACTCGTCAAAATGTAGGGACCAGCTGATTTTTATTTCGCGATTTCAGAGTTGATCCCATAGTAAAAGTTGTTCATATTGATGAGTACACTGACCCATTAAAAGATTTCGTGTATGAATAGATACCCCTTATATGGAGCCAAGTAACTTAATTAACCATTTAGATAACAGCCTAGCCTTTGGAAGTAGCGGTCGTCGGCCGCTACCGAGGCGCCGTTCGCTTCGCTCGCTCGGCTCGCGCGCGGTTAGTCACAGTTCTAACCTAACCCATTTGGTCGGGTGCCCCGAGTTACTTCGAACAATTCGGTTCGCACGTGATTGGTCACAGTTTCTACCTGATCTATAATAGAATATCATTCAGGCCGCTAGTTGAATGGCACCGTTTAGTCAAAAGGCTAAACTGTTACCTGAAAGGATAATTAAGCTAGTTGGTCGTGACATAATATACCCGAACAAGTGAGGAGTACGCATTGTTACTTGATATGTTCGGTTTATTAACCTGCAAGCCTGTAATATAATTTCTCGGTATATATATGGGTACTTACTCTAACGTAATGATGTGTGTTTCAGGCAACGCGTCTTCCATTTTTCTTCTTAATTCTTTTAATCTGGTGTGTGCCAACACTGTGAATTTGGAGTCGTCTGGTTCCAGGTCTGGTACATCTCTTACTACGGCTACCACCCCTTTTGGATGATTGCCGTTTGTAAGGAGTTCTGAAAAGAGATTCGGGTTAGTTTCGATGGAATTGTTGATAAATTGAGAGTAACAGAATAATGTAATGAGATATATTGTAGAGTACCTACTGATGTAAGAAAAAACATCCGAATTTACTGGCATTTTTGAGTTGAATACCTACTCTTATTCAGTTTACTAAGAGAATAGCTGTAATTTTGAAGTTGGAGCTAGATCAGATCCTAATGTTAAATGTAAACAAAATGGTGTCATTGTTTTAACATTATCCAAACAACGTATATTCTTTCGATTACGATAGAAGTCATATTTTACTGACAAAACAAATCCAAAAAGCATTCGATTTATCTCCATTACAGCTAAAAAGACAGGCACAAAAACAAACGACCATCGTCATCGGTAAATAAAATTTACATCCCGCTGCGCAAAATAATACCACCATTGTTTCCAACAGCACTAGTGGAAACTAAAAGGTGGATAAAAACATTTCCAGTACAGAGTGAGGCACAGTAGCTACAGCCAACAAAAGAGTGAGGTATGCAGGCAAAATATTACAGTGTTAAAAAATCTGCTGCTACCTACATTTTAATTGTGTAGGGAAGAGGAGATTTTTTAATTAAAAACTTCTTTAGGCGCGTTGAGCGCTTTTTGGTAGGGGAAAACCTTACGGGTTCGCAACATGCGACATGCTCCAACGAGTTCAACTACTCAACGCTAGAGGGCACTGTAACCAAATTACTCTGCTTAGCTCTTTGAAATCTAAAGTTTTAAGTTTTCACTTCTATCAGACTGGGACTGGGGACTGCCCCATGACTGCCCATTTTTTCATATTTTTTTTTGACTGCATATTTTTTTCTGTTTGGTTCAATTGTAAAAGTTGTTTATTTTCATGAGCACTATACTCCCTTAAAGTATGTCCCTTGTTTAACATAACATCTTGTACTTATTAACAAAAACCTTACTTAAGCTGGAAATGTTGATTGTTATTTGAACCAATGAAGCGTCGATTTATAAAACAATTTGTTTATCTACTCTTAGGTGTTGTTGCGAGACTCACGAAGTCTCTTTCGCTTTGTGAATGTGAACCTTTTAAATTAAGACAGACTCTGACGACCTGCAACTTTTAAATATACACTTGTAAGAAACATGAAAGAAAGAATATAAAATTTGACCCCGGAGTGGACTGGGCTGGAATTTATTTGCTGGACTTGCACAAAAAAGTTGATCAAGTTAGCTGTCTGCACACTTAACTCTTTTGTTGTCTGTACAATCCTCAATTCTCGTAATACCTAGTATCGCTAACAAATAAAATGTGACGATATTTTCAACCGGGCTGCTGTTTCCGCGTAATTGGATCGTAGCAAGGAACCAAGAAAGTCGATATGCTTTAAATATCTACACAGAGACAAACAGATTGGAGGAATTTAAATTTTTTATTCTGTGGGTGCACTATTGTTAAATATGTAGTGTCAGGATGGTAAGTAACCCTTCGTCTACTTCTTTCATTTGTGCCAATTGCCATTGCAATGCTGCCAGCCGTTTGGGCACTTTTCCTGTTGACAGCGATGCATACCTAGGATTTTTTTATAAATGATGATTCTATTCACTCTTTTTTTATATACGTGTACATTATTATTATTTTAAATCTGTTAGCTTACATATTATGTAATTTTAAAATAAATAGTATTGAAAATATATGCCAATTAGCAAGATTAGTGGGCGAACTACGCAGGCTGCCAGACGTAAGCACATTTAGGTAATGTGTATATTTCAGATTCAGGACAACTTTATAAAGTTGTATAATTGGGGCTACTTGTCGGAAGCAATCTCAACAAGTCAACTCCACACATTTATGAATTGAAAAGTTCAGGTATGAATAAATTAATTCAAAAAAATATTCGCAGATTAGTTCCTGAAAATATACTTTTGAATGGAGAAGATTAGGAACGCAATTCCTTATTAAGCTTTACAGAGTATCTTACGACGCTTAAAGCGTTATAGCGTATTTATTATGTTATAGCCTATTTATTATGTTATAGCCTATTTATTATGTTATTTAGAGTTTCCTCGAAAACATATTCATAGGCGTAGGTAGCCAATTTATTTCTCGAACTTTCATTGTTCTTGTTTATTGTTGACAAATCAGCCTTGTCTTCCTTGTGTTGAATTTATGTTTTAATTAGAAGAAATTGAAACTGGCGAAAACTGGGTGTACTATAAGTACACCCAGTTTATGTGTGTTTAGAAGTAATTGAAGATATTATCATGGAAAATATTACAGATTTTTAAGCAAGCTTAGGAAGTTTTTAATGTCACGTGGATTTGCTCATGCACGCGAGTTTGGCACAAATGCGTGGCACCTATGTACATTGCACCAGTACATAACATATACTATGATGCGTGCAACACGCAAGCATAACGGAGAAGACAGATAATTATTATTGTGGAAATAATAGTTACCGTTATCTGTGTAATAATCATCTGTTAAAAATAATGTTCATAGAAAACCTAACGAAAAACCACCATCGCCTATTAAGGAAAAGCTCTATAAACTAAAAAAATAAAAACCAGATGTATGAGCACAAACAACGCAAAAGAAGTATGTAAGGATCGTAGCAGATGGCGCTCTGGAGTTTCTGCCTACCCCCATGGGAAGAAGGCGTGAGTTTATGTATATATGTATTAAAATAAAGTGTTGTTTACCTAAAGCTAATTCGCATTGTAATTCGATGGGACTTCGGAGCAGGTCAGCTACTTCAGCGCCATTCTCTAGAGCTTCAAGCACAGTAGCGTTGAACGCCTTTTGCACCTCGAAGAGTCGACTGCGCTGTTCTTCGCGATCCATCAAATCGCTGAACCTGTGGAAGAATACTGGTGCTAATGAAATAGTACATTATTTCAGCTTAAATATTCTAGTGGTTACAAGCGCAACTGCTGATCATGAGGTCCTGGGTTCGATTGCCAGCTTGGGCATGGTGTTATTGGGTTTTTCTATCTGGAATTTCTCAGTAGCAGCCCGGAGTCTAGATTTGTGTCCGGTGATGGCAATAGGCTCTCCCCTGTTAGGCGACGTTCGCACGGACGTAAAAATATCGCGGCTGGATTTTCAACTCTCGGTGTTGAGCCGAGCATTGAGAATCCAACAGAGTGCATTCCAGCGCGTCGAAAAAATACACTGTTGGATCTTCAACTCTCGGCGCTAAGCAGAGCGTTGAAAATCCAGTGCGCGAAAAAAAATCGCCGTGATATTTTTACGTCCATGCGAACGTCCGCTAACATGAGACTTAACTGGTGAAATGTGAGTGTACTATAGGTATACACCTCTGCCACGAAAAGCGCTAGGTTATAGTAACATTGACGTCTTGGTTCTGAAGCCCGAACGCGCGCAGTACCTAAACGTAACGTGAACGATTTTTGAATCAAAAATATAACTATCCTATAGCATTTTGGTTCATAATTAATGTAACCCATAAACAAGTTGGAATGTAAATATTGATTCTGGAATTACATCTATACAAATAAATAAAATTGAAGTGTCTATTTGTAATGTCAAAATAACAACTTTTTACTAAATGCTTATGAAAGTTTATACGGTGCCTATAACAAAAAAGCAATTTTTTAAAATTTTGTCTGTCTGTCTGGTTTTTCGCATAATCTCCGAAGCGGCTGGACGGATTTTGACGGGACTTTCACTGGCAGGTAGCTGATGTTAGGGGAATAATTTAGGTGACTTTTATTTTAGAAAAAGTATTAGGGTCCCGAGAAAAAAAATTAAAGCCCATGAAATTGTGAAAATAAAGTCAGATTAAAAAAAAATATTTTTGAATTTGGTAGCCCAATTCTCGAGGATAGTTATAGGCTATTAGATCACGCTATGACCCTTAGGAGTCGAGCAAAAAGAAAAAGTCAGAAAGAACACTAAGCGAAAACGAAGTCATAGCGCGGGCGGGCGTTGCAACGCGACAGGTCGGGGGACGAGGGAGTTTTAAAATGTGGCTATTATTTTAGTATATTGTGTATCATACGACTTCCACGCGATCGAAGTCGCGGGGCACAGTTAGTTATTATTAATAATAAATATGAATAAAATTTTAAAACAACCAGTTTTAGGTCCACTGATCTTTCTCATCGCAATATCCGTCTGGGCCTGCGATAATTATGTTAAGTAAACCTTATCCGAAGTATAATCCCTTATTTTCCTTTAGCCGACGTATGCATGGACGCGAAAATAACTCGGCGGGATTTCATCGCTCACTGGATTTTCAACTCTCGGTGTTGAGCCGAGCATTGAGAATCCATTAGAGTGGAAAAAACACATTGTTCGATTTTCAACTCTCGACGCTAAGCAGATCGTTGAAAATCCAGTGCGCGATAAAATCACGCCGCGTTATTTTCGCGTCCGTACGTGTACGTCTGCTTAGTAGGTACCTACATATTAATAGCCAGCCTTACTTCTTGTCGTAGGTGCCATAAACCTAAAATATGACTAAAACTTTCAAATACTTATATATTATTTTCAAAGTTTGTGACAAGGCTCAAGGATTAGTTCTTACAGTAACATACCCACGTAGACACTTGTGAACTTATCATCTGGCCAAATACATGGCATGAGTGACAGAACAATAGCGCCTATTATAACTGTGATGTAAATGGGACTTGTTTACTGTACTTGAAGATATTTAAGTATTTTTGGTTAATTTAGTTAAGAAGTTTATCCAATCGGTGTACGACTAAACGCCGACAGACACTACGCCGACAGACTGAACACCGACGAGACTCGACGGGACTCTTCGCCAACAGGCACCCCGAGGGCACCCCAAGGTTCAGTTTGGTTAGGTTCCTTTAAACCCTGCACACAGAAATAGGAGCCCCGCGCAGCGGGTCTCCGTCGGCCTGCTATCAGACATAAGGTATTAATGTACCTAGATTATGTATGTATGTTATATTTTGCCCTGTCGGCGTTTAGTCGTATACTCAAAAAAATTACTCCCCGAAAATAAAACATGAAAATATGTTGTAGTGTTTATATTAGTTTTCTTAAGTATGACTGCTTTTTATTTACTCTTAGAGTCACTTGAGTTAACATTAATATGAAAACTTTGCTAAAAAAAACCTTTTAATGGTCGTTCGTACAAAGACTTGAATACTTATTACCTATTTTCTTCTGTAACATATTACTTTATAAATAAGTGATAAGCTTATTATTTCTCTAACATTATTATTGCAGAAATTGTAAGCTTTGCCGTGAATCTTATATAGAAACAAAGAAAAATAAATAGAGCACCTATTGTGAGAAGAAAATCCCTTATTATCTCATTTATTTTTATCCTCCATTGTTCTACTAAAGTACCCATAGGCCTACGTGAGCGGTTCCACAGAATGGTCCATTTCCTTCGCGTCTATTCCTTCTTTATATCCTCATATTTTGGGTTCCCTTGTCGCCGCAATAAAATATAACCTGTGGGACCCACTTGAAGGTGTAGCAATATTTATGTGGACGGAACCGTCCGGGTTAGACAATAAATTATATATTTTACGATGCCGCTGAGTAATCGGACCTCGTGCTAAGGAACCGATCGTAAATTGTTAGGACCTGAATAGATGAACGCGATAAAGGATGATTCAAACTTTCTTTGTAAATTATTGTATAGAAAGTGAACGAACAATAAATTGTAGGGTACAATCGAAAGTTTTATAATACAAGTTTAAAATTAAGGTAGCTTGTACCTACCCATTCATTCAAAATTGTTAACGAGGGTTTAACTTAGTTTTAATTTGTATTCAAACCTAAATACAGGGTGGCGCAATAGAACATGCATTTATTAAGTATAGGCTAAAATAATTAATACGGAAGGTATAGTTGAAATAAAAGACAGGATGATTAGGTAATTAAATGGAGTTTACTTTTTAAAAATAACATCATCTAAATGACGGCCCTCTTGAAGACGACACTCCTCTAAACGCGAACGCAGACTTGTGAAAACTCTTGTCAATAATCTGTGGTGATTGCTGCCATTTCCCCGCGGATATTTTCCTTTAGCTGATTGACGTTCCTCGGATTGTTCATGTAGACTTTGTGTTTGAGGTATCCCCATAAAAAAAAGTCAGGGGGCGTTAAGTCAGGGCTACGTGGGGGCCAAGGGATATCACCTCTTTTGGAAATTAGTCTTGTAGGAAACATTTGTCTCACAACCGCCATAGAGTCATTTGATGTGTGACAGGTCGCTCCGTCTTGTTAAAACCAAGTCCTCGTATTCGCTATTCTTAATCTCGCAAGTTCTGGAGTCAAAAATCCCTCTAACATCGCAACATAGCGGTCGGTGTTAACGGTGATGTTTCGTCCTCGTGAATCTTCAAAGAAGTAAGGGCCAATAATTCCTTTGCTTGAGATTGCTGCCCATACCGTTACTTTTGGACTGTGCAGTGGTTTTTGATGTTTCAATTTAGGATTCTCGTCGCTCCAATAACGACAATTTTGTCGGTTAACAAAACCATTTAAGTGGAAATGGGCCTCATCAGAAAAAAGGATGTTGTCAAAAGTGGAAAATCGTCTAAGCATTTCTTCAGAAAATGCCAACCTTGCTCTGAAGTCGGTCTCTTTCAACTCCTGTGTTAACTGGAGCTTATAAGGATGCAGTTTAAGATCCGACTTTAAAATTCGCTGTAAACTTCGTCGTGACAAGTGTAAAGCCGCCGATCGCTTCCGAGTAGACACTTGCGGATTTTCTCGTACTGACTCCTTCACCCTCTCAATATTGTCTGTGGTCCTAGACGTTCTCGGACGACCTTTTGCTGGGGGTTTAAACGTGGAACCGGTCTCTTCAAAACGCTTTACCCATATTTTAATTAAATTTACACTCGGAGCTTCATTAATGTGTTTTAATCCATATTCAGAACAATACAGTCGCCTTGTAGAGATGTATGAATGACCGTTCTCGTAAAACGTGCGAACACAAAAAGCGCAATGCTTCCCGTCGTAGTGATTCATGACTACTAAAACTCCACGAGTGTCACTATTCAACCACGCTAGGCTCTCCCCGCCCGCGCGCCACTTACCCCGCCAAAAAAGATGACGCAATATGTACATTCTATTGCGCCACCCTGTATCTTGAAAAAGGACTAATATTTTTCCGTATAATTATAAACTCTTTAAGGTCTTTCTTTCAAAAACATTTTATCTCTCCCGAGCGTTTTTTCATTGCAAAATGTTTAATGAGATATTCCTACTTCCGACAACAGAACTATTGAGATGTATACTGGCATTTCAGCAATGATTCATATTTAATCGTTAGTGCTCGTTGATGCTTAATAATTAATATTTAAAGCGCTATTACTTATATATTTTTATCGATATTTATGGCTTAATTATTGCCCTGATTACTATCTACTCAACCTAAACTATTCCATTATAATTAGCTGCTTTAAAAATCGTAACAGCTTCATTAACCTTAATTAAGCCTTTTCGAATATACCTTTTGTTAATTAGGTCCTGTCTCGCCTGGCTGGAGTATGTATTGGCCGATATCTATAACCTGGGAGTTTTTAAATCTCGAATGAATAGGTTACCAAGGCATGCGTGCAACATAATCGACCAAATCATTATTTGGGTACTTATACTTGCCGTCAGGTGAAAATGTGGTAAACGGAAGCCTAAAATACGTACACGAGAGAGGATGCTGCATTCCTTTGCGTTTTGACGAACTTCAAGCATCTTGCTCGAAAAAAAGGCATGATGCCTTTTTGGGAGACATTATAGCGCATCACACAGGGCAGTTATAATGTATATTAATGTACATTACATCCCGGGATGTATAGCATTAAAAAATTAACTTAAAGTATTACACACACAGCAGATAATGTAATGTATCTTCCCTTCATTCCACTGGTGAACGTCTCGATTGGTCGAGATTGTATAGAAATATAAATATTCGATTCGATGTATATATACGTGTGTGATCTCGTGACAATTTCTATGGAAAGATGTATTGAAATATATCGTGCTAAAATATACATCTATACATTAGGTATAGCTGTCGCGTGTGATGCGCTTTACAATGAGCTCGTTCGTTCGTTCGTTGAGCTCCTTAACTTTTATGTTGAGCTGTACGATTACTGACAGATTCTTGCACTGACTGGACAGGTCCACTCAATCTGTGTGGTTCTTTCCTCAAAAGACCATTTCAGACACCAACCTACATGGTCTTCACATGATCTGACCAAGATTATGTCTGGACTTTAAAAGAGACTGTGACCTCTGAGTTTGTTTCGGCCTTTCTTCTCAGAGTAGTCAGATAGGAAACGCCGGCCTCATCTAGTTTAAAAAAAAATGTTTGACGTGTAAAAGTATTTGTATAAACCTACTTACAGAAATAAAATCATTTATCATTTATCACAGTGAAACTTCTTTCTACTCACCACTTATCCTCTCCCTCGAGGTGATAGCTACCATCGCCGTTTAGTCTGTAGCAAGCCCGAACAAGTGCCGACTGGGCAGAGTCCGACTTGACCAGCTCATCGAAGGTAGCTTCCGGGATCTTGTAGGGAAGAACTGGCTGGTATAACGATGCATCACCGCCGATGAGGCACTAGGAGGAAAATGTAAGGTTTTTGTTGTATTTCTAGGCAATCTTAAAGCTACGCCAAAAGGATAATCACAGTTCCAGTAGCATGAATAAATACGAATACATTTTTAAAACATTATGAAAAACACTTTTTTAAGTAACAACATCATCATGTCGAATAATAAATAGATGATCTATTCATTGAGACATAAAAAAAGCGTTAACGACAAAATGAAGTTCGTTGAACAAACGTCAAAATTAAGTTCGTTCGGATCGAAATAGAAAAAAGTATAGTAGAAAACTTCCGAACCTTCGGCCGATACTACGGATTTACGCTTCGGAATAGCCCCCCTGGTTTGTACACCTAATTGATGGTCACCCATCTACGGACCGACCTCGGCAAGCGTAGCTTAACCTTCGATCGTCGCAAGCAGCTATTATTACTAAGCCATGATCTCTTCTAATATTTAGAAATTTAGAATAAAGGTTTATTAATAGTTTCTTACAATAAGTTTTATCTTTTGATTCAAAAACTTTTAATTTTCATCAAGTTCATTACCTGTGTCCAAAAAAAAGGGAAAAGAATCTTAAGAACTTTCCCTTCATGAAACGTTTAATTTTCACTTTCAATTAAAGTTTTAAATTTGATTGCTCGGAGCACTTTGCAATTTAAAAAGTATTATGTAAAAAGTCTCAGTAAAACGGGCTAGCACTAAGTTCAATTTACCCATTCCAATTCTGGGTAGAACCATCAATTTTCTGTGAGTTTAATTATTGCTAGCTATTTTAGGGTTCCGTACCTCGAAAGGAAAAACGGAACCCTGATAGGATCACTCGTGTGTCTGTCTGTCTGACTGTCCGTCTGTCACAGTCAATTTACTCCGAATCTAATGGACGGATTAAGTTGAAATTTGGTACACATATCAATATCTGTGACCCAAACATAGACGTGTTACGTAAATAAATGAATTTTGAATATGGGGGTCACTTTTGGAGGCAAATAAGAAAATTAGAAAAAAAAGTTTTGCAAACTATACCATGTGAAATCAAATAAAAGGTACAGTGGGGGTTATTAATAGATCATTTTTTATAATTTTAAAATAAATAGTTTTGAAGTTATTTAACACAATTTACGAAAATTGACCATACCCCTTATGTCCGAAACGACTGAGCCTAAAATAAAAAATAAAAATACAGGAAATAGTTCTATAGGTACCTATAGATTACAGGAAAACCTATAAGAGGTCTGTGGTCTTTAAATAACACAGTAAATCTCTCAATATTGTGCGTACAAACTTACATTTGCAGTTGGAATTTATGGGACACCATCTTTTTCAACTACAATGTTAAGCTTGTGCTTGAAGTAATTTGTCTCTTCTTCCTTCACCCCAACTGCGGAACCATTCATTGTGCGTGGTCCGACACGCACTTGGCCAGTTTTATAAATACCTACGCAAAAATATGATGTCTTTTCTTAACGTTCACAGATATAGTTGTTGAGAAATTTTACAATGCGTTATGTCTTCACTCAGAACAATATTATAGAAAACTTCATCTTTTAGTTTTACGTATCTTTAATTTTATTAATCTAAGTGTGTCGTGGAGTACATTATGTTGCCTAATATTTACAAATAAGAATACAAAAACTTACTTGCGAGTAAAATAATTTTTCATTTCCCTCCATTAAAACAAAAAAAAAATAAATGACAAAACAAACATTATGAATTTATGACTTATCATTTAGTTGCAAAGGTATTAAAACCAAACAAACTTTTGCCCTTAATGCCTTGTATGAACAAAATGATTAAAATATGTTTATTTTGTGCAAGTAAATGAACAAAAGAATAAATTTATTCAGCCTTAATTAATTAATTTTATCAGTATACAACTGTTTTCAAATGTGCATGAAGGATGCAATTTTTCATTTTTAAATATGGACCGTTGCTTTTAAAAAATTAAAGTTTTTTATTTTCCGATCTGGAAAGGAAAAAAAGACTACCTACATACTTGGTCTGCCAACTAGTTCGATTTTTTTTCCATAACACTTACCAGAAAATAACCGGCTTTCGATGCATGGTTGCAGCATTGTATTTCTTCGAGGTAGTGGTGAAGTAATGCCGGATTGGCTTCGTCTCCACCGTCAGTACCATAGTGCATATCCACGAACTCGATCTACGAAGGGGAAAAAAATCTGTATAAATAAAAATGAATCGCCGAAATGTATGTACGCGCATAACTTACAAACAACTGCACCATATTGGATAATTCTTTTTTTTTTTCGTATTCCTTATTGTCAGCACAAGGTTTGTATAAAAGAAAATTTAAAAAAAAACGAACAGATTTTTTTTTTAAATCTCATAATATGAAAAGTGGTTGAGTGAATGAGACAGAAAACTGTCACAGATGTATACAAATAACTAAAATTGAAGTGTCTGTTTGTAATGTCAAAATAACAACTTTTTACTAAATGCATATGCAAATATATACGGTACTTATAACCAAAAAGCAATTTTTAAATTTTTTGTCTGTCTGTCTGTTTGTTCCAGCTAATCTCCGAAACGGCTGGACCGATTTTGACAATACTTTCACTGGCAGATAGCTGATGTTACGGGGGTAACTTAGGCTGCTTTTATTTTAGAAAAATAATTAGGGTTCCGCGCAAAAAAAATAAAACCTATGAAATTGTGAATAAAAAGTCGAATTTGAAAAATTCTTTTTGCATTTGGTAGCCCAATTCTCGAGGATAGTTATAGGCTGTTTCGCATCAAGCTACGAACCTAAGGGCTGAGAAAAAGAAAAAAGTCAGAAAGAACACTAAGCGAAAACGCTTGCGCGGGCGGGCGATGCAACGCGACTGGTTGGGATACGAGGGAGTTTAATTAAAATGTGGCTGTTATTTTAGTATATTGTGTATCTTACGACTTCCACGCGAACGAAGTCGCGGGGCTCAGTTAGTTGTAAATAATTTGTGAAAAATAACTGTTTACCCTAACTTAACAGTTTAGGTACATAAAATAAATACAGTGTCCACTGCAAATATCTGCGCTTTTTATCAGGTTCAAGTTCTCGGGTGAATGACATCAATTTATTTAAAATTGGAACTAACAAACACTAGCTTTTTTACATCAGATTCGTTTTAAATTCCCATGCGTATAATATTTAGGTACCCAAATGGGAATATAAACGTTCACATATTAATTTTTAGGTAATAATTGAATAAAGAAAAACAATACTCTTCAGCTTTCTAAAGATTTTCTTTTTTTTTCACAAAATGTCTGGCATCTTGGCTGACATAGTCTATGATACGGTGTCGTTAACGGTGAGATTAAAATTTAGAATTTTTCAAAAAATAAAAAATACAAATTAAAGTTAAGGGGGAAGCTCTAAGGTAGCCCGCGAAATTCAAATTTTCTTACGATTTTTGCGATTTGCAGCTCAGTGTCTGGGTGTATGTTGATCAAAGTATGATACGCGACCGTAACAAATATGTATTTATAGAATTATAATATTAGAATTAGTACTACAATTCCTTAAGTTAGTATAATCCTGAAATGTTAAGATTTCATAAAAAAAAAGTCATTCAATAGACTTACTTGGTCTTACAGAGTTGTATTGATTACTTTAATGATTATAATTCTCTAAACTCATATTTGTTACGGTCGCGAATCATATTTCAATCAACATACAACCTAATACTGATCTGCAAATTGCAAAAAACGTAAGAAAATTTGAATTTCGCGGGCAACCCTGGCGCTTTCACCTTAAGCCTTTTCCGTAGGTATGGTACGCACAAGACGAGGTTTTTTGCAGTTAAAAAATATTAGTAACCCAGAGATTGTTCTAGTGAAGGTACTGGCCATATTTTGCAAACTTTTAATAGACTTGTTTTCTAATATATTCAACCAACAATATCTCAGACGCACATTCACCGTCATTTGCTTTTGCAAAGCTAATCCCACAGTTACAGAACCTCCTTTGATGTTACAACTTAAGATCCAACAGCATTAAAATCCCCTCATAAGTGTTGCTGCACATTTGAAGTAAGCCTTTAAACCGAAGCGGTGTAAAGTTTCTTTGGCTTAAGTATAAACCGCATCCTAATAAAGTTTCTACTTAACTTACTTTAGTGAGCGGTTACGTGGCGTTTAAGTTTGATTAATTTTAGATACTTAGATACACAGATACTATGTAATATTCTTGCTTTTGAATGTTGAAAAATAAAGCTTTTAGAATATGGGGCTGAATTATATTTGGGTTTTTAACTGTTTCTGTGGTGCAAGGGGTCCCCGAAACGATTCATCAATTTCGATTGATCAATTGCCGTCATTTTATATTGTAGTAATATTGACAATCGCTTCATTTGCATTTGGTTGACGGTCAATATACGCTTCAATGTTTATCAATCACGTAAAAATTGACAATTCCAATTGATCGTTTCAAGAGAAAAACCGCTCAATTGACCCTTTCACTTTAAAGCGAAATTTACTAGCTTTTGAAGGTGTTTGTAAGGGAATATAGGTAAACTACCTGTAGTTTAAGTTTTGGTAAACTTACAGCTGCCTGCAAGTAGGTACACCAAAATCAAATAGTTCATTTGATAATAACATAAAATATGGCCAATTACAAGTTTTCGTAAATAGGTAAACAAAGAATTATGAGTTAACGGGTAGTTGACAGTCTGTGGATATTGTAACACAGAACTTATTTTCAATAAATCTAACACTGCCCCTACAAAATATATCTCAAAAACAAATTCCAGTAGGTAGCCATAGGAATTCCAATAACCACATTGTTACTTGCACAAATACTCATATCTTACTCAACACATAATCCGTAGATCGTACTCAATTAAAACAGTTCCCTCCGATCTCAGCAGCAACAATTATGTGGGTTGCATTCATTCGCTGTCAAACTTTCAGATGCAGTCGAACGTAGGGTAATGGCGCCCGCGGCGTACTCCATTTGACTGGATATAAATTGCACGATGTTCTGTGGAATGTACGTAGTTTGTTTATGTGTGGAAATTGTTCGTCTAGTGGTAGGAATGCGTACTACACTTGACTTGTCTTATTTCTATATTTGAATACATTCAGTCTTATGGGCCCAGAATCAATTCCTGATATTTTATTTTTATTATATTTTATTTTTTTCATATTCGTTTTTTTGTGTGCATTTTATTTTAAAGCCCCGCCATCTTTACATACCGAGACTCTTCCGTGCCTCGGAAAGCACGTTAAGCTGTTGGTCCCGGCTGTCATTCGTAGATCTTTGACAGTCGTTACGGGTCGTCAGAAGCCCGAAAGTCTGACAACCAGTCTTACCAAGGGGTATCGTATTACCCAGTTACTGGGTTGTGGAGGTCAGATAGGCAGTCGCTCCATGTAAAATACTGGTATTCAGCTGCATCCGGTTAGACTGGAAGCTGACCCCAACATAGTTGGGAAAAGGCTAGGCAGATTGATTATTTTAAAGCCCCGTTTACACGACACAAAGTTTCATGCCTGTGGAATTTATCCTCTAGGCCGAATTTCGGCCATGGCGACCAATCTTAGCGGAGAGACCAGCCTTCGTTGTTCATTTGTTGCTCGCGAGTGTAGTTTCGGCTTAAAGGTTGTTAAGCATTTACCCTATAAAGGCATGATGGTATGGTTCACTCATCCTCTATAAAAAAGGGAGGATCCTCTGACCAGACGGATGTTGTGTCAGGTGGGCTACTGCCCGACGGTTGATGTCGGGATGTTGTATATAATTATGCTCGTCGCGCGGTAAGCTCTGATTGCGCGATGCAGGATTTTGTGTGACGTCAGTGTGACGCGTTTCGCATGTGGCGATGTAGATATGCCGCCACAACCCCGTAGAACTTTCAAAATAACCATTTCGTTCTTCCCGTAGACGTATTATAAATTAATTATATTATTAGCCAAAAATTAGGACTGACTAATTCAATACAGCCCTAATTTAACCGTAACTGTTTACGACTTATCCGAATTTAAAGGTATATAATACGATTAAACATTTATCGATTGCCGGGTAAACCTGACCGGAATGTGCGGCGGTTGATACGGGACCTCTAATTTCTACTCGGTTAGTTAATTCTGATCGCATAATCGAATAACACCACCATGAAGACGGTCGTTAAACACCCCAGTTGCGTAACATAATTTCTTTGACACTCCAAAGGATTTTGAAAGAAATCCCTATTCCATTATGTCATCGACAGTGGTTTGTTTATTTATTTACAAGCAGGACAAGGCGGACGTGATGCCACCTGCAGAGATTGTTATGTATCACGTTAGAATTCATATTAAGAAATGCTCTTTAGTTGATTCGATTATTTTACATTTAGGTACGTTTAAATAGTTAATCTAATATTATATACAAACTAAAATTGTAAAAGTATAAATAGGGTAGAACATAATTCTGACAATTAGTCTTGGACAATACTTTACTAAGAACGTGATTCTGTACAAAAATATACCGATGTGTTAAAAGTACAAAAAAAAATATTCGGCCAAATTCCTGTTTCGTTACAGAAAATATATACGGTAGGTACTTATGACAATTTTTTTTTTAATTTTCGCCTGTCTGGCTGTTTGTTCCGGCTAATCTCCAAAACCGCGGACTGATTTTGACGGGACTTTCACTGCCAGATAGTTGATGTTACAAGGAGTAACTTAGGCTACTTTTATTTTAGAAAAATGATTAGGGTTCCATGCAAAAAAATTAAAACCTATGAAATTGTGAACAAAAATAAAAACTCTGGAACTACCAGTTGGATTTGAAAAAATCTTTTTACATTTTGTAGCCCAATTCTCGAGGATGGAAATAGGGTATTTAACATCACACTACGACCCTTAGGAGCTGAGTAAAAAGAAAAAAAGTCAGAAAGAACGCTAAGCTAAAACGAAGCTATAACGCGGGCGGGCGTTGTAACGCGGCGGGTCGGGGGACGAGGGAGTTTTATTAAAATGTGGCTGTTATTTTACTATATTGTGTATCTTACGACTTCGAAGCGAACGAAGTCACGGGGCACAGCTAGTATACTTGTATAATTTTTAACAGCCCGTCGTTCATAAAACGGTGCTTAAATATATTATATGTACAAGGTGTAACATAATTCACGCACCACCTATTAAGGGGTCATTGTACTCATTATTATGAACAACCTTTACTATGGGACCAAACCTGAAATTGCGAAAAAAAAAGCTGTTCCCTACATTTTGACGAGTTATGCGAACATATATGTAGGGAGCAGCTGATTTTTTTTTTCGATTTTAGGTTTGGTTCCATAGTAAAAGTTGTTCATAATGATGAGTACAATGATTCCTTAAGAGGTTGTGCGTTAATTATGTTACACCTTGTATATAAAACACAGTAGTAATATATTGTGATATCATTTTAAGATTTTCGGGATACCTTTTTACTCCTCGCAAAATACGATTAAATCCATTACTAAAATTTTACGTGTGTAGAAACAGTGAAACAAACTTGTAAGATAAATAATTTATATTTCAGACTGTGATCGAAACATTTACTCTTGTGAAAGTGCGAGTGTCTTTGAATATTATATGATAGCCTTCGGATTTAAGTCCTCTTTTTAAGTTAAAAATACACGCGTTGAAGGTTTCCGAAAGAGCACTTACATAAGTCGTGTGAGTTGAAAAAGGAAAAATTAAATGAGTGGGTGAATATTAAAACTTAACGGCGGTTATATTATGAACACGGTTTTGTGGGAATAGATAGCGGAAACAAGTAACCAAGATGACTCTCTGTCCTTGTCTTGGCACTAGCTGTTTGTTCCCTTTTATCTCATGTGATAAGATTTCGTAGTCAGCGAAGTTTTGTATAACTTGGTAGCTGGGCTGGCTGCCAAGGATTTGCGAGGCGTGAGTACATAAGTGTCACTTGTGGAGGCCCTTTTATACATACACTCCGGAACTTCACTAGGGCGTTCATCACCAACCTACTGGCTATCTATACAAATAAAAATTGAAGTGTCTGTTTGTAATGTCAAAATAACAGCTTTTTACTAAATGATTAAGACAGTATACAAGGTGTAACAGGACGATTGACATTCCTTTAAACCACGTAAAGAGAATCATGTTCTTTACCCGTATACAAAAAATCAATCAAATCCAATGAATACTTTAGCCACAAGAAATTATTTTTCATTTTCTTATTTTCAACATGATGTCGATCTGAGTCCGTAATAATAGGTAAACATTGCCGCCGCCGCGCCCCGCACCCCGTACCGCACCGTTGGTCAGTGAATTTTCGTAGATAAAGCGTGTTTACTTTTTATGCAGTTGATTCTTCTATTTATTTTGTTTGAAAACTGTATTTTTTTTTTAATTTTTCGTTATCTAGTAATCTTCGTGTTTTAAAATGTTTCGATGGACTAGGACTGTGCTTGTTTTCATTTAATGTCGTACGTCCAGATACACGTTGTATACGATACATTACACGAAAAAACAATTTTTAAAATGTTCGTCTGTCTGTTTATACGGGCTAATCTCCGAAACGCCTGGACCGACTTTCATTGACAGATAGCTGATTTTATAAGGAGTAACTTAAGGTACTTTTATTTCAGAAAAATAATAAGAGTTCCACGCAAAAAAGTTAAAACCCATGAAATTGTGAAAGAAATCCGATTCAAGTAGGGAAGGATTGACATCCCCGCGGGCGAAACGCGGGCAACAGCTAGTAATTTCAATATTCATTTGTTTCAATGCCAAACTTCAAATATTTAGGTACCTATATCAAATCAAATATTTATTGGAACAAAGAACACAATTTACAACAATCTGTGTACATACGCCAGCACATCAAGCAACCTGAAACTGTCAAATTTTCCCAATCAACCTTGAACCTAATGCTTTAGCAAGAAAGTCGAAAATCTATTAAACACGTTTGACAGATTGTAGTAGCTTGATATGCTGGCGTCTGTACATTAATAACTGCATTTGTAAAACACTGCGTCGCAGTCGTTTACGCCCGGGCATCTCGAAAAAGTTGAGGCGTAAGCAATCTTTCGTGTTCAGACATCGATGCTTATCACGTCTGCGGATTTTCACTAGCTAATTTAATTTCACCTTGTATAAGCAGAACTTAAATTGATCTAAATAAAATAAAAACAGAAGTACAACTTACACATATTTTTCCTTATTTATAAAATATTCTCTTCATTTTCCTCGTTCAGAAGCGAGGCATAATAGCAAAATAACAAAAGGTTGTCTTGTCAGAAGGTCTTACGGATAATCTAAATGAAATTATTATTTTCTTTCATCTCCCAGATATTTTTTGACTTTCATATTTTATGGGGCTCGGTTTTGTTACAAATTGAATTACAAGTAACGTTCATAAAACAAATTTAATAAAAAATATTTAAAGTAAGCTATTACTTTAAATAATTTTGTAGTCCACACAGAATGTTCATATTAAGTAGAGGGTATTCCTACTACGACTCATTTGCTCCATACGTAGCCTTCCTCACATATTTCGGGCTACATCTGTTACATCTCAATATTACCCGACTTTTTGCGACAAAGCACATGAACCAGAAGTTCCAAACTATAACTCCATTTACATTCTGCTGGCTAATCCACTCAGAGTAACTCTGCATCATAAACTTCAGGTAGCATCGTTTTGCTTCCAAAACTTCTGGCTTCGGCCATGTTCCCACATTTTGTGGCCATGTAGTTTAATGGAAACTTTGTGTACTGTACTTTGTCAGTTGTAATGTGATATTTTGTAGGTACATACTCAGTTGTAAACTGAAATAACTGTGATCGTTTGCTTGGTGATTATGAGAAATTTTGTTGAACAGGTGTTTGGGTTCACATGCGAGCCGGTCGTTATAAAATTAGTGTCATATTGCCGAGTGTCAAGTTTGTGTAAAGGCCCATAAAATATTTGGATATAATTTTTACCCGCATATACATCGCTTACCTTTTTAGAGCCTAATTAGTCTTGGTACCTACCAGAGGCGTAGCCTTCATACAGCCCGATTCCAATCGGCTTCCCTTCGAAACAACCACTCTTCTTGGTGTCTAATATTGCCAAACAATATGGTAAACCTGTGTGTGTAACTGTGTATTACATCACATTACATGATTATATTTAATACCAGTTTAATATGATACATCATAAGATTAAAAACCTACAGTTTTTTGTCTGAGTTTATGAGAACTGAATCATTTTTTTTTCGGCTTCCCTCTAATGAGGTACCTACGCGATTACCTAAATTAAACCAAATAGATATACGGTTTGTTCATAAAGATAATATCAATAAATTAATAAGATTTCTTGTTATTTACCTCAATATATCGATCGTCGTACGTGGACTGCAACTCTGGTCCGACCATCTCCAGGATCTGTCGCCGTTCTTCACGGAATTCTGTGAAAAAACCTAACATTAATATTTAACATACTTACACCCGTTAAAACTACCTTTATGTTAGTAAATGGTGCCTACTTAGTTTATTATTTGGACATACAGAGACAGACAGTCAGATATACTGCAGTATTACGTATTTGACGCTTTCCGTCGACTTCACTTTATCAAAATACTGCCACCATTTCCTTCCAATTCCAGGTTGAATATTGTATTCCACAGTAACGATATACGCCCCTTGCCTGTTTTGTGGAGACTCGGTACTCCAGTGCTCGAGCGCCTACAGTAGGTACATTGATACAAGAGTCCTCTGTCGGATTCCACTCCGCAAGGAAAATATAAAAGATAAGATTATTCGTGAACATGAGACAAGAACAGGCACTTGCGGATGCTGAGCGGCTCTTCAATGAGTGGGATGCCGAGTTTCGTTGTTTATTTCAGAAGGAGGAAATATTATTGAGGGTAGATACAATTTTAACATGTATTTTTTCGTAATCATTGCGGTGACATCTAGACAATGTAAGAGTAGAGCTTGGCGCTAAGCAGCACATTGCACTTGTTAAAATAGAAGCACTATAGCTCTAGCTTTTCTTTTTCTAATGAGCGTGAAATCAGAAGCTATGTGACGGCCGGCGTGAGGTCATCATCTTGTTACTATGTTACTTTCGATCTTTCAGTCTACTCGCAAAAAAAAACGGGTCCGTTCTTTTTGCCCCCAGTTTCCACTACCACCGTTCGTTTTGCACCCGATTCGAATAAATTGTCTAACAATATTTTTTGTCAGATTTGAATTCATTTGGACTAAGTACAGTACTGTTGACAACAAAATTGTTTCTGAATTTAATAATTTATTTATACGTGTATATTAATAATACAGCTATGATTTATTAATAGGTTGTTATTAAAATAAATAAAATAATTCTTCTTTTTCGTGTGGTTAGTGACTAACCTGGTCTCAGAGTTTTATGGGCCTCTGACTTGGCTTGACATGCCGTCGAGAAATATCTCTCAGGCATGCCGGTTTCCACACGATGTTTTTGCTTCACCGGTTTTAAGCAAGTGATAATTATACAATATACACATGATTCCGAAAAGTCAGAGGTGCGTGCCTTGGGTTCGAACTCGAGACCTAAGACTTTGCATTCCGACGGTCACATCACTAGATAGCACTGCTGTTAATTAAAATGAGTTGTATTTTATTGATCCAGTGTACCAAACCATTTTTCTACATTAAGTTCATATTATTTCAAATTATTTTCATAGCAGCGAATACTTTATTATTTTAGTAAAAGCACTTTTGTGTCTGCCAATAAATTTAATTGAATATAACTTTGAATTAAATTTATCGTACCTAAACAATATCGGGTGCAAAACGAACGGGGCCAATCGAAACCGGGGTAAAACGAACGGACCCAAAAAACAAGCTCGCGCAAAGTACTGATACCCAATTCTCGTAACTGAAAACGTTCAAACATCTAGTCACAATCTCATCTCAGCGACAATCAAATTTAATGTCAAAAATGTAGGGAAAGTATAGGTATTTTTGACATATTAAGACTGAGAATGACTGTAAATGTTCTTAAAATTACGAGAATTGCCCCTCTGGTCTTTTTTAGAAATTCTGACTACTTAATCCTCAAAACGATGAAGAAATACATCGTGAGGTAACCGGCGTGTCCTAGAACCAAAAATTCGAAGACGTGACTTCAACCAACCGTACTGGTCCCGCGTGGTGGATTACGGCCCACTCCCTCTCTCAGAGAGGAGGCCTGTGTCCTATGTGTGAGGTGTGTGTGTGTGTGTAGTGGGAACATTATAAGCTGATTACGAATCCGCAGAAGTAATTTGAAGATGCGCACACAACAAGGTAATGAAAATCTTCTTAACAAGTGTTTAGGACTATTTGTCACTGTATTTCGAACCTTCAAGGAACGGGACACTGTTTAGCATTAAAACTGAGTTTCCTTCTTATCTTACAAGGAATAAAATATAACCCTCAAGTAGGTGGGTACTTACCATTGTAAACAGAGGCGACGAAGATCTTGACAGCACGTGGGCCGGGCCACTTGTCACTGGATTCTGTGAACCCCTTCAGTGCGTTGAGCACTGACGGCTCGGGAGCGCTCATGGCGCCCCGCACCCCGCTACCTCACCCCGCGCCACTTATGTCACGCCGCCGCATTCTGAAGACAAAGGAAACATGCTTTAGCGTAAACATTCGGGAAAATACTGTTTTGCGGATGCATGATGCGGAACATCGTGTTGGGACTTGTGTCCAGAGCAGTAGAGTACTTTTATGAATAGAATTCTAATATGTTGCCGCTTCGCAATAGAATTAAGTATATGGGTTAGTGCTTTGCACTGCATTGTGTAGCCTCAGCTCTGATGTACCCATAGGTCAAGAAGCATCACAAATGGACTTAAACAGTCAAAAAAAAAGTCCGTCTAACACAACCTGGGTAGATAACTACATTATCAATCTGCTGACTAGCTTAAAGTTTTACTAAGACGTAAGCTAATGTAAGGCCTGCCGGCACAATAAAACCGGAGAAGATAAATAGTGAGTTGAGTTCTGTTTCCAGCAAGCTGTTCTATTAGGTATTGATATATTTATTCTTATTTATGAGTAGAATAGAATAGAAAGCACTAAAAAAATCCGAATCTAAAAATTAAATTAAATATTAAATAAAAATTAAAATTAAAAAAAAAAAAAAAATTAAAAAATATTAAATATTAAATAAAAATATTAATAAGCAGAGATCGGAATAGCTAGAATATATTTACCTAAACTTCGAGGGAGTAAGTTACAGAGAGTGGATAATACCTCCTCTAAAAAGACGGAATTTAAAAATCACGTATTATTTATTGGACTTTTTATGCAGTTAAAAATGATTGATTTGAAGAATCATATAACAATTTTTAAGGCTCCGTACTAAAATTGTGTCAAATTCAAATGTTTGGTTTTAAGAAGTAAAATAAAAGAGTAGGTAAAAAAAATTAAAACCAACCAACCAACCGCCAACTTACTTTTATTTTATCTTCTGTTCTTTTTGGGTAGGTAGAGACAGGGAAAATAATCAAGCGAATTGACACCTTACGGCAATTATTCGCCTCTAAACATACAACTGTCAAAGACAATAACAGTTGTGATATCAATATACGGACAATGTTTAAGTTTGTAGTCGCTTAAATAATTTGCGTAACTATTAATTTCCCTGACTTTACATTATTTTTAAAGGAGTAACCGTGGAGTTTCTTGCCGGTTCTTCTCTATAGGAAACGACCAATTGGAACCATACACCTAACTTCTAGCCTTTCATAAGTGCCCATGTACATAGGTTTATGTGTAATAAAATATTTTGATTTTTTTTTTAAATTACTTACAGTTCTACAAGTTTTTATAGGCATTGTAAAAATATATGTGCCTCTTACTTTGTATTTGTCCTTAACTTCGTTTACAAACCACATTTTCTCATAATAATGCACAAACATTGAAAAATCAATGACATGAAACTTGAATTTTCAAGGCATTATTATTTTACTCTGCTTGAAAAGCAAATGTTACGCTTGGTTTGGTGAAGTTAATGCGATTAAATCCGTGGAGCCAGCTGACTCGGCAGCTAAAGACCTTTCTTTGAATATAGCGAAAAGTACGTAGTCAACATTTGACATTTAAAAAAACCGGCCAAGTGCGTGTTGGTCCACGCACAATGAAGGGTTCCGTAGTTGGGATGAATTTATCCCAAGAACAAACTTAACACTAGCTGAAAAACACGCAACTGCAAATGTAAGTTGGTCGATTATTGCTCGTTAACTTGTAAAGTCTACTTAGTTGTGATAGTTTTCCTTTTAACTTCGTTATAAGTAAACTACTGCCGTGAATTTTGTTTCACATATCCAAAAACACCCGTTTTGCTGGCAGGGGAGTAGGGACATTTGACTCTTACTAAAATTAGCTTAATATTTTTGAACGGCCTATCCAACGACATCCCACACCAGGGATACTTAGACGAGAAAAAAAATCACGCTCATCGCTTTACGTGTTGGGGTGGTACCTTAGAACATTTTTATTTTCAACATTTTATTCTACCACTTTGTCGGCGTGATTAATATGTATACCCATGCCAAATTTCGGCTTTATACTAAGAGTCTCTGAGCTAAGCCGTGAACAGACAGACAGACAGACGGACATAGCGAAACTATAAGGATTCCTTGTTGACTAAAAAAGGGTGTTTGTTCTTTGTTCATAAGCAAACTTCTTTTGTCATAGGTAACCACACGATAGAAGTGAAAGCTTAAAGTAAACGTGGGTGATGACAGCTGATGACGACTGGAGCCGAGTATACGCGATTCAGCGCCGAGTATGCGCGATTCAGCGTCACCGACTGACTGGAGCCGAGTATACCCGATTCCGCGTAACCAACACGAGCGTGACGGTTTAGTTTCGTTCATTGTTCAGAAAGAGCCCAAAGTGCGCCTAAACAAGGTTTCACTTCAAAAAATACTTAGGCCCATCATCCACGACGCTACTCAAAATTAACCAGTTACAAACTAAAGTCACTAATGAGTAGCCAGAATGTCACAGTACATGTATTTCAATGGCGGTCCGTACGCGATGCAACTATTCACAAACTTAAGTAACCGTCGAATGTCGCCCTGAAACGTTATTAATGAAAGTAAGTTGGTATGTCTCCCTACAAAGCGTTTTTTGACACCGAATTCAAACCCTGGTGCAATCATTTTCATGACGGCACGGACGGCTGTCATTGCGGCCGTTATGTAGCGGCCACCGCTATCGTAGCAAACCGTAGCTAGTCGCGTCACGTTACTTTTCAGAAACGTCTTGGCTTTAATCATATTTTTACGTTGTAAAAAAACTAGGATGCGTCTAATTGGTTTCGGCTGCAAAATAAAACTGAAAAAAACATCCAGTGCTTCCACCTCATATAAATTAAAACTATGAAACCATAATTTCCAATTTTACGGAGAACTGATACCTACCATTTTGTATCAGATTGCTTTACCACCTCCAGCGTAAGTCTATTATTAAAGCTCATAGAAAGGGGGGACGGGTCTCGACTCAGATTGAGCGGAACACAAAAGGGCACTAATCAAAAGCTGCTCGCTTGAAATCTTTTTGTAGCTGGTCTTCACACAATGAAGAATGAAACTGCGGGATTTATAACGGAGATTTTTAAAGTGCGAATAATTGTAGCTCTAAGATATTTTTCAAAGATTTTTGTTGTGAATGCAACTGCTGTGTGGAAAATATCAAACGTTGAGAGCTACTCGTAATTTGCACATCTCCCGATAAAAAAAAATATAAGACAGGTGCAAGCGAATTCCATGTTGGAAATATTTCCCTTAAGTCTTGGGAAGAGTTTAACAAATTGTGTACTTAGTTGCGCAAAAATTGTTGGTGAACATTTTGCATTGGTAACGCGTGTCGTGACCTTTGCCAATCACCATGGGTTTATTTCAGCCAGTGTGAGCATAATTATTGTTTACTCATAAACTTACTGATGACATATCTAGAGAACGTGTCCTCTTATTTGACAAGAGTCGTAACTAAAGTAGGTATATAGGTACTTAAATAAAAATGTGCCGCTATAAGTATCGTCGTTCACGTACCCCTACATGAATAAATAGATTATGTGTAGCATCAATGGCAGCTCATTGGCTGATACGCGAGCGCCCAATTAAGGCAATATGTGTCGAACTGAAGAGTGCAAATGTCATTAGTTGGCATTCCAGATCCGATGGAAAGTGGAAATGTCGTTAGGACGAATTACTGATGTTTCGGAACCCAACGTCCCAATCAGTCTATGTATCTTTGTAATGCACATATGTATTTTGAGTGGAGCATGTGTTGCTAATGTGTCGTGAATGTATACGAGCTATTGGGTAATATTCATTGGTATTGTGTGAATATTGCTGAGTGCTACTTACAGAAAACAATTGTTAAAAAACTTGAATGTTCAAAATAAATAATAACGTTGTTAATTCTTATTTATTAATGGCACTAGTACTCTTTTGAGAAAGCAGGTAAGTACCTGTTATGGTTTATATTATTAGAAGTGAAAAACTTTGTCCATCTTTCTATTGCTTTGAATAACTGAGCTTTACCAAGAGACTATTTCAGTTTGTGAGAGTCGGTTACTCAGAATATGAACCAACTAGCTTTTGCCTGCAGCTTCGCCCGCGTGGTTGTCGGGAAATATCCCACGGGAACGTGCTACCGGGATTAAAAGGAAGCGAAGCGATGATCGCATACCTAATAGCCGAGGAAAAGGTCATTGACTCTTGTCCTAGCGCTGCGCCGCCGTCAACCATAATTATTTTGTTACGCGTAATTTTAGATCTATGATATCTTTTAAAGTATTTATTTAAATGACATGATGTCAATCTAAATTGAATGCTCAATTTGAATAACATATTTTATTGGCTATCCAATAAAATATTAAATTATAAATATTGATTAATTATTAATATTGAAGTTATTTTGACCGATATTGTATTAAACCTTATGTATTAATACCATATCGGTCAAAATAACTTCGGAAGTAACAATTAAATTTTTATCTAATTCTGAAAGATAAAAATGATTACTGTGGGTCATCCTTAGAAGATTATACTATTGCGGATGGTTTTGGTTTGATTATTTCGTACTTTACCCTACAAACACGACCCCCTCCACCCCCTTTAAACAGTAGTATTATAGATTATGATCTTTATTATTTATTCATAAGTTTATGTAGACATGTTGCACCGACCCCAAATAAATTGGTATTAGGGCTGGAGAATAATGATGAAGTATTCGGGCCAAGTTTCAAGTTTATGTAGGTTAACGAAATAATATTTTTTTCATACAAACTGTATCCCCCCTTTTCACCCCAATTTCCATTATTTGACTTATAGCTTGCGTTATTTATACTAAATTTCGAGTTACTCAAGCCACGCAGTAAAATCCTCCCTGTAACCCCGTCAGGGGTAGATTTTCGATAAACCCTGATACACATTATTTTTAGTCTTAAGGGGGAAGCTCCAGGTAGCCCGCGAAATTCAAACTTTCTTATGTTTTTTTGCAATTTGCAAGTCAGTATTAAGTTGTATGTTGAATAAAGTATCATTCGCGACCGTAACAAATATGGACTTACAGAATTATAATCATCAAAATCAGTAACAAAACTCCATAAGTTTGTATAATCCTAACTGTCAAGATTTCATGAAATAGTAATTCAGTAGAATTACCTGGTCTTAAAGAGTTGTATTAATTATTTAAATTATTATATAAATACCGAGTTTCAAGTTAATCATACCGCGTGGTTTTGATACCCCCAATCGCACTTGAAAAAAAATGAAAATAACAAACTTTATTCTTTACTTAGAGAAGTATTCGTGCCAAGTTTGAAGTTTATTAACTCAAGAAATAAGATTTTTTAACAAATAAAATCCCCCTTTCCACCCCGTTAGGGGTAGAATTTTCGGAAAACCCTGATATACGTTTTACTCTTTTTCCGATTTTAAGTATAAATACCGAGTTTCAAGTTAATCGTACCGCGCGTCAAATTTTTTCCATATAAACTTTGATACCCCCCAATCCCCCTTTAGGGGGTAGTTGAAATAAACTGAAAATGATAAACTTTATTCTTGACTTAGATAAGCATTCGTGCCAGGTTTCAAGTTTATTACCTTAAGAAACGAAATCCCCGCTTTTTACCCCCTAAGGGTTGGAATTTCCAAAAATATTTCCTCAGTGGATGCTTACACTGTGTAGGTAATCTATGTGCAGAATTTCAAGTCTCTAGGTCCAGTAGTTTGGGCTGTGCGTTGATATTATCACCCGGTAGGATTTCCGAAGGCCTATTTGACTCTGTTGGGGGATGATTTTGGAAAAACTGTGATAAATATATCTCATAATTTTAATTGAAGAGTACTTATGTGCAGCAATTTTCGAGCCAATCGATCAAGAGAATAAAAAGTTTCATAGAAAATTCAACCCCCCAATTCACCCTCTTAGGGGTAGAATTTCGAAAAACCCTTTCTTACTGGATACCTACTCTTTATAAAGAACACACCCTCCAATTTTCATGGCTCTTGGACGAGTTGTGACGGCTGTGCGTTGATATATCAGTCAGTCAGTTAGTCGCGACTTTGAATTTTATATATACAGTTAGCCTCTCTATCTATCTTCATAACGTAAGCTTCTAGTGTTGCGCAAACGCATTTACATCAATACACAATCATAGTCAGTTGTCAATATTGAGTGGCAGTCCATTAGGCGTTTGGCTACAAATAGAGGTGAATGGCAGGGAGAGGTTTGTTGATACTAGGTCCTTTATTCAATATCTAGATAACTTCATAAACCATCAAACTAAACGTGAAATGATCACATATTGAACTCCTGAAAAAAACTACTTTCTATCGGATACGGGCAGTTTCCAAAAACATCGATTACTTACGAGTTAATAAAACTCATCATAATTGAAAACGTTTGAACGTTTTTCATCTTGTGTTTTCTTTACTTAAATTATTTCCTGTTTTCTTTTACGCCATTTGCCTATTGTTGTAACGTCCCGATTTATGGCTATGTCTTGTTTTTTGTGGAGAAACACTGACTCCTAAGACACAGGCACATACACCTAGTTTAGGAGTCAGGGAATTAAATGATTGTGACCTAGTTATAAGCCTTATATGCTCTTAGTTTTTAGTTCCTGTACTGTGATGGCTTTTGGTGAAATAAATTTATTTATTTATTTATTTATTTTAATTATTTCGCGGACATTGATGTGGGTTACACGTTTAACTAGTTTTTTAATCGTAAAATGTCACACCTAAATTGTACCTAATGTAAGTAATCTGTAGTCTGTACTTTGAAGCATACTTAAACTCCCCTATTGTTGCAGATAGCAACAATAGATTGATACAGGGGCCTTTGATATTTTCATGTGTAGTCCTCCAGACCGAATTTAGGCCATGGCAACCAATCTAAGCCGGGATTAGCTTCCTCTCTCCTACTTTGTTTCTGTGTCTGAGAGAGTCTCCACTACCACCCATACGATTAAATAAATAAATAAATAATAATATCTTGGGACAACTCACACACGGCCATCTGATCCCAAGTTAAGCAGAGCTTGTGTTATGGTAACCAGACAACTGATATACATACTTATACTCTGTTTTATGTCCCAATAAAGTAAAAATAAAAATAAAATAAAATAATAATAAAAGTTAAAAATTAAAGTTAACATAAGTATCTAATCAATTTCAACAATTCTCACCAAATATAGATACGTGTAATCTAACATTTGGCACATTAATTCAGTTTGGACAATACGGAAACTAGAATTTAGTGGCACAATATAACTCAAACGCATTGTATTTCCACAACACAAACTGATTTGCATTTTGATAAATAATTAATGTGTATACCCACGTCAGCCGCTGTACAGTAGGATTATGCTGAATTCAGCGCTGTAATTGCAATTTGTGAATGTATTTGCTAACATTAAGTCCTTAGTTATATGTATAGAAATGTTGTAGTTATAGTGTTCAAGGTGTACTCGTAAATTACTTCAGAAATGTTTACAAGTTTTATCTTTCAGCCTACATTACTAAAGTCTATCTATCTATACAACATGTCCCGGAATTAATGCACAACCTCTTAAGGGGTCATTGTACTCATCATTATGAACAACTTTTACTATGGGACCAAACCTGAAATTGCGAAAAAAAATCTGCTGTTCCCTACGTTCTGACGAGTTATGCGAACATAAATGTGCGTAACAGCTCCCTCCCTTCAATAATGTTACCTACATGTTATAATTTCTAGAAATGATTTATATTTATAGTAAATTCCCTGCAGTACGGAATTTCTTCGATGACATTAATGTGTGAGTTAGGTCTTCGTCTGGAGCAGTGGTGGCCCAGTGGTAAAGGCCCTGACTTACGAGTTGTAGGTCGTGGGTTCAAACCCAGGCGCTTTACTTTGTGTAAATAGTGTTATCACCACTGCTCTCAAAATGGTGAAGAAAAACAACGTGATGTAGCCCGCATGTCCTAGAGCCAAAAATTCGAAGACATGGTGACATCTACCAACCCGCACTGGGCCTACGTGGTGGATAATGGCCCACTCCCTCTCGACGAGAGGAGGCCTGTGTACCAGTAGTGGGACAATGGGACAGTTGCACACTGATTTTAACATTACCTACTTCCTTATCTATATTTATTTATTTATTTATTTATTTATTTAAACTTTTCACACTTAAAAAAGTACAAAGGCGGACTTAATGCCTTAGGCATTCTCTACCAGTCAACCAAGGGTGGTGAAGAGATTAGATGGCAGGTGCTCTGTTAGAAATGGAACAATTTGTACATAAATAAGTCATAAACTTATAATACACATACATACATATTTACTATAATATATACCTATATTATATACAAATTCAAGAGAGAGGTTTTGAGATGACTCTACGCTATTTATTTTGAAAATAACTCCGCAATCTCCGCTTAAATGCATACCGACTGGTGGCCATCCTGATGTCAAGAGGTAGCGCATTCCAAAGAAGAATGGACTGAATATGAAAGGAAGAATGAACAAAGTCAGAAGTATGAGAAGGACAGAGTAGGAGAAGATTGTTAGAAGAACGAAGATTCTTAGCGTGTGAAGAACATAGATATTGGAAGTGAGACACTAGATAAGAAGGAGGAGTGGGAGAGTTAAGAAGGGAGAAAAGCGTGGTCAAAGCACGCAAATTTCTTCTCTGGCGAATGGGCATCCATTTGAGCTCAGACCTGTAGCTCGACACATGGTCATATTTTCTGAGGTTGAATATGAACCGGATACAATTGTTAAGCAGTCTGTCAAGCTTATCCAGCAACACCGCATTCAAGTCAAAGTAGCACACGTCACCATAGTCAATGATAGGGAAAATCAAAGTCTGCACAAGCATAGTTTTCGTCTTAGCGGGCAAAAAGTTTCTCAGACGATACAGAGATCGTAGAGTACCGTTGACCCTTTGACTAACATTAGAGACCTGGCGCTGCCAGCTAAGCGTCGAGTCAAGATGCAAACCGAGATCTTTCACAGTAGGGGTAATGGGTATGACGGTACCATTGAAAATGAGAGGAGGAAGAGAGCTAAGCGTCACCCTACCCATCATGCGCGAGCTTCCAATTACAATGGCCTGACACTTTGAGGGGTTCACTGATACCCCAAAACTATCAGACCACTTTTTGATTGCATCTAAGTCTCGGTTTACATCTGCTACAGCATCCAATAAACTTTCCACCCGCGCAGCTGTATACAATTGAAGATCATCGGCATAAAGATGATACGAACACCGAAGACAGTGAGTTATAAAATTAATGAAGATGGAGAATAACAATGGAGAAAGAATACCACCTTGTGGAACACCAGCATCCAGGTCACGCCAACTCGAAGAGCTCTCATCAACGCGAACCGACTGCCGGCGTCCCCGAAGATAAGAAGAGAACCATTCCAGAACCTCGGACGAAACCATGAGATGAGAGAGCATAGCAAGGAGAATATCGTGGCTGACAGCGTTAAAGGCATTGGAGAAATCAATTAAAACCAAAACAGTAACCTTAGTATCCTCCATCGCTTCTCTAACGTCACCAGTCACTTTAAGGAGAGCGGAAGCTGTACTATGCCCAGGCCTGAATCCAGACTGAAACGAGCTAACAAGGTTGTTCCGGTGAACAAACCCCGCAAACTGTCTGTGAACGCAGGCCTCAAGCACTTTAGACAGGAATGGGAGAATGGAAATGGGTCGAAAGTGAGTGGGCAGGGAGGGGTTTGAAACTTTAGGAAGCGGGCGGACATAGGCCATACGCCACAGGGATGGGAATTGTCCGGAATCAAGAGAAAAGTTTATGATGTGGGTAATCGGAGGAAGTAGGGTATCGAGGATCCAAACGACCATACTACGACTGATGCCGTCATCCCCCACAGCCTTGGATTTTATGGACAGGATGGTCTTTTTAATTTCGTCCAAGGTGACCGGAGAGAAGTGAAATGGTTCTATGATGGGACTAGCTAAGCCAGTAATGAAATTGACCGTCTGGGACAACATTTGGGAATCCAAATGACAAGTGGTTGTGAAGTGACGGTTGATATCATCAAGGCCAATTGTATTAGGAAAATCCACATGACGTGGTTTGCCGATACCAAGAGTACCAAGGAACTTCCAGATATCAGCAGGTGAAGAAGAAGATATGTTCTCGAGAATATGGCGGCGCTTAGCGTTACGTATATTAGAATATATCAAGCATCTCTACTTTCAATTTACCTGCATAATCTACATACGTGTGCAAACAAACATTGTGGTTTATTTACCCGTTTGTTTTAATTAATGTAACTAACTGAAAGCGCAATTTGAAACCACTAACAGTAACAATAGATTTAATTAATACCCTATCGGGACCAAACTGTTTGGAATCTAATTTAAATTGCTATTTTACCATTGAAATTGGGAAATTATATGCAAATCGTTGTTTTGGAACTGACCATTTATTAAATCATTATAATTGTTTATTTATAACTAAGCTAAAATAGGAATAGCAGTTAGGGTGGATGAGGTAAGTTAGCTTGCAAATTGCAAAAAACTTAAGGAAATTTTAATTTCACGTGTTACCCTGGCGCTTTCACCATAAATACACGATGAAAAGCGAGTAGAGGGGCAACCGATTTTAGTCTCAATCTGTCCACACCTCAGCATTAAAAAAAATTGTTAAGTTTTTGACATTGGTTGTCGCTGAGATGAGATCGAGCCAAGATTTTGACCGTTTTTGTTTACGGGAATTGGTCTTGGTTTCCTACATATTTTGACCTCACTATCCAAAAACACAAAACAATAATCAATAGGTAGGTTTAGGCACTCCGTCGCCGCCAAAACTATATTATGACGATATGAGGATTTTCTGAAATGACGTTCACTAGGTGGCAACACTGAGACGTCAGGTCCGGGCACCTGTCAAAAGTGTCATAGCGTTGTATTTTCTTTAGTCGTGACTGAATGACGAATGAATGAATGAAATAAATGATGAACATCATCATATATTTTATATTCATTATCGAAATGGAAGACCACTTGTCAAAGTGGCGCTAACTGATGGCCTTAATTTTCATGAAAACTCTCATTCTCAGCTATTTGTCAAGATATTATCTAGGTAGGTACTTGTATTCCGCAAGACGAAGTAAGTACTAGCGAGATATATGATTGTACGTACTTGAGAATTCACGCGTAAAACATTGTTCAGAAACCGTGTTACCAACGTTTGTCTAACACCTTTGTTCATCATGCCAGCTAGAATTTAATACTAGGTAGGTATAATATTCTCACACATTCTATTTGATATAAACTATCTAACGTACATATCATATTTCTCGCAGTAATGTAATATTCTAGTACATGTGAGTTCATTCAACGGGCAAAGACGTATAGACAATATTGTATTACCTATACAGGGTGAATTTTTGAGATGAAAACTGAAATTGTGACGTTTGATTTGCCGATGACATTTCTTTGCAGCATTTGATCCTTATCAGCAACATTATTATCCGGTGTAAAACTATACAAGGTGGTATTTGTTGTACAATAATCTTCAGGGTAGATTCCCCGCTAACCAAGAGATTTCTCAAACAAAAAGAAAACAAAAACACAGCTTTGTACTTCAAAATTAAGTTCATGATTAGAAACCACATTTTTCTACTTCTCATAATTCCGGTTTTTCGCCTAATATTCTCATTTCAAAAACTCTCTCAGTAGGTAAGTGCTAAGGTAATTATCGTATTACAGAAACAAGTCACTCCTAGTATTCTGTCTATTATTGTTTATTGATTCCTCGTAGTCTGCGAATACACTATATTATGCTCCACTTCAATTGAATTAATATTCAACGAGAACAAACTCTTGGGCTAAAAGTGTCAGACGGTTCGTGTTCCCAGTAATAATTGATACAGTTTTGCATTTCAACATTTTGTCTTCCATTTCTTCACGAGTTTTGCATTAAGAAGTTATTTTACACACCACATTTGTACGCCTCCTGGCATAACATGGCGCTCTGTTTATTAAACATAAGATCTGTATTTCTGTATCTATGTTAACAAAAAAAAAAAAAAAATTGGAGACCGTGTGACTAAAAAGGTGAAGTTAGGTTAAAGTTTTATTTGGTAACACATATGTACTTATCATAGTCTTGATCTGTACAGATACCTACTTATTATGATCGCTGGTAGAAACATTGTATACCAGGAGCTAGACCACCACCTCTTAAAGCAGTATTATTGTTATCTTACTTCAGTGTGGGAAAGAGATGGAGCTAGACGTCCTGTATAGCTCCATCCCTTTGTCACACTGAAGTAACATTAAAATAATACTGCTTTAAGAGGTGGTGGTTGGCCCCCTGTACATAGATAATAATTTACTGACTAATATGATAACTAACAATGCCTGTCACATACATTTTTAGACCCAGAAAGTACCAAGAGTTTAAACCAAAATAACTTCTTCACATTTTTATTTCAATAAAGTAGCATATTTACGAACTACATTATAGATAACGTTATATAGAGAACTTTACACGCAGAGACAAATAAACGTAAGAAAGCAAAGATACCAGACACGAAGCCCCATAAAAGCAAGGTTTGCTACCATTTCAACACTAGTAACTTCAACATAATTATCATACTTAATTTACATAACACACTTTAGTCTACTAATGTATGTGCTTAACATTCTTAGGCCGTATTACGGCTAAGTGCGTCGCCTGTACTTAATGCTAAGTACAGTAACCTGTTGGGCTCAAATATCACGGTACAGTTGTTAAAGAAACTCAGGTACTACTTAGTTACTTATTAATTTAATTATTTGTCGGTGTCTTGAGGAAAGTTGAATTTTTAATGCTGTAAAATCCAGACTGAAATTATAAATATTTGCATTAAAATTCCAAAAAAATAGTCTTGGCTAGTGTAATATAAGATTGAACAATATGCCCTTCAATGCATCACAAATTATGACAGTGCTAAAATGAGGTTATGTTATGAAAATAGCAAAACATACTTCATAACATACTTATCACAAACTATTACCTCACTCTCTTCCTCATTCATACCCTCACTCATACCACTGCCTCTCAAAAAACATACATTCAAACTTTAACATTCTCTAGGACTCACCCTTGCTAAAATGCAAATAATACATTCCTACATGTACGACGCACCCTACTTCCATCATAGTTGTGTTCACGATCTTATTTTATTTTTGCTAGTCTTTTATATTGATTTTGTTTTACGTCAAACTTTCAATACAATATGTATTAAATAAATGTACAATACAGTATCGACCCTGAAATTTCAAATTGTGTAAAACTCTCAAGGACTCCACGAGACAGGCTCGACCTAGTGTGGAGTCCACAAGCTAAAATATTAAAATTATGTTTCCCTTGTAACAATAATTTTAGGAGTAGTTTACTTGTACTTTAGTTTTAAGGAAATGTAAGAACATTATTTGGTTAATAAACGATTATTATTATTATACAAATGATCCAATAAACAGTCGCCTACAGTAGCTAATCGTTAGGATAAATAATCCTAGTCCACAGTCAGCAACTGAGAATTTTCTACCAAAATACCAAAATAAAATGCCGTCGAAGGTTATAGTTCTCTCCCCCTCGTTCGTTCACATCTATCACCATACAAGTGTGACGGTGCCCAATTTCCTCTTTATATCACTTAGGTAAAGATAATCCCGCTATGTTTTTCTTGCATTCGCAGATCAAGATCTTAGTACCCATAAAATATGGCGTCGGTATAATCCAGAGTGGATACTTTGAATAGAATTGAATATAATGCGTCTCATCCGGAGTGAATTATTCATTGGAAGAATAAAGTCTTGTGTTCGTATTCATAGGCTTTTATGGTACCTACTCTGAAATGGGAGTGGTGTAATGTTTCGTCACGGAGAAGGGAGCAATGGAATGCTAGCTTGCTCATGATTAAATACTTGATTGTTTGACCCCAATTCCCGTACCTAAAAACATTCAAAATCTAGTCGCAATCTCCTCTCAGCGACAATCAAATGTCAAAAACTTGTCAAAAATGTAGGGAAATTATAGGTATTTTTGACATATTCAGACAGATAGACTGAATATTCTTAAAATTACGAGAATTGCCCCTCAGGGAGCAAACAACTATTTTAAAGGCGAGAGTGTCTCTTTGAAATCAGAGCGCAGCGAGGGATTCAAAGTACGTCACTCGAGCTTAAAATAGTGTTGTTCCCGAGGTATCTCTCTACTTTTTATCACTTTATATGAGAAAATAAGTTTATGAACAAAAATTATACGTTTATTTGTTTACATACAATTAGAAACAAGAATTGGAGTAAACAATTACGAACGAAGGCGGAATGCATTTCGCGCGTTTTTTATTTTTTTTACAAACTTTTATCTTTTTAATTTCGCTCGCGCGCGGTTTACTTTATCACACAGCCTGTTACTTGTTCATACTATGTTCGTGATTGATCTCTTTGGTGATTGGAACTTTTACTAACAATATCCACATTTCAAATTCAAATCACTTTTAGTCCCTAGGGATTAAAGAGCTATTTTAGTCCCTGTTTAGTAACTAGTTCTTTTTGAATAGATGTGATAAAAACAATCTTAAGATACGTCAATATCTTGTACTTATGGATAGAAGATAGAATTGGAAATGTTTATATCCTAGGCTACAAGAAGAAGTGAGATGGATACCGATATCTAAAATTGAATCGTGACATTACAGGCCGATAAAGGAATCTACACGTTATGCCGTTACATGAGACTTTAGGCCTCACATTACTGCTCCATTTATTCCTACTCCATGTTCGTTATGTCATGATACGACATAATAACGTGTCGGTATTTATTTATTTATTTATTTATCTCAACCAACTGTGGATCATATAATTTAAACTACCTACATTACAAAAATTATTAATTATTCAAATTCAAGGATTACTTAAAAATTTTAAATGAAATTATACATTAATATTAGAATTGAATTGATAACAGCTAAATCAAATTAAATTAAAATAATATTTTAACATTATTGATTTTAACATTTATGTCATCATTAAATTTTTTATCCCAGTGCGGTGGCTAAAGAGAAATATTTTATTTCCTACATATTTATTGCTGTACCGTCATTTGATCTTGGTAAACATGGTCGTTATTTCCGTGAATTTCTGGATACCCCACTCAATAGTTAGCCTTTAAAGTATGAAAGTAGCTAAAACAGAAATGTAAGTGTTATTTTGAATCAAGAGATTATAATGTTAAAGGGCTGGAGCAAAGCAAGACATATTTTATCAACCGTTTCATTTGCAACGACGTCCTGAGGAAATTGTATTTTGAAGTCTGTTTCATAATATTAGCTAGAATATTGTGCGATGAAGGATCGCCGCAGGCTAGTCTCTGTTTGTATAATACAGTTTTACGAGTATAGTATAGTGTTTGCAACTTTTATTACTGGTTTTAGGTTCGGACAGTGATTACTTTTTGTGAGTATTGATCGTAAAATAACAATTCGTAAGTATAAATAGTCATGTAAAAGTAAAATAATCAATGTGGTTCTTATGATTCTTGCTAAATGTAACTTAGAAATTATAGGTACACCTATCTCATAAAAAGACTAAGCTACTCATGGTCCCAACATGCTTCCTTGCGCTACACCATACTAATTTGTACTTTAGAGTAATATTATCTTTAGATATAAAACTAATTGCCCTACATTAGTCTTGCAAATACTAGAAAATTGCTCAGCCGATTTGAATATGTATTTTTGTGTTGTTCGCGTCAATCCTAGGGTGTAAAATTAGAAAAAATCCAAACGAATAGACGAAAGATTGAAATTGAAAGTTTGACAGGAAAACGTCTGACGGGTCTGCTATCGTATACCTATAGTCACCTGTCACAACAAGGGGAAGGTTGCTATTCTATTTTCGCTCGAGACCCCTACCTCACCGTAATATTATAACTTATAGCTACAGCGAAAATATTTTCGTTCGCCGACCCCACGCATAGCACCCTTTTTGCTTTAACCCTTCTATGTTTAGTGAAGCAGCTTTATTTTATTCAGCGAGAGTTATTTTTATGATTGCTCAGCTGGCTGTGAAATATTCACGTATCTCTTCAATTATTTACACTTTCTAGTTCGCTACTTTGGAAACAGCTTAGGATTTTACATGAATTGACAATTGCTTTCATAATAGGTTCAACTAGTTGTGCCCCGCGACTTCGTTCGCGTGGAAGTCGTAAGATACACAATGTAATAAAATAACAGCCACATTTTAATAAACCCCGCCCGTTGCATCGCCCGCCCGTCCTATTACTTCGTTTTCGCTTAGCGTTGTTTCTGACTTTTTTAAATTACTTTTTGCTCAGTTCCTAAGAGTCGTAGCGTGATGTTGAATAGCCTATAATCATCCTCGAGAATTGGGCTACCAAATGCAAAAACAATTTTTCAAATCCGACTTTTTGTTCACAATTTCGTGGGTTTTATTTATTAGCGCGGAACCCTAATTATTTTTCTAAAATAAAAGTAGTTTTACGTTACTCCCCGTAACATTAGCTATCTGCCAGTGAAAGTCCCGTCAAAATCGGTTCAGCCGTTTCGGAGATTAGCCGGAACAAACAGACAGACAAACAGATAGACAAAAAATTCAAAAAAATCTTTTTTTATAAGTATCATATATACATACGTTCATATGCATTTAGTAAAAAGTTGTTGTTTTAATATTACAAACAGACCCTTCAATTTTATTAATTTGTATAGAGTATAGATGTATGTGTCTTCTGCAATATGGGCGCGAAAATCAAATCAGGTTGTTTGCCTGCTGTTGACTGGTCAATTTATCCACTGTCTATGTATGGATAAGGTCAAATCAGGAGGACAAGCAGCATCTACACACTAACTCAATTCTTCGTGATTTCATTAGCCCTTTTCATCAAACATTTTGATGTCACGATACTTGTAGAATTATTTTCATAGTTCAACATTCCACCGTAGTAATTACATATTTTATTATTCAGGATCCTTGAATATTTTAGTTCACAAAATAGTTCTAAAGACTAACTATGTAATTATTATTAAAAAAGGTCCGAAATTAATTAACGGTTCTCCCATAGGTGTCTTTATACTTGAAGGCTTTGGCTGGAATTTAATTGGAAAGCTTTGTCGGGTCTGCGGAATAGTTCCGGCTAGATAATAAGTGCGGACTTGAATAACTTTAATTACTCGATAATCGATCGTATTCGGTTGGAATACGGTTAGAGAATATTCGGGTAATTGTGTGGATTTATGCTGGGTTCTTGATGAGGTACCGAATGTTCGAAGTTTAATGTAGGAGCTATTATACACTTAAAAGCGTTTATAGGTTCGGATTAGTTGGGTAAATTAAAATTTTTTGTCTAGGAAAACGAACATAAAAAGACTACAGGAACCATTTGTTCTAGTACAATAACTGTTGTCGCACAAATTACAAAAGAAACAGTAGCTTCAAAAGGAAAAAGATCGTGCTATTCAATTGTTATTCGAGATTTCTAAAGCTTAGCTTTACTTCTAATATTTGTTGTCAATACTACCATCCTATTGCATATTACTTTTTAGCCATATCACTACAAACGCAGGAACTGCAATTTATTCAACCTACTTTCAATATTAGCATAGGTATATACAATATCACTTAACAAACTCATTAAATAGAGTTCCCGTACCGTTTTGAGGCCAAACCCAAAACGTTAGGGTGACGTGTCACTGTGGCGACTGGCGACTGGCGGTAAACGCACCTGTGGCTTTGCACGCATATCGATCTTATTACTGTGTTAGTGAGTTGTTCTCACGTCATTTACAATGTAACGTTGTTTTGTTACTTTTTCGGGGGTCTAATCTTGTTTTTGATATTGTTTCGCGATAGGGAAATTGCGTGTAGGGGGACGACGCAAGGCAATACTTACCGGTTTTATATATTTGATTTTCGCTATGAGAAAATTATCAAGGGTCTTAGGAAATTATGACATGTATATAAGTACCTACCTACCCAAAAGGTGACACATATGTGAAGGAGTATTGCACGGTCAATTAAACAATGTAGCTGAGAGGTATCGTTGATGTGTCAAACAGGGTTCGATTTAATGAAAATTGAAGTAAGGCTTGCGCGGTTTCAGCTCTTTGGAAAGGCAGGCCATGCCAAAAGTACAGCTTTGAGTTCATTGACCGCGTGCTTCGTTTTGTGTGGTATTGAATATAAAAACTACCCCTGGACTTCTACTTTAAGAAAAGCTTTAGAATAGTTGTTTCTCATAGAAGGAAATGAAAAATGCAACGGAATTGTAGTCAACAGAGAATTTATGCTCCTTTAAATGTCCAAAATTCTGAGCTGTAAACAGGATATAATTTATTTGAATGGCTAATGTTTTAAGGCTGGCAATAAGTCAGTTGAATATATTTAGCGTGTTAGCGCCTTGTCAACTCCGTGGAATGGGCTATTAAAGTTGTTTATTAGGACAAATATTCAGTAGTTTCATAGACTGATATATTGTTTTTCTTGAGGCTGGAGAAGCTAGATAAAGAATAGATGGTCTATGTAGTTTAAATAATTTTCATAAAATAGTCGCGCTATTAATCTGCAGCATGAGCGTTCTCGAATACCTTATGCTGAGCTGCAATACAAGAGAAGAAGATCTTAGTAAAAAGCTTCATAAAATGATGTCCACAACCAAAGGAGAAGTACCTGGTTTTTAAGGACCACGCAAATGAAAGGCAATTATTGGTTGGTCCCGGCTATCATTCGTGGATCTTTGACAGTCATTACGGGTCGTCAGAAGCCCGAAAGTCTAACAACCAGTCTTACCAAGGGGTATCATAGTACCCAGTAACTGGGTTGTGGGGGTCAAATAGGCATTCGCTTCATGTAAAATACTGGTATTCAGCTGCATCCGGTTAGACTTAAATCTGACCCTGACATACTTAGTTGGGCAAAGGCAAGCAGATGATGAAATAAGAGGCAGTTATGTCTGAAAGACTACCCTGATATTCTCTGACCGAGATAGCTGTAGGACGAAAGCAAATAATTAGGCTTTCAGTACTTTCGTAGATGGACACAAATGTACTCATATCAATCCAATTGTATATAGACATGTGAATAACAATAGATATGTCACTATTTACTGCTAACATTTCTACCTCTGTTGACCTAATAAATCTGAGTGAGTGCGATGTTTGTTTCAGAATTTTTTTCAGGGGAACAAAACGTGTACCTACTTTATTTGTTTTGTAGAGCAAGGCCACCGTCAGAGTCTATTCACACTTTTATTACACGACAAACTTGCGTTGTTTACGTAGATTTCCTTTTATGAAACAGTGAATATGAACTTGCTATTATCATGAATGTTAGTTTTGAAAAAATCACATATGTGAACTAAAAAATATTCGGCCAAATCATAAATTGCCATTTGCATATGGCCAATATGTAAATATTTATTTTATGCCATCGACCCGACCCGCATGTTTGTATCTGCATTGTTACAACAAAATTGTGAAATAGGCTAGTGTACGTAGATGAATCTGGCATGCATGGCACACTAAAGCCCGGTATACATGATGCAAGTTTTTTTGCCTGTGGCATCCAATAAATACAATTTAAGGAACAAATTACTTGCATCGTCTAAATACTGTTTAGATGATGCAACATTTATTTTTGCTTCAACTTATAGTATGCCACAGCAAAGCCAATTAAATCGCACCGTGTAATCAGGCTTAACTCTATATATCGGCGCGACACAATGGCTTTATAATTGTTTCTGTAAATACCGTGTGGTTAATGGACATTCAAAAATTCTGAAGTTTCATCAAACCAATATTTTGAGGAACTTGTAGATCCTTCTCAGACAACGCAACGATGCGAATGCTTACTCTGTACCGAGCGATATGCGTTTGCGTAGCCGCAGAGTAAATATTTTGTTTGCGTATGGACTAAGAATTTTGCATACCAGAGATGTAATACGAGTGAGCTGGATGTTTACTTTATCTTTACTTTTTAAGACACCAAACCCAAACAAATTAGTCCTTTTACAACCACAACGTTATCAGGTCCAGCACATCCCACAATTCACCTCTCTAAACGCTAACCCTACCTAAGTACCTCGTTTAGATTCGGGCTTACAAAGCTAATTCGTGCCTCCGTCGTTAAACCCTCCCAGAGGACTGCCTGCACTTCCACCGAGACCGCAGTGTACCTAATTAGTGAGGTAATACACGTTTTAGTACGAATTTTCTGCGGATTAGTGCCACTTATTAGTCTGTTATCTACTTCTGTGGACTATCTTTTTGGTCGGTTGCGTTTTTGTTGCATGTGAGGTTGATAAGTGGTTCTAATAGGTTTTGGGATTTCTTTTGGGAAATTATGTCTCTATGAAATTCTCTTATACGTACATAGGTACTTACTATTTATTTATGATCATTACACAGGTACTATGTATGACCATATTGCATTTTCAGATACTAAACTAAAAAATGTACTGGAAACACGGCCCGCTAAAAAACCGGCCTAATCATGGAAAAGTAATCAGACATTGTACCATATTCAGTGAAAGCGTACCAATGGAATAGCTAAGCTTTTATTTCTTTATTTCAGAATAGCTCTAATTCATTTCAGTTTTGGTTTATTTTCTCCCTCTGTTTTAGTGTTTTTACATCAATTTGTCTCTTATTTTTTATTTACACTTCATTACCAATGCCGTAACGTTCCAATGTGCAAACGGACCAGTTTCATAGAAAAACGTAGCCTGTTGCACTACTGCCGACATAGCAATATATGACTACAATTACGTAGATTGAGATGGCCAGATTGCAGTGCCTACGCTGTGGTTCTATCAGAACGATAGAACCACAGCGTAGGCACTGCAATCTGTTTTATGTACGTAGATACCTTCCGCTATTTAATTTACTTCAATGAAGAGTTATGAATTGGTATTATTTTAGAAGTTTTATGTGGATAAATGTTTCATTTAAATGAATGAGATGCTCTTGATGTATCTACATTTTTTTTTGGGTGGGAAATCATCAAATGACTTCTCCCGCTCTGGACGGAGCGGGAGGGCGTGTCAGACTTTTACTGACTAAAACCCACCCGTGTTCCTTCAGTTGACTGTGCCGGGGCCACGGTAACTCTTTCAAATATACCCGCGACCATGGCAGGTATCGGCCCTAGCGGACCCCATCAGTTAGTGCTGACATCTCTTTGAGGCGCGCGTGGAACACAACGCGCTGTCGACTCGGGCCTGGTCCTTACCGGACTACGAGCTACCCATTGCTCGCCGTCCGCAAGCTTGCGCCTACGATGGCCGGGAATCGGTTCTCGATTCCCGACGCCTAGAGCGCCTCAACATTTGATGTAAAGTAAACGTGAAACTTCGTAAGTAATCATTATCTGCCTACCTTTTCCCAAATTAATTTGGGTCTGCTTCCAGTCTAATCTGATGCAGCTGAATACCAGTGTTTTACATGGAACGACTGCATATCTGACTGAAAGTGAAAGAAGCAAGTTATGTGAGACAAAAAATTAAAAGAGTGGTAGGTATGTGCTAAACAAGCAGAACAGTTTAGTATTTATTTTGATGATTTTCAGTTACAAGAGTTTACTTCCAGCAGCTAGACAGTAAGAATAATCGTAAAAGACGTACAGAAATCCTCTTAGATAGTTACTCATATAAGAACTGTATTATATTTGTGAAATGGTGTATATTATAAGTAAGTAATATATATTATAAGTAAGCCTTAGGCCTTGGGTTAGCCTTAGGCGGAGCGACTTGTCTTGTTGACCAAGATATATTAAAAAAAAGTCTTTTTTTTTAAATCCTCTTGAAATTTCTAACTGAAATCGTACATTAGGATAGGATACAATTCACATTACTGGTAAAATTGCATTTGACATAGAAATAAAAAGTACTAGGATATCAGGAACAGTCAGGATGTGTTAGGCAATGGAATGCGTCGCGACGAAGACATATCGAATGCGCAGCTGAGACCATCGGATTATCTAACAAGCTCAGTCGAGAAGACGTTCAAAGTCTGCCAGTGGTGACAAATATTTATCTTTTATTTAAATTGGATGTGTGCAAAGGCGCGAAGCAAAGAGGCTGCTTCATCTAGCTGTGTCATCTAGGTACTACAGAACAGAGAAATGCGCATAGCCGCTTGTACGTTTTTCCTTTATGTACAATGCATATGAGTTAGTCATTAGTCCTTCTCGCAAACTAACATTTTTAGGAGTTTAGCGCTCGGATGCGAAGTCAGTTTTATTTAAAAAATCTGTTTCTGTGTTTGTTTCTATTTTTTGTGTTGTTTTTTTGTTTCTATGTTGTTGTGTGTTTCTGTTTGTTCTGTTTCTGTTGTTTTCTGTTTGTTTCTGTGTTTCTGTTTCTGTTATTTAAAAAACACTGCCTCTCTGCTTAAATCTCATCATTACATAAAGTTCCATGCCTCTGTCCCTTTAATCCATCCAAAGGTTGTCTGTAAAAGATCGCTTTTAGCGATAAGACCACCCATTGTGTCACCCTATGTGTAAAATGTCTACATTTATATCTGTAATTTTTATAGTGTACAATAAAGAATATTCTATTCTATTATATTCTGTTTGAAAAATTGTGTTTTGCTTTCAGGATCATCATCATCATCATTTTAGCTTATAGGCGGACAGAGTCCACGGCTGGCCATAGGCAAGAGTAGCCACTGAATGGACCTGAGTTTCTCGCGTTCAGTGGATTTCCTTCGCGACTTTCGCCTGGTCTTCGATCCGTCTTTCAGGATGTAATCTTGAGCAATCTCATCAACAACAAATTATGAAACATTGATTTGTTGTACCTATTTGATCACCAGCTACTTATTACAGCGAAACCATATCTGCAGCGTATACCAATTATGGTTTATAGTCAAAATCCGTGTAATCTGCGGCTTCCCTGTCATTTCAGCAAATTATATATAGGTATGTACATTTAATTAAATTTTGTACACATTCATGACGTCACTATGTGGTCTGACGTCATTTGAGCAACACAACCTTTTTTAGTATCGTGGCGTAATCCCTGTAATGTAGGTAATGTTTAATATGTACACGAACAACTTCGCAAGATTACATTTTGATGTGGTTTGTCTGGGATAGAGAATTTTGCTGTTTGAGTTTTATAAATTAGGTACATACCGGCGTGATTTTTGTTTGGAATTTTTAATAAGTTTTATTTATTTACTAGGTTACTAAGCACAGAAATGTACAGAGGCGGACTTAATGCCATAGGCATTTTCTACCAGTCAACCTTTGGGTGATGCAGGGACAAACAATGGTAGGTGGAATTACGAGTATTTAGGAATATTAAAATAATATAAAAAATATACATATACCTATTCACAAATATAAATATAATATCTCTAATTAATATTTTTATGAACATAAGTACAAATAAATAAAATAAATGTTTTGTTTATTTTTTTCAAACAAGATATTACGCTGTCCAGGTTTTGTTTGATTTTGTAAATTATGATTACCGTGTATCATCTCCCAAAGATTTAAACTCATTCAAGCTGATTTAATTGAAATTTTATTAATTGCAGAAACCGAACGATTGCTCCTTTCAAAGACTATAAATGAGCAACATTATCATTCTTGTAACAATGTATCAATATTTTATTAAGCCCGCCCTCTACTAAAAATGGAACTTGTAACAACTTCCACTCGTATGTTAAAACGATTAGTATTTACCATCGATTCTTTTTCACCCTTTAGAAGTTATTCACCCCGATAAAGTGAATTGCTTCGACCTTTTAATTCTATGTGTTACCTACTTCTCATATATCAAATGTCATTCGTGCTGCTGTCCTTTCTAAATGAGAATACAAATAAGTGTGATTAAATGAGTTCTTTTTACTCCAGTGTCAAATGGTTATTAAAATTTAGAAATAACTGGTAGGTACCACACACACGGTGTAAGGGATACCGACACGCATACTGTTAAGGCTCTCGCAGACAACCGCGACGCGACGATGCGACGCGATTCTGGTAGAACAATTTCTATGACGTTTTCATAGAAATTGTTCTACTAGAGTCGCGTCGCGCCTGTCTGTGGGAGCCTTTATTCAGCACATGATTCTAGACAACCCAGAGTAGAAATTTTTCGTCGGTTATTAAAAAAACCGGCCCAGTGCGTTTCGGACCATGGACAATTAATGAACTTATCCCAAAAACAAACTTAAATTTGTAGTTGAGAAAATATTCTCCCATCGTATCCCATACATCACGGTCAATTCTCCAACTGCAAATGTAAGATTGTAATAGCAAAAAAAAAAAAGTGATAAATTTTCCAAAATTTTCTTTTACTTGTGCTGTGAGACCTTGCTTCTTGCCAAATTTCATGATTCTAGGTCAACGGGAAGTACCCTAAAGGTTTTGATTTATTTGCAAGTATCAAAATATGTCGCATAAATGGACGCATTTTTTTATTGCGTTGACTTAGAAGCTTAATTTTTTTAGAGCTCAAAGGGACCGCAGCCCTAGGTACCTACGTATTAGATATAAATTTCAACTCGATACCTCCACGCGTTCCTGAGCAAAAGGGTCTTGACAGACAGACAGACAGACAGATGGACAGACAGACAGATGGACAGACGGACGGACAACGAAGTGATCCTGTAAGGGTACTGTTTTTTAATTTTGAGGTATGCAAAAAATCACCAGTTTCATACAAAATGCAATACCTACACGGTCGAAATGTATGGAACAGGTGATTAAAAAAAAATTACCGTTTATTTTCAACCCTGGTAGGTTCTGAAATTCATAGTAACAGTTTGCGCGTCGATGTCTCACACCGTGTATAACTATATACAAGTATCTGCAGGAGGTACTTACCCATTTGACCATACCTGTCTACAATAATACCTACTAGCTTATTTGTCTACTAACTCTCAGGGGGTGTGACGTTTCCGAATTTATAGCTCAGGACCTCACCCTCTTGGGTGCATTTACACTAAAAACAAACTATTCGAATTGCCTCCAAAACTTTCCCATTTAGCCAGGACCCTACTCCCTAGAGTGAAATAAATACACGCAGCAATAAATACAACTATCAAAGAGGAGGCTAAAAACGTTTCCCGAACATAAAGTACTAAAGCAGACTAAAGTAAAATCTCGATAAAAGCCGGGCTTTTATTTATCTTTTTTTGCAAGCACGAAAAATAATTCCTTCTGCGCGTTATTGTCGAATCGCGTGCTCCGAGGTACTGAGTCATGGTTGTAATAACCGTGCACGAATCGTGACGGTTGAAAACCGACGTTGTACAGTCAGGAGCACATAAATATGAATGCACTTTGCAACATTTAAAAGCGATTTTCCCGTGAAACAAGCCATGTGCCCGATGGGATTTTCCGTCGGCAGAAATAACGAACTTCCATACAAATGTTTATCACCTACTTAACCTCTTTAGGGAATGAATTTTCAGAAATCCTTCCTTAGGCCTCCCTTTAGCTATTTAAGGAACTTGTACAAAATTCCATGCTTCTAGACACAGCTGTTCAGGCGGTGCGTTGCCTGTCATTGAATGAATTTTAGATTCTAATTAAGTAGGTAGAGAAGAAGATAACGATAGCAACTTTGAGATAAGACCTTCATAATAGTAGGTATGGGTTCGAAAATACTTAATTCGTTGTCACCATACAATTACACTCAATATTTTGGGGGAAAATCGCTTTTGAATTTTGCTAAGTGTAGGTAAATATAAGGCGTTCCAAAATTAACTTTACAAACTTTAAGAAGTGCTTTAGACCATCGAACTGAATAATTTTTATTATGGGACTAAAGAAATCAACTGTTCCGTACAAAAGTTTAATACCTACTGTTCTAAACTGTATGGAACAGCGGATTTTTTTTCGCGATTTCAAAGTTGGTCCCGTAGTAAAAATTATTTACTTCGATAGTCTAAAGCACCTCTTAAAGTTTGTAAAGTCAATTTTGAAACACACATATTTATACTCGTGACTGTACGACCAGACTTTAATCACAGTTCTGCCCTAAATATGGGGTATTAAAATGCTAGCGATGAATGTATCGCTGGCTTTATAATAACAGCAAGCAATAGACTCATGCTCGTATTAATCCCTGTGTATTGTAAAATGAATACGTAAGGCGCGGTTTACATAGAGTGGACATAGGGTGGACGTGGCGAGGCATGATCATTTTTCAGACATCTTATCTTGTCACGACAAGTCTTATTCGGCCTAAGGAGGCCGAATAATCTCAATTAAGGAATTGAGAGTATATGCTTAGGTTTGAGGCGGCTTCTGCCCAATCTAGGGGGTCCAAACGCCTCCTGCCGGAGGCTCTACGCGGTCAAAAGTCCGCGCGCACATGTGGGAGTGGCGCGAGAAGGCAAAACGCCGGGGCGTAGCTCCGCTGCCGCGAGAAATCGCGGCACGGCGGACAGAGCTCCGGCAGGATCTCATGGCGGCATGGAGAGTGCGATTGTCGCAACCCAACGCTGGGCACGCCACAATTGCGGCGATAAGTCCCCTCTTTGAGGAGTGGCTGGAGAGATGCCACGGCATCCTCACCTTCCGTCTGACGCAGGTCCTCACCGGACACGGGTGCTTCAGGAGGTACCTGTTCCGGATAAGGCGGGAGGATACGCCCGGGTGTCACCACTGTGTGGATCGCCCGGAGGACACGGTGGAGCATACGTTGGAGGTCTGCCCAGCTTTGGCGGAGCACCGCCGTGTCCTCGCGGAAGCGATCCGGCCCTGAGTCCTGGTCGGAGTACATGGGAAGCCATCACCTCCTTCTGCGAAGCAGTAATGCTCGCGAAGGAGGAGGCGGAACGCGTGAGGGAGAGGCAAGCTATTCGCCCTCACGCCCCTAGTTAATGCAGGAGACGCTCTGGGCGTCGTGAATTGGCAACCGATTCCCGGCCGCCGTAGGCACGGGCTTGCGGACGGCGAGCAATGGGTAGCTCGCCGTCCGTTAAGGACCAGACCTGAGTCGACGGCGCGTTGTGTTCCACGTGTGCCTCAAAGAGATGTCAGCACCAATGATGGGGTCCGCTAGGGCCGATGCCAGCCAGGGTCGCGCGATGTTCGAAAGAGTTACCGTGGTCCCGGCACAGGCAACTGAAGGAACACGGGTGGGTTTTAGTCAGTAAAAGTCTGACACGCCCTCCCGCTCCGCCCAGAGCGGGAGAAGTCATTTGTTTTGAGGCTAAACATTAATTATGAGAAGCACTTATAAATGAGCCACCCAATTAATCCTGTCTTGTGACACAGAGATGAAATTGTAGATAATAAAGTGCAAGGCACGCAGTAGGAACGGACGCGAATGGATTATGATAAGTCATTATCAACTGTCACATCCGCGTTACGTCCAAGTGCATGTTCAATATATGTGAACTACGGCTTAGTCAACCCTATTGTTCTATTCATAAAGTTATTTATGTTTGCATGAAGGCGGCATATACTCGTACAGAAAAAAAAATCTAATAATTACCAGTACCTGTATGTGGACTTTTTTAATTCTGGCTTTATTTGTTTTCATTTTCACTGGATTAACAGAGGGTGGACTAAGCTGGGTCGAATATATTGGTGTTCAAATAGCTGGAGTTTGTTGACCAGACTTTTTTATATTAAAATGCTGTTGCTCGTGAATTCTTCTGCGTGTATTTTGTATTTCATATTTTTTTTTTATACAAATATCCAGGATGAAAAGTAGCGTATGAATTTCTCCAGGTCCCAGGCTACTTAGCCGTCTATCATAAGGATCGGTTTAATGGTTTAGGGGCGAAAAGTTAAGTAGCAGACAGACAGAGTTACTTTGGCATTTATAATATACTTAAGTATGGAAATGGATAGTGTGGATTCAATATAAAATAATGTAAATGTAATGTTATTTTTCAATCTCCATCCAATTAATTAGTCCATCCATAATATTGCTGGCCACTATCATTTTTAACCCCCGACGGAAACAGAGGGTTGTTATAAGTTTAACGTGTGTATCTGTCTGTGGCATCGTAGCTCCCAAACGGCTGAACCGATTTAGATTTTTTTGGTTTGTTTGAAAGGTGACTTAATCGAGAGTATTCAAGAAAATCTATTCAGCCATTTGAAGATTATCAGCTATTTTCTAGTTGATTTATGGATGTGAGCATCTTCCGCAGGTATGATCGAGTCGAAATTTGGTATTCTGTTACTTGAATGAATGATAATTATATAAGAATAACACAGTAACTTTGAACTCATGCTGCAGCATTACCTGGAATTTTCAGGTTACCCAACTCACTTACCACAAATTTACAGCAGAGGTATCGTGTTTGGTCTCATTGAAATGGTCCCAATGAATAGGTTATGGATAGATGGTAATCAGGGTCTGATGATGGAGTAGCAAAAATAAATGAGGGTTTAGTAACTAATGTTACTGTCGGAAAAATACGTACAGCTGACGAGGCACTTGTCCATCGTAGAGTGTATACTAGTAATAAGTATATAAACTGATAAAGTTTAAAAACAAGAAATAAAAGTTAAATTAAAAATTAAAAAAACACCCACACAAATAAAATTCTTTAAAAAGTAATGAAATAGAATGTATTGGCCTTGTAAATTTTATGTCACACAGTTCTATAATTTATATTTCAGTAATTTATTTTATAATGCATGTGCTCAAAAAGAGCGTTTTTCAAGCAGCAGAACTGTGCGGATAGAGCCACTTTTTTCACACTAGTGCTTTTTAATGTTCAGTTTTTTTTTTTAATTTTTAACTACTAGCCCGACGCAGAGTTATTATTATTTAAAAAAAAATACAAATTAGTCAAGTACAGATTATCATTCATATAAAAGGTATAATAAAACTAATATACTCTAGATTTAGATTTGGATCAATAAATTAATTTTAGATATTCATTAAATATGTTTGGCTGAATATATACTTTGATCGTGCCTTTTTGCAATACGACGTGGCAGCTATTTGCACTTGCGCAGTAGTGGATATGCTGAGCGCGCATGTATTTAAAATAAGCCCGCCATTTTACTTATTTCTTGCTTAGTTCGCATTCGATCTGTATAAATTTAAATTTAATTTTTTATTTCCTAGCACAATGCATAGTAAAATGTTGTATGATAACCGTGCGTAAGATGATTTCCGACTCGTGTCGACTTATACACTCGTCGAAAATCACCTACTTTCCGCACTTGTCGCATAAATAATAAATAACTATTTTTGGTCCTGAAATCGCGTGCCTAGGTTGATTATAGACCTTCATGTTCGTGTGCTATTTGTAATTCAATTATCACTATCAGGTGCATTTCATACGGACTGCACTTCACGCGTGAAAACTATAACACTTAATTTAATGGTGGACTGAATAAATCTGAAATATTCATCGGCAGGAAAATTTGTATTTACTGAAAACGAGGGCAAATGACTGTCCCCTTATTAATGAAAATAATAGTAAACCTACTTCCTATGGTTCGATTATGTAAAAAGATCGTGAAAACTGAGAAAAGGATTATGAAGAATAAAATATTACCTACTAGCTTTTGCCAGTTGCTTCGCTCGCGTGAAGTTTGGAAATTATCCCACGGAAACGTGCTACCGTGATGAAAAGTAGCATATGTGGTAATACAGCTCGTGGTCTACCCGTGTGCTAAATTTTATCTAAATCCGTTAAGTCCTTTTTGTGTAGGTAATTGAATAACAAACATCCAAACATAGAAACTTTCACATTAAAAATATTATTATTATAGGAGTAGGATATTCATAGAAGAGACTAATATTGGACGTAATCTGTACAAAGGGCAGACTAACATCTAAAACTTAGCTTTTTAGGTCATGAGCTTACAGCCTCAAAGTGAGAATACTTATAATGTCGACAAAAATAAGTAAGAAAAATATATCAATGAAAATAGAAAAAACCGGCCAAGTACGTGCCGGACTACGCATAATGAAAGGTTCCATAGTTGGGATGAATTTATCCCAAGAAAAACTTAACTTTTTCGTTGAAAAACATGTTCTCCCATACATCGATTTAAGTGACGGTCAATTCTCCAACTGCAAATGTAAATTTGTAATCGCAAAAAAATATTTTTGTGAGTTAACCTTGCTTCTTGCTAAATTTCATGATTCTAGGTCAACGGGAAGTACCGTTTTGATTTATTTGCGACTATCAAAATATTGGTATTTTTTATTGCGTTGACTTAGAAGCTTGATTTTTTAGAGCTATTTTTAGCATATACTTACGTATTTGATATTAATTTCAACTTGATACCTCCTGCGTTCCTGAGAAAAAGGGTATTTACAGACAGAAGGACGGATAATGAAGTGATCAAGGATAAGGATTCCGTATTTTTCCTTTTGAGTTACGGAACCCTAAACAGAACACAAAAAAAAAAAACAAATAAAAGCCCAAGTCAAGAAATGGATGAAATCGCAAACGTGTTAAGATTTCCATTGGTCAATGAACTGAGATGATTGATTCGATTTGGTGATGTTACATACATATGACTAGCCTGGTTTATATCTTTATTTCTACATAGGTAGGCACAGTAAGTTCTTTGGTTTTTAGACAGATATTAGGTATTACGTAGAGCCTCGTTGGTCTAGTATTCGCAAGCGCTACTACTGAGCATAAGGTCCTGGGTTCAATTCCCGGATCGAGCAAAGTGTTATTGGGTTTTCCAATCTGGATTTTCTCAGTAGCAGCGCGGAGTCTGGATTTGTGCTTGGTTGATGGCAATAGACTCGCCCCCTATTACATGGGACTTAAATCTAACTGGCGAAATGTGGGTGTACTATATGTGCACCTCTGCCCAACCCTTCGGGGAATGCAGGCGTGAAGTTATGTTATGTTATATGGCAGAGTAAAATTTTGATTGAAACTACCTATACAAACTGGCAAATGGGATTGGTAGTCAAGTCAGGACTTAGTCCATATCGCGAATCCGCACTGAGCTATCGTGGTGATCAATATTTACTCCTTCCCTGTAAGAAAATAGCCTTTGCCCAATAGTGGGATTGGGATTATTACAGGCCTGAATAGTCATAACATAAAGTGATAAAAACTATACCAGAAACCAGCATAAGTAGTCATTCATTTTTGTTTATTTTTAGACTAAACAGAAGTTGCGTACGGCGTGTATATATGACCAGATGTATGAACGTAAACGAGGCAAAAGGAGTATGTAAGAATCGTAGCAGGTGGCGTTCTGTAGTTTCTGCCTACCCTCATGGGAAGAAGGCGTGAGTTTATGTATGTGTATGTATGTAAACAGAAGTTATGTAAACTTTTATGATACTTAATACTAAGAGCTCCATCAAAATAATTAAACTGAAAAGTCAAAATCAATTTATATTATGGTGTAATGCAATTAGAGGGAAATAGCTAGAGAGTGGAAGCTTCCTATACTTAGCATAATCAGCCAATAAAGTGCCCACTGCTGGGACACAGGCCTCCTCTCTACACGAGGGAGTGGGCTGTAATGTACCACGCGGGTCCAGTGCGGGGTGGGAGAGTTCACATGTCTTCGAATTTTTGGTTCTAGGACATGCCGGTTTCCTCATGATGTTTCCCTTCGCCGTTTTGAGAGTAGTGGTGATGAAATCATTTACCCAAAGTAAAGTACCTGTCTGGGTTCGAACCTACGATCTTACAACTCGTAAGTCGCGGCCGTTACCACTGGGCCACCACTGCTCTCATGCTACCCTCATGGACGCTATTTAAACAATTTGGAAATTCTCGAATATCAGAACATTCATAATACGGAATCTTTGAAACACATAAAGAATTTTCTTTTTACTCATTTTCCACATGCTATAAAGGTCTGTTACAATGCTGTAAAATTTTATCATGTTTACTAACCAGCCTTTAGGCACATTCATCTAAATTAACTTTGCCTTTGTTCTCGAATTGTACGAAAGTAATAGGATTCCAATTAAGTTCAAAGTATGAGGCAAAAGTGTAGAGAGGTAACCTGGGATTGTTATTAAACGTTAGCCTAAATTACGTATTAGATATAGAACATAACATAACATCACGCCTTGTTTCCCCGAAGGGTTAGGCAGAGGTGTACCTATAGTACAACACCCACATTTCGCCAGTTATGTTTATGTCGGGTATTAGATATATTTATTTATATGCTTTAAACTGGGCTTGTATTTTGAATACGATTTGTGCCTGAAGCTCTTACTGCGCCAATGAAATAAGCCTCTTATGGCCAGCTTTTATAATGGTGGTAAATAATTAGTTACCTAAGAGTAAAAACACATGTCTTCGCATTTTTGATTCTAGCGACGTTTTCCTTCACCGTTTTAAGAGCAGTGGTGATGAAATAATTTACACAAAGTAAAGTACCCTGTACGCCGTTATCACTGGGCCACAACTGCTCGGAACAAAGCTGCTACAAACAAGCCTAAAAATGTGGAAATATTTGAATGCTGACGATCACATAATCCACCATGTAATACACTGTGGAATCCGGTGCTCCGCTCAACTTTAAGCCTGCTACGAGATAATGAGATTTAAAACTTTTTGACACGTTACCGTGTTTTGGGAATTAATATTAAATTGAGCAATGGGAAATCGCGACTTTAAATACCGCTTGTTAAAATGATGTTTTATTATGTGCTATATCAAACTGAGTTCGAAAGATTTTTTGCCCGTTATGTTTTGTAACTTATAATCTTGTTAGATAGATAGAATACTCTTTGTTATGTACACCATAAATATTACAGATATAAACATGACACAATAGGCAGTCATATCGCTACGAGCGATTTTTTAAAGACAACCTTTGGATGGATCTAGTTAGAAAGGAGAGACAGTACTGCAGGTAGGCTGTGGTGTACCATTTACATACAGCTATACAATAAATACATAACATCATAACATCACGCCTTGTTTCCCCGAAGGGTTAGGCAGAGGTGTACTTATAGTAACACCCACATTTCGCCAGTTATGTTTAAGTCCCATGTAATAGGGGGCGAGCCTATTGCCATCTACCGGGCACAAATCCAGACTCCGGGATGCTACTGAGAAATTCCAGATAGTTAAACCCAATAACACTGCCCGACCTGGGAATCGAACCCAGGACCTCATGCTCAGCAGTAGCGCTTGCAACCACTAGACCAACGAGGCAGTCCAATAAATACATGTTTACATACATGAAACAATTACTTATCTACATAAATATAAATATACATCATATAACAAATGCAAAGAACATACAAATTAGGTATGTGTAATAACTAGGTAGAGTTTAAACTTGTACAAGAAAACTATAAACACTAAAGTATTCCTCCACATCGGTGTCGACAGGAACCTAGCCCAGAAGAGTGGATGGCAGTGTTTTTTTTTTTATTCAAAATAAAGACAAACCTTTCGGTCATGGTACGTAACCAACCGCTTTGCATCATCCTTAAAAAGGATAACAGACCCTGACTTGAGGGTTTTCAATCCATAATACGGCTCGAAAATATATTTACTTGTAGATTCCTTTTGCGATCCTAGATAACCTAACGCCTACTTTGTAATCTACAGCATCCTGTAAACTAAAACAACACGTGAACTGTAAATAAGCTTAAAGTTGAGTGCAAATGTAGCGTAACTTTGTGTACAGAACTTCCTTGGACCTACATAAGTAATGGCTAACTTGGCGTGGGTATTAGACGTATACACAATATAGTAATCGCCGATTCCTATAATTTACGGACCGTTAATGGTTAAAATTAAGCAATAATGAAGCAAAGACCTCATAGCTTTGCACAGTAGACCCTCCCATATGGAAGTAACTATCACAGATAAAATTAGCTTACGAATCTATTTATATGCCCAGTTTGGCAATAAAAAATGCTACCATTGGTAAGCAAAACGATTCGTTTTTGTTTATAGGAACCGAGCATAAGAGCATGATCTCATTGTGTGCCAATTATCTTTTCTCATAATTTCGAGGATTTGTTTTCACTGAAACCAAAAATAACAAGAAAAAAAAGTGTCAAATCGCGTACGACATTCTTTGCGAATCATGGGTACAAAAGGATTTAATAACACATCCAAGAATACCTTATTCTTCCCATTATGGTGCTGTTTTTAGGGTTCCGTAGTCAACAAGGAACGCCACAGTTTCGACATGTCCGTCTGTCTGTCTTTCCGCGGCTTAGCTCAGAGACTTTTATTAAGTAGGTACTAGAAAACTATAATTTAGCACGGATATTAATCACGCCGACAAAGTGGTATACAATCTTGAAAAAAAATCTCTTTAGGGTGCCTCCCCTACACGTAAAGATCACTTCTTTTTCTCGTCTATCCCATGGTATGGTTGGATAGCCCTTCAAAAATATTGACCACAACCATTGTGTGACCAAACCTTTTTTCGATCCAGGAATCCGTTTGCGAAATGTTAAGCTTTAAAGTGCTATTTTTTGTTAGAGCCAAGTGTCAGTGGGCCCTGACACTGGCAAGAGAGCCCCTGCCAGCTAAATGGTTGTTTTTGGATATGTGGAAAAAATCACATCAGTATTATTACTGATGTGATGTGTGTACTGTTAATAGATAGACCTTATGGTCTATCTATTCATACACGAAATCCCTTAAGGGGCCATTTTACTCATCAGTATGAACAACTTTAACTATGGGATCAAACCGGAAATCGCGAAAAAATCAGCTGTTCCCTACATTTATGCTCGCATTACTCGTCAAAATGTAGGCAAAAACTTTGTTTTTTCGCGATTTCATGTCTGGTCCCATAGTATAAGTTGTTGATAATACACATAACATTGTAGTTTAAAAACATATTCTCTCATAGAACATGTTTTTCAACTACAATGTTTTGTTCTTTGGATAAATTTCATCTCAACTACGGAACCCTTCATTGTGCATGATCCAACACGCACTTGATTGGTTTTTTTATAGGACCAGTGGACCCAGTGGTTATCGCTGAATAGTTTTTGTTCAATTGTAGTTAGTTAGATTTACAAAGATTTTGGCTTATTGATAAGAGCCACGGCAATTTATACAAGACGCCACAATACAGTGGGTACCTTCTCAGAAGTAGGTAACTACCCACAAACAACCTAAACAAAGAAGACCTCTAACAGGCAATCAGGGCCTTAGCAAAAAATAAGGAATTATTAATGTTACCCCCTAATTTGTGGGAGGGGCGAGATTGCGTGCCTTCATAGTCGGTTTACCGTGAAATATAGGCAGCCGTTAATAGCCCTGGTTTAGTATTTTGTGACTTAATGGACGTTTACAGCTGAATTTATGGGGTCTAGTTTAGTTTACGTGACGGTGTTAGGTTAGGTTTGGTTTCTTATTGAGGTAGGTATAAATTACCGATACTATTAACTACTATTTAGTTTTAGTTTTGTGTAATAATTTGTGTTCCAATTGACTAATTTCCTTTCACTGTGAGTTACTGCGGCGGTGCGGCTAGTTCCTTGTGACGACACAAGAATATGAAAGTCTGAAGAGTATTTTTATCATCACCACCCTATGTAGCAATCACTGACAAACATAAGTCTTTCTAATAGCAAGCCTTATAGGGGGGAAGCGCTAAGGTATCCCGCGAAATTCAAATTTTCTTACGATTTTTGCAATTTGCAGCTCAGTGTCCGGGTATATGTTGATTAAAGTATGATTCGCAACCGTAACAAATATGTATTTACAGAATTAAAATCATTAGAATCAGTAACACAACTCTTTAATTTAGTATAATCCTTAAATGTTAAGATTTCATGAAATAGTCATTCAATAGGTTTACTTGGTCTTAGAGAGTTGTATTGATGACTTTAAAAATTATAATTCTGTAAATATATATTTGTTACGGTCGCGAATCATATTTTAATCAACATACAACCTAATACTGACCTGCAAATTGCCAAAAACGTAAGAGAATTTGAATTTCGCGGGCTACCCTGGCGCCTTCGCCTTAACTCTATGCTCAGCTATTCTCATCCAGCTGCTACCAGCCACCCTTAAATCGTCGCTCCTACCCTACCTTAAGACGACTTAGCAAAATGTCAACATTGCTTTGATATTACTATGCAGGCTGAATATTAATGGAAACCTAAATCAACACAATACCATCAGACACAACACAGTTCAATATCTCTAAACTACCTTCCATACGCAATTTCCCCAAACGACCCCCCGATTGTGTTCGCAGACAGTATAAAAATACTTTCATTATAAAAGTGCGTATACACGAGCCATTAGGGGCAGCTATCCCCGGGCACCTGTTGCGGGGCGCATTCATATCGATCCTGCCTTTTAGCCGCAAAACGCCGTTTTAATAACGTAACCACACGATGCAATATTGTCAAAGGAGGTTTTGGGGACGTAGTTATGGGACAGACTATCTATATACATATACAAATATACTATAAACAATACACAAATAAATATATACTATATACAAATAAATAAAATTGAAGTGTCTGTTTGTACTCTCTGACTTTTTAAAATACATGGACTTATGTATTGAATAATTTAACTAGAATTTATTTTATTTATGTATTGTGGATAATTGCCGACTAATGTTTTAATGTTGTAATTTTATTTTATTTCCATTATTTAATTTTATTTTCAATTTAGTGAACAACTTAATTAATGTTTGCATGCCTTATATAAGGTAGATTGTACAAGGCACACCCATCTTGTTGTAACATCTTATTTTATGTACCTGCAATCTATTCAAATAAAATTTACTTTACTTTACTTTACTTTACTTTACTTTACTTTACTTTACTTTACTTTACTTTACTTTACTTTACTTTACTTTACTTTACTTTACTTTACTTTACTTTACTTTACTTTACTTTACTTTACTTTACTTTACTTTACTTTACTTTACTTTACTTTACTTTACTTTACTTTACTTTACTTTACTTTACTTTACTTTACTTTACTTTACTTTACTTTACTTTACTTTACTTTACTTTACTTTACTTTACTTTACTTTACTTTACTTTACTTTACTTTACTTTACTTTACTTTACTTTACTTTACTTTACTTTACTTTACTTTACTTTACTTTACTTTACTTTACTTTACTTTACTTTACTTTACTTTACTTTACTGTAATGTCAAAAAAACAGCTTTGTACTAAATGCATATGCCAGTATAAACGATACGATACTTAAAACGAAAAAGCAATTTTTAAAATTTTTGTCTGGCTGGACTGATTTTTACGGGAATTTCGTTGGCAGATAGCTGATATTATAAGACGTAACTTAGGGTACTTTTATTTTAGAAAAATAATTAAGGTTCCGCGCAAAAAAAAAACACATGAAATTGTGAACAAAATCCGATTCGAATAGGGAAGTATTGATATACACGCGGTTGAATCCGCGGTCAATAGCTAGTGATAAATAAAAGGTATACCGAATTGGGTATTTATTTAGTCAAAAGTGTAGGCGGAATAACGAAAATGTTACGACTCAACTTAGAAGAGGGCTGTACATGTGATAGAATGATGAAGAGGGCTGTACATGTGATAGGATGAGCTTATTGAACAAAAGATACTTCTAATTGTAAATACGGTAAAGCCATAATAATAATTTGGATACACGAATAATACTATGTCAGAATACTTAGAATTGGAAGATGTTAACAGGCAGTACTATACAGGGTGTCTGAGAAAGGTGTAGCGAAAATTAAGGATGTGGTACAGACCATCAAACTGAACAACTTTTTCCCGGGGACTAACATCGTAATCGTGAAAAAAAAATCAGTCGTCCCATATAAAACTTCAGTACCTACTCGACTAAATGTATAGGACGACTGATATTTTTTCGCGAAGTTGTTCAGTTTGATGGTCTGTACCACACCCTTAATTTTCGCTACACCTTTCTCAGACACCCTGTATAATAGACCTTATTACGTAATTTCATTACGTTAATTACCGAGTATTACTGCACTGCTACGTCTGCCACTCAGAAATTTGATTACGACTATGTAGCTGATAGCTACTTAAAGGTACTATATTTACCTGGAAAGTATAATCACGCCAATAACGTGATATTACAAGCTTATTACGTAATACGGGGGATTGTTTACAAAAGTGCGTGTACAATGCTGCGTATCGTACGACCCGCTCCCTCGGCGCACCTGTTGCGAACCATTAATATCGATCTACACAATTTTTACGGCTGCCATCTTTACTACGCATCCCCTTTTTGCAAAGTTTTGTTATAGCGGAGTGTGTTTTGATTTGAAGTCCCTTTGCGTTGGTATCTTTTTTTTTGTTCGTGGGAATGGGCATTTATCACGGAATTGGTAAGGATAATCCAAGTTTTTGATTAATTCAGTTCAGTGACTTTTATTACTCATATTGAATATCAATTTGTTAAAGCTTCTTTTTTACAGATTTGCCCTCGTTTTGCGTTTAATATTTTACAAGTCATCCGTACAGTCACGAGCACTTATATGTATACACTTAGCACAATTCAAAAGCGAAATATCTTGGGATTACGATTGCAACTTTGTTAAAAGACCTCTTTCCTAAAAGTATGAGTTTCAAAATACTATGTTCGTAACGACATAAAACTATCTTTTACACAGTAGGAGAAAATGACTTTTAAAAGTTGCTCAGTGTATACATATTAGTGCTCGTGACTGTACGTGAAGCTTTTAGAGATATTAAAATTGAGGAACTTTAGAGATCCTCACATTCCAATGTAGACTACTACTACCAGCTATACGGCCTACGGACTTTTAGCCTAAATTGTCGATGGTTTAATATTTTCTTTCGAGTACTATATTTTTAGCACTCTGTCGCCTTTTCCTTGATCATAATTCTTACAGAAATGGCAATGATAATCTGAGCATCCTTTTTAACGAAGGTTGAACAAATTGTTGTTTCACATTTTATTTTCGTCATGGCTTTTATATTTTGCACGTGAAAATTGTAAATCTTTTGTTAGATTATTAAAATTATGGGAACAAATAGTATTGATGTTCTTGATTTTTCCATCGTTGACAACTTCAGGCACCTAATTGTTTCAGGTTTCATGTTATATTTTGTATTTTCTAGTTTGCTATAAGGACTTAAAATACCACCTCAGACACTAATCTGCATGGACCACCTATGGCCAGACCAAGATTATGTCTGGACTTTAAAAGAGACTGTGACCCCTGAGACAGTTTCGGTCTTTCTTCTCAGAGTAGTTAGATATGAAACACGGAACTCATCTAGTTTTAAAACATAATTTATTTTTTACGTGTAAGTATAAATGTTTTTTAAACCAATTTACAAAAATATTTCATAGTAAAACACACGCCTTGCTTCCCCGAAAGGTTGGGCAGAGGTGTACCTATAGTACACCCACATTTCGCCAGTTTAGTTTAAGTCCCATGAAATATGGGGCGAGGGAGGGGGTTGTACTGTTATAGTACATATTATTAAGTATCCCATATTTTTCTAGTCATTAATGGTTGATAAAATTAATCAGCAAAGGTGGTGTAAATCCTGATATCATCAATGAATATCTGGCTACACAAGTGTGTGGTTATAAATAAATAAATAAAAATCTTTATTGCAGACCACAGGATCGATAGAAAATACAATAAAAAAATAAAAATATAAGTTAATACAAAAAAAAAATACAATAAAATAGTAGGGTAGAAGAAGAGTTTTACGTACAAGCGGGCGGGTATCGTTTTAATAGTCTGTGTAAACGCTCAGTGAGCAGGTAATTGAATTAGTAGGGCTTTCAGCTATCGATCGACCAGCTACTGGTCAGTAACAATAGAAATTTAATTGTCTCACATAATATGACCGTTGAAGGTGTACAAAACTAGTAAAAAAGAAATGAGAATGTTTAACTTTTTTTTTTTTTTTTTGTAATTGGCATATAAAATCGTGAATAAAATCACGTTTTTTCTGATTTTAGCAGGTAGGTACTGTAGACTTTAGCCTGCATGGCGTTTCCATGCAACCTCCGCGAGTTTTGTATAAGTTGATGGCATCTATTATGTGTTATGAGATAAACACTATTTCTTAATTAGAATATATAAAATACAATACAATAAGATAATAATAAACTAAACCATATAGATATAACATAAAATAGACCTATTTACTCAAGCAGGTACTACTTAAAGGAAAGAGCCAAAATATTTCATTTGAATACTTAAATAAATTAAATGTTAGAAGAAGAAGACAACGTAACACATAAACATCACGCCTTGTCTCCCCGAAGGGTAAGGCAGAGGTGTACCTATAGTACACCCACATTTCGCCAGTTATGGTGATTAAGAAGAAGACAAGTATTAATAAAATACAATTACTAAAATACATTTCGCGGGCAACCTTAGCGCTCAACATATTTACATGTTATCTGAAGTGTACCTACTTAGCTACGAATAGCTGTACCATTACAACATAAACTTGGTATAATTAATGTAATTTAATCTAATGATTAGTTGCCGTTTTAATAGGTATAAGTTTAGACTGTTACAAATGGAAGCACAGAATTTAATTAATCTGCCCGCAGTTTTCGCTAAATTAGACGGAATTTGCTTTTGGTGTCTAGTAGATTAGAGTAGAATTTTAGAATTGAAATGATTAAAACGATTAATTTTCTTTGTTGTGTGATTAATTTATGTAGTAATAATATTGAAGATAATTATGAAATGGTTTATTTCGGTGTGTGAGTCGGTGAGGTTTTAAATTAAAAAGAAAGCCCCGTATTCATGTTATATAAAAATTGTGCAGTGTACTGGCAGATACATAATTTGGTGTTCACTTTTTCCAGCAACACGAAAACATGTTGCTGTAACAGTTTTGAGCAACTTTTGTTTAACTTTTCTTTATTTTACTCGAAAATGCTTTCAACAATATTTCATTTTGAAAGAAAATATAAAACGTATAAAGTTTTCGCAGCGTTAGAGTTGTTTATGGTTCTATAAGCGTTTTTTTTTGTAAAAGATGCCTTAAAACCCTTAAGTAACCATAATCATTATAATAAATCTTTATTTAACTCAATATCATATTACAGGCACTGGTTAATAAAATGCACAATCTGAAATAGAGAAAGGTGTCTGAGGTAGGAGGGTCCTGAGTTACAGATCAGCCGGCTTTCTTCGATAGAACATGTTAATTTACAAAACAAAATTTTTAGGTATGAAAACAAGAAGAAACGCGTGGTACTTTCTGGCCGCACCATAGTCGCATTTTGAATCGTGGTAAATAAGAATAAATTCATTCATCATCACTCATTCATTCACCATCACTCATTCATTCGTCCATTCTGACTTTTTCTTTTTGCTCGGCTCCTGAGGGTCGTAACGTGATATTAAATAGCCTATAACCATCGTCGAGAGTTGGGCAACCAAATGCAAAAATAATTTTTCAAATCCGACTAGTAGTGCCAGAGTTATTATGTTTTTATACACTTTCATGGGTATTTTTTGCACGTAACCCTAATTGTTTTTCTGAAAAAAGTAGCCTACGTTACTTCTTATAACATCAGCTATCTGCCCGTGACAGTCGCATCTAAATCAGTCCAGCCGTTTTGGAGATTAGCCGAAACAAACAGACCAAAATTTAAAAAATCTTTTTTTTTTTTATAAGTACCGTATATACTTTCATGTGCATTTAGTAAAAAGCCGTTATTTTGACGTTACAAACAGACACTTACATTTTATTCATTTGTACATAGATGTATAGATAATAATAAAAAAAGAGTACTATATAGATTCACGAGAAAAACAAAATCGGTACACTGTTATTACGAACTCATTTGCAAACAATTGTACGTCTATTGTTTTTTCTACTGTTAATGGGAAATACTGCAAAAAGTCATTATCTATTATGGTGAACACGATAAACAGTAGCAACACGTAGCTAGATTCACAAAACTAAAACAAAAATAATTTCACATATTATTACCCTGACGTAATAACACATGAACTCACTTATACCCTTTGAATCCATTTTATTTAATTTGCAAACAGATGGGTGGTGAGCTAATGTGCCCCAAGAGACCTGAGCTTCTTCATGCTACAGGTTGTCCCTTAGGAAACCTTTTGCGAAATGGTTTATAGGATTTTCGTGGGACTTTCATGGTTTTACTTATTTTTGGGAACACCAGTAGGTAATGTGTTTTGTTGATGTACGAATGAGCTAAAAGAATTGCATATACCTATAGTATTTATAAAACGTACCAAAATATTCATTATCGATTTTAATCGTTACTTTAGTAGTGTTTTTAGTGACTTACCTTGATTTGAAAAACACAAACATAATAATATGCATTTTTAAATTTCATATTTGACCCCATTCACAGTTCAATTTTGAGTAGGGGTGTACCGGGTTTTGATATTTAACTACACAAATACACATACAAATATTGTTATGATTGGTTATAATCGTGCGTCTCTTATTTTGTAACTGTAATCTATCTACTTAACATACATAATCAGCCTATAATGTTCCCACTGCTGGGACACCGGCCTCCTCTCTGTGAGAGGGAGTGGGCCGTAATCTACCACGCGGGCCCAGTGCGGGTTGATAGATATCACATGTCTTCGAACTTTTGTTTCTAGGATACGCCGGTTTCCTCACGATGTTTTCCTTCACCGTTTTGAGAGCAGTGGTGATGAAATAAATAATACAAAGTAATGTGCCTGCTTGGGTTCGAACCCGCGACCTACGACATGTAAGTCGGGGTTGTTACCACTGGGCCATCACTGCTTACTTTAACTCACTTTAACACACATGTCCTGAATAATGGAAACATACTTACTTACTTAGATGATCATAAATACTCATTTTGGCTTGCGCTTTTTATATTTCAAGCTGGCCCATAAAAAGATATGTTATAGGAGAAACTAGCAAACACTCAAAATATGCACAAGACTCTGACGACTCGAAATTATACATATATGTATTTATGTTAGCAACGAAAATAAATACACGCGAAGTGTTATCAACATTAGTAAGCAAGTTTACAAACATAACCCGGCCAAGTCGGACCACGCACAATGAAGGTTTCCGTAGTTGGGATGAATTTATCCCAATAAAAACTTAGCATTGTTGTTGAAAAACGTGTTCTTCCATACATCGATGTACGTCACGGCCAATTCTCCAACTGCAAATGTAAGTTTGTAATCACAAAAAATGTTTTTTTTTTATGAGATAAAACTACAAATTAATGGTTTTCGGACTTTTTCCTTTATTTGTGCTGTAAGACCTTGCTTCTTGCCAAATTTCATGATTCTAGGTCAACGGGAAGTACCCTATAGGTTTTGATTTATTTGCAAGTATCAAAATATGTTACATAAGTAAATGGCCGTATTATTTTATTGCTTTGACTTAAAAGCTTGAGACCGTAGACCTACATATTTGATATTAATTCCAACTTTATACCTCCACGCGTTCCTGAGAAAAAAGGCTATTGACAGACTGACAGACAGACAGACGGACAACGAAGAGATCCTATATGGGTTCCGGTTTTTCCTTTTGAGGTACGGAACTCTAAAAACGTAAAAAAATGTAATTAACCTGCAAATTAAAATAACAGTTACGACTTTTATTTCAATGTTTGTAGCATGTTTTCCTGTTACGCAACAACACGGCTTCACAGCGAAGCCTGTTTGAAACAAACTTTTCATTTAACACCACCTACTGTGTTTCTGTTTACCCCTTTACCGAAAACGTGACGAAACATACACACCTAACAAGCACACAGATTTTAGACATCTCATGAATTTTACGAACTTCCTCTTCTCAGCGACATAAACTAAACACGCAGCTACAAAAGTTTCCCCGACCGTTACCATAAATTACATCGCTTAAAACCTGTGAAAACATGGCCGAACCATGGAAACACCATAATGTAGGAGCCAGTAAACTTTTATTTCGAAACTTTCGCTCTTTACACGAAATGTCGTGCTATTGGCTGGTAAAGGCGTTCCAACTTCGAAAAGCAATAATAAATAACAGTTACAATTATACTTCTCACCCTATATTTACTCGACTAAGGAGTCGCTTAGGATTGTACTATTTTAACAGTTTATTTAGGGTAGAAGTTGATCGGTATCTACGACTTAAATGTTTAACTACATGTTGAAGAACGGTGTGAAATTCAGGTTTAAATGGGACTTCAGCATATCTATACAGAATACTAATTAATGTATTCTATCTTAAGTACCTGTAGGTATATAACATAGTTATATGTATACACAATCGTGTGTTGTCATAGTCTATATTATTAGATACAATTTTATTGTCACTAAAGGGAAGCCGAAGAAAAAATTGTTCAGTTCTCATAAACTCAGACAAAAAACTGTAGGTTTTTAATCTTATGATGTATTAAACTGATATTAAATATAATTATGTATTGTGATGTGATACACAGTTACACACACATGTGCACCATATTATTTGGCAATAGTAGACATTAAGAAGAGTAGTTGTTCCGAAGGGAAGCCGATAGGAATCGGGTTGTATGAAGGCTACGGCCCTGTTAGATACAGTCATTAGTCTATTTCAAGCTCTCAATAAAGTAATGAAATATTATATTCATTGAGTAATCTTCATGTAACTGAAGAACCGTGTCATCTAAACATGGCTAATGGCTACCACATGGCTATGGTTCAGTATATAATTACGTCGGTACATGCTGCGGGATTCGTGTTTATCTTCTCTACAGTTAATTGTTTATCTTTTTGAATGGCGCAGTATGGAATAATTTATTGGTTCATCCATAAGATTCACGTGTTTTACAAAAAGCTATGGCTACAACATCAATTTAAACCAAACGGAGTGTGCCTATGTAATTTGCCTGTAGTTAACAGATTACTGTAGTGTTGAAATTTATTTTATACGGTATAGAAGAAAAGAAAAGAAAGAAAGAAAAATAGGTTTATTTGTCACAGAAACACGTGCATACGAAAAGATAGGAGTAATCAGAAAAATAAAACAAAATAGATCTACTTACCTACAATATATGTATCACAATCAGGAGCACAAAACAGAAATAATCGGCAGCTGTACGTCATGACTGTGACAAGAAGGCATGATGCTGTGCTATGGGGGACCCACAAACGTACGGAAATCAAGCCAGTTTCAGTGATTTAAGATAGTATATGTACAATGCAGGTCAACCGCTACCCCTACTGAATATAATGGCGTTGGCCACCTAAGACTCAACCTGAACATTTGAAACTTGAGACCCGACTGCCCTGTTGGTCTAGTGGTCGCAAGCGCTACTGCTAATCATGAGGTCCTGGGTTCGATTCCCAGGTCGGGAAAACTGTTGTTTGGGTTTTTCCATCAGGAATTGCTCAGTAGCAGCCTGGAGTTTTGATTTGTGCCCGGTTGATAGCACTAGGCTTGACACCTATTACAATGACTGGCGAAATTTGGGTGTACTTACTATAGGTACACCTTTGCCTAAAGTGTCGAGGATTAGAGGCGTGGTGTTATGTTAAGAGTAAGACCCAAGCTGCAGTCTGTGGCAAGAGTATTGACCATGCATTGTCAACTTTATAGGTAAGATGGAGAAGGCTCAAGTACCTGTAGAGTTACCGGTAGGTACTGATATCCTTCAAACGAGGACACAACAACACTGTTTGGTGGCAGAATTATTAGTATACCTACTTTGGTGCTCGACTACTCCAGAAGGACTCGTGGCTAAACGATAACAGGCACACGGGTCGATCGAAGATTAAGTTACGTTTGCCGAGTTCGGTCCATAGATGGGTGACCATCCATTATATATCGCGATCCCTCTGTGCGTCGGAAAGCACGTTAAGCCGTTGGTCCCGGCTGTCATTCGTAGATTTTTGACAGTTGTATTGGATAGTCAGAACCCCAAAAGTCTGTCAACCAGTCTTACAAAGGGGTATCATGTTACCCAGTAACTGGGCTTGGAGGTCAGATAGACAGTCGCTCCATAAAGCCGACCCCAACATAGTTGAGGAAAGTCTAGGCAGATTGATTGTTCGACTTCTCCAATATTTTCTCCATCCCTACACATAATTATTGCTTTCCCATTTTTTTCGCAGTTAACTACAGCTAACACATTTATCAAACGCAATCGTTAGAACATTATCACGTAGGAGCCCATAAATTAATCAGTATTCATACATTTTCGAGTACGCCATTATTCCTGTTCATTTCTCGCAGGCCGGCACTATAAATTACCCGAGCCGACTCATCGTGTCCACTGAATTTCACATTACCAAAGCAACGAATGTCACAGTTTTGTTCTCTTATTCATGAAGCGAAAGCTGTACTCAAAATGGACAACAGTGTGTGAATATTCAGTGTTCCAGATTGTATTTTGGAAACAGAATAAATAAGTGTGACGTGAAACAATTATAAATGATCGCTTTTGATGCTGACTGTCATGTTCAGGAGTGTATAATTATTATCTAACACACCACTATGCTTCTATATATTTATTGTATCTCATTTTGCCAGGGCTCGTGCCTATGCCCATTTCAACAGAACACAAATCTAAATTCAGGGCTGCTACTAACACCGTAGGTGCGGGTTTGCGGACGGCGAGCAATGGGTAGCTCGCGAGTCGACAGCGCTTTGTGATCCACGCACGTCTCAAAGAGATGTCAGCATTATTGATGGGGTCCGCTAGGGCCGATGCCAGCTAGGGTTGCGGGATGTTTAAAAGAGTTACAGTGGCCCCGGCACAGGCAGCTGAAGGAACACGGGTGGGTTTTAGTCAGTAAAAGTCTGACACGCCCTCCTGTTCCGCCCAGAGCGGGAGAAGTCATTTGAAGATTTCCCATCCAAAAAAAAAAGGGCTGCTACTAAGAATTTCCTAGAGAACACGCTCAAAACCACGACACGCCCTCCTGTTCCGCCCAGAGCGGGAGAAGTCATTTGAAGATTTCCCATCCAAAAAAAAAGGGCTGCTACTAAGAATTTTTTAGAGAACACGCTCAAAACCACTTTTCCCGAGCTAGAATCATTAGACCACCGAGAATGTCTATCTCAATTAACAGTAGACATAATTGGGAATCTAATAAGTGTGAGAAAAATTGATTATTTGTCTACAATTCCATACTAATTGAAAGATAACATACGTAGAGCAGTGGTGACCCAGTGGTAACGGCCGCGACTTACGAGTTGTAGGTCGTGGGTTCGATCCCAACTAGGCACTTTACTTTTTGTAAATAATTTCACCACCACTGCTCTCAAAACGGTGAAGGAAAACATCGCGAGGAAACCGGCATGTCTTAGAACATGAAGAACATGAAGTCCTAGACATGAAGAGACATCCAGCAACCCGCACTGGGCCCGCGTGGTGGATTATGGCCCACTCCCTCTCACGGAAAGAGGAGGCCTGTGTCCCAGCAGAGGGAACAGGCAGATTATGTATACGTAGATGTAGTAAGCAAAGATTTTATCAATGGTATAGCAGCAACTAATCAAAATGCTAAAGTCAAGTTTGATGATGATTGATCTCAACCGCCATTGCCAGTGTTATGCCTACATAATGTCAAATGCTACGCAAAGCCGCAGTAATTGCTTTCTGACATCGACAGACAGAGCAATTAAGTACCAACAATCGAAACACAGGGAACGAAATTAGGGTTGCCATTTGTAAATTCAAAAACTCCTGACAAAAAGCCGGACATTTGCAAATAAGTCCGGACATTTTATTTTTTGATCTTTCTTTTCTCAGTACTCGTTTTCAAGCCAATATTTTCGCCATGTTTGTCTGTTTGTCTGTCTGTCCGAGGCTTAGCTCAGAGAATCTTAGAAACTAGAAAGCTGTAATTTGGCACGGGTATACATATTAATCACTACGACAGTGGTATGATAAATTCTTGAACAAAAATAATTTTTTTAGGGTGCCTCCTTTAAACGTAAAGTGGGGGTGACTTTTTGTTTCTCGTCTATCCTATGGTGTAGGTGTGTCGTTGAATAGGCGGTTCAAAAATATTGCAGGTGTAAATAAACATTTTTAGATTCAGGGATCCGTTTGCGAAATATTAAGCTTTAAAGTGCAATTTTTTGTTAAAGTACCCCCCCCCCCCTTGCCAGCTAAATGTTTTTTTTTGATATGTGAAAAAATTCACGGCAGTAGTATATAATACAATAACGAAGTAAGAAGGAAAACTATCGCAGCTAAAGTAAGCTTTACAAGTCAATGAGTAATATTCGGCCAACTCATGTAGTTGGAATATATGAGAGAACATGTTTTTCAACTACAATGTTATGTTTGTTCTTGGGATAAATTCATCCCAACTACCGAACCCTTCATTGTGCGTGGAAAAAAAATCCCTTACTCAAAAAATCCGGGGACAAATAACAATGCTGGACAACGTCCGGACGGATGGTAACCCTAAATGAAATCGTACAGCGCAGATGTAAATAAAGATCACATGTCATGTAATATTTCCTTGTAATTGCGAATACAGACTGAAAATAAATTATGTTTTTGTACGTTTTATTTAAAGCTTGTTTTTTCCGTTATTTACTTCGATATTATTGAGACAGGAAATTACTCTATTTCTATACGTGTAATGTTACAAGATATTTTTAATGTTTATTCACCGAGAAGTAACTTGATAAATTCGTTTAGAAAGACGTGGTTTATTTTTAATAAACCACGTCTTTCTAAATGAATCTATCTATATATCTTTCTAAAAGAATCTGTCTATAATATATATCTATTAAGAAAATAGTCTAAAATCTGACTGGTATTATAATTATTCTGACGTGAAACGCTAGAATAATCATAATACCAGCCTGTCACAGACCTCTTCTAATACAGAAAAAAATCATTAAGAGCCTAGACCACCACCTCTTAAAGCAGTTTTATTTTAATCTTATTTGAATATGGGAAAGAGATGGAGCTAGACATCCTGTATAGCTCCATCTCTTTCTCACACTGAAATAACATTAATATAATACTGCTTTAAGAGGTGGTGGTTGGCCCCCAGGCATTTTTGTTGCATGTCATTTTCTTTGTATTGTATTTTGTATTGATCACCACGGTTGTTCATTGCATGTTAGAAATTTTAGATGATTTTCTTTAGGTTTTCCTACACCATGACAACGTGATAGGTATCTAAAATTAACTTAGAAAGCATTATATTATGAAAATTCGGGCCTACCTACTTATACATTTTTCAGAATGATTTATTTAAGAGGCAGTATCAGCGTCTGATATTTATTGCTTAGGGGCGCGGACAGCCGACGCTCCATAAATATTAAGGGGACGCTCACTGAGTTTAAGGACGACGTTAATTATTTCATTATTTCACATCAGCGTAGTTTTTCCCTATTTTGTGTCAGTATTTTGTTGGTAGTTTAATTTATGGGTTGTTTTTTGTTCCTTGTGTAACTTAGAACTACTAATTACTGGTTATGAAAGCCGGTACATCTAAGTGGTGGAAATGTGTATATAATTTGCGTGTGTAATGTTTACGTGGCACAGCAAATTCTAATACGAGGATAAGAATGCTTGTACTCTAACAGAACAACCTATAGTTGTGGCGTTTTAGCAAGGCAATATCGGTCATTGCCCTTTCTCTATATCTCTTCGTAGGAACCCGAACAATAAAAAAATATCGTTTTTCAGTAGTAAACATTGTCAAGGATTACAGTAGATGTCGATTTAGGACATTAATGGGCTTTATTTCCGTTTTTAAAATAAAGAATGCCAAAGGTGGGTCATAGACCGCTATTGCCACGCCAAAACGCCACAACTATAGGTGCGTATATCTGGCACTTTTGTCGGATAGGGTTTACCTAAATTCATAAAATGCTGAAGATGATCAATGTAACCTCTTATGAACGAACCTATAAAGTGTAGGCAAAGACTAAAAATGTCAAAAATAACATGAAAGGGTTACCTATTCATTTTAAACGGATTGAATTAGTTACGCTCATTGAGGTGAATGAGAAGTCTCTCCGAGCGGCGTCCAGTTCACAATTAAACGCCCGGCGCAGCCTGGTAACAGCTGGCACTCAGTAACGCAGTGTCCAGCTGGCCAATCTTCTCCCTACGATGATTCCCCATGGTCCCCCCCCCCCTCAGGACCATCACCAACGGCACTTTTCAGAGCCACCACGACCAGAATACCTAAATTCCACCAATAACTGCTCTGAGACTCGACCGCAACACCAACTATCTGAGCCTGCCTTGAGCATCATCTCGGTCAACAATGAGGGTTTCTCTGCAAACAAAGCCCTGGTTCTTTCTGAACTCTGTCCCACCACGCAATGCGACATTATCTATGTCCAGGAAACCCACCGAGACCACAGCCAACCCAGGCCACAATTACCAGGCATAACTCTGGTTGCCGAAATACCACACCCTAAATATGGCAGTGCCATGTTTACAAAACCTAACGTTACATTGGTATCCACTTACTGCACCTCTGAAAACTCTACTGAAATGATAACTATTGACACCGGAAACTGCAGTTAACACATTCAGTGCCCAGCACCCGACTCCCGGGTCCAACAATAATTCGTTCGTGTGCCCACAACCCGGCTCCCGAGTCGTACATATAGATAGCTATTATTGACATGTGACCATGCCCAGCACCCGCCTACCGGGTGCAAATCAAAACACGCCAACGAACAAACAACGAATTATTGTTGGACCCGGGAGTCGGGTGTTGGGCACTGAATGTGTTAATGGCCATGAAAGAGACTGAAGAATGGATAATGAATCTGGTGAATGAATTAGCCTACTCGTATATATCTGATTTTTCCCAATAAAACAAATTAACTCATTTATCTACCTACATTTATCTATCTAGCCGACCTACCTGTACAATTAACACAATTGGATAGCTAGTAGAAGAGAATGCGCAAGTAGGCACTGCTCGTAGCAAGTCTTCACACAATCGCACAAGACAGCTGATTTCAGGGGAAGTTTTAGATACGCTGCATCCAAATACTGGAACAATATTCCCCCGCCGATAAGGAATCTTAAATGTCTTGGTACCTTCAGAGTTCAACTGCGGCAGTTTCTTATCGCCTCGCAGAAAAAACTGGGCATGAGTGACTGTTTCGAACACGTCCATTATGTATATAACAGGCTATCGTGTTCTTCTCGAGTCTATCTGTCTGTTTTCCGTAACTCGTGGTCACAAACCTGTGAACAAGAGGCTACTTAATAATTGAATAATTAGTGGATCTTTTTGCTGGATTATAATAATGGAATATAATATAATACACATGTCAATTAACTATATTATTATCTATTTATTGTAAACATATTTTAGTCAAGCGAAATCGTTTATTTTATTTGTACTTACGCCACTATAATTATAATACAATTATTTATTTACACATTAATTGCATTATACATATAACTTTTTAAATATTCAAGTAATAATAAAAAGGCAATCAACACACCGCCGGACAAGAACGTTTCCTATTGCAAAACTTTACTGTAGTACTGTTTTGACGTGTAAAAGTGTTTGTATAAACCTACATACCGAAATAAAATCATTTATCATTTATCAATACATAATTTAAGTTGCGGGTATACTTACATAATTTCATTCCGCGCATAACACTTTGTTACAACACCAATTGTATTTATCTCGTCTGCTCGACATCCGTATGTCACTGCAGGGATTCAGCAGAATATCAGCGTCAGGTATATTTGCCTGACACATGCTGAGCTGGACTCCCATTAGGTGTACCTTGAGACGCACACTGCACCTTGTCTCGTTATTTAATTTAAAGTTTGTCATCGTGTCACTCTATTTCTTTAAATTCTTATGTTTTTCTTTTTTGTATATTGGCACACTGTTTTTATATGTTGTATATTCATGTAATTTGTTATAATCTTTTTAATTGTGATTTTGTGTGCACTGAATAAATGTTTTATCTATAGGTATACTAATTATCGCAAAGCTGAAGAGTTTGTTTTTTTTTTTTTTGTTTGAACGCGCTAATATCTAGAACTACCAGTTGGATTTGAAAAAAAAATGTTTTTTTCTTATACGTACCATATACATATTACTTATACTTTCATATGCATTTAGTAAAAAGCTGTTATTTTGACATTACAAACAGACTGTTCAATTTTATTTATTTGTATAGATTTTATTTTTATTGAAGACCATTCAATCTTTTGAGTCATCTTATTTGACTGTTTCTGATGTTAATTTTGAAAATTAATTACACGAGACTTACATAAACATGAAATTTATTATTTCTAATACGTTTAAATGCATATACAATATATGTACCTATAACATAATTAACTATTTACACTTGGTGGTAATACAGGGTTATTGGTAACTCGAATTATTCCTTGCAGGACGTCATAATAGGCCACAACAAATTAAACCACCAAATGTTCTACCGAAATTCAGTAGTTTTTAAGTTAATTTTTTGTTTTTATTTATAAAAAATCCAATTTAAAAATGATTTACGTCGCGACTGTTATTATCATAGCTGATGTCGTAGCAGATCTTTGTAAAAAACTAAACGTTCAAAAATGCCTAAAACTTTGGCAAAGACCACTAATTAAAGATTTTATGTTTCGTAATTTTTTACTGACAAAAATAAAAATTACGAAAAAAAAAACTGAATTTCGATAGAACATTAATTTGTTGCATTTGAACCCTACTATGACGTCCTGTTAGGAATACGTCAAGTTGCCAGTAACCCTGTATATTAATTAAATTAATCTCTCGTACTGTAGGTATACTCTATACAGATATGCTACGAACTGAAATTAATTTTGTTGATAAGTCTGATTGCGTGCACTCAACTGCAACACATTTCCCAAATTACTCGATAGTAGTGGAATGAATTTGTGTTATGATATTTTGAGCTTTCATTTTAAAATAGGAATAAAATATTTCTGAGATCATTCTAATTTCAAAATATAAATAAATAGGTACGTAATTCATTTTTTAGCATTGTATCTCTTTTTAAAGATACAATTCTTAATCTGATGAATGTTTTCTACGCTATGTTATGTTCCTCTAAAAATCCTAACTAATAGTAAATGTGAAAGTGAGTTTGTTTATTTGTTACGCTTTCACGCTTAAACGACTTAATGAAGTTGTATGAAATTTGGCACATGGATAGACCAAGACCTGGAGAAGGACATAGGCTACTTTCATCCTGGATCGCAGACGAAGTCACGGGCAACAGCTAGTAATTAAATATGTTAAATAATATTATTTCTACCATTCCAAAGAAAAGCATTTAATTAAAAAAAATTAAAAGAAAGAAATTTGGCCAAACGAAACGTACACCTACATACAGTACGACACAACTAAAATTTGCATTCATTCATTTCAATTTCACGAATGTATTTGGTTGACTTTACAAGTTATTGCGTTTGCGTAAAGATCATTTTCGCCTAAAGCAGTAAAAAAGATTGGTAATTTTGAAGGCGCGCTCAGTTCGGATGGTGATCGGTTTTTACGAATTTTGCCGATGCTACATCTAAGTTGTGTCGTACTGTACCTACAGAATAGAATTTCATAAGTAAATTACGGAAGTCCTTATTGAGACAAACTTCTTAGATTATGTTCGTTCATTGAATTCATTAAAAAGTTCGTAATCCGTTGGTACCTAGTATAAATCTTTTGTAACAACAATCCTCTACGTTAACAATGTCGCGAACAAGAATATAAAATTACAATTAAAAAAGATGTAATAAAGTTTATATCAATAGGCAGTGGGTTATTCGTGCTTGGCTGGAGTCAGGACAAGAAGAGGCTAAAATTTAAATAGACAAAAAAAAATATATGCTCAAATAGGTAGGATTGGAGACTGTTTAGTGTGCTTGGCTGAATTACCCTTCTAAATACTATTTGCTGGGAGTGAAAAAAAGAGGTATCTTTCTACTTTCATAACTATAGGTCCCACTCCGAATAACAAGATTCCACACTCCAGGACCCACATGAACCACGATATTTGAAGGATGCAGATAACACCCCACATGATTAATTTCTTCCATGAATAATTCCCTTATCTAACACATTTGTGCGGTAATTCGCGCATTAGGCGATAATCTGCATGACCTAATTCTGAAATGATTACACCGCAAGCGATCGTGACGAACAATAGGTACACTCGGAGATAGCAGACGCTATGGGTTAGGCGGTTTACACACGGAGAGGGCAATGCAGCGCGATTTGCGAGGTATGATTGAAATGTACCATCGCAAACATCAACCTTATTACCTTAGTAAAAAGGTGGAAAAATGGTTCACCGCAAATGTCCGCGATGTTACCTTTTTTCATCCGACATGCTAAACGGAGGGTAGCAAGTGAGTATTTGTATTTGTTTCTATTCTATTATTTCTCTGATTGAATAATTAGCTATTTCTTAACTACATTCTATGTTAAACCGCGGGGCAATTGAGTAACACACTTACGGTAGGAATCGGTTTCATTTTGACAGTTCAACAGCATTCATTGCGTTATTTATGTTGTTGAGCAGACAAATTTTTCGAGCATACGAAGCAATGGATTAGCCTAGATTTAGATTAATATACTTCAAAATCATTCGGATCGTGATTGATAATGTGTTACACAATTATGGTGCAGATTTCAGTGCCTCTGGCTCCTATAGACGATAGGAGTTGTGAGTGATCTAGAGAACTAAATTTAGAAATGCAAGTTGCCAATACGAGTGCGTACAAAGACAGAAAAAAAATCTTATCTTTGCCTATCCCCGATTTTAAAACAAAAAATTTTTTTTTTTTGCTTTTTTAATAAGAACTAAAAAGCTGTTAACAATTTATTACAATCTAGCCTGATAGAGTAATAAGCAATTTAACTCTAACTTATTATTTTACGTGAAAGATTACGTTATAACTAAGAATAGTGTCCATTTGCACTTTTACACAATTCCTTAGCACTTTCTTAGGGTCTGATAAATAAAAACACTTTGTTCAAGTGTTACATGTTTAACACATCGCACCTTTAAAGACAAACCGTTACTAAACGAAATTTTTCAAGAATTGAGTTACTAATGCCATCTTTCTAAATTACGTAAACTATACGATGAATAAAATAAAATTACGTAAAATATCCATCATTATGACCTCAAAAGATAGTTCAAAGCACCATGATCTTAAATTCTATTGCGAAAAAGCCGTGCAAATTTTTTATTTAAGCTCCTGTGTAAAATTTTATATTTTCGTTTAGTAACGGTTTGTCTTTAAAGGTGCGACATCACTATTTATACACTACAATAACTCAAATGGTTTAGTTCTCTTTAGACAACGCACATGTCCGTGTTGTTGTTGTTGTTGCAGCTGAATTGCTTCGACATTCACATGTCGGTGGAGTCTGTGTTCGTGGTCTATGCTTGTAGTTCTCGCAACATGCGACGAAAGATGACTTCTTTCTCGGAATAAGAACGTAGTAAGTACTGAAACGGCTGAGACCTCGAGCTAGACCACCACCTCTTAAAGCAGTATTATTTTAATGTTACTTCAGTGTGGGAAAGAGATGGAGCTAGATGTCCTGTATAGCTCCATCTCTTTCTCACACTGAAGCAACATTAAAATAATACTGCTTTAAGAGGTGGTGGTTGGCCCCCTGGATGAGACTCGCACAGACCAGGGAAGCATGGCACAAAAGGGAGGAGGACTATACTCAGCAGTGGGCGAAGGCTGCCATTGATGATGATGATGATGATGAGTGTTGAAAGCCTTTCATCGTAATAAAAGTACCGTCTGTTCATACAACAAACATAAATCATACATCTAGCAGAGAACGTCCATTAAAAGAAAATTAATCATTTTATTTCCGGGTCAAAACAGCGACCATGTCGTTTCATCATGGAACTGCATAAAATTGTAAATGTCACTGGCTTGACTGTTGCATACAAACGGATATTCACTAGTAAACGGAGATTAGCTCATCACTGGGAACGTTTGGGCGCAAATAGACAGAGTCAGCTTTTGTTAGAGTTCAGTCGAATAACGCTCAATAAAAAGAACGTACAAAAAAAGAAAAGAAAAAAATGTGTAAAAGAAAGTACGTAGATATTATTAGGATTCATTTGTTGATATTTCATTTGGATTTGAATACCTCCGATTTATTGAAATCCTTATCTACTGGTTCATTTTGCGAAACGATTGTCCTAGTTTAAATCCCCGTACGGAACATATTTCTTTGGCTTGCGCATGGATGTGTGCATTACGGTCGTTTTTCGAACAGATAAAATGAATGAGGTAAACCAAGTGCAAATATTACGGAGTGAGGTTTAATTGGTTCGCACAAGTTTCTTTTTAAAAGATAAAAAATTAAAAAAGTATTTGTTTCAAAAGTTTAGCGTCTAAAGACTAAAGTCGGTGGTGTGTACACTGCCTTAGCCGCGTTTACAACATGTGTTGCTTATGTAAGAACATATTCCATTGTTATGTTGTTGATAATAACAAGATGTTGGATTGTATCTTGATATTAGTTACATATTAACTCCATTAATGCGAAGCTTATGTAGGTGTTTACTGTACAGCTTCTACTAGCTATTCATTTTAACTTCGTATCTCCTCAAGGTGCACTTAAGTCAAAGCCACCACACCGCCCTGTTCTTAAAAAGTTTTCTAAGAATGACTACAAGAATATTTAACAAAGTACCTAAATCTAAAAGCTTCACAAGACTTAAATAGTTTCAAAAAATCACTCCATATGTTCCTAATACAGAAAGCATATTACACCATAAATGAATATTTAGAAGAAAAGTAAAAACCGTTACACCTTATTCTCAGATATATTTGTTATTCTTTAGTTAATAAGTTTAGCTAGCTATTAATTTTTACCTTAATTTGTATTGTTTTGTTTATGCTTATTTCATTGCTAAATAATTAAGACGGTTACCTGTACAACCATCACTGTGTAAACAATATTTGTACGCCTTGCAAGGCAGCGCATATTGATACAGTTTTTTTTTTATAACATTATGTACCACGACATTATATTTAGTTTTCCCCAATAAATAAATTTGTATTTTTTTTTAAATCTTTATTTATTTAGAGGCTTTTGGTTATCATACATAACCATGTCAGCCCCATCATAACTCATAACAAAAATATTTTTACGAACTAAGAGACAAGAGACGCTCTATTAGCTAAATAGCTGCAAACAATATTTGAATCCTTTATGTTACATGCCAAATCACTGATTAGTGTAATGTCCAAAAACCTTCGACGCTTATGTATCCTTTTGTTTTTGTATTTAATTGTATAGTGTTGTTATGTGTTTTATTGTTTGTTTGTATTTTGTTGTATTGTTTAGTTAGTTGGTCATTTAATTTAGTACCTCGTATGAATAGTTTGTTGTGTTAAATATTGTATATTTAGTGCGGGTTGGTGGATGTCACATGTCTTCGAATTTTAGGTTCTAGGACATGCCGGTTTCCTCACGATGTTTCCGTTCACCGTTTTGAGAGCAGTTATCTTAGCGATTGTTCAAATTTAAGATGAAAAATATTCTTCGTTTAGTTTTTTTTTTTTAAATATTATGTAGTGTTAAATATTGTACGGTGGTACGGGACCCTTCGTGTGCGAGTCCGACTCGCTCTTGGCCGGTTTTTCTTTTTCTTTTCGTAGTATTTTCTCAGATTCAGTACCTACTTTTGTCTTCATTTGAATACTCTTCTAGTATCTACTGTTATCTCATGTTACATATTTCTGCCTAAGCATACGGTGTCGGTGACTTACTGTATTTATTGTCCAATATCTGCTCCTCTCCAATCAAATTGCATTAAACTGGTATCACCACCATATTGACTAATTAAACAGATACACAAATGTCAGTTAATTTAATTCAGTTTTGTATAATGTTGCGTCGATTAAGATCGTTATTAATATCGGTACTGCGGTGAACCAGGCTCTTGATTTAATCTACTACCTATATTAATTAAACCTGCTATTCGTTATTGTGTCGATATTGTGTTATTGTTATTTACCTGTGTGGGTTTTCCCTGCCCTAATGGTATTTCGCGATACGTTTAGGTATTTGTATGTAGGTAAGGGTTGATCTTTAGTCAATAATGATACTTAATCAAGATATATAATGTAGACTTGGACTAGGGATGAACAAATCTATTCATGTATACATACACATACATACATACATACAAATAAATAAGATTGAAGTGTCTGTTTGTGATGTCAAAATAACCACTTTTTATTTAATGCATAAGAAAGTATATAAGGTACTTATAACAAAAAGCATTTTTTAAAACGTTTTGTCTGTCTGTTTGTTCCGGCTAATCTCCGAAACGGCTGGACGGATTTTGACGGGACTTTCACTGGCAGATAGATGATGTTACGTGCAGTAACTTAGGCCACTTTTATTTTCGAAAAATTATTACGGTTCCGCGCAAAAAAATGAAAACCCATGAAATTGTGATCAAAAAGTCTCATTTCAAAAATTCTTTTTGTGTTTGGTAGCCTAATTCTCGAGGATAGTTATAGGGTCTATAACTATAGCGTAATGTAAAATAGCCTATAATATAGGCTATTTGACATCACGCTATGACGTTTAGGAGCCGAGCTAAAAGATAAAAGTCAGAAAGAACACTAAGCGAAAACGAAGTAATAGCGCGGGCGGGCGATGCAACGCGACGGGTCGGGGACGAGTGAGTTTTATTAAAATGTGGCAGTTATTTTAGTATATTTTACGACTTCCACGCGAACGTAGTCGTGGGGCACCACTAGTATTATATTATATTTACAGAGGCACAAACCCATCGAAAAAAATCAGGGATTAGCTTTTTCTCCAAAAAAAAAAAATTTTGTTAGTTGGGCATTCCATGATACCTGTCTTTGCGTGTCGTTTAAACTCCGTAGGTTCAAAGTCAATTGTTTACTAACTGTGTCTATAATTACGACATGCGAAAGGTTACATCTCTTTCTAGTAAAACACCTTCAACGTTTTAGTAACTTTCTATACACAAAGTTCACAAATATGAATAGGTACCTATATTTAATTTTACTTAGCGTATTATGTAGATAAAACCATTTTACAGTCACCAATAATAAATTATAATATAAGCTTGTCGAACACTACTTTTGCTGTAAGTACCTATGATGCAATAATACAGGTAAGTACATAGATGCATACCTATATAGTAAATGCAAACAGCACCCGTATAACGGAGAGAGATAAGATAAATTAAGCAAACTTTGTTTGGTACACAAAGTTAAATACTTAAGCAAATACCTTTGCGTTTGTACTGCTTGTTTGTTCCACTAGTAAGTACTATCGAGGAGACTTACATCTGACCAATTTTAAAACAAAATCCCACGCACACGATAACCACATCTGTTAGCAAGCATTACTATAGCGGCCGAGCGCTACAAACAAGAATAGTCCTTACGGTGTATATATGAAACGAATTCTCCCATGGTACATACTAGACACTTGCATTATGTAGTTACATTGGATTTTATGTATAACTAAATATACGGACAGCTTGCACATTCTTGCTACGGTTTTCTAAAAGAGCGGTGCCCGCCACATACCGAACGACCGCAGTGACGGCCCTCATGAAAATGATGGTAGCGAATTTTTAGTTTACGGTGTCAAAAAACGCTCTCTAGGAACACCAATTTACTTTCGTGAATAACGTTTCAGTGACGTCATTCGCATTGGGTAAATTGCGGACGCTATGTAGCGCTTGCCGCTTTTCTAGAAAACTGTACGTTAAGCGTCCTAAGCCAAAACTATCAAGCGTTAGAAGACGATTGATATTTTATTAGCAAATTCTTTTTAAGGCGATGATAACAGACTTTTAATGACTTTAAACTGAAAATCACGTCTAAACGAGTTGCGTTAATGATTTGACAAAAATATATGCTCAAATAGAACATTTTTTTTCATAACTTCATATATGAATATTTTAGATTATATTTGTACTACATAGTGTAATTAATTTGTAAACTTATATCTAACGCGGACAAAAAACTGAGTATTAAGCAAAAATAATCAAGCATATTTTTATGAAACCTTCACCATTTTAAAGATAATTTAATTATTTATCTTTTACTATACGCGTCTTAATATGTTTTATGTATAGTAAATTAATAATGCGTCTAATTTGGGACAGCACTCCCTGATGAGCGAGTCTTATTACTGGGTGGGCGTACGACGCGTTGCGTAAGCTCAGCACAGAACACGCAAGCTATGCACTCAAGGCCGTTGGCATTTATCTGCGTCTTAATTCAATTGTGGAGTCATTTGTAAGTCGGTAGGAATCCCTCCACAAGTGAATTAAAAAGAGTTGGCTATACCGTTAGTTAAAGCAAATGCCTCTTTCTCAGAGATTCTTCATTGCCAAATTTTCCACTAATTGACCGTAGTATGTACATTTGTAGCGGCTTAGATATTAAAATTTATCTTATTTTATTTATTTTATTAAAATTTTATTTAATTTTATTTATTTATTAGTGGACTGCAACATAAGGTTAACAAAACTTAAAGTAGTAAGTTTAAGTTTTGTTAACCTAATGTGATAAATATGTTGTAGTTGTTTATCATCCCTTAATAAATAAAATAAAATTAAATTTGCTTCTGTGACATGGATGATCGCGGGATCGATTTCCACAAAGAAAAAAATCTTGTACAGCCTGTTTTATTTGAAATTATAATTGGGTAAGTATGTATTATTAGCTGGACAGACCACATACAAATGTACCTGTACCCTCATACATTCCGTTATGGAGATGACGTTTATAGGTACTATCGGCAAACATTAAGGTACAAGTTCGTAGCCGACTGCAGACAGCAGCAGCAGACGATGTGTCGCTGCGACTCTACTGGTTTCTATGTATTTCTATGAAATACCTTCCGCAGCTAGCGACACGTCGCCCGACTATACGTCGCACGATCGCAGATGACGTGTCGCCGACCGCAGATCAGTAGTGCCACCGACGCTGGGGAGACAACACGTTGAATCTTTCGCAAAAAATGCTAACTAGAATACGGCGCTGCCGTCTGCTGCAGCCATCTGCAGTTGGGTTCGGAATCATGACTGCAGCGGCATGACGCTGCGACGTGTCGCTGCGACATGTCGCAACATCACGTCGTCTGCTGCTGCTGTCTGCAACTTGTACCTTAAAGCATGCTCAGTTTAAAAAATATTTCTGCGGAAGCGCAGCAAGTGATAGACCACACCCCCTCCTGGTTTCGCCCAATTAGAGACAATATGCATTTGTGTGAGTACAGGGCGTGTAACAAAAAATAAGAACAAACATTATCAACAAATCAAATCAAAAACAAACGTGCGTTCTATTGGTCAAAACGCATGCATGGGGCGATCTAGTCGTGAGCCGTGCTATGCGATTATCGACTTAAAGGTGAACATGCGGAAGTTTGGCCGATAGTACCTACCTATAACCTACGTCACCACACACCCTTGTCAATATGCTATTAGAACCGCATGTTTATTGTGTAAGTAGCCGTGACAATGCGTGAGCATATATTTATAGATATCCTCATGTTGAGTGGGTACAGATTAGGTATTTTGTGTATGTAGGTAGTTGTGTTGAGAAAATGAATGAAAGGCGACTGATTTAAGGAAAACAGAGGGATTCCTTTAGAAATAAGCATCACCTTTATACGTATTTTCTGTTCCTTTCTTTTTGACTGTTAATATGTGTTTGCTTAGCGGTTAAATAAATAAAGCAGCGAGAGGAGATGCTCTAGCAACTCAGTAGGACTAGCACGAACGCGTGGCATAAATTAAATTCGAACGATTTTAAAATTGAAAATACTCGTTTCGTACATTGTGTGAGGGGGGCTTGTGGCTAAGTAATAACAGCCGCACGGGTCGATCGATCAGGTTAAGCTACGCTTGCCACGGTCGGTCAGTAGATGGGTGACCATCTTTATATACCAAGACCCCTTCGTGCCTCGGAAAGCACGTTAAGCCGTTGGTCCCGGCTGTCATTCGTGGATCTTTGATAGTCGTTACGGGTCGTCAGAAGCCCGAAAGTCTGACAACCAGTCTTACCAAGGGGTATCGTTTTACCCAGTATCTGGGTTGTGGAGGTCAGATAGGTAGTCGCTCCGTGTAAAATACTTGTATTCAGCTACATCCGGTTAGATTGGAAGCCAATCCCAACATAGTTGGGAAATGGGCTAGGTATTATAATGACTGGTTTCGTATCCTTCCTACTTAACCGGCTAAGCCTAATACGCGATGACGTCAACGACGCTCAAGCCCCGGGAGAATTCCGATGGCACGGTACGTTTGTGATTGCGCTCACAAAAATTGCCATACTATTATTTTTGGTTTAGAATTATTTATTTGACGAGAATATCTTCCATACCATAGAGTACAACTACCCACAGCCGATATAAGACTGAATTATAGTAATTTTATCCGTGCGTGAAACGCGCGAGTAACCGGCGCTGAAAAGGCGCCGATGGGGCTTGACGGTAAGTCTACAAGCGGCGCCGAAAAGGCGCCGGTGGGGCTTTCGCGTGGGGCTTTCGCTTTCTTTATAATATTACTAACGCGAATATTTGTGAGGATGGATGGATGGATGTTTGTTACTCTTTCACGCAAAAACTGCTGAATGGATTTGGATGAAATTTGGTACACAGATAGTTTGTAACCAGGATTAATATATAGGATCATTTTTATCCCGATATCCTTACGGGATCGAGACTTATGCGGGTAAAACCGCAGAGCGCTGCTAGTATAATATATATTTAGTTTCAAAGGCTTTATTCACATTTAATTTTGCTTGGCGCAAAAAAAAATCTAAATCACAATGCTATAGGATAGAACAGTAATTGTATTTTAGATTCATCCATTCATCATCAAATCGTTAATTTCTATTTAAAGCACAGTTTACACGGTACAAGCTTCTGGAACGTTCAAGAGCAATAATTGCATGCCTTATAGCCATTCAAGAGTTGTATGCAAGTGTTTACACGCGTGCGATTTCCATAAAATAGCATATAATACTTGAATGCAAGTTTTGCCGTTCAATAATTGCATTCGACTTCTGTTTACACCAAGGCAATTATTGCATGCAAGTTTTGCCGCGTCTAAACACATAGTTGCAAGTCCTTGTACAGTTGATTCAAGTATTGCCCGTATTTGCGCTGCGAAATATTTCATTCAATTTTATTGAACGTCTCTTCAAGTTTTTTTTAACTTGTTTCGTTCACTCATATTTGAATGATAAAAAAATTTTATGCCAGAATTGAATGCGATTTTATTGTACGTGCTGATTATACCTATACCAGTTTTGACTGGCAACTAACTTGCCCGTATCGTGCATCAATTGTACGTGTTGTTTAGACGGTGCCAGTCAATTGTTGAAAGAAAGAAACAAAGAAAAACTGTGACTGTGCTGTGTGTCTGTTGCTTCAATTTTATGGTATGCATATGTATGACTATAAACTTGCACCGTGTAAATAGGGCTCTACGCTAGGGCCTCTGGTGTATTTTGGTGAGGAAAGGGTAATTTATAAGCATGTATTATTATTAAGTGGGTACCTACTCTAATTTAGTTTTTATTTTGCCATGCTTGAAAAAAGTAGTGGATCCTTTTACTATGGGATCAGATAGCCAAATTCTTGTATGACGATTATAGTCTGTTAATTCAGAATCATTAGAATCTTGCCTAGAAAATTATACAACTATGATGTTATACAGACAGACAAACATTAATATAGTAACCTGTAAACAATTTATTACACCTGACGTCGTAAAACATAAATCAATCCTAACTCCATAACACACCACATCAAAACACATTATTTTTAATCTCCACATCGACTGCAATTAACAGTCAATAAAAAATAAAAATAGAACGCGTACGTTTACATTACATCTGATTCATGGTGATCGTTGTTTTGCGTTTTCTAACTTTAACTCGCTGAAGTTGTGTATAGTGACTTGCGAGCTTCGTTTCAATAGGTAATGATAATATTATGTAATCAATGTTACCATTTACAATATTTTACTATCAAGATACATAAAGCTGCGGCCCCACGGCCCGTAAACTGACAAGCCGCGCGAGGCGTTGCTACGCCTGTTGAAGCCTGTCGCGGCCCGTCGACATGCCATCACAGGCCTCATCGGATGCAACGGTTCCCACGGACTGGGCTGGCGCGATCTGACCTGTCAGAAAGCGAGCCGTGGGACCGCAGCATTACGTGTTTCATAGTACCTACGGTAAGGGACAAAAATTCATTAACACTGGTACTTTTACACAAACATAAAATTATTTGGTACATTGTGTATCCTCATTTCATATAATAGATAAGAGTTAATGAATATTATTTTAATTTTGATTCTGTTCCAATTTTAATTACATATTTAGCTCAGTGATTGAAACTAAAGTGTTAATCGAATTGTTATTGACTTTACAACATTGTTTTCTACAGGAATAGGTAATAGTGCTCATCGTAAATACTTATTAATAGGTAAATGAAGATGTGCTCAAGTACTAAGTACACCCGCTGCTCAAAATCTCAAAACAAGATGGCTCAGTCAACTTGCAAGCCACATAGACCAAATACTTTAAAAACATTGAACGATAAAACAATACCAAGTTTAGAGTACATACGTCAAGTTCTAGCCTCAGGATGTAACGATAATTACAAAATGTGTTCTAGCAAGTGAGAAGTGTCATAACTTCTAGTTCGAAGTTATGGTAACTGACTTTAGAAATTGGACTCAAACTTTACCTCACTTTAAACTTTCGTTCGAGAGGTTATAAGTAATGACGTATCTCGGCTTCGTAAAGTGAAATTAGTTTTAAAAGTACCTACATACCTACTTGTTGCTTTTGTACAAAACCTTTGTCTGCAAATTTCTCTTTTGCTTCAGAAAAGATTAACGATATTGTTGGGTAATCTCAGTTCAAGCTCAAATTGGTTTTGTTATACTTTGAACGCGTTTAAAATCTATAAATTTCGATAGGTATTCTTCTATCTTGTCTACAGTTGGCTGGGTATGTTTTCCAAAATAAAATAAATTAGAAAACTATGTTTTAATTCGTATAATATTTAAGAATCAGATAAATAAAAAAATAAATATAAATAGCAGAAAGAGCTATCATATGACCATGAATATGATGTCTCTTTGGATGATAACGTGTCTACACACCTAAGCTTCCGGGTGCCGGCGGGTTAGACCGACGGGTTCAGATCTTTAGAAGTCGAACAACTTTAGTTTAAAATGAACCCGGTGGCTAAGCCGGGGTTGGGTCACCGGGCTTTGGTGTGTAGACGCCCTTACATTCCAAATTACCCTCACATTCCAATGTTTTAATTTAGAATTTATGAATGAACTAGCTATGCTCTGCGACTTCATTCGTGTGGAAGTCGTAAGTTACACAATATACTAAAATAACAGCCACATTTTAATAAAAATCCCTCGTCCCCCGACCCGCCGCGTTGCATCATCCGCCCGCGCTATTACTTCGTTTTTGCTTAGCGTCCTTTCTGACTTTTTTTCTTTTTGCTCGGCTTCCAAGGATCATAGCGTGACGTTAAATAGCCTATAACCATCCTTGAGAATCGGACTACCAAATGCAAAAGGATTTTTTTGAAATCCGACTAGTAATTCCAGAGTTATTATTTTTGTTCACAATTTGATGGGTTTTTTCGTGGGTTTTGGTAGTATTTTTGCGCGGAACCCTAATTATTTTTCTAAAATAAAAGTAGCCTAAGTTACTCCTTATAACATCAGCTATATTTCAGTGAAAATCTCGTCAAAATCGGTCCAGCCGGAGATTCGCCAGTACAAACAGATAGACAGACAGACCGACAGACAGCCAGACAAGAATTGAATAAAAGTTTTTTTGTTTTAAGTATGTACCGTATAAACTTGCATATGCATTTAGTAAAAAGCTGTTATTTTGACATTACAAATAGACACTTCAATTTTATTTACATGTATAGAGAATAGACCGTGAGTATAGATGTATGTTTGACGTCTTTATTCGTGAAAATATTGTTTTTACACCCAAAGCACAACTTTGCGCACCTTAAAAAAAGTCAGAAATAAATAAAGGACCCTACAAACTAAAATTTCCACAATCCAATCCAATCTAATTGGCCTTCGATCATCATTCAAAGAACATTGACTCAAAAGTGATTCATAAAAAAATTATGAAGTGAAAAAACGTATGAGCTATCAATCATGTGCCACTTAACTAACATGCATGTACATTATCATCGATTAGGCACATCACGCCCCTAAAATTATACTCCTAAAAAATAAACACTTACGTATTCAAAGAGCTGTTTTACGTTTCAATTTTAAGGATGCGTATTGTGCAATGGTTGGTTCAGTAGTAAATATTGCAATTTATTAAAGTACTCATTTCGTACGGATTCAAAATTACTACAACAACAGCGAATCGATGAAAAATCTAGTTTCAGATTGGCATACAATTAAATTACATTTCTATCATCATATCATTGACTCAAAGACTTAGAGAATCTATAAATACCAAAAAAAAAAAAATATACAAATATTACCATTTTTAAAAATTACCATCTGGTTGAAGGCTGATACTGAAAAAAGAAATCTAAAAGTGCTTCAGAAACAAACACTTAGCCAACCAATTAATCTGCCTAGCCTTTTCCCAACTATGTTGGGGTCGGCTTCCAGTCTAACCGGATGCAGCTGAATACCAGTATTTTACATGGAGCGACTGCCTATCTAACCTCCACAACCCAGTAACTGGGTAATACGATACCCCTTGGTAAGACTGGTTGTCAGACTTTCGGGCTTCTGATGACCCGTTACGACTGTCAAAGATCTACGACTGACAGCCGGGACCAACGGCTTAACGTGCTTTCCGAGGCACGGAGGAGTCTCGGTATGTAAAGATGGTCACCAATCCACGGACAACCCCGGCAAGCGTAGCTTAACTTGATGGATTGACCCGTGTGGCTGTTATTACTTAGCCACGAGCTCCCCGAATCAAACACTTAGCCAACCAAAGTGTATAAATAGAACACACTGATATCATTAAATTATATTCCATTACTAATATGAACGCTTATGATCTAATTTTTATATCAAATAGATTTTCCAAAGGGCGTGATGTAATTTGTATTCCATGTCAGAATCATGAATTATAGCAAATTGGTGAGTGTGGCGTATCTCAATTAAATACCGATATATTAGCCAATTACTGTTATTACAGATGCATATATAGAATACTCTTTATTATAAATACCACAAATATACGAACGATACAAAAATACGAATGAAAATATATAATCTCTAGATGGATTGGGATATGCTTAAGGCATAAAAATACTATGTAGGTAGATAATAGGGTTTTTGAATTATAGTTTGTAGGTATTCTGATACTAAGTAGTTCATGTAACTTATATGATGAGAAAATACAATTAGAAAGTATTTTAGTTAACTATAACTTAATTAAATACTTACTACTAGGTACATTTTTATGTGAAATGCATAAAAAAGAGATAAATAAAATAAAATTCCGCCTAAAACTACAAAAAAAGAAAATTTTAATATCAAAATAAACTAAAGGTTAAAATTTCTATGAAAACTCCAAGGAAATTGTTCTATTACAGTCGCGTCACGCCTGTCTGCGGGAGCCTTTAACCCTGTCAGAACCACCACATGAAAGTAAGGTCGACAAAACAAATACATTACTTTTTCATGTCGAAAGTTGAACTGGCGAAAACGACTTTTAATTTCTACTGGACCGTTTGTTTATCAACCTTTGTAATTCAAAGCCGGTGTTAGCCGCAAGAGACGGGTTCTTGTTTATGTAATACAAAAATAGACGTTTTTAAAAATATCCGTGGATACTGGAACATTTGGGCAGTTTTTCAGCCTTGATGTGTTGTAAAATGAGATTTCAATTACAGCGGTATCTAAAGTAGTTTGTTATTAAGAGTTTTTGAACGAGATTGAATTTTGTGGAAGTTGTTTCATGAATGAAACACAGATTTTTTAGTGTAAACAGAATAAGTAGATATAGTTTTTGCTGTAACGGATAAGGCTTGCAACTGCAAAAGTATAATCAGCCTATAATGTTACAGTTGGGATAGTTTTCATTTTGTAGTTAAACAACATTCATTGCGTTATTTACGTTGTTGAGCAAACAAATTTTTTGAGCATACGAAGCAATGGATTAGCAATTTGCTTCAAAATCATTCAGATTGTGGCTGATAGTGTGTTACGCAATTAGGGCACAGACTGTTATCAGCAATAGATTGGACTTTTTTGGTTTCGTGAAAAATTCATCTCTGCCCAGAATGCGTTTATTGCCCAATGGCAAATGGAAGAAAGGAAAGAAGGCTTTTTCCTCGCAGATTGCTGTTGAAATATAAACTGTGTTAGATTCTATGTGGTAGGACTGTGTTAGATTAGGACATGAGAAAAGTAAGCAACAGATACTTTGCATAATCAGACTATAATGTTCCCACTGCTGGGACATAGGCCTCCTCTCTGTGAGAGGCAGTGGGCCGTAATCCACCACGCGGGCCCAGTGCGGGTTGGTAGAGTAGAGGTCACATGGCTTTGAATTTTGGTTCTAAGACATGCCGGTTTCCTCCCGATGTTTTCCTTCACCGTTTTGAGAGCAGTGGTGATGTAATTATTTACACAAAGTAAAGCGCCTGCCCGGGTTCGAACCCACGACCTACAACTCGTAAGTCGGGGCCGTTACGACTGGGCCACCACTGCTCAGAAAACAGATACTTTAGTATCAATCAAATACATTTCGCAAGATTGCTTTGGCCCGTTTTCAAGTGACAGAGTGAGAAAAGTACGAACGCAAATAATGTGAAGTAACTGTATAAAAACCATCCGTAAAACTAAAGGAGACATTGGAGTTATTCTTTTCGAAACAGAAACTAACATGTTAATACCTATACCAAAAAGAAATTGCAGAAATGACTGCCGTATAGTAAAATATAATCAATATAAATGATAAGTGATGAATGACCTTTAATCAAGACAAAGATAATAATGTTCTTTGTAATAATAAGCTTTTGCATAGTGCATACAGGGATAATCGTCGGTTGGTGCTTCCTGATCATTTAAAATTGTCTAAGGGGGCTCTGCGAGTTGGCTTCGGCCCCTCGTACCCCTATCAAAGGTCCGGGACCTTAGGGTCTCGAGATATGTCAAAGCTTGTTTTAAAACAAAACGCGGAATATCCATTTAGGTTATTTTTCGACATCAAAGAAAAATCGCGATTTATCTCTAAAACAATTTTTGTTAATTTTCCTGTCTTCCTATTTCATTTTTAGCTAATATAATACAAAAAGTGTCAAGACAAGGTCACTAGTTTTTATAATAACAAGAAAAAAGAAATAAATCACAGAGCTGTAAAAAGAACATTCATGAACTCACTGAGAAAATAAACGTAATTTTAGGAACTATTTGCCAGTATATAAACATTTGGCTTCTGAAACAAACTCCGTCATTGATGTTCGTCTTAGAACGTTTTCGTGTAATCATTGATTCTCAATCAATTAAAAAGTTACGATTATTGGGTTTGTTTCCTGCCTGAAATTCACTTGCACTGTGTCTATAAAAAACGTACTATGTAGTTAGGCAAAACGAGTTCAAAGCTTCTTCATGAAATCATATATTATTCCGAATATAGTTGCCAAACTTATGACATTTTGTTTGTGACATAAAATGTCTTACAGAAAAATGCAATACGGTACCTATTTAAACCTGATATAACTCTTAACTTTTTATCATCATTCATCTTCAGTCTTTGCCAGTAATAAATCTTCATTAATTAAAGTCTTGTGGGAAAACCCATTCATAACTGATAATATTTAATAGGCCGATAAGAAAACCATATACAACTTAGACATAGGCCATTCTCACATAGACACAACATAATTATTAGTAGATACTCGTTTAGCACAGTTTCTGGGCTTAACTCAGCCTTTTATGCAACGGATCAAACGATCTATCATGACCAAGACATTAAAAAAATAGTTTAAATTCATACATAAACTCACGCCTTCTTCCCATGGGGGTAGGCAGAAACTACAGAACGCCACCTGCTACGATCCTAACCTACTCCTTTTGCCTCGTTTACGTTCATACATCTGGTCATACACGCACGCCGGTTGCGAGTACTACGCACCTGACCTTTCTGAAGAACATCACCAATAAGATCACTATATGTCTTCCTAGGGCGTCCCCTCCCGGCGTTTCCACTCACATCTGCCGTGTAAATACCTTTTGATGGTCGATTTTCATTCATCCTCTCAACATGACCAAACCAAGCATACTCTTTTCAATGTTTGTCACTATATCTTGTTTTGAACCGCACCGTTGCCTTATCACATAATTCCTCAGCCTATCATTCATAGTCACACCACACATGCTTCGCAAGGAACGCATTTCCACAGCATTTATTCTACTTTCATGTTCCTTTTGCCACACCCAACATTCAGTTCCATACATAAGCGTAGGCACCAGCCCATCATTGCACACCACCACACCATTAAAATAGTTTAATGTGGGGAAAATAGCGGTACAATGCAATTGATTGCAGCTACTAACAATGTTTGAATAACACTAAACACAATATGGAGCAACTCGTAATGCCAATGTTTGCAGTGACAATATTAACACGCTGTCATACACAGAATTCGCTTCAAATGAACAGCTTTCACAATCATATTTATCTCTCAACTCAATAGTGACAGTAACGTTATAAATTCACTGATACATCTGTGATTCAAAATGTAGCTTAAATTTTAGTAGTAGGTACGATGCTCTTGTATGATGTCACGGTAATTAGTGGTAATTGCAAGAGGAGCAATCTCTAGCGCTATCTTTGTCAACACTATAAATCGATCTAAATAGACTGTTTTCAAAAAAACGTAACCCTAAATTCATCAATTTTGTCCCCATAAGAGTAAGAATCGAGTCAGGTGCTGTTGTAATGAAACCATGAAACATTTCAGTGTATTAAACATGACCATGCTACGTGGTGATAACCTCTGACCATCAGGTCGGTCGCTTGATCGGTTTGCAGTGTTGCCACCCAATAACATACCTAGATAAAACCAGAATCTCACCAAAAGTGTCTAAGATACACCCTTCCATAAAAACACCTTGCCAGTACAAGTAAAACATAATAATAAACATAAAACAAGGCAGGTGATGATATATAACAATGATAAATTACAAGTAAATATTGTTCTATACTTAGACTGTCACGCGCGTGGGACGACGTGTGACGACAGACGTAGGGGGACTGCACACGATGTATTATCTTCTTATCGGTTACAAGCTTGAAGTTACCCATGGAGATTTCTTCAATAAATTTTAGTTGAAAATTAATGCATGTTTATTACTACACTAGCACTACCCGCGCGACTTCATCCGCGTGGTTTTCGTACTTTAGTACCCCGTTGAGGGTAGATTTTCAAAAAACCCCGATGCATGTTATACTTTATTTTTGGTCTTAAGTATAAATAACGAGTTTTGAGTTAATCGGACCGCGCGATAAAACTCTTCCATACAAACGTTGACACCCCCAATCCTCCTTTAGAAGGTAGTTTATAAAAACAAGAATTGACAAACTTCATAATTTACTTAGATAAGTATTCGTGCCAGGTTTCAAGTGTTTAATACACTTGAAACTTGGCACGAATACTTATCTAAGTAAATTATGAAGTTTTTCTAAAATCTTATTTCTTGAGTTAAGAAATAAGATTTTTCATATAACCAAAAACCCCCTTTTTCATCCCCTTAAAGATCGAATTTCCAAAAATCCTTCCAACAAAAAAGGTTTCAACTGCCAACATTTCTAGTTCGAGCCAATGAATCTTATAATTAAATAATCCCCAATATTTTAACAAGTTAAAAGCTTTAATATTGAAAATATTTTTAGATACCTGCGCTTGCTTTTTGAATTTTATTAGTCCCGGTTATTAAAACTTTTTGCTGAAAAATATTCAAATTATGATGTTATTGTCCAAAAAGCTGTCAATTCCCGGCGTCACGTTAGGGTCTAAAATCGACAACCTCATTGTATCACAGAGAATGTCTGCCCTCACATTAAAACACTACAGCCTCGGATTAATTCGGCAAACAAAGCCACGCTCCATGTGTAATCCCCCTAAGATACTCATGTTCATCTGAGTGGATCGACAAAGGCGTCTCCGGTCTAAACAAGCGTTAGTAACTCGATTGAGCACAACCAAAAAGGCGTAAGGCGGTACTGTATTGGGTTGCCTATGCTCCAGAATGTTCACTACCTATTCGAAAAAAACATTCGAATTTCGATTTGCCTTCTCGAAGACTCTGAGAGTAGGCATTTGTTTCGCCAAAGAGTTTTGAATACTGAAAGGCTTTCGTAATAGACACCTGTCTACAGACAACTGATCGAGGTCTACAATAGCTAGGTATTTCTTTCTAAATCTAAATAATTCAGGTATCTATAATGAAAATATTACTATGTACCTTAAAATATGTTAAGGTACATTATTATTCAAAGCAATAGATAACAATGCTTGTTTTTCTCTTTTCAGTTGTGTGTTTTTGCAGTCGGACTTTTTTTATAGAGGGTTAGTATTCAATAACCGGCCAAATTTTCACAGGGTGTTCTACCCATGAATATTAACAACTTTCACTGTGGGGCCAACTCTAAAATCACGAAAAAAAAATCTGCTGTTTCATACAAAAGTTCAATACCTACTCGGCCAAAATGTATGAAACAGCAGATTTTTTTCTCGCGATTTCAGAGTTAGTCCCGTAGTGTAAGTTGTTCATATATATGTAGATCACCCTGTGAAAATTTGGCTAGTGATTAAAAAAATGCCCTGTATATATAATTTGCTTTTTTCGAGCTTTTTAGTTTTTTTTTTATATTTGCGGATGCATTAAATAACTATTTTATAGCCTATGTTACTCCCATAACTAAGACGAATCTAACGACACCTCATGTGTTAAAATCTATCAAGCCGTTTATGCTACAGAGCGTGCCAAAGAAATAGAAATACATACGTACTCTCGAAAAACATCTCTCCTTCTGGAGCAGTCGGGTTTATAAACTGCCAATATTTCTCTATTTATATAGAGAAATATTAGTAGTTTGGCTGGAGTTTTTTATACTTACATTAAACAAACCAATAACAGGCCAATGCAAAATCCTAAATTCAATACAATGAACTATCCGCTAGTTAGATAAGTAAATAAATCTATAACTATTAGTTTAAATCTCAGTTCTAAATAATATTTTGAATGCTAAGACGTGTTGAGCATATTATGTTCGACACGCCTTGGCGATGTTACAAATAATTAGCAGATATTTAATCCTGTTTTGCGTAAGCAATGATGTACATTTCAATGTTTATTTACAGTGCGGCTACTGTATTGTACATAGGCAAAACATTTGACCCAGTAGAATGTAGTGTCTTGTCATGTGTTTCGACGTTATGCAGATCGACAATATAGGTGTTCTATAAAACATATGAAAACCTTAACCATACTTAGAATGTTGTCATATTTATAAATAAAAAAATAAGGATACACTGCAAAAATATTAATTGATCTAAGTATTCGTTTCTTTCGTATGTGTGTTTTTGTTTGTGTTTGTTTGTACGTGTTCCCGGAGTCTGGATTTCTGCCCGGTTGATAGCAACTACATAGGACCTAAAGATAACTGGCGAAATGTGGGTATACTACAGTTACACCTCTGCCTAACCTTTCGGGGAATACAGGCGTGATGTTAGGTTATGTTATGTTGTTATTTATTTTTTTATAAAATTTCCTTTTAATTGTGAAAATAGTAATTGACCATTAAGCACAGGATCTTAACTTAGACGTAGGTAACTTTTTTTTTTTTTTGTGGATGGGAAATCATCAAATGACTTCTCCCGCTCTGGGCGGAGCGGGAGGGCGTGTCAGACTTTTACTGACTAAAACCCGCCCGTGTTCCTTCTGTTGCCTGTGCCGGGGCCACGGTAACTCTTTCGAACATCCCGCGACCCTAGCTGGAGGTAACTGATACCTTGATTCCGGGTAGATGCTAACCTGAAACAAAAAGAATAACAATGTCAGTTTCGGTTTATTTATGTAAAATATGATACAAAATTATGATGTTTTTCTCATAAAAAAAAAAAATTGTGTATTAGTTACAATTTCTCCGATAGAAAATACTCGTAGATATGAAGGGTGATCGATAATTATAAAGTATAAGTATAAGTATCCATACTTTTTTTTTGTTTTTATAAAAGTATTTTGAAATGTAAATAATGTGTATAGAAAATGAAATAAAGGGATAATACATCCCAAGCCAATTTCGACTACGGTGACTATTTTTGTTTCAGACGACTACAGGAGCTAGACCACCACCTCTTAAAGTAGTATTATTGTAATCTTACTTGAATGTAGGAAAGAGATGGAGCTAGACGTCCTGTATAGCTCCATCTCTTTCTCACACTGAAGTAACATTAAAATAATGCTTTAAGAGGTGGTGGTTGGCCCCCAGGTAATAGGCGTGTGCCTCGACTGCTGTCAAGATCTCTCTTCCGCTGGTATTCAGTCATAACCATATAAAGTAGTAGTGTAAATAATTGTAGATTGGCCATTAAAGAAAAAGAAAAAAAAAGTATAAACTACAAAAATTATCAAAACAAAAGTGAACATAAAAATAAAATGGTAAGTCGAAATAAACGGGGTCTTCCATTTTAATTTTATGTTCAATGTTGTTTTGGTAATTTTTAGTAGTAGTAATGCGTGCTGGTGTCCGGAACTCCACGTCCAATCGCGTATTTTGCGAAAGAAGTAACAAATCATATAAAATATAGCTCAATAAATAATATAAAGCGACTAGTCTACTAGCTGCCAGTACTCGTAAACTAGTGGAGGTTATTCACGGTCGAGTTAAGTTTCACAAGTTGGTTGTGTACCTAACACAACATTGAACATGAGATAAATTGTGAAGAAAAGAGGTTCTTGATAAAAGTTTGAAGTTGGAATATCTCTTTGAGTTACCTTAAATGAGCTTGATTTATTAAACAGTGTTGATTAGTCAATAAATTATACATAATATAGTATTGTAAATTGATGTAATTTGATTTCCTAGCATAATAAGCCTATAATGTTCCCACTGCTGGGACGAGAAGATTGGCCTGTAATCTACCACGAGGGCCCAAGGTAGATGTCACATGTCTCCAAATTTTTGGTTCTAGAACATTCCGGTTTCTTCATGATGTTTGTCATTACCGTTTTGAGAGCAGTGGTGATGAAATTATTTACACAAAGTAAAGCGCCTGCCTGGGTTCAAACCCACGACCTACAACTCGTAAGTCGGAGCCGTTACCACTGGGCCACAACTGCTCTTTCCTCACTGTTATTTAATTTTATCAGATCATCATCTGGCTAGTCTTTTCAATTCATTGCACTTATGTGGGTATTTGGTTGCACCAGGCCAGTACCTAGTCTACGTAATGGTTTCATTATCTAAATTGAGGTACACAGAATGTCAATGCATAAATAATTTAAGTAAATAATAAAAGCATTACTAAAGCTCTATATTTAGGGTAGAAGTGCATTGCGATTTTGCTGTTTAAAAACGGCTATCCAGCAGAACCAACGTAAAACTGAAAGCACTTAGTCAAACCAACATTTAGTCAGTAATATTAACATTTTATTCATCACAAACTTTGTCTTACATTCGAGGTGAATCTCGTGATTCAGATTCGATAAATTAAGTCATAGTTTTTACTACCAAAACAACCAGTTTCACTACTAAAAAAATCAGCTGTTCACTATATTTATTTTCGCATAGCTCATCAAAATGTAGGGAACAGCTGATTTTTTAGTAGTGAAGCTGATTCTTTTTCGCGAATTCAGGTTTGGCCCCATAGTAAAAGTTGTTCATAATGATGAGTACAATGACCGTTTATGAGGTTGTGCGTTAATTCCAATATGTTGTATACGTTTGTGTAGTTTGATAAGAATCCTCTGCAAAATGTGTTTAAAAATGTGAAATATTAGCTACTTCTTTATTCACAAAAATGGTTGTACTTTCTAAATTTATGGATTATCGTTAAGTAGCTTTTTTATTTTTAGTCCTTATGTGTGATTTTTTGAAACATTTATCATTATTTCTTATTTAGACCAAAATACGACAAAGTTTGTTTACCTTAACCTTTATTTGAATATTTAAGCAAACAGAGTCCTGCTCCTGCTGTGGTTACGTTAAATGAGATTTTTTTTTCAAATATTGTTTATTTTTTTTACTGGTACAAGTTCTATTCTTAGTCTAAAGATTTCAAGGCGTTTGTCTTGTCTATCAGTCGAATAAACTGAGTGAAATATCCCAAACGCCCGCTGAGTGGGATTAACAATATCAATTCTGTTTTTCATTGACGTTGCAGAAGTATAGACGTGATAAATATTGGGTTGCTACGTGTATTTAGTGGATCTGGTCAGTCAAAGATATTTACGTATGAGTCAGTGTATTTATAATGTCTATTGTTATTATATACAAATCTATACATACAAATAAATAAAATTGAAGTGTCTGTTTGTAACGTCAAAATAACAACTTTTTACTAAATGTATAAGAAAGTATATATGGTTCTTATAACAAAAAAGCAATTTTTAAAATTTTTGTCTGTCTGTCTTTCTGTTTGTTCCGGCCAATCTCCGAAACGGCTGGACCGATTTTGACGGGACTTTCACTGGCAGATAGCTGATGTTACGAGAAGTAAATTAGGCTAATTTTATTCTTTTATTTTAGAAAAATAATTAGGGTCCCGCGCAAAAAAATTAAAACCCATGAAATTGTGAACAAAAAGTCGATTATGAAAAATTCTTTTTGCATTTGGTAGCCCAATTCTCGATGATAGTTATAGGCTATTTTACATCATGCTAGAACCCTTAGAAGCCGAGTAAAAAGAAAAAGTCAGAAAGAACACAAAGTGAAAGCAAAGTAAGAGCACGCGCGGGCAATGCAACGCGGCGCGGCGGGAAAGAGGGAGCTTTATTAAAATATGGCTGTATATTGTTTATCTTACGACTTCCACGCGAACGAAGTCGTAGCACAGCTAGTTTTGTAACAATTTCAATTATCTCTATAAAATCAAATGAAGTATGCCTTCATATTTCTGTCCATCCCAAAGTAGTCTGGCAGAGTTGTGATTAGATTCTCCATTATAATTTCTCTTTTCTTTTCTACGTAAATATCAGTTTCTGATTGGTGTAGGTACAACAAAGATTTAAATAATTGGGCTATGCATCCTAGGTAACAGTAATAACAGTATCGTGCACAGTCCTGTTATTTTTTTTTTACCTCTGATTTCTGACAAAATCACAGTGATCTTTGTCTTCTTCTTAACAATAAAGTTGATGTTGGGTTGCTGCTGTCAAAGAGAACTGGAGAAAAAAGTCTGTTTGTTTTAGGTTTTTATCATCTAAGTATTTATATTTAACGCATTAAAGGACACTATATAATACTATTATATAAGGCCATGGCACTAATAACAATAACATTTCCATTATGCCTCGTTAATGTTCCGCAAAGCGTTAACAAAACATTGCGTACATACGTCATCACATCCACGGTGCAGCTTCCCATAATCAAATGTTCCTAGGGTGAATGAATTGCTGCTCTCAGAAAGCAAGTACACGCTCTTAAGGAGAATGCTGCTAGATCCTTGTGACATACGTAGTCAAGTTTTCTTTGAAATTCCCTCAAGAAACGACAAGGTTCAACGTGTTCAACGTTTGTAACTTGATGACATTGTAAAAGCCAATCATTTTTAAAAGAGTAACCGTGGAGTTTCTTGCCGGCTCTTCTCCATAGAAAACGACCAACTGGAACCGTGCACCTAGCTTCTGACGTTTCATAAGTGCCCGTGTAGGTTTATGTAAAATAAGATATTTTGTTTTTTTTTAATTTTATTTTGATGACATTATGGTAAGATCTAGTTTATCTATAGCAATGAACATGGCAAAGGAAATAATGTAATAGCAATTTATTTGTATGTAATAGGTATGAAGTTTATTATATCTCTTTGTTTTCGTCAAGCAAAATGCTGTATAATCCAGAAATGATCTGGCCTAGGTTATTCAGAACAATAGAAGATATAATAACAGCTCCAGTACCAACCCTAATTGCGTAACACACTTACAGTAGGAATCGGTTACATTTTGACAGTTCAACAACATTCATTGCGTTATTTACGTTGTTGAGCAGACAACTTTTTCGAACAATGAAACAATGGATTAGCAATAAGCATCAAAATCATTCACATGTGATTGATAATGTGTTCCGCAATTAGGGTGCTGGACTTAGACCAATAACATTTAATCTCTTAGCCCAGATTCGCACGGGCAATTTTTCTTTCGCGCACTGGATTTTCAACTCTCGGTATTAAACTGAGCATTGACAATCCAACAGAGCGCATCCCAGCGCGTCATGAAAAGATACTGTTGAATTTTCAACTCTCGGCGCTAAGCACAGCGTTGAAAATCCAGTGCGCAAAAAAATCATCGCGATAAAAATACGCTCGTACTAACCTGGGTTTATACGAGACATTATTTACCAAAACAAATAGGTTACTCACCTATGTATTTACCTAGTTACTTGTAGGAACAATCCCTAAATCTGCTTATGTTTTATTTATGTTTACTTTCACCTTTGTTAAGAGGATTCCAGCTACAATTAAAGGCCATTACGCAGAATTAGGGGCATTACAGGAGAAGGAACGTTCTCAGATAACAAGATGAGCAGTTTCCTGGAATGAACATTAGTATGAACATACATAGTAACGCTTCTATTTCCCGAAGGGATAGGCAGAGGTGTATACGTATTACGTAGTAGTTAGATATAGCCGCATTTTGCAAGCTTATAAGTTCCATTTAATAGGGGATAAGCCTATAGCCGTATAGCCATTAACTGGACACAAATACCTAGGAACAGACTTCGAGCTGCTGTTGAAAATTTCCTTATGAAAAAACTCAATAACACCTTGTCCGATCCGGGAATGAAACCAATAACCCCACGCTCAACAAACACTATCTTACCAACGACGCAATTTTCCCAAAAATATTCCACAGAACCTTTTAACAAAGACGAAACTTTTTACTTTGTCCAAGAATTTTTCAATAAAATCGATCAGGCGGAAAAACTGGACCCGTAGAGGTTTGTTCGAGAACTCGACGATAGAAAACCACTCATAAATTGATTGGAGCCATTAATTACAAGAAGTTTTCGGTTTGACCTAGTAAGGATGGAATTTTCTCTGTGGGGACGCAGAAATTAATTTCTTTGTTTACTTGGTATGTAATAGAGTGGAATTATTATACCTATAGTATTATGTATTAGGACACGCTCATGACTATATAATAACAGCCGAACAGGTCGATCGAAGGTTAAGCTATGATTGCCACGGTAGGTTCGTGGATGGGTGACCATCTATGATATATCAAGATCCTTCCGGGCCTCGGAAAATACGTTAAACTGCTGGTCTCTGCTGTCATTCGGTTCTTCGGCTTTGACAGTCGTTACGGGTAGTTAGAAGCCCAACAGTCTGACAACCAGTCTTACCAAGGGGTATCGTGTTACTCAGTAACTGGGTTGTGGAGCTCAGATTGGCAGTCGCTTCATGTAAAATACTGGTATTCAGCTGCATCCGGTTAGACTGGAAGCCACCCCAAATTAGCCTACCAATAGTTGGGAAAAAGGCTAGGCAGATTGTGAATTATGAATCGTGTTTTATAATAGTTTTAATTTCAGGTCTTATGACATGGTGGGTGAAATTAGCTTACGATGAGACAATAATTATTTCTTTGAGGACGTCAGAAACCGGGCACTAACTGCCCTTATCGCCCACCATCCATCCATCCATCCATTATTCATATCCATTCATTATTATTTCCATGCATCTATTATTATTATTCTTTAATAAGGCCAGCCAGCCGCCACCCACTTAGTGTGAATTATTTAAAAGAGCAAACAATACTGAATCTTTTTTATTATGTCACCATCAAAATATATCCGAGAGGAACCAATCTACGTGTGTCTAAAGTATTTTTATTTAATTGATCGGTTTAGAATGCATTCTTTAAAATAAACATTTAGTGTGACCAGCACCCATACATTTTTGCCCACCATCCTTTTAGTTGATAGGAAAAATCATAAAAATAACTCATAAAAAATATAAACCCTATTAACTTACAAAGAACCATTTGTTACTTTCTTTGTTCTACATTCTTTTGAGTTGAACAGTTTATTAATAAACAGTTTTATTATTAACTCCTGACTTAACTGGGTCACACACGTCAACAAGTAAATTTATTATTACTCATGGAAAATATACATAAAGATACATTTATAATTTTTGACGTTAATTTCCGTTATAACTTTTCATGGTATTTTATCGTTTTTAACACCTTGCTCTAGAGTTATAAAATGTTTTTGTAAGGTAACAGATGGTGTTGCCATGTTAAAGTTAGGTATCTGGTCTCTACGTTTGTTACCTTATATTTTCTCTGTTTTAAAAGCACATCAGTATGATTATTAATTCCTTTATTTCCTTTATAAACATTTACATTTTTTAATATTTTTTTATAAAAATAAAGGGCGCGGCGCGGCTCCTCCCAAGCGGCAGACTCTGCCAGCGTATGCCACGCCGTGTCCTCCCGAAACCAGCACAAAACCTAACCTAACCAACCAACCACGTTCACACGGTGTTGACAAGTACGACAATTTAAAAATACGAGTTAGCCCACCGGTATTGGGAACAAGTGGTCAGGGCTCCTGAGAGAAGAACCTCTTAACGATACGCACCGTGTCCAGAAGTACCGCTTTCTGGTTCAAGCCCTTGATCCAGCTGCCTAAGAATAGTCTTCTCATGTGTTGGTCGATACTTTTGACTATTATGCCATTGGCCGTCACGACTATCGGCACAATGACTGCTATATCCACATACCACATGTCGATAATCTCGTGAGCCAGGTCAAGATACTTAATCTGCTTATCTTTTTCAGCTTTCACGATGTTCTCGTCATGCGAAACCGCTATATCAATCATCATTGTGCGACGCTCTATTCGATCTGTCACCACCGTCTGGCTTATTGGCAACAATAGTCCTGTCAATGATGATAGATTGATCCCAATACAACGTGATATTGTAATTTTCGAGTACTGGGTCGGGCACACGAAAGGTTTCCAATATATTTGGGTACAGAATTGTAATATCCTGGTTAAAAAGAATAGCGACGAAAAAAAGATTTACAACATTAGATCGGAGGAAGATCTGAATAAGTGCGATGAAGGTAAATAAACACGCGTACTTGACGCGACGAGTACACACGAGGTGATTACTAACAGCAACATTCGATCGCATAGATAGCTGCTCCGGTAAGTTCAATTTTAAAAGATATTATGATATAATAGCTCTAACTAACGACCTATCCCAAAATATATGGAATACCCACATATTACATTTGAACATAAGATCACTTCGGAAACATTTTAACGAACTATTAATATTACTTGATAAAAACAAATATAACATAGATATCTTAATATTAAGCGAAATAAATATAAAGAAGGAAGAAATTCCGTTTTATCAAATAGTAGGATATAATACATTTATACATACTAGAGAAACGAGTAGAGGAGGAGGATTATTAATATACGCCAGGAATGCATTGAATTTCGAAGCTAAAATAGTAAACACAGAAGCAGTTGAAACACTTCATGGTCAGTTGAAGCACGGGGAAAATAAAACACATGTAATCGCAATATATAGACCACCCGCCAAAAATAAATTGATATTTATTCAGCAATTACAGACGCTAGTTAAATCCGTACCAGCATCTGACAATGTTATAGTGATTGGCGATACCAACATAAACATATTAAGCGACACGGTTAATCCTACTGTAACAAGATACAAAAACGCCCTGTGTGAATGCGGCCTGATGTGTGTAATACCAAGCGAAGAGGTAACGCGCGAGGCGATCGCGGACGGCCGGCTTGAGGTATCGTGTTTGGATCATATCTGGGTGCGAGCGGGACGGAGCGAGCATGACGCGTGCGCGTACGTGCTTGAGTCACGAATCGCCGATCATCATGCAATCGGATTAGTGTTGAACTTATGTGTGAGTGGAAGCGAAAGTCAATGTGTGAGTGGCAATATCAAGAATAATAGTATGCGCGAAGTTTTAAGTGATAAAATGGTTAAGCAAAAGCTGGATGAATATGATTGGGCCCAGTTAACAACAATAACGTGTCCGGTATTATTGTATCAGACGATGAGTAGTGTATTTGATCGCATTTACAAGGAAAGTACAATTAGAATTAGCCCAAATAATAAGAAGGTAATAAGGCAACCATGGATAGATAGGTATTTATATAAAATGTTATTGCGAAGGGATTATTTATTTAGAGTTTGGAAAGCGGATCCAAAGAATATGAACAAGCGACTAGACTATACAAAATATAGAAATAAAGTAAATACATTAACAAAAATGGCAAAAAATAAATATAGACAGGAACAAATTGTAAAATGTAATGGGGATTTTAGGAAAATATGGGCAAATATAAACATATGGTTGGGCCAAAACAAAACTAGCTTGGACGATGTTATTTTAAGGCATTTAGGGAAAACAGATTGTATAGAGCAGATTTGTACAAACTTCTCTAAAACGTTTACGGAGGAAATAAAGGGAATTAAACATGTATGTAACTTGAAGTTTTTAAATAGAAATGACTATGTAAAGCCAAGTGAGGTAAGCTATAGATATAACAATGTAACCGCGTCAGAGATAGACAAGGTCATAAGAACATTATCCTGTGAAAAAGCACCCGGTTCAGATGGAATACGGGTGAAAGACATTATATACTTACGTAAGCAAATAAGTCCTGTTCTAGCTGCATTAGTGAATATGTCCTTATCTAACGGTATTTATCCAGACCAATTAAAAAATGCAATTATACGTCCTATATACAAATCAGGAAGTCATTTAGAATACGGTAATTATAGGCCTATCGCAATATTATCTGTTATAGATAAAATAAGTGAAAAAATTATTGTAGGACAGATTAGCGCGTTCTTAGAACAACACAACATATTGTGTGACACTCAGCACGGCTTCCGGAGAGGGCGCAACACTGTCTCTGCTTTGGTAGGATTTTCAGATTATATAAATGACTGCTTAGATTCTGGCAAACAAGTTATAGCACTATTCATTGATTATAAAAAAGCATTTGACACTTTAGACCATGAGATCTTATTACAGGCAATGGACGAATGCGGAATACGCGGTCCCACAAATAATTGGTTTAAAAACTACCTCACGAATAGGAAAATAAGCACAATTATCTCCGGTGTAGTTGGGAAAGAAGCGGATGTCGATCTGGGTGTTCCTACTGGATCGGTTTATGGCCCAGTAGGATATATAATGCATGTGAACAGTGTGTCAAATGTCGTACGTAATTGTGAAGTTTTCATGTACGCTGACGATATGTGTCTTGTTTATGCCTCTAAAGATATAGCTGAGGCACACAAGTGTATTCAAGATGACTTTGAAAATATTAGCAAATGGGCACACGACAATGGAATTATGTTAAATCTTTCAAAAACTAAATGTATGCATATACACTCGCCATATAATCGAAATGCTAAATCTGTAAATAATGAATACCTCACAGTGATAGGACATACCTACGAATGTTTGCATCGAAATAAATGTAACTGTAACTGTGCAAAATTGGACGACGTAGATAAATTTAAATATTTAGGTCTAACAATAGATAAGAACTTTAATTGGAGATTACATGTAAATGACATTTGCAATAGGCTAAGATCGGTGCTAAGTAAGTTTTACCAATTAAAAAATGTATTAAACAAACATACATTAAGAGTGGTGTATTTTGCACTAGCCGACTCGCTAATGAGCTATGGACTCCTTGTGTACGGGCGAACCTTTGTTACATATTTAAGAGAAATTAAAGACATACAAATAAGACTTATAAAGTTTCTGGTCAGTAAAAATGTTAAAGATAAGTGCAACAAAGAATATGATAAGTTATTTCCCATCTGTAAAATTATACCCATAGATGAAAAAATAGATTATTTGGTAGGTCTGGAATATTATTATAATGATAAATATAAAGTTAATGTTAAAAACAAGTACAACACACGTAGGGCTAGAGAGAATAAACTGGTTCAACCACAGATAACAAATTATTATGGTAAGAGAACATCGAAGTATTTGGTACCTAAAGTATTTAACAAAATAGATGTATTAAGAGAAGAAGTTAAAATTAGTAAAGGATCACTGAAGACGAAGTTAAAAAACATTATACAGGATGGCAAACGGAGCTAAATGCATTTATATCTTATAAATGTATTTAGGTCTGTAAACCTTAACAGCATGATATTTGAGTAATAGGTATGTAAGTAAGGTGGTATATTGTTTTGTAATAAAAGAGCGCCTCTCGCCATCAAACGTAAAAGTTTGGCGAGTTTAGAAGTAAGTGACACCTATGTATTATATTATCAGTAAATAAATAAAAAAAAAAAAAAAAAAAAAACATACCTATAGTACGGTACTTCCGATTCCACAAGAATTTATTTCAGAGCAAGTTGCTGGTGGATAAACCTTTTTCTTTTTTGGATGGGAAATCATCAAATGACTTGTCCCGCTCTGGGCGGAGCGGGACTGTCAGACTTTTGCTGACTAAAACCCACCCGTGATCCTTCTGTTGCCTGTGCCGGGGCCACGGTAACTCTTTCGAACATCGCGCAACCCTGGCTGGCTGGTGAATAACCCTGACTACAAGGTTGTGCTTATGCAAGTGAGAGTGAAAATGGCGGGTGTACCATAGCGAATTAAATTATACCAATTACCAAAAAAATGTACCTATTTAGTACTTAGCTCTAAAAAATTTGTACCACCTTCAGAACAAAATTATTTCGAAATTAAGGTACACCCGCCATATTGACATTAAGATGACGGGTGTTCTGTAATATTTTATTATTTAACCATTCCTGATAAAATATAATTACACCAAAAAATTGTACCTAAAAAGTACCTCAAGTATAAAGAAACACACACTTGATCAGTGGGATAGTTCCTGAGAAATAAAACATAGGATCTATCAACATGCACACCACACCATTGGGTGTCCATAACACAGTGTTCCAGGCCGAATGCATGAGTATTTATTTGGCAGCTGCAGCCATCACGGCCAGGGAAGTTAAGGACCACTCGATCCGTATACTCTCAGACAGCATGGCTATCCTGCAAGCGCTAAACAGTCACACAGTTGATTCTGGGCTAATATACGAGTGCCACCAGCCCCTTAACCAGGTGTGTTGATAACTATTCAATGGATCAAGGGACACAGCGGTTCGTTAGGCAATAACGCAGCCGACGCACTTGCCAGGAGGGGGCGAGCATATCACCAGTGGGACCTGAACCCACCGTGCCACTCCCCTTCGTGTACATATGCACTCTGGTAAGGAAACGCACCAGTGAACAACACCACAAGCAATGGTTGGTGCTGGGTGAGTGTAGGCAGGCCAAGGAACTAGTCCCTACAATTGATGGCCGCCTCACGAAACAGTTTCTCCGACTAACTAAACAGCAGCTGCATACAGTTACAGCAGCTATAACTGGCCACGGGTCATTTAATAAACACCTCTTTGTCATAGGAGTCACAGACAGTCCGCTGTGCAGGGCCTGCATGGAGGACGACGAGACAGCAGCTCATGTGCTACTAAACTGCCCAGTGCTCGCCACATACAGGGCAAAGTACTTCGGTAACCCAGGTACCCTACGTGAGATTGTCAGTAACACCAAGGCGTTGCTGGCCTTCCTTGAGGAGCTGGGGTGAATCGAATAATCGATTTTCCCACGCATTACGCAAAATACGCGCATTGACGTGGAGTTGCGGACACCAGCCCGTATTACTTAATTACCTAAATAGGATTTATCTAGATAACAACACACCTCTGCTTGTACCTTTTGGGAATACAAGTTTGGTGTTGTTTCTGTAAATAACGCTACAAAACTAATCGCAATCACGCTTTATTCAGAAAAGGCATTATTTATTTATTTATTTATTTAAACTTTTCACACTTAAAAAAGTACAAAGGCGGACTTAATGCCTTAGGCATTCTCTACCAGTCAACCAAGGGCATTCTGTCTAAACAGTAAATAAACACCAAAATAACGCTTATCAGAAGTGTTGTACTCTCAAAGCGGCTCAAGAATCATTGTTTCGGAAGGAATTCGCTAAAATTGTTTCACTTGTTACAGTCTTAAGGACGGCCCCTTTGGTATAATCAAATCGTTGCTGCTTTAATTAGGTACGCTTCTTGAGGTATTTTATGTAGCGCATTCTTCATAAATGATTTTATGTTAAAAGAATCTAGAGATTTTATTTGTATTTATATTTATAATATGTATAATACGGGTAGGATGACACAGAAAATTATAAAAGCTGGTATGAGAATTTAAATTACGCAAATAACTTGTGTAATTTCAATAAGTAATTTCAAGCTTTTAGCAGTAAATTATGTTATAGATCTTGTCGCACCGGTGCGGTGCGGCAATTGGTGGTTGGTCTGTGGTTGGTGGTGGGTTGGTTGGTTATTTTTGGTTAAAAAACCATTGTAATTGTACCTAAGTATACATGTATAAATAGCATAACCAGCCTATAATGTTCCCACTGCTGGGACACAGGCCTCCTCTAGGTGGGAGGGAGCGGGCCGTAAAACACCACGCGGGCCGAGTGCGGGTTGGTAGATGTCACGTCTTCGAATTTTTGGTTCTAGGGACATGCTGGTTTTCTCACGATGTTTTCCTACACCGTTTTGAGAGCAGTGGTGATGAAATAGTTTACACAAAGTAAAGCGCCTGTCAGGTTTCGAACCTACGATCCCAACTCGTAAGTCGCGGCCACTGGGCCACCACTGCTCTCTACTCTCTTACCTAAATACAGCACAATATCTCCTTGCTATATAATTATAGGTAGTCATAGAAATTATTAAAATGATTTTATAACAGGAAAAACTCAGCCCATCTCAGTAGCAGCCCAAAGACCGACCGACCGAGATATGTGACCAGTTGATGACAATAGGATCGCCTCCTATTACCTACATGGGACTTAATCATAACTGGCGAAATGTGGGTGTAGTATAGGCTCACCTTTGCCTAACCCTTAATAATTAGAATTTGATGAGATTAATAATCCTAATTTACCACGTTACTGCTTTGTTTATATCTGTTTTTTTAAGGTTTTTTTTGCCCCAAATCATATTAAATTATTTTTTGTACTTTATTCAAGCAAAAATCGCACTTACCTACTTACCTTAGGCCCACTTGCGTGAAAAATTTAACTCAGAGTTAGTTGCTAACATTACAGGCGTGAAGTTATTTGTGTAGAAAAAAACTTCAAACCCAGTTCAGTTTGTAAAAACTTAAAGGTGCAAAATATCTGTTTCATCACCACCTGAGCTTTTTCCCAACTATGTTGCGGTCGGCTTCCTGTTACCACGTCTAAAGGTAACAAATTTCTTTAATAAAGTGTAATAGAGAACATGATGAAAACCTCCCCGGGGTCATATTTTAAAAGCGGAATGAATGTTCCAAGTAAGTAATGTTCCAAGTAGAAATGGGTCTTTAAAACCAAGTGGTTCTTTGTTCCAAAAAAGGAAACGTTTTCCTTCAACTCGTAACGTAATGACTTTGATTAATTTACGAATACTAATGCACGAGATAAGGGAGTATTTTTTAATTTGGCGGTAATTATATACTTAATAGGGACTATTTTATATGTATGTATTTTTTTATCATTATATCAATAAAAGACTAATATAAACATGAGAAAACTATTAAAAGTTAAATTCAAGTACCTCAAAAATTGCTCAAAAAAATTATGAAACTCCAACAATTTTCCACTATTCTGTCGCGGTCGCGATGTGACGTCATTTACCACGTTACTGCTTTGTTTATATCTATTTTTTAAGGTTTTTTTTAGCCCCAAATCATATAAATTAAATTATTTTTTGTACTTTATTCAAGCAAAAATCGCACTTACCTACTTACCTTAATGAGATTTCAAGCACTTTGCAAAGAATAGATTTTTAGTCACATATAGTTTTTTATGTCACTTCGGCATTGTCGAAGGCGACGCGTTTTGAGTTTGCATTCCGTTCCACCAAAAAAAACGTAACTTAATAAGTATATTATGATACAAGTGTGCTGTGTAATGATCAATGCACACGCGTTACGTGCGACGTTTTTCAACATACTAGCGAGGCAAAAAATAAATAAAGTTTCATAAACTTATTACCTATATAAAAAAAATGAAAAATGGCCCGCGAATTCCTCTTATCGAGGTGTCTTCGTAGGTTGAAACAGAGGCAAAGGCACGAAGCCGTCGAACAGTCTAATAAGTATTAAAATCATAAAAACTGAATGTATGTTATTTGGATGTAGAACACGAGGGAATATTATTTTCTTGACAAAAATAAATAATTTGGTGAAATATTATGTTAATTTATCATATTTTATTTATGTACACAGTAGGCATAAAAAGACATGAAGTCTTTTTGATGAGATTAAAAAAGCGCACATCTCCGACTAGTACCTAAATAGTTATCTGTGACGCACATTACCGCACTAGTGCGGTAATATAAAGTAAAAACACACGTATTTAATACACTGCAATAAGAACCTAAAAGCGGTTCAATAAGAGCCACTTTATTCGTAAGTGTGTTGAAAAAAAATGACTTATTCGAGTATGCTCACAAAAAGCACTACTTGTCCTTGTCATTTTATGTCGGTGAAGTTAGAAGACAATATTATATCTATCTATTGCCTAACACATACATATTTAGGTTATAGGTAAAACGTTTATGACTAAGGTGACATAACTGTGATTCCTTTCTTAAGACGACACCGCGCGTGCAGTGGCGCCCTCATCTTTTGTTTGGTTAGTACGGAGCTTAATGGCCACTATTTTCCTTTTTACGGATTTTAATAAAAAATAACAATGTAAAACTACCGTTTGGAATAATAATAACGTATAGTATTGTGGAGCACACCGTAACACGCTTATTTTCTGCATTGTCATTCTAAAATGAAAGAAATAACCGAACAAACGATGAGGGCGCCACTGCGCGCGTGGTGTTATCTTAAATAATCTTATAGGATCTAGATAAATAAACAGATAATGCTACAAGTTTTTAGCTAGGAACACAAAAGCATAGTTCCACATTTTTGTTATGGCGTTAATTATTGCCTGCATTTAGAGCATGTAGAATTTATGGTAAAGTTCTTTTAAAATGTCATATCTAGCAATTAACTAATCAGGGCTTAAATTCTATTTTAAGTAGGAAAAGCTCGATTTGCATTAAGTCGCAAAACACTACTTCAAACAAAAAGTTACTTCAACGACGACATGCAAAATCAAAAAACACAGATACAAGAGTACTTATTTAAATTGAAATCCCGGAGGCTATTTTCCTTAGTCCCACAAAAACGTATTGTTGACTGGTGTCTCCGTGAAACTCGAATAGCCTAAATTGTAAGCTATGTTAAGTAATATATGTTAGATTGCCAATTTTCAGCTACTTTTTTGGGTTCCCTAGTCAACAAGGAACCCTTATAGTTTCACCATGTCCGACTGTCTGTCTGTCCGCCGCTTAATTCAAAGACTCTTAGTACTAGAAAACTGTAATTTGGCATGGGTATACATATTAATCACGCCGACAAAGTTGTAAAATAATATCTAGAAAAAAAATTGTAGGGGACCCCCCTTACGTGGGGACGATATTTTTTTTCTCTCGATTATACCATGGTCTTGGATAGGTCGTTTAAAAATATTGCGAGTCTGTGAAAACCATTTTTTGATTTAGGTATCCGGTTGCGTAATATTAAGTTTTAAAGTGCAAATTTTTGTTAGAGTCAAGTGCCCCCCCCCCCCTCCCCCAGCCAGCTAAATGGTTGTTTTTGGATACGTGAAAAAATTCACGGTAGTAGTATATTTAACGGAGTTGAAAGGAAAACTATCACATCTAAGTAGGAGACACTCACACTAGTTAACTAGTAAGACTCGACCAACTTACATTTGCAGTTGGAATGTAGGGAGCACATGTTTTTCAACTACACTATTAAGTTTGTTCTTGGGATAAATTCATCCCAATTACGGAACCCTTCATTGTGCGTAGTCTGCAACACGCAATTGGCCAGTTTAATTAATATTTTTTTTATACCAGTTTTATTCGAGCAGGGGAACCTTTGGCAATGAGCAGTGTGTACAACCTTATCAAAAAAGTGTGGTCATATGTGTTTCATAAATATGTGTGGTACAGACCATCAAACTGAACAACTTTCTCCATGGGAACAACATGGTAATCGCGAAAAATGTATCAACTGTCTCATACAAGCCTTCTAAACCTACTCAACCCAAATGTATGGGGTCACTGATAATTTCTGTTCCAAAATTGATTAAGGGGAAGCCCTAAGGTAGCCCGCAAAATTCAAATTTTCTTACGATTTTTGCAATTTGCAGATCAGTGTCTGGGTGTATGTTGATTAAAGTATGACACGCGACCGTAACAAATATGTATTTACAGAATTATAACACAATTCCTTAAGTTAGTATAATCCTATTTCATGAAATAGTCATTCAATAGAATTACTTGGTCTTAGAGAGTTGTAGTGATAACTTTAATAATTATAATTCTGTAAATACATATTTGTTACGGTTGCGAATAATATTTTAATCACCATAAAACCTAATTGCAAATTGCAAAAAACGTAAGAAAATTGAAAATTTCCCGGGCTACCCGGCGCTTTCGCCTTAAACCAGCGATTGTGCATAAGATAAACACACTCGAATCGACAATAAATTATAATATATAGGCCGACCGCATAACTGAGACGTTGCCTGAGGTAGCAGCGCGGTGAGGGAGGGCTGATAATTGTCACAAGTTGACGAATCACTGAGCTCTCGCATCACGTCACCACACCCCTCCCTCACCGCGCTGCTACCTCAGGCAACGTCTCAGTTATGCAGTCGGCCTTTAGTAGGCGATCGTTAGACGGGAAAACCACAACTTTCTTATAAACTATTATTAATTACCCATCTCAGCCTTTTTCCTGCCCGTTGCCTAGCTGAGTCATTCAGTTAAGTTGGAGGAAGGAAATCACTATCATTTTCATACTCGACTGGTTCCTAACATGTCTATGGTTTTTGTCAACGATGTTTGTCATCCTGTCTCTTGCACCAAGAGTGTTGGACCCACAGAGCACGGAGGAGCTAGAGGCGGCATGGTCAACAGTTTCCATACAAATCAAGTATGCCACCGTTTCCTCGTACTGCGACACAAAGAACATATTATAGACTCTGACGGCTTTGATATGGCGGTCCGCGACAGAAATTGTGCGCTTAACGCACTTTCGGCGCGGCGCCACGAATTTTATTAGTAGGTACGTTTGTAGACGCTGGTAGCGCGGCGATTCCGTGCTTTGTTGTTTGATTGAAGAATTGTGTCAAACGTGAAGCACTGGCTTCTTCTTTTCCATTAAATAACCTGCCAATCGGCTGTAACTCTGCTGTTTACAAAAGGCGGTTTTCAGAAAAGCTTTTCAATATGAACGAGCCAATTCCACATTTAGCCAATCGTACATTTATTACGATAGTGAATGATTGAGTTCCTAAATTTGCCTCTCATCTATATTTAATATTATAAAGAGGTAACATTTGTTTGCTTGTAATAAACATACAAACGTATGTATGTGGTAATCTTCAGAACTGCTGATCCGATTCCGAAAAATAATTCACTAATAGGAAGCTACAGTATTGCCGAGTGTCATAGGATATAATTTCACGCGGAAGAAGTCGCGGGCAGAAGCTAGTGAATAAATAAATACATTTTTCAATTGAATATTGATAAGTTTTATATTTGTTCACAAAATCAATGTAAGCGGGGATTTGATTAGCTTTGTATTTATTTAGGATTACTACACAGTCAACGCGTGCCTGAAATAATTAATTTTTATCTCGAATTTTCAATCCTTTTTTTATTTACGCTTGCCTTCGGTATATTTTATAGTAAAAAAATACACTTCATTACAAGTCTTTATTATCAATTGCCTTAAATATCAAAATTAAAAAAAAATATATATCGATAATGAGGATTTTTTTTTAAATATCTGTATTAAAAAAAATCCTTTTCAGGCACTTCATTTATACTTAACATAAGACAAAACTAATTTTAAATAAGCCTTCTCTAATTTAAGAGTACCTAACCATCCTATATTTCAATAGGGTAGTATCCATCTCAAATGGGGCGCAAACAAACAAAAGCCTAGTTTAGACGAGTCAAAAATAGCGGAGGCCACACTACCGGCATGCCAGTGATGCTATTAATATTTAATCCGGCATTCGGCTGTGGTAGCCTATCCAAATTATTTATTTAAAAGCGACACTATTTCGTAAAAGTTTCGATGTTGTCTCACGAAATTCTATTAACAAAAATAACAGACGAATTGCTTTAGTATCGAGCTGTACAAATTGTATTAAATTAATAATCATTTCTAGTTTTATAACGATTTTAGAAGAGTACAAGATATATCGTATATGTCGTGTTGTGTATGTATCGTTCATTTTGGATACCCTTTAGGATAGTTGTTTCAACTACATGTACAGAAAATAATTATTGCAATCCAAAAGCATGCACCCTTGATTTAAAAAAAATTGACATAGCTACCATGTTTGTCCGAATTATTAGCACTTTCTTTGAGAAAATATACCTAACTAAAAAAATATACTAAAATAAACAAAACGCGAAATGCTGTAGGTATACCTCTGCCTAACCCTTCGGGGAAACAAGGCGTGATGTTATGTTCAGTAATCAAAACCAGTACCTAGTTACCTACTACTAATACAAACAATAGGAACAAAAGGACACGGGATCTTCGAATCTTCCAAGTTGGTTCTACAATTAAGACTTTCGGAACACAACAGTTATTTAAATGTCTCTCATTAAACAGCTATGCAGCAAAATCTACGATAAAAACAAAAACACGCAACAAAACCCGGTGCACAAGTTGGAAAACGTTAAGTAGAAGAAAATAATTGGATGTAACTGAGGTCGAGCGCTTTCAGAGTAGTTTAAGTTGGCACTTGTACCTCCACAATGTTCTCCCGACCGCATTACTTAACTAGCAACTAGGTTACCACGAGAAAATATGTCTATCTTGGTGTGTGTCTAGGAATAGAGTTTTTAATAAATATAATATGTTTTAGGAACTCCATAGAACAGAGGGGCAATTCCCATGCTAATCTGTGTCTCTTTGTCAATCTGTCAAAAATACCTCTTAAATTATTTAACAACATTTTTGACAAGTTTTTTAAATTGATTGTCACGGAGGTGAAATTGAGATAGATTTTTTAACGTTTTTAAATACTGGAATTGGCCGTCTGATGTTTTTGTTGTCTAAAGATGGCGAGCACCCTAATTGCGTAACACATTATTAATCAGAATCTGAATGATTTTGAAGCTTATTGTTAATCCATTGCTTCATATGTTCGAAAAATTTGTCCGCTCAACAAAGCAATGAATGTTGTTGAAATGTCAAAATTAAACCGATTCCGAGTAAGTGTGTTACGCAATTACCCCGCAGGTTTTGGGTTTTTGGGCATGTATGACTATCGTCTGAAATCCTGGTGTATTATGACTTGTATGGTTAGTATTTTTTTCAATGTGTTAATACGAAAATCATGAGCTGGTCATGTTCTAGATATTTACACAACTATTTGCATGATATAAATCAAAAATAATATCTGATAATCAAAAATGGGGATGTTTACAATGTATATCAATTGAATCGGTACTTTTTACTGCCCTATGGTTTCAACTGGTCCTGTCATTGCAAACACATTGCATCATTAATCATAGGAAAATGGCCAGATAGAGTAGGTAGGCACGTATTGGGGTTATTAACAAACTTAAAAAATGTAATCTATGCAGCAAAATGATGACATAATAAATGAGGACATGCAGATTTGATTCTAATGATAGGGAATGCATAATATTTGCATAAAGAAAAACTAACTCTGTCTTTCTTACTCATATAGCTAGATATATCATTATTGAATCGAGGAACGAAAAAATAAAACTCTTACACCCTTAAAATTACAATACGTGTATGCTTAGCATGTCAGCAAACAACGCATGTACAGACGCCAGCACATCAAGCTACTACAATCTGTCAAATTTATTTAATACATTTTCAACTTTATCGCTAAACCATTAGGTTCAAGGTTGATTGGGAAAATTTGACAGTTTCGGGTAGTTAGATGTGCTGGCGTCTGTACATATACATGTAAGTAATACACTAGCGGTCAGCATTTTTCAAAGCAATGAAAGGCACTTTCTTGAACGAAGCCAGCATTTCTCAACACAAAGTGACCCTTTATAATTCAGGGAGGTCGGCCAAGCCTGGGCGCGGTCGATTTCTCTTCTTTTCATACGATAACTCACCTTCCCCACTTGTCCAGTATTGATGAAGCTAAGTGATCTGAGGGGCAATTCCCGTAATTTTAAGAACGTTCACAAACTAAGCCCAATTCTCGTAACTAAAAACATTCAAAATCTAGTCACAATCTCATCTCAGCGACAATCAAATGTCAAAAATGTAGGGAAACTATAGATATTTTTGACATATTGAGACTGAGATCAGACTGTGAATGTTCTTAAAATTCCCCTCAGATCTCAGTCTCAATATCTCAAAGAGTACCTATAATTTCCCTACATTTTTGACAAGTTTTTGTCATTTGATTGTCGCTGAGATGAGATTGCGACTAGAGTTTGAACGTTTTTAATTACGGGAATTGGGCTACAGGCATATATTTTTTATGTTTATGAAGTAACTGTTAACCAGAGATTATTACGAATACAAATCTAATCTAATCGAATTGTGAAACGTAGCTCTTTTAGGAACTCCGCATAATTTCCTCCGGTAGCATTATACATAACATAACATAACATCACGCCTGTAATCCCTAACGGGCTAGTCAGAAGTGTATCTACCTAGTACATCCACATTTCGCCAGTTATGTTTAAGTCCCATGTAATAGGGGCGAGCCTATTGCCATCGACCGGGCACAAATCCAGACTCCGGGCTGCTACTGAGAAATTCTAGACGGAAAAACCCAATATCACATTGCCCGGCTCGGGAATCGAACCCAGGACCTCATGCTCAGCAGCAGCGCTTACGACCACCTAGGTCTTAAATTATGTAGAAAACTTCTAATGTTACTTGATAGGACGTAAACGGGATACGGCATCAAAATCCATGACATTTTGGTGATGTTTATGGAGCTTGTTAGGATTAACGAAATGGGGAATTTGCTGAAATATACAAACTGTAACTTAAATAACGCACAACCTCTTAAGGGGTCATTGTACTCATCATTATGAACAACTTTTACTATGGGACCAAACCTGAAATCGTGAGGAAAAATCAGCTGATCTCTAGATTTTGACTGTTATGCGAACATAAATGTAGGGAACAGCTGATTTTTTTTTCGAGACTAGGTAGACTAGGACTCATCAATGATGAGTACAACGACCCATTAAGAGGTTGTGCGTTATTTATGTTACAACTTGTATACTAATATTATAAAGAGGTAACATGTGTGAGTTTGTATGTAGGGGCTAATCTTCGGCATTATTGATGCGATTCCGAAAATTCTTTCACAAATGGACCTCTCATTAGAGAAAGAATTTTACAGCATTGCCGAGTGTCATAGGATATATCATATTTTATGTTAAGGCGACAGCGCCAGGTAGCCCGGGAAATTCAATTTTTTTTACGTTTTTTGCAACTGACTTGTAAGTCAATATTAGGTTGCATGTTGATTAAAATATGATTTGCGACCGTAAAAAGTATGTATTTACAGAATTATAATAATTAAAGTCATCAATATAACTCTTTATTCTATTGAATGACTATTTCATGAAATTTTGACAATTAGGATTATACAAACTTATGGAGTTGTATTACTAATTTTGATGATTATAATTCTGTAAATGCATATTTGTTACGGTCGGGAATGATACTTTAATCAACATAAAACTTAATTTGCAAATTGCAAAAAACATAAGAAAGTTTGAATTTCGCGGAATGCCTGGCGCTTCCCCCTTAAACCAATAAATTTACCGGAGAAGCAGTCACGGGCAGAAGTTATGTTCAATAAAATTGCGCTCATTCACAGAAATTATACTTTAATCCTTCCAAAACACTTATGTTTTAGTTTCCCAATTAGCAATTTAGCTCGACATTTTACCCACAGCCTCGGAGCACCTATTCTAACTCAATTATCTAACTATCGGTATCACAGAGTGGGATCTTCAAACATTCACATGCAAATTTCAGGCTCCAGTGTGAGCTAAACCCATTCAAAGTGTGAACTTTACCTGATGAACTAGAAATCTGCAGATAAGATACGCAGAACACTCTCAGATGTATAAATTCCAGATGTATAAGTTCCAAACTGTGGAATAAATTATGTTTGGAATTTGCTTTTGAAAGCAAGTTCATTTGCGTAATCTAAATGATTTAAACGAATTGTATCTATATATGTATCGGTTTATATTAAAACTCATGAAAATTTATTCAGATTTATTAAACGAATAAAATATATATTCTTTCAATCCTTCCCATGTTTGTACCGAAATATCACAATTTTTCTAAAAATATTTATCTTTGCCAGAATCGTTTACTGTTTTTTTTTTTTTTTTTTTTAACAAACTGACAGTGTGAAACTGGGTTTGCAAAACATACAAAACTACATAGTTTAGATTAGGAAAGTTCCCAGATTGATTTTAGAAATGCTAACAAACACTAATGTAGTTTGAACATTTTATTTTTATTTTATCTATAAATTGCTACTTGCCTGTTGCATAAATTTTTGTTCACCCTCTAAAGTAATTTTAGTTTTTTTAACTATGTACAAGTAGGGAATTCAATCTCGAGTCGAGATTAGCAACTCGAGATCTCGCGTGGTAAGTCTGGTGTCGAGATTGGCCATTCGAGATCTCGCTCGGCATTCAGGCGAGATCTTGTTTTCGAGATCGAATTACGCCTACTTTCAATAATGCATTCATTTAATAAAAAATAAAAACAATTTAAAAGAAAACTACACCTACTTAGGGTAATCGTGTTATGTTTCGTAATTAAAAAAAAAAAACATTAATCGAATCTCGAAACATGAAAATCAACGGGTATTTGAGTAATAGATAATCATCTGCAGTACTTATACGTAACTCAACTTACGGCACACTGTAAGTCCATTAATTACTATTACTGAAAACGGCTTCTTATGAAGCATTGAGTATGAATTTAGACGGTTATTAGAATACCAAAGAAGAAAGACCAAAGAAATGATGAAGTACCACGATGACGACTAATACAGAAGTTTGGAAGAAAAAGACAGCCAGCTTCACAGCTTGGCTCATCGCCGCAAGGTTGCCTGCTTGCCGGTCTTCTACAGATTGTACTTCGGTGAGTGTGCTCAAGAACTCCACGACCTCATTCCGCCTGCCCCCTTCTACCATCGGACATCTAGACGCACTGCAGGTTACCATCCCTACCTAGCTGTTATTCCACCAATTCGCACTAAGCGTTTCCAAATGTCTTTTGTGATGTGCACAGCAAAGGAGTGGAACTCTCTGCCTGCGTCTGTGTTTCCGAGGGCATACAACCCCGATCTCTTCAAAGTGAGAGTGACCAGGCTTTTTCTGGGTAAACTCACTCCATCGTCGACTTTGTATCTGTCACTTCTGACCTAGACTAGAGTCAAGAGCAAACCTATCTTAAATAAAAAATAAAAAAGACAGGTTGCGCCGACCCCAAATTAATTGAGATAAGGGCAAGATAACAAAGATGATGATGGCTTCTCAAGAAGCATAATATGCACACGCGCGCACGGTATCGAAATCCTTACACACGAATTGCCTGCACACGAGATAGAATCTCGAAAAATACTCGATCACGAGATTGCATTCCCTATGTATGTATGTACTACTACAAGTACATCATTTTATAATAATATATTTTTTTTAATGGAAATTGACAGCGCATACATCCTATTATACGAACGAACGAACGAACGAGCAAGTAAGTAGTTGAACAGATGCTTCGTTCAAACGCAAAGCCTTTAAAGCTACTGGAACGAAACCATCTCACCGGCTCAGCTAGAGATCTAGCTAATAAAATTAGTTATTTCTCGCTGCGAGGATAGTGAAACCAAGGAACATTGCATGCTTAAATGTGGATATAAAGCTAGACGAAATGGTTTTGAATAATTGCTCTTGCTTTAGTTCAGCAAATGCGACGGTTAGAAATCTCTAAGCGTAAGTCCTTTTGTTATGGCTAAAATTAAGTGTCGTATACAAAATGTAACATAAATAACGCACAACCTCTTAAGGGGTCATTGTACTCATCATTTTGAACAACTTGTACTATGGGACCAAACATGAAATCGCGAAAAAAAAATCTGCTGTTCCCTACATTTTGACGAGTTATGCGAACATAAATGTAGAGAGCAACTGATTTTTTCTTTCGAGGTTGTGCGTTAATTATGTTACACCTTGTATACGGTTTGTTTATTTTTCATTTTCATGGTTTAAAACATCTGTATTAAAAAAAGTCGAGAGGTGTCGTGGGACACCCGCGGGGAAATTGCGTAATACACTTACAGTAGGAATCGGTTTCATTTTGACAGTTAAACAAGATTCATTGCATTATTTACGTTGTTGAGCAGACAATCTTTTCGAACATAAGAAGCAATGGATTAGCAATATGCTTCAAAATCATTCAAATTGTGATTGATAATTTGTTACGCAATTACGGTGCCGGTTGGAACGAAGTTCCTTTTGCTGCATGTTTTGTATTAAAATAACAGGCAAAATTAAATAAATTAACAACGTTTCAGAGTTACTAAAATAATTAAAAAATACATTTGTAAACACACAAACGCACATACGAAAAAGTGTCGTTCCAACAAATATTCATTAAATACCTATGATACTAAAATATCAAATTTTTAAAGAGTCATGCAGTGAGGAGGGGCTTGTGGCTAAGAAATAATAGCCGCAGGGGTCGATCAATCAGGTTAAGCTACACTTGCCGCGGTTGGTCCGTCATCTTTACACATCAAGACCCCTCCGTGCCTCGGAAAGCACGTTAAGCCGTTGATCCTGGCTGTCATTCGTGTATCTTTGACAGTCGTTACGGGTCGTCAGAAGCCCGAATGTCTGACAACCAGTTTTACCAAGGGGTATCGTATTACCCAGTAACTGGGTTGTGGAGGTCAGATAGGCAGTCGCTCCATGTAAAATACTGGTATTCAGCTGCATCCGGTTTGACTGGAAGCCGACCCCAATATAGTTGGGAAAAAGGCTAGGCAGATGATGATTGTCGTGCAATGAGCCACAGACCGAAGTTTGGTATTTAAAATGGAAGGAATGCACAAATTATACTTGTTTCCTTGAGACTGTAACTCATTGTTTCCTTCTAGCTCGATTCGTAAATAAGCTGTTAACACGCCATCCTCGTAAGTGACGAGTTCTGAACAATTTTAATCTCACTAGAAGTATAATATCGGTGTAGTTTTGAACTCTATCTTTCTATTTATCTATCGGCGCAAGATAGCCTTTACCAGAAGTGGTCATCGTATCGTGGTTAGTGGTTCAACACTTTAATACCATCAGGATTGTGCCGGAATATGGCAGTTCATCGTGGACGTGGTACAACAGCGGCTCCTCTGACATCATCTCTGTCATTAAAAGACGATGCCGCGGTATCCTTTGGCATCATCATTGAAATTTCAATTTTATTGTCATATTAGCCCCGTGTGCCCCGCGACTTCGTTCGCGTGAATGTCTTAAGATACACAATATACTAAATTATCAGCCACATTTTATTAAAACTCCCTCGTACCCCGACCTGTTGCCAACCGTCGCGTTGAATCGCCCGTCCACGCTATCACTTCGTTTTTTCGCTTGCATGATGTTAAATAACTATCCTTGAGAATTGGGCTACCAAATGCAAAATGAATGTTTCAAATCCGACTTTTTGTTCATAATTTCATGGGTAGTAAAAGTAGTCTAAGTTACCCGCCATAATATCAGCTATCTGCCAGTGAAAGTCCTGTCAAAATCGGCCCAGCCGTTTCGGAGATTAGCCGGAACAAACAGACAGACAGACAAAAGTGTTAAAAATTGCTTTTTTGTTATGTTTCGTTTAAGTACCGTTTGTTAAGTAAGTTTCGTTTATACTTTCTTATGTATTTAGTAAAAAGTTGTTATTTTGACATTACAAGCAGACACTTCAATTTTATTTATTTGTATAGACTATCCATACTAATATTATAAATTCGAAAGTAACTCTGTCTGTCTGTCTGTATGTTACCTTTTCACGCCTAAACTACTGAACGGATTTCGATGAAATTTGGCATGTAGATAAATGGCATCCTGGGGAAGGACATAGGCTACTTTTTGTCTCAAAAATAACCCTACAGGGGGATGAAAGTTTGTATGGGAAACCCTGCATTTTTTAAGTTAGGGATATGAAAATTCAAATTTATACTTTTGGTAGGAAATAAAGAATTATGTGGTTCAGCGTTTTTGAAAAATCATCCCCTAAGGGGGTAAAATAAGGGTTGATTTTAAAAATCACAAATAATATTAAAAATTTTGTGTACCTCTTTTTAAGAGATTTAAAGAGATTGAAAATGTGGTTATAGTTCGTATCTTGACTTCTTGAGGTAACATTTTAGTCTTTATTTTTAAGCGACTTTAAAAAAAGGAGGAGGTTCTCAATTCGATTGTATGTTTTTTTTTAACCGATTTGGAAAATTCTTTTTTTATATTGAAAGGACATACTTCCAGATTTGTCCCATTTTTATCAAAATCCAGTTCTGATGATAGAATCCATGAGGAACTGAGGGAACTCTGCAAATATTATAGGCATTTAAATAATATTAATTACGTATTTTCATCAACAAGTCAAGCATTTGCATTCAAAAATATCATTTGGTGAAGCGGAACTGATGCAGAAGACCACATATGTCCACGGGAACTCCTCAATGATAGTTATTTCATGGGTGGCGATATCTCGATTAAGATAGTTAAGCGACTAAGACGAAGTATATTTAAATAAATGGTTCTGATGAAAATGGTAGCATTGAACTGATCTGATGATGAAGCCGGAACGTAGGCACCGGAACTCCGTAATAAAATAATTTATCCTAGCCGTGTTTGGGCTTATTGGAATTTTCATGAGATGTACTCTGGCTATAAATTATTTTAATGGTAATATGCTTCAAATTGCGCTACTTGAGTCGTATGTTATGTGTGGCCTTGATTATCAGAAGACAGATTTGGTCAACGATCTGTCGTCGTGTGGTTGACTTAATAATTTGTTGGTGACGGCGTCCAAACCTGATGAAACTACGCCTTCCAAATATCTGACACGACTTAGCGCGACATATATTTGCCTTTTTGCAAAGTTTTTATTTGAAAGGGTATAGTCCTGAGGTGGTTGCATATAAATTTGGTCAAATTCTGTTGAGTGGTTTTTGAGTTAGCTTCAATAATACGTTTTTTCATGTTCGTTTCGTGTGTTTTTCGTGTTTTCCATTTAGTGTATGTTGATGATGTGTTAATAACTTCCTGTCATTGTTATTTACTTAGAAAGTAGTGGTATATGAATTTGGGTGGGGTAGGTTCCACAACTAAAAAGTGGAAAATAAAAACTTATTTATAAAAAAAAACCACCGACTTCCAAAACTAAAGTTATTTTTCGCTTTGTAGTGTTTTTTTTTTGAAAGTCGGTTGTTTTTTTTTATTTTTTTATAAACAAGTTTTTGTTAAAATCGCTTCACTCGGTCAAAAGTTATTTCATATTTGTTATTGAGCGGCATAATAGTTTTGCAAATTCTTTTTGCAAAGTCCTCCCGCCACGTCTGTCGTTTATTTTCAGGCATCGACGGCCCATAGCATTACCAAAAAAAAAAACTTACAAACTATGTTAGTAGTAGCACACAAAAAAAAACACAGTATCCAATTAGAAAAAGATTTATTAAGCCACATATCTGACATGTAGCTTGATAAACCTATCCATTGTAGGCCCTTCTAACCTATCTGAAAAAACCTTCAGTACGCTGTTGCTGCTCCCCCTCACCCTGCGCATCATTGATGCCACTTTCTTGCGCATGATCGCGAAATAATCGTCCGTGTGTGCGTCAGCGAATATCCCTGACGCACTACAGTAACGCGGAAGCCTCAACAGCGCCCTGAAGGCATTGTTATATTGAATGCGCAGTGTGTTGTCAGCTTTTTGGGCATGATTAGCCCACAGACTGCTGGTGTAAAATATTTGACAAAACGCCTTAAAAAGCGTTATTTTAACCGGTACTGAACAACCAGCAAACCTGCGAGCAAGCATGTTTCCCCTCACAGCCATCGCCCTGCGCTCTCTTTCCATATCCACGTCATCTTTAAGATCCTCCGTAACAATATGGCCCAAATATTTAAATTGTGTTACCATCTGCAAAGGTGAAACGTTTAGTTCTACGGGAGGGACATTTGAGGGTATTTTATTTCTTTCTCTAAATACCAACAGCTCACTCTTTGTAGGGCTATATTTTAGCCCATGCTGCTCGGCGTATCTTTCACAAATGGTGAGCAATTTCCTAATTCCACCGATTGTTGGGCTCATCAGCACCATATCGTCTGCGTAACTTAGGTTATTTACACTAACTCCGTCTATATGGCATCCTACATGAGTGCTGCTGAGCTCAACAAGCAGGTTGTTAACATAGATATTAAATAACTTCGGGGAAGTAAGACCTCCCTGCCTGACACCACATTTGAGTTTGTAAGGGTCTGACAAGGCATTGGACCATTTCACAAAGTTCCTCTGCCTGTCATACCAGATAGATAATATTGACACTAAAGATGCAGGAACTCCCGCCTTCCGAAGCTTTTCCCATAAGATCTTATAAGAAACCAGGTCGAAAGCTTTGGAAAGATCCAGGAAACAAGCATACAGTGGTGTTTTCCTGTCCGTATAATATTTGACAGTGTGCTTCAACGTAAGTATTGCACTCTCAGTAGACAGCCCAGCACGAAAACCAAACTGTGTGTCATGTAGTTTTGTATATCTACGCGTAAGCGTTTCCAAATGTCTTTTGTGATGCGCACAGCAAAGGAGTGGAACTCTCTGCCTGCGTCTGTGTTTCCGAATGCATACAATCCCGATCTCTTCAAAGTGAGAGTGAACAGGCTTCTTCTGGGTAAGCTTGCTCCATCGTCGACTTTGTCCCTGTCATCTCTGACCTAGACTAGAGTCAAGAGCAAACCTATATCAAATTTTAAAAAAAATCTACTGAGGTGCGTGTCAAGCATACTATCAAACACTTTGGCTATCACAGTTGCCAGTGAGATTGGCCTATAATTCCTTTTGTCTGCTATGTCTCCTGTCCGATTCTTTACTATAGGTACAACTAATGTATCTAGCATCTCCTGTGGTAGGTAAGAATGCCCCACACATAAAACATCGTCAATACTCTTGGCAAGTGCAGACCAGCATTTTGAAGGTGCTCAATACTGAGCCCATCATGACCAGGAGATTTTCCCCGCTTAATACCTTTAATCACGGCTTTTATTTCTGAACACGTAAACCGCAGGGGTATCCCTGATCAATAGGTCTCAGCATCGTTCACCATCCCCTCAGACTCCAGAGGTGAGCTCACTATGAACAGTTCCTTAAATATATTCGCTTTTTCAGTGTTGTCACTCTCACCCTCCACGCTAACTGGTAAGCTTGGAGAGATATTAAGCTTTTTAGTGCCTTTCCAGAAAGAAGAAAAACATTTTTTTGTATGGAGCGAGGCCAATATATCCATTTCTATTTTTTCTTGATTCTTAATTACCCATTTCAATGTTGATTTAAACACCTTACGACTTAAAATCATATCCTCATATATAGGCCCACTATTGGTAATAAAGGTTTATGTAAATTGGCTGAAATATGATGATTGTTGAAGATGTCCAAAAAAATCATGCCGACTGGGAGCTTTCTGGCGTCCGCCGTAAAACCAATAGAGTATAACGGAAAATAGGGTACTTTTAATCCCGGTACGTTCCCGTGGGATATTTTCCGACATCCACGCGGGCGAAGCCGCGGGCAAAAGCTAGTTAAGTTATATTTTTATTCGTCACTTTAAAAATCCCTTGCCGTGCCAAGCTATCTGTGGATGCAAGCCCCTATCCAACCTTTTCGGTGATTCCAGTAACATCGTAACAAAACTAGATGGCAGGCGCCACTTTCTGCTCCGTCATATCTATAGCTCAAAGATATAATTTTAGTTATGGAAATACTAACCCATCTGGCCATGAATGTGTATGTTTTAAAGAAAGGCAAAAAAGACTTCTGTCAGGTGTGAAGAAGTTCTATTGACACTTGCTGCACGGTTTTGCAGAAGCTACCCACTTCATAAATCCCTCATGTCTTATGAAATTATTCTCATTTATACTGATAAAAAAACTCGAGGAGCTCGTGGCTAAGTAATAACCGCCGCATGGGTCGATCCATCAGGTTAAGCTACGCTTGCCGGGGTTGGTCCGTGGATGGGTGACCATTTTTACATACCGAGACTCCTCCGTGCCTCGAAAAGCACGTTAAGCCGTTGGTCCCGGCTGTCATTCGTGGATCTTTGACAGTCGTTACGGGTCGTCAGAAGCCCGAAAGTCTAACCACCAGTCTTACCAAGAGGTATCGTATTACCCAGTAACTGGGTTGTGGAGGTCAGATAGGCAGTCGCTCCATGTAAAATACTGGTATTCAGCTGCATCTGGGTAGACTGGAAGCCGACCCCAATATAGTTGGGAAAAGGCTAGGCAGATGATGATGATACTGATAAAAAAACTACAGTAGGTAGGTACATATCTATGCATGTACATGGGTCCTATGAACATATCAATGAACTAGCATATTGAAAGTAACTTCGTCCGCCCTATATTCCCTATCTCGTGGCAATTTCGAAAAATCCTTAGTCATTCTTTTTCTTAGCCTATCGATGGCAAATAAAAATAACAAAACATAACATCACCCCTTATTTCCCCGAAGGGCTAGTCAGACGTGTAGGTACTTACAGAACACCAAAAAAAAATAGTCAAATAAAAATAGTCTTTAGAAAGTTCATGGCCCATCTATTCACTGTCTACATCATAAAGGGAACCTCCGTGCAAAATTTCAAGTATTCTAGTACCAACATTTTGGGCTGCGCGTTGATGAGTCGGTCAATCAGTGAATCAGAACTTTTCTTTCTGTATGATAAAATCGTACCTCGACATTTGAGATTCATGGATTTGATGATGATCAAAGAGCGAATGGATAAGCAGCAGTACATACCTGCTTTGATTATGGTAACCCGCTCAGACTCGATCCCACGTGGAATTAGCACGGTTTACCTCGCTTTACATCCGAAATATTCATATTTTCACAAGCGATTTACACGTAAAACGCCACCCACGACAGTACGAAGAGGTACCAGTATGAAGCATTACGCTATATGTAGCGTTTATTAGTTATTACAACGAGTATTAATAAATACCTCGGCGGTTCACCGCGATGCATTAAATCGTGCATGCCGTTTCAGAAATAGATGCAGATAAAAATGTGACGAAACGGAGCATTGGCACTAAATTGGAACACTCAAAAGGCCCACGATGTGTTGTGAAGAAAGAATGAATCATCCTACAACAGTAGCACGAATTTTGCCGTAATCTAGAAACTTTTCCTGAAACTTGATTCTACACGTGAAACATAAGGTCCTTCTTTGCCGTTAATAATGTCGAAATTAATGTCAGACAATTGATGAGTTAGGTATCGTATCTTATTTCAATCATACTCGATAAAAGTTTATGCTTGGGGCCTACGTACTGAATCCGTAGTAAAATCATAATAATATGATTTTACTACGGATCCAGTACGTAAAGTAAATAATAAAAAACATTAATTTTACAAAATCATAGTTGTTTTTTTTTTGTATTTTTTGTGGGTGTACTGTAGGTATACTTTTGCCTAACCTTTCGGGGAGTACAGGCGTGATGTTACGCATGTGTATATGTATTTTGTGACTAAGTACTTATACAGAGTAGACCCATCCAAATTAAAATATTCTTAGTATAAAATATGTCTTTATTAATGAAGTTGTTATCAAAACTTTTAATCGTATTTAGTAGATGTTCATTTGTTTGCATCTCATACAAGTTTCGTCCAATTGGTTTGTCTTTTATTGAATAAAGTTCGGGTCCAATTTAATTTAGCGTTTGACTTGAAAAGTTTGTTTGAGTTAGACTATTTTTAAATGAAATTCGTGTTACTGGTGATTTATTGTTTTCTTTCGCTCTATTGGTGTTCTTTCTAAATAATTTTACTGGGAACACGTAGCATAATCAGCCTTTTTTTTGGTGGGAAATCATCAAATGACCTCTCCCGCTCTGGGCGGAGCGGGAGGGCGTGTGTGATTTTACTGACTAAAACCCACCAGTGTTCCTTCAGTTGCCTGTGCCAGGGGCCATGGTAACTCTTTCCAACATCCCACGACCCTGGCTGGCATCGGCCCTAGCGGACCCCATCAGAGTATAATCAGCCTATAATATTCCCACTGCTGGGACACTGGCTTCCTCTCTGTGATAGGGATAGGGCCGTAATCCACCACGCGTACCCAGTGAGGGTTGGTGGATGTCACGTGTCTTCGAATTTTTGGTTCTAGTGCATGCTGGTTTGCTCACGATGTTTTTCTTCACCGTTTTTGAGAACACGTACCTGTGATAAAAACTTCTAATTTTGAAAATACAATCTATTGGCAAGTCATCATGAGAATCGTGATATCAAAATCTAAATGTTTGTGTAGCACATTTGCAATTCCAGTAATGTATAAAGCAAGCATCGTGCTTTACCCTATTTTACACTTATCGATTCATTGATAGAATAACCGGATCTTGAATAAATGGGAAAATCTAATTTTACTCAATCTTCTAATTTTAAACGTAATATATTTCATACTGCTCTCAATTTAATCCCATCTTCAAAGAAAAGTAATAAATCGCCGATGTAGTGCAAGTCGTTCTGAAAACAATGTTCAGATAGTTTAAAAGTAATAGCCCTCATAGATTTATAGTTTCCATAAAAAAGCTCGGAGACGCCCCGAAGCTTGTCACCGTTTACGTACTACGGCACTAATGGCGTATAGAAACTGACGGCTTTGAAGGTGGTCTGTGACAGAATTTGTGCGCTCAACGCAATTTGTGCGTTCAACGCAATTTCGGCGCCACGAATGTTATTACTTACTTCGTACTGCCGTCTCTAGTCGATGCCGGCGCGGTGATTCCGTGTTCTTTGGTTTCCATGGACTTGCCGACATCCCCATGGGAGCCATGGATCTTATTTGGTACTTTACTGATCTAATATGATGACAAACACATTTTAAGTTTTTTTTTTTTTGTGTAAAAAACTTTTACTGATTCAGTATTTCAATTGCACTTTTATTTAAAAATAAAACAATGTTGCAGCATTCTTTAAAACAATTTCCACGTAATTTAAAAGCAAGTAACAGTCCCCAAAGATTTATAGTTACCGAAGACCCAGTCACGTCCTCCCAGTGTTTCAAGCTCGCAGATTTGTTACAAAAACATTTTACAAAGAATGTTACATCTACGCTTTTTATGTATTTGCGATCCACCAATGTTTGTTTAGGCTCAGCCAATCTTGACTCCTGGCCTCGAAACGACGGGTCAATGAAAAAATGTTCCGGTTAATATAATCCAGACGCTTCCTAAGATATTTTTTATCGTTTTCAGAGATACAGTGTCTGATTCGGATTGTTCAATTTAATGGTGTTGGCAATCTCTGCAATGATATCTAATCTTGCGCAAACAATAATTAGTTTTTGTTGTAAGTTAGAATGGCATTTTTATGGATTTAAGATATTGATCCAATGTAGCTATTGGGTACAAATATTTCATTTTGCAGTACTAAATTAATAAATTGGTTGTCCATGAACGTTTTACAGCTAAATTAGTTTTGTAACTTTAATTTAACTATACATTACAATTTTACTGCAATTCCTTTGTGTCATAGTATATACAAATCTACATTAATCTACCTTTTTTTTTCTATTGAGCGACTTCAACCTTTGTAAACAGCCTTTTAAATTTAATTAAACCGCGAAGCTTCGGGGAATTTAAACTGAAACTGTACAAAACTCGAAATATTTTCTGTTTTCATCAAAACGGATAACTCACTTTGAAGTAAAAATTTAAAACAATTTAATGGTATTTTGGAGTTTAGTTCAGTATTTTTATTTTTGTTTCTACTGAATTGAGATACCTAATGCGGTATCCATTTACAGATTAAAAGTTTACTTTGGCATCAACTTTTAAGTGTCGTAAATAGCCAAATGCCCAACCCGTCAAATTCAATGCACTGTAATTTTCCGTGACTGTGGCATAGAATTAGTATATAGGCATATACTATGAACGCGGCTAGTAAAATGTTTTACGTAGGTAACTAATTGAAGTATATGAGCTCTAGATAAACGTACCTATATTTTTCTTTTTTTTTTCTTTTATGTAGTTTTGAGTAATGTGCCTGTATCGTGCTTCATTAACATCGCTAAAAAGTAATAATAAAGAACGATTATCTGAACCTATCAACAAAATACATTTTACCATTACAGATAAGAACTGAATAATACAATATCAGCACACCACGGAATTATTAATATTCTAAGAGGCCCCAAAACTGAAAAGGACCCTCGGTAACAAGTATTAGATAAGGGAAATTTCACTTACAGTGAATATACTTGAGCAAAAAGCGTTTGAACGATGCTCGTGATTTCAATTAGAAAATGGTAGTACTGTAGTAATCTGCAAGGATCTTCTGGCGGGCGAGCAGACTACTACGTGTGTTATGTAGGTGTCTCGTTTGTGGAGTGTACGGGACAGCTAATCTACCATAACTCAGACACAAGGGAGCACTATATTATTATATTCTTTCAGCTTATAGAAAGTACAAGACACCGCTATTTTCTATCTAAATGCACGTCAGTCAGGGCCGGCAGGCCGACTGTCAACTACATTGTTTTTCTTCGCCTATTCGAACATTCAAAATCAACGTTTCTCTTTTTAAATCAATCAACGTTTAAATTTGCGAAGGTCATGCTAATGGCACGCCCGGTTAAAACCTCTACAGTACCAGAGACAATTAATTTATATTATAAAACATTTTACCTTTTAAAACTTATTTTGAATTACTTTTATTTGGTGTTTTGGTACAAAATATGTATTTGTACCAAAACACCACGTTACACTTTTGACTATAATCATTTATTTTAAACCCGCATTCCGTATTGCTGTGGACGGGGAAAAAAATCACGAAATAACGGATATAAAGAGTTTATAAATAAGGTTTTGTATATAGAAAACGTACCTATTTCTCATCAATAGATATGTTTAATTTCATATAGCGGACATAAACGGCGAAGCATCCAAATGTTACCTATATTTGGATGCTTCGCCGTTTTTGTACAAATAGGTATTGTGATAATGGAATAATTATACTTGTCAATACCGTACCAATACCGTTGGATGGTATTAATTACCGAACGATGATACTGCCTCGAAATTAATTAATCAGTTTTAGCATGTCATTAGTGTAATGGAATGACAATGTGCTGGTGATTATATTATATACTAGCTGTTGCCCGCGGCTTTGCCCGCCTGGATGCCAATATTTCCCTATTTGAATCGGATTTTGTTCACAATTTCTTGGGTTTTAATTTTTTGCGTGGCACCCTAATTATTTTTCTAAAATATAAGTACGTTACCCCGTTAGCCTACGTTACTTCTTATAAGATCAGTTATCAGCCAGTGAAAGTCCTGTCAAAATCGGTCTAGCTGTTTCGGAGATTAGCCGGAACAAACAGACAGACAAAAATGTAATTTTTTTTTTTGTGTTTTTGTTATTAAGTACCGTATATATTTAATATGCATTTAGTAAAAAGCTGTTGTTTTGACATTACAAACAGACACTTCAATTTTATTTATTTTTATAGATATACCAACCAAACTATGATTTTAGTTAAATTATTTAGCGACTGTTCATTTGTTAGGTAAGGGGGCTCGTGGCTAAATAATATCAGCCGCATAGGTCAATCTTCAGGGTGAAGCAACGGTTACCGAGGTCGGTCCGTGGATGCAACCATCCATAACATAATGTGACCCCTCCGTGTCTCAGAAAGCATGTTAAGCAGTTGATCCCGGCTGACAATCGTAGATCTTTGACAACCGTTATGGGTAGTCAGAAGCCCGAAAGTCTGACCACCAGTCTTGTCAAGGGGTATCGTGTTACTCATATGTTTGGGTAGAGTACCTAGGTATCGAAGTTTTGTATGGGTCAGCTGATTATTTTTTCGTGATTACGATGTTGGTCCCATGGAGAAATTTGTTCAATTTGATGGTCTCTACCACATCCCTAAATATGACCACACATTTTTGATACACGCTGTATAACAATTACCTATATTCTTTTTATACAATACCGTAATATCTTTCCATAACATTTTCGGCCATCATCCTTTTGTTGGATCGAAGGACCAAATCGCTGATTCATCGCTTCGTTCAAAAGAATTCGAGTGTTGGAGAGGCCCAGTACTGAGTGATGGTAAACGAATTAGCTACGTGAACTGATGAGATGGATCGAAAATATTTTGTAGATGAAGCGATTTTAGTTTTGTTGTGAGTTTTTAGTTTCTATCGATACTGTACATATAAATGGCTTCTTCTTTGACTTTCTGTGTTGAGCTACACGATTACTGACAACTGCTTGCACTGACTGGACAAGTTCATTCAAATCCGTAGGGTTCTTTCCTCAAAAGACCTTTTCAACGCTATCTACATAGTCCCACATAATCTGATTAAAAGAGACTATGATCTTGTGAGTTCGTTTCGGCCGTTCTTCTCAGAGTAGTCGGAAAGGAAACGCCGACCTCATCTAGTTTTTAAAATATGATTGACGAGTAAAAGTATTTGCATTTATCATTAATAAGAAAATAAATAAAGAAAATACGTTTATTTACGTCAAATATGACGCAAAGAAAGCACACTAGCACAAAAAAACAAGCTGGGGAAAATATGCTTCACAGCCACGCAAAACGGCCATCGCTCAGCATAATGCTGCGACCCTATGCGAGACAGAGCCCCAGCACTGGTTTTTAGCGTCAGTCGGCGTTGACGTAATCAGGTCAACCGGTGCAGCATATACTGAGATAAAAATAACAATTTAAGAAATTAAATATAAAATAAAAATAAATAGGTAAGGTTCGTTCTAAATGTTTATATAAATATAATATTTGAAATGGCAACATTCCGTTCCGTCGGCAACAACTCGGGCGCTGCCGGCCTAACAGGAATTCTGATGCATACCCCAACATAGCTGGGAAAATATTAGGCAGAATGAAGATAGAAGTTCGGATGCAGACGCGAAAAATAGATCTGTTTACATGCATGGTACTGCTAAAAAAAATATTAGTACTTCTTTTCTAACAACTAATCTAATCTAACAAAACTCCTGTTGATCCTTAGACTCGTATTTCATAAACGACATCCGACATCATACATTTCTGTTCGCGACTTCGTCCTTATGAAATTTCTTGTTTTAACATAAAATAATATATCCTATAACACTCGGCAATACTGTAGCTTCCCATTAGTAAAAAAAATTTCGGAATCGAATCAGTAGTTCTGAAGATTACACGCTACATATAAACTCACAAATGTTACCTCTTTATAGTATTTAGTTACGTATATATTTACGTCCGTATATAGTATGTTGCAATTCACCAGCATCCAGCATGCATCGGAAATGAACATAGTTACTGATAAACGCGAAGCTGGCGAGTTATCCGTGGTAATAATAATAAATAACGCGTTTTGGCCCCGCACCAGTCGCAGCGGTAAATAAATACTGACTCGTTTTAGATGGAGTTGTATGGTGTCTGATAGTTGTGTGTACTGTGTGGTAGCTATGAAGATATACACCGTTTTACGTACGATACTGGTGGTTTTGATGGCCCAATACTAGGAACAATGTGCGGTCAGGGATAATTGTATATCAAACTAGCTTTTGCACTCGTTGTTGTCAGGAAATATCCCACGGGATCTTACCACTGGAATTAAAAGTACCTTATGTACTAATCCAGGTTATAAACTATCTCTGTGCTAAATTTCATCCAAATCCGTTCAGCCGTTTTTGCGCCAATCCGGAACATACAATCCAGATAAATAAACAAACGGACAAAAGTTCTTCGTTACTATTTTATTATACAAGGTGGCAGGGACATCGACGGGATCCCGGTTACCATGGATTCAGTACATGAATCTGGACCCCCCTTTTTTTTTTTTTTTTGTGGATGGGAAATCATCAAATGACTTCTCCCGCTCTGGGCGGAGCGGGAGGGCGTGTCAGACTTTTACTGACTAAAACCCACCCGTGTTCCTTCTGTTGCCTGTGCCGGGGCCACGGTAACTCTTTCGAACATCCCGCAAAATCTGGACCCCCCTGCGATGAAATTTTTCGTCGGTTATTATTTTTTTTTTAATTGCTGTTCCATACGTTTTGACCGTGTATGATTACACTTTTGTAGGAAACAGCAGATTTTTTTTAAAATAACCGATCTACCTATTTTTTACTTGGCGTTCGAATGTTTCCATAGGCAAATACCTAGCGGCCTGTCCCACGTGAGGTTACCACCGGCATTAAACCTCTACAGTACCTACCTAAAATATAAGTACGTGAAAACGAACAAGTGCCGACTTTTGTCTCGCTACTTATGTTTAGTTGTCTTCACGTAAAAAGAACGCTGAGCGACATTGGAGGAGATGTGTCTACGGACAGTGGAGGAGAAACCTCTCCGCATGGGTACAGTCGCGTCCTAAAGCACTAGGCTATTGTTTTATATGCATGAGTGTAACTGTTTTATTGTAGAATCATAATAGGTACTTTACTAGTTACTTAGTACTTTGGAATAGGCTGGAATGGATAAATCGCTCAGGGTGCAGGTAAACGGCCAGCGCTCTTTTTACGTGACAGGACCTGAGACCTGGCTTTTATTCGTAGTTTATGTCGTATACAAGTAATGTTTCCGTTGCGACAGAAAAAAATTCGTAACTCTTTTTATCAGGAATAAACTACTGAAATTTCTGAAATGATTTTGATGTTGAGGTAACATAGAATCTGGTACAACACACAAATGATTATTTTAATCCCGCAAGTTCACGATCTTAACAATTGGACAGAGGAGCGGATGCAGCGATAAACGTGGATTTTGGCGCTCTATCCACCATTCGCCACGATGAATAAGTAAATATTTAATCGTTCTTACATGTGGCTTTGTGCTGAATAATGGTTTCATAATAGAGCGGTTAATGCGAAAATTGTTTCTTTGAAACAGAAACAGAAATTGGAACGATGAAGTTTTTTTTTTAAACTGCTTAAAATCAAAGAGGGAATTATGCTGTACTTTTTTGCACCATTTGCGATAAAAAAAAATGTGTAAAAATGTTAATATCTAGACGTAAGTACGATTTAAAGGTCCTTAAGTACTATCGACATAACGGACGCCTTTACAGCTTAATGTTGCTTTTTATATACACTTATTCATTGAAAAAACCCCGTCCCTAACGTCATTTGTTTGAAAATTGAAAAGTTCAGCGTTTGTCGAAGGTACCTACGCCAACTGTTACCAATTTATCTATGCCCTATTAATAATTTACTCGTTGTCAGGAAAAGTTTTAAGCAGGAATCCAATCTCAGACCATCCATTTCAAGTGGAATATTAATTATAGACTTGTATTTGAACTACATTTGCCGCCTGGCCTAGATAACATAATGCGATTCATGTTCGATCATTTTAGAAGAGACACGCGGAGTAGTACCTACCTACTAAGTACTAAGACTTCTCCATAAAGTGAATGGCAATATAAAACGAGATTGATTTTGCAAGTAAGATGAGCATGCGTCATCAGATTGTAACTGAGCGGCTCTTATTTGGATGACTAAAAAGGTTTTCATATTATATTTATCATCAACATTAATTTATTTTACTGAAAATACAATATAATTTGTTGGTAATTACATAGCTTAAAAACTAGTGTTAGTACTGTGATGTTCGTGTATATGGGGCCGAAACTATATTACGGTTAAACTCAACTATTGCTAAATATGTTTTTATATTAGTTTTATTTAAGAAACGTACATCACATAGAAAAAGAAAGAAGAAGGAAAATACGTTTATTTGCGGTAAACATGACGCAAAGAAAGAACACAAACACAAAAAAGAAACAGGTTGGGGGAAAAATATGCGTCATATCCACGCAAAACGGCCATCGCTCAGTATAACTCCGCTATTTTTCTATATAGCCTATCAACAAAACAAAAGGCTTCTACTTTCAAATTCAAAAGTAATTCTACACTTGTCTGAACGATCGAATGTAACCATAGGTGATTGCATAACAGCATGTACAACATAAGGTCGCCTTCGGCATAAAACCTTTACAGTACACGCATTTGGAAATTAATAAAGAAGTAGTAGTTATGATTTTCTTTTAAATTTAAACTACTGTTTGCTTATTTCACTCTGTTATTGATGTCATTTGATAGCGCGAACCTCACTACGTTAGACGGCATCCTTATTTTTATCAAAAGCGACTAAGTACTTTATGCATGTTATTTGTCAATCTATCGCTTGGTAATTAAGGCAAGAGATCCAAAAACATCATTTTATTGGGTCGGCAAGTATGAAGACTGAAATTTTGGTGCAAAAAAAAATTGTGATGAATTTTTATGTTTTAACTTAGCTGTTTTCAAATTACTATCCTGGCTGACTATTCAATCAATGAATAATCTAAACAATCTATACAATATAAAATTGAAGTGTCTATTTGTAATGTCAAAATAGGTAACAGCTTTTTACTAAATGCATATGAAAGTATTTACCTACTTTATTTATATCAAAAACACAATTTTTACAATTTTTGTCGGTCTGTCTGTCTGTTTGTTCCGGCTAATGTCCGAAACGGCTGGATCAATATTGACGGGACTTTCACTGGCATATAGCTGATGTTATACGGAGTAACTTAGGCTAACTTAGGCTATTTTAGAAAAAGAATTAGGGTTCCGTGCAAAAATAATTAAAACCCATGAACTTGTGAACAATACCCGATTCAAATAAGGAAGTATTGACATCGACGCGGGTGACACCGCGGTCAACAGCTAGTCTTATCTAATATAAAATAAAAAAATTGTGGTTTGCCTTATTTGATTTGTGGAAGCCATCTGTTTTCCTAAGCTGACTGCGAGGTCACCTTTGGTTTGGACATAAGTACATATTATTATTTTAGAAACTTTATGTCCAAACCAAAATAAAATAACTAAAAAGGAACTTAGTTACAATCTATACCGGATTATGTAGATGAGTTTAAAAAAAAACACCCGGACGCTGAAAAAACTCTTAGATAAATAAATACCCATTTCTGATTGATAATTCCACAACCGTGCCGCAACAAAAAGTTTAACAAAAAAAAAAATTCAAAGACTTGGCAATAAATCACTCCACTTAAATTCTATCCGAGTTGTTCGTTCATAAGTTTTCTTTCATAACTATGTAAATCCGGGTTCCGATTCTAAACGGCCTATAAATAATATTCGAGATTGTAGGTATACGGCCACGAAGTGAGGAACAACAGAAGTGCTTTAAAAAAAGTTTTTAAAAGTCATTAATAGTCATAAACTGGCTTGTTGGTCTAGTGGCTGCAGGCGCTACTGCTGAGCATGAGGTTCTGGGGTCGATTCCCGCGTCGGGCAAAGTGTTATTGGGCTATTCCATCTGAAATTTCTCAGTAGCAGCTCGGAGTCATGATTTGTGTCCGGGACTTAAACATAACTGGCGAAATGTAGGTGTACTATCTATAAGTACACTTCTGCCTATCCCTTCGCGGAAACAAGGCGCGATGTTATGTTATGTGTCCATCTGCAATTTCTCAGTAGCAGTCCGGAGTCTGGATTTGTGCCCGGTTGATGGCAACAGGCTCGCCCCCTATTACATGGGACTTAAACATAACTGGCGAAATTAGATGTACTCTAAGTACACTTCTGCCTAACTCTTCGGGGAATACAGGCGTGATGTTATGTTACGTTATTAATAGTCGCTTATTAGTAACGTCTCAATAGAACTAATACTGCAAGGTAGATGACGCAAAATCGATGGATTTATGAGGCGGTGCACGTAGTTATTGCATTGTACCCGGCAGGACCAATTTTTGAACATTATGCATTTACATTTCTGACTCGGCTACTACCAAACACCAGGAGCTAGACCACCACCTCTTAAAGCAGTATTATGGTAATCTTACTTCAATGTGAGAAAGAGATGGAGCTAGACGTCTTGTCTAACTCTATTTCTTTCTCACACTGAAGTAACATTAAAATAATACTGCTTTAAGAGGTGGTGGTTGGCCCCCTGGTGTGTAAAAGTCTTAGGATATAGGACTATTATCGGAATGGAATGAGTAACGATACGGAATATTAATTAAACCCATTTTTAAGCCACTAAAGTTTGTCTTCATAATATGTACCATTGTTGCTGAGTTCGTCAGCCTGTTTTTAGTCAAATATACTTATTAGATCTTCTGCTACTATCTGTTTAGTGACAGACCCGTGTATGCGCGTGAGCATCTGTTCGTAATGACGTCATCGTAGCAGTTTACTTTTCTTTGTTTGCGTATGATTATTATAACGTTGGGAACATTTCCAATAATGTCATCTGTCATAACATTGGATTAGAATAATATGGCGGGTTGAATTTTTTTATGGTTTTCTATTTATTACTTCTAAGATAATTTTGGTCTTTTTGTCCGCGACTACGGAAACGTAACTTAATTCTTGCATACTGTATCGAGACCCCTCCGTGCGTCGGAAAGCACGTTAAGCCGTTGGTACCGGCTGTCATCTGTAGATCTTTGACAGTCGTTACGGGTAGTCAGAAGCCCAAAAGTCTGACAACCAGTCTTACCAAGTGTTACGTGTTACCCAGAGTTACTGGGTGGTCCTCCACAGCCCAGTTCAGCCGACTGACTACCCGTAACGACTGTCAAAGATCCACGAAAGACTGCCGGGTCCAACGGCTTAACGTGCTTTTCGAGGCGAGTAAAACATCCTGTCAAATATTAATAAAAAAAACCTACATAACATATTACCTAACTATTATGTTACAAAATAACTTATCAAATAGTAACTATGTATCTATGCAAAAGAATACGCAATCCTCTCCATGAATATAACCAATATTATCAGTAGGTATTACAAATACATACACCTAATAAAATTTATCTATTCACTAGTCATAACGGGATATTGTAGTTGCCAAAACCATACTAATTACATGTACCACTAATCATAAAGGTCATTAACCTATTTGTGTTACAATGCCGTCTAATATTGAAATAATGGCTTCACGCCCTTTGTAATAAATATTAAGTGAATTATTGTACATGGTGACTTTTGAGATATTCTCTTTCAAAGAGCGGCTGCTCTGGCTTAAAACAAGTAACTCGATTTGTGAAATTTTCACAGGGGAGCGTATTTTATGTTTTTTAGGGTTTCGTACGTCCGAATGAAAAACGGAACCTTTATAGGAACACTCGTGTGTGTCTCTCTGTCTGTCACAGTCAATTTACTCTAAATCTAATGAACCGTTTCCGTCAAAATTTTCTACACATATGATATTCTGTAACTCAAACACGGACGTGTAATGTAAATAAATGAGTTTTGAATATGGGGGTCAGTGTTGGGAGGCAAATAAGAAAATTAAAAAGTTTTACAAACTGTACCGTGTGATATATCAAATGAAAGGGCATACTGTGAGGACCTTAAATATATATTTTTTATAATTTAAAAATAAATAGTTTTAAATATAATTATGAAAATTGACCATTCCCCATTATCTCCGAAACAACGGAGCCTAAAATTTTGAAAAAAAAAATTCTGAAAACAGTTCTATACTTATAGATTACAGGAAAGCCTATAAGAAGTCTATGGTAAATTAATTGAAACAACAACAACAACTTACATTTACACTTGGAATGTATGGCAAAACATGTTTTTCAACTACAATGTTAAGTTTGTTCTTGTCAAATTCATCCCAACTATGGAACCTTTTATTATTGTATAATCCTAATTGTCAAGATTTCATGAAATAGTCATTCAATAGAATTACCTGGTCTTCAAGAGTTTTATCGATGACTTTAATTATTATAATTCTGTAAATACATACATTTTACGGTCGCAAATCATAAATTGATCAACATACAACCTAATACTGACTAGCAAATTGCAAAAAACGTAAGAAAATTTGAATTTCCCGGACTACCTGGCGCTTTCGCCTTAAAAGACATTTTTAGTGAAACCACTCTCAAATAATTCTGAAATGCACTCTTATATATGACGATATTATTTCATAATATAGGGTAGAGAGCGCGATCCTATCTCCGTTATTGAGAGCAATACCAATCCCGGGCTATGATTGAATTTTTTCTGTGAGTAGAACCCAATTACCCTTTTTACCCGATTTGGGATTGAAACCCAAGTCCGCCAATGTGTGCACAGCTTGGGATTTTAATATTTTACTTAATGTGTAAAACTCAGGTAACTGTTTTTTTGTATTGCTATTTTAACTTTGGACTGAAAACCCTGAAAATATTATGATTGTTTCATCTCAATGATTTTATGCAGTGTGTTCGAGCCTATGGAATGACTCGTTCTGTGTTCGAATTTCAGACTAATTACTACATTAAGTTTTAACCCAAAACTTAAAAAAAAAAACATTGCATAGATGCATGCCATTCCACCAACGCCAATGACTGAAATAGACGGCAGTGGGTGGTATCTATAGTAAATTCTCTTTCAAACGAACTCTTTGACAAAATAGTCCTACCGCTTTTTTTTCCGAGTTTTTGGTCGAATGAGGCTCCTAGGAAATAGCATATGTGAACTAGATTTTTGAATGACGATGTTACAAAAAATACTAACGTACAAATAAAATGACGTCATACTACGGTTTCGTAGCACGCGTAGCACTTGTAGAGGCCACCTGTAGCAACATGCTGTTACGAATCGAGGCATCGACTTATTTATATTTTATAAAATACTAGTTGTGCCCCGCGACTTCGTTCGCGTGGAAGTCGTAAGATAAACAATAACTAAAGTAACAGCCACGTTTTAATAAAACTCCCTCGTCCCCTGACCCGCCGCGTTGCATCGCCCGCCCTCGCTATTACTCCGTTTTCGCTTAGCGTTCTTTCTGACGTTTATATTTTTGCTCGGCTCCTAAGGGTCGTAGCGTAATGTTAAATAGCCTATAACCATACTCGACATTACTAAAATAAGTGGTGTCACTCGGAAAGCGACCACGCTTAAATGGAATTGGGCTGGACACATCTGCCGTATGTCAGACGATCAGTGGGCCAAACTTACGACCCAGTGGGTCCCTCTTAATGGCAAACGACATCGCGGCAGGTCCAGACGGAGATGGCGGGATGAGCTGGAACTCCTTTAATAAAAATTGGTCCTTGGCAGCTCTGGACAGAGAGAGGTGGAAAGAGAGTAGAGAGGCCTTTGCCCAGCATTGGGACAATAATGGCTAGCAAAAAAAAAAAAAACTCGAGATTTGGGCTACCAAATGCAAAACAAAAATTCTAATCCGACTTTTTGTTCACAATTTCATGGGTTTTAATTCTTTGCGCGGAACCCTAATTTCTTTTCTAAAATAAAAGTAACCTTAGTTACTCCTTATAACATCAGCTATCTGCCAGTGAAAGTCCCGTCAAAATGGCTTATTCCGAACGGATCTCACAATCGGATCCCTTATGTGGGATCCGTTAGGAACGTCGATGAAATGAATATTTTGTTCCGATCCGATCCCACTTTGTGGGATTCGTTAGGAACATGAATAAAATCAACATTTTGTTCTGATCCGATCCCATTTGTGGGATTCGTTAGGAATGTGTATAAAATTAATATCCGAACGAAATTGATGATTATATCATAAATAAAAATGCTTGGCTAAATGCTGGTCCTGCTCCACAGCCACTTGGGCTTTGTTAACATTAATTTTTTTTTTTTTTGAAGAAATGCGTCCCTTTTGTTCTGACATTATGACCTTATTGTTTACTTTTAATTTTTATTTCATCAAGTTTTAGATGTTGAATAAGTAATTCAATAGGCAGGATTTTCTTTCCTTTTGGTAGTAAGATTTTATTAATCTTTTAAATACAATCATTGCAAACTATAGTTTTGTATAAACTAAAAGCATTTTTTCAATTTTGTAAATGTGAGTACCATGGAGCTGTTATATGTTATGATGTAGGTTGGTATGTTGACTTGAAAGAGTATGGCAGTTGAGAGTATGTCATGCTCACTTAAATGTCTCGCTGATGGTGGCGCGTGTGTTGGATCATTCGGTTCCCTACAAAATGGTTGAGCTGGATGGTGCTGATCCACGCGTCATGTTCGTGAACGGGCGCCATCAGTGGAGACTGGTCATCTCTTAACTGCCAGGGCTTATTTTTAATCTTATATTTTGAATTGTTTTTAATTATTTATTTTTCTCACATATAGAAGAAACAAGAACAATGTACCCAGGATTTTGTAATCATTTTGATTTAAAAGAGTGTCCATGGAGTTTCTTGCCCATTCTTCTCCATAGAGATCTACGTTTTGGAATGGGCGACTAGCTTCAATTTTCTGACTAACTGACTGACTCTTTAACAATTCAAAAGTGCATCATCCCTTATAGGGGTTAAATAGGAGATGAAATTTTGTATATGTTTGTCACGCTGTTTTTTTTCATATAAGTACGATATTTTTATTTTTTATGTACATATTTTAAAAAAGCTTGGTTTAATGTAAAAAGGTTAAACTAACTATTATATATAGTTTTTGATACTCCGTGCTCTTTATTTTCATTTAACGATTAAAGCAGGGGATCATTTCGTTCGGATATTAATTTCATCCAAATTCATAACGAATCCCACAAATGGGATCGGATCGGAACAAAATGTTAATTTTATCCACGTTCGTAACGGATTCCACATAGTGGGATCGGATTGTGGGATCCATTCGGAATAAGCCCTCAGTATCGGTCCAGCCATTTTGGAGATTAGCCAGAACAAACAGACAGTCAGACAAAAATTAAATTTTATTTATTTTTAGAGGTAGATTATACATATAAGCCTTCCGGAATAAATTTTCTAAATGATGTTAAAAACCGCATCAAAATCCATTTCGTGGTTTAGAAGAACAACGCGGTCACACAGACAGACACGAAAAGTAATTTGAAATTTATAAGATATGTAGGTATATATGTATAGATATAGATTTTCAAGGCATAAAAAATTCCTATTCTTTTACGTCTTACTCAATATACTGTGTAGATATACATAATAATATTCGATTGAAATATAATATAGTAGGAGGTGAACACGATACCTACACTCAGATATCATTATGTCTGAGAGTAGGTAAGATGTTGGTCTCAATATTGGTACAGATACATAACTGAATGATAGATGGCATACATATTACAGATGTTAAAATAGACAACCCTTTCATACCAAAATGTGCTGTGTCATTTGTTGTATGTTATGTGAATAAATAGACATAGGTACATACCTATGTGTTCAACAAACACCTTGATAAAAAGCCCTAACATTTGTTGAATAAACTGTTGGGTTCAAAATCATATCATCATTCTATTGCCTTCATTAATTCTTCATTATTTTCTTAAAGTCAGTGCAACAAGTCTTTTTCTTCAATACGTTTCTATTAATCGTCATCTCGGTGGTCGTCCTTGTTTAGCCATATCATCTTTCACACAGTCCAACCATCGTTTGTTTAGTCTTATCCTACTCTTATACCCACCCAGATTCATACCCAAAAGTTTTCCCACGACATTTTCCTCATTCCTCCGCATCACATGCCCACACCATTTCCACACAACTTTTCAGTTACCGTTGCCTTCCTCATGAATACTCATTTTTATTCTACCGTTTGGATCAAAATTTTATGCCATAATCATGTTTGTTAGAGTATAGTCTGTGACAGTGATCACAATTGTGATAAATAGAGAAGAGAGAGTAAGAGTTATTTAAAACTCATAACAATGGCACTTCTTATCCGGACATAAAAACCGGTATGACTTTTTAAGGGATTATACTAGGACTCTGCTAAAAATGTAGTTAAAAGTACATAGTTTTGTATTATAAAATAAATAATGATGGTACTAGAAATGTACTTAGAAGTTGTTATCTTATCTCGGCTTATCTACTAAACACAGTAACAGATTAAACTTTTCTATGAGCATTGTAGGCAGTGATGTTTGTATATATATAGAGAAGAATCATTTGTTTCTTAAATACTTACTATGGATTCTGTCACAAATTAAAAAGTATTTCGTAATAATAGGCAAGAAGACAATGTTGCTGCATAAGCAAACAGGTCACATTACCTTAAAATATGGAAAGAAGCCAAACAAAGCATAAAAAAATATTCAAATCGCTGTAAACAAATGCCATAAACAATATTAATTGTATTCTAAACTATGGTCATAATTCATTAGACGTAACAAAAATAATTATTACTTTCTTTTCATTACTATGCTAATTTAAATAACAATCTTGAACAGTATTATCATACTTGTCGCGAACAAAACGCTCTTTTAAATTAAACCTGTAAATGTAAAAAGAACGACGTAAAAAATGCCTTCTATTATTCTGTAAAAACCGCTTACCTTAATTCAACAAAGCTTAATTATAAGACCGCCGCTTAGTCGTACAGCGATCACAGAAAAACAAAAAAACTCACAGAGAGATGAAACAGAAAAACTGAAACACAGACACTTGAAACACACGTTTTGGGAAGTAAAGAGTTTTAGTTCATGCACAGATTTTTGAAGTTTAATTCACGAATTGCGGGTTATTGGCTCCGCGGTAGTGCGGGAAATTGCGACGGCGATCGACGGGCGTCACTCGCGGCGGTTGGTAGGAGACTGCGGCGCGGGCGGAAGGCGCGGCTCCGCCAGACTCCCAAGTCCCGAGTCCCCGATTCCTCAAGTCCCAGGTTCCTCGAGTCCGGAGTCTGCATGCCCTCCGGACTTCGTGCGGAAACGATATCTCTTACTCCGCTAATTTCCTGCCTTCGTATATTCTGATTTCATGACGCCTTGTAAAATTTAAATATGAATGGAATATGATTGCGCTGATTGTTCTCTTGATTGTATTGTTGATTGAGATACTAAATTAAGAATTCGGATTGCTCGTTGTTATGAAACAGTGTTTATTAGAGTTTTCCCCAACGCTCTTCAGGCTGATTGTGAAGGCACAGAGAAGAATAATTCAAGATTTTTCAATCCATTTATGATTCAAACTTCAAAACCAAAAATAACCTAATGGAAAGTAACTATTTCAGATTTAGAAACACATCTATTCTTTCTTCTGTATAGTAGTAATAAAATAAATATTACAAGCTCCTGAAAAAGGCACCTGTAACACCCAGTGTGATGGAGAAAAGCGATAACTCGGGAATATGTAGCACAAATAAATTTAGTCCTAGTTTCAGTAACGGACGGGGTAGGCTCAGTTCGTGTTGTTGAATTAAATATTTCATCGGAAACTTGTAATTTATGACATTGACCGTACGATGGAAAGGAAGGGCTTGTGTCTAAATAAATACTGCACTCATCAATGAGGATAAGCTTGTAGGTAGGCAAGTTTAATTCATAAATAATCTGACTACTGCAAGTCCTGATGTGTGACGACTCTAAGTGTGCTGTGGCCATATTAAACACATGATTATAGAGACCCGTCTCTGCTTCAGTGATCACGATAATCCTTCGGTCCGTGTCATTCTACATACGCCTCACTATGACTATAATTAGAATTACAGGGTAGTCAGAACACTGACATCCGCCTGTTATTCTGAATTTTACATTCTTCTTTCAGTGTAACCTTTTGGTATCGCTTTGGCTAAAATACTGCCATTGTCTTGCATCAGGTTAAACTGGGAAGCAACGGATGATGACCGTACCTTCAAGAACCTGTTACTGATATACATACTTAATTACATCAAGGAACTCTTTAAAAAGTCAACGCCTGAACGACCTCCTCATCCATCTTAACTTATTACACCTTTAAACGCTTTATATTTCAGTAATTATTTCTATGAAAACTTTTTCTATTATAAAACTCATTTGTGAGTCGCCTCATCTTTTATGTACAGTCTAACTTTTTTGTTCTTAAGTATACAAAGACTTGGTGACGACGATTTTCCGCGGAACTCCGTTTTGACGTTTGTTCAACGAACGTCATTTAGACGTTTGGTCGGATCCGAACCGACCGAACGAAATAGAAAAAAGTGTAGTAGAAAACGTCCGAGCATTCGGCCGATACTTCGGATTTATGCTTCCATATACAATACGCCCATTTGCACATTTCATACAACTGTCAAAAAATTATAGTTGTAATTTGAATAATATAACGGACAATTTAAGTTGATAGTCAACAACAATTAAGGCACAGACAATTTAAGTTGGTCCGTTGGTGTTGGTGGTTGGTAGGTGGTTGGTGGGTGATGATAATGATGATGAGTCAGTTTCATAGACAATTAATTTCCCTGAATTTACAATTATTTGTATGGTTACACTATTCATAATGGGTCTACGAGTCAGCTCTTATAGTCTACCAGAGAAATATCTTTGATTTGTATAAAGTATTATTATAATAATCTAACAGAAGTTGAAAGACATTGCACTTGTTTTAAAGTGACCGTAACTACCCCCTTGGAATTTGCCTTTCTTAGAGGCAGCTCATAACCTCAAAAACCGAAATTCAAAACAATTCACTAGTAGAATTAGGGCCGAAAAAAATGTCAAGGGTTGACCCCAATCGAAAGTCCTTTGATTTCAAAAGCAATCATTTTGTCACAAATCTTTAAAAGGCGTTTTGACCCTCAAAATGACGTCGATCTTGAAAATACAATGCTACAAGAGAAATTTTCACAACGAAATCGGTTCTTTCATTCTATTGTGTTGACCACTAAAACTTGGCATATTAGAAGTATCTAATTGGGAATAGAAGGACACTTATTTAAGTTGTTCCATTCGTACCTCGTTGGCAGGAATTCAAAAGTGATAATTAATGGTCACCAATCTGACACCTTTCCAGCTACATCGGCAGTCCCGCAAGGATCGCATTTAACGTCGTTTGATACACTCAAGTTTCTACCTGTTCGCAGATAACATTAAAATTATAAAACCAATACTGACCAACTCCGATTGTGCACTTTTACAAGCTGATCTTAATAGAATGGCGGATTGGTGTAGAGTAAACAAAATATCCCTCAATGTCACTAATGTCACTGTATGCAATTCTCCCGTAACAAAACAGTCCAATCCAACAAATACACATTGCATTAGCAAACACTACATGAAGTAAAAGAAGTTCGTCATCTGGGAATTGTATTCGACAAGAAACTGAAATACGACAGGCATATAATATTATATTAAATATAACCTCTAAAGGGTTCAAGGTCCTTGGATTTGTCTTGGCAAAGAGTTTTTTAAAACATCGACTAGAATCAAATTATTTAACACATTGGTTCGCCCACTGCTTGAATATAATAGCACCGTATGGAATCCGCACTATGATATCTATATTAAACGCTTGGAAAGTGTACAAAGACGTTCTATAAAGATCGTCTGGCAAAAAAAATTAGGAGCTACGGCCTAAGACTACAACATTATAAAATGTCCTCGTTGGTAGATAGAAGAAAAGTTCTACATCTCACATTTCCTCACAAACTGTTCAACGGGGCTGTTGACTGTAGCGAGCTTCTTGAAAAGCTGCAGATAAGCGCACCATCTCGCTTGCCGCGGAAATGTAACTATAACCTTTTCTATGTGCCGGGATCCACCTCGAACACTTCGCCGTTTTGCCAAGGCTCTGTAGGCAGTTTAACGGGGTTCCTTCTACCTGGCAGAATCTTGATGCTCCGAAATTTATTTAACATAACATACTTGGTATAATCTTCTTTAAACGAATATTTTTAAGGCATAAAAATTATTCAATATAATAATTGTTTGGCCGAATGTTTATATGTCCGAATTTATAATGACATACTTTTAAGATGGCAGAATTTTATTTGGCATATTTACCTTTGGCAAAGTTAAAATTCTCCATAATTTCGTTTGCATAACGTTTATTTAGAGCGATGATTATTTGGTACAATTTTACTTGGCATACTATGAAGATGGCAGAACTTAGGATCCAAGAGCGAGCGAAGCGAGCTCGGGACTTGGGGCACCCCCCGACTTGGACAGGTTAGGTTAGAAGGGGATGGCGGTTATTTTTATTTAACCATCCAGAAATAGGAGCCCCGCGAAGCGGGGCTCCGTCGATCACGCCTTACTTCAAGACGCCTGTCATTGACCTTGAAAATGCTCTTGGCCCCAAAGCTTGTCACAAGGTAATATCTTAAGATTTGATCAAAATAATATTTTGGTTTGTTGACCTTGACTTTTGGGATACGCGATAGATGAGTCTTTCAGCTATTATGGATATAAAATGTATGCTAAAAGATTATTCTTACTGTAAACTTTCTGAGATATGATAGTTCTGCCTTTTAATGACTATCGATATGAAATGTGTGCCAAAAGACGATTCTGACTGTAAACTTTCTGCGATATGATGGTTCTACTTTTTAATTATTATGGATATGAAATGTATGCCTAAAGATGATTCTGCCTTACAAAATTATGAGTTTTGAATGTATGATTAATGAGTGTTTGCCAAACGATATTCTGCGAAATGAAGTTTATGCTATCCGCTGTTAAGCAAAATAATATTACATAAAAATTTCTGCTATAAAGGGTAGACCCACTTTAACGTAGTATGGAACATAACGATTTGCATACAAATTACCAAAGTTTAAAAAGTATTTAAAAGTCTTAGTATCAAAGTCATAATATTTTGTATTTTTTTTTGTTGACTTCTATTATTATTCATTGATTATTATTTATTTTTATTTGAGTTTGTTTAAAATTAATTTGTATTATTTTGTTCCCTTATTGTTTTGACATTCATTTTGATTCGCTTTCTATGAATTTCGTATAATGTATTCTGATTAATTTTAATGATTTCTTCCTTATCAAACTTCTTGTACTACCTAGTTATTAAATGAATGATGTGGTCGCCTACAATTTGAAGCGCACATTTGTATTCTCTGTGTTTATGAAAATATGTATGTAATTGTGTAGTCTCTATTGGCGAACCAATAAATAAATAAATAAATAAATTTTATTTATAATCACTTTGATATCTAAGCCAATAGGGTTCAGTATTTGCTGGCTGCTAATCCATATTCCCTTCAGCATCATAAAAGTGCTATTGCAGATAAAAAGTTTGACTTTCTCTCCGACGCCTCCTGAATTATTTATTCAGTAAAACTCTAAGTTTATAGGTTGAGGCAAGAATATAAATACTTGAATATTTAAATTCTTCGAGTGTGGGATATTTTATTTTTATTTACATTGCAAAATACTGTAACGCTTGTAGGTACGACAATCTTTCTCCTTCATATTAATTCAGGGTTGTCCAAAATGTTCATTTGGTGTAACGCTTTATTTTATTAAGAGGATACCGCGCGTGCAGTGGCACCCTCATCATTTGTTTGGTTATTTATTTTATTTTAGAATGAAAATGCAGAAAATAAGCATATTACTTTGTGCTACACAAGACTACGTTATTATTACAAACAGTAGTTTTACATTGTTAAGTTTTATTATAATCCTTTAAACGGAGCTTACAGGTCACTATTTTCCGTTTTATGGATTACTAGTTTCCACCCGTGACTTCGTCCGCGTGAAAATTTTTGTTCCCCCGACCCACCCCGTCGCATCGCATCGCCTGCCCGCGCTGTTACTTCGTTTTCGCTTAGCGCTCGTTCTTACTTTTTATCTTTTTGCTCGGCTTCTAAAGATCCCAGCGTAAAGTTACATACTCTATAGCCTTCCTCAAGAATTGGACTATAAAATTCAAAAAGAATTTTTCAAATCCGACTGGTGGTGACAGAGATTAGCGCGTTCAAACAGTCAATATAAAATAAAATGTGTACGTAACTAACTAAGCGCATTTTTCTTACTTTAAGCATTTTTATACCCGTCGTAATTTCTAAACGAAAGGTCCGATTCGAATAATTTAAAAAGGAATTTACATGTATTTAATCAACCTTGATTATGAAACTATTTATTTTGATAAGGTTTAATTCCATGTTTATGAAAACACCTAAAAAATAAGACATTATTTTATAACAAATTTGATTACCATTAAAAAAGTTATAGTGAGCCAACCTTATTGTTTCTCTTAAAATGTTAAAAAAAATATTTGCGATAGCATATGTCTATCTTTTAAGGTTAGCTCACTATAACTTTTTTAATAGTTATCAAATTTGTTACAAAATAATGCATTATTTGCGAAGGTGTTTACATAAATATGGTATTAATCCTAATCTAAATAAATAGTTTCATAATCAAGGTTGATTAAATACATGTAAATTCTTTTTTTAAATTATTTGAATCGGAGGTTTCGTTTAGAAATTACGACGGGTATAAAAATGCTTAAAGTACGAAAAATGCGCTTAGTCTATTAGTTACCTACACATTTTATTCTTTATTGAGGGTTTGAACGCGCTAATCTCTGTCACCACCAGTCGGATTGAAAATCCTTTTTGCATTTTATATCCCAATTCTTGAGGAAGGGTATAGGGTATGTAACATTACGCTAGGACCTTTAGAAGCCGAGCAAAAAGAAAAAAACTAAGAACGAGCGCTAAGCGAAAACGAAGTAACAGGGCGGACAGGCGATGCGATGCGATGGGGTGGGTAGGGGGAACAAGAAATTTTACGCAGACGAAGTCGCGTGCGAAAGCTAGTAATATTATATAGTATAGATAATAAAACTTAACAATAGAATACTACTGTTTGTAATAATAATAACGTATACGTCGTATGTCTTGTGGAGCACAACGTAACATGCTTATTTTCTGCATTTTCATTCTAAACTATAAGAAATAACCAAAAAAACGATGTACCACTGCGGGCTCAATATCCTCTTTGCAAGAAATGTTATCTAATATACGATATTGAATTAATAATTCAAGTAACTATTTACACTAGACAAATATTTTATTTTTGCCACAACTCATTACAAAGAAAGCACCTACCCTTAACTAATTCCTCCTGATGAGTTCTGAACGTAACATTACATTCGGGGTACCATATGCAATTTCAGTTTCAGATTTCAGCGACTGTAAATTACCGGTTGGTTCACCGAAGCTTTCCGAGAGTCTATTGTTGAATATTTAATTGGTTTGCCAGCAGTGCATTCGCTTGTTGGAAGATCTGGTCGATTTCCGTTCGTCATACCAGACAGTCGTGTTCAAAATAACTTACTGCTCTCAATACATTTAACTTAGAGCCGAGCAAAGTATTCAAATTCAAATACAAAATAGGTCTTTACGTAGCTTATCTGTTGATAAACTGAAAAATCTAGCTAAATGAAGTTGTCTAGTCTGGAGCTAGACCACTACCTCTTAAGAGGGTTGTCACATTTTGCACCTCTCGCTCACACGGGACCAAATTTTTAATAACGTTAAATGAAAAGATGCATTTTTGAAAAATGTAATCAATGGGCGGTCTACAAAATAATATTAGTTTAATAGGTAATTATTAAAAACACATTTTTATTGTGGCATTTATTTACATCATCTCAAAAACAGATCATAACACTTAATTACATAAGTTTATTAGATAACACAATAGAAATGTGTTTTTTAATAACTACCTATTAAATTAATATTATTTTGTAGACCGCCCATTGATTACATTTTTCAAAAAAGCATTTTTTCATTTAACATTCTTAAAAATTAGGTTTTGTGTGAGCGAGAGAGGTGCAAAATGTGACAACGCTCTTAAAGCAGTATTATTGTAATCTTACTTCAGTGTGGGAAAGAGATGGAGCTAGACGTCCTGTACGGCTCCATCTGTTTCTCACACTAAAGTAACATTAAAATAATACTGCTTTAAGAGGTGGTGGTTGGCCCCCTGATCTAGAGCTAATGAATTAATGTCTTCAATTAATGTTTCGTCTACGAAATTTTTTACAGTACCATAGATTTATTTTGTAATTTCAGCGATGTCGGAGAAACAGACGAAAAATGCAAAGATTTTTAAAATATTAAAAATGATACTCATATTATTTTTTCACTTAGTTCAGTTTTCTTGATTATTACTACTTGAAAAGTAATTTCTAGACGATTAGTTTCTACCTCTTCAACTTTCAATTTGCTACTTAAATTTTCATTCCTTTGGTCCAATCTAAAAAGTATTTAAAATTCCAATAATTAGCATCCCAAAAGATTTGATGAAAAAACTTCTAAAAGAGATAGATACCTAAACACCTATAGCACGACGACTTCAAACATGACCTTTCATTCAGTGGATCGAGATTGCTTTCTTTCAGACGACAGTTTGCAGTGGCAGCCAAAGTGCAAAAGGTTTTATGTAGTGACAACTTTTGATGAGGCGATCGCAGATTGCCATTGTGGCAATTGCATCTGCGATCACAGTTTCCTTAATTTAATACATAATAATATAACATAACATCACGCCTTTTTTCCCCAAACGGTTAGCCAGAGGTGTACCTATAGTACACCCACGTTCCGCCAGTTATGTTTAAGTCCTATGTAATAGGGGGCTAGCCTATTGCCACCAACTAGGCACAAATACAGACTCCAGGCTGCTTCTGAGAAATTCCAGATGGGAAACCTAATAACAATTTGCCCTAACCGGGAATCGAACCCGTCCTGGGTTCCATTCCCGGGTCTTGCAAATTGCTTATGCTCAGCAGTAGCGCTTGCGACCATTAGACCAACGAGGCAGTCTTCCTTTATTTAATATTTATATAATATTGGGTAAAAAAACCTCATATTTAACCCTAAGGTTTATAGGTGGATATTTTTGGAACCTTATTGGTGATGTTCTTCAAAAAGGTCTGGTGCGTAGTACTCGCAACCGGTGTGCGTTTATGACCAGGTGTATGAACGTAAACGAGGCAAAAGGAGTATGTAAGGATCGTAGCAGGTGGCGTTCTGTAGTTTCTGCCTGCCCCCATGGGAAGTAGGCGTGAGTTTATTTAAATATGTGTGTTTTTGAGACTTTGTGACCATAATGAGATCATTTTAAAATTATCAGGGAAATCATCTATCTATGTCCAAGCAGTAAAAATCCATCCAAGCTTCATCTTTGATGCATTCAATTTCCAACGCAAATTGCAACATAAAATATTTAGGTGTAAGTCTGGTGCCGGATGTTATGCGGGCAGCAACGTCACCAAGCTAATACGGCATGAGCTATCATAGAATAATAGTTAGTGCCGATACGAGGGAATAAGAAGATAAAAAGATAGATAGAATACTCTTTATTATGTACACAATAAATAAAAAGAAAGAAGAATAAGAAATAAAAAAAGAAAGAAGAGATAAAAGAAGTCTTGGTTTTCCATTAGTATAACGGTCTCCCAATGGTCAGTACAGTCACGACAAGTGCACAGAATTGATGTGTCAGAAGTATGACAGGAATAAGGTTCGAGGTTCCTATTTACAGTTGTCTCGCTATACATAGCAGAGTGTGACTAAACAAAGTTATCGAGCACTTTCCCAGTGCGACGTTCGTTAAGATTAAACAAGGGCTCGTGTTGGGTAACGAATCAGCTCCAATCAGTGTTGTGCTCTCCATAGACTCTATTTAGAAATGTGCCGATTCCTGAACACGGGATGTTCAAGTGACGAGAATGAAAAAAGTGTTGTATGAAATTATCGGACAATAACTTACCTAATGAAGTATCAAATTAAAGATAAGAGTTTGTATTTATTTTAATGAGGAATGGAGGTAGAACAAGAAAGAAATACTAGGAGCGTTACTGTATTTAAGCACGCATATGAAAATATCAAAACGAGAGATCAACAAAGTATTGAATCACGAGATTTCAAGAAAAAATGCCACAACGTTAAAAACTTCAATCAATTGTAGATTTTCTCGTTGTAACGGTGTTAATGTTGGTAGACGAAATAACAGTTCACACACTTATGTTTGCTTAAATGCAAATGAAATGCATAATAAACCAATTAACTACACATAACACACTCCAGAATATACCTTAATCGGAGAAGGAAACAATCACTGCACAAGGAAATCCTTTGGTCCCTACTAAATCTTGTACGGGCAATATAGGTACCTACATGAATTTATTTTAATAAATTCCTCCATACCGCCGAAATCAACTTTCTGTGGGGAGCGAACACTTGAAACGCGGTAATTTGCATCTTATTATGAACCAAGTGAATATTTCAATTTTGCCAGCTCATAAGGCTTTGCAATTGACTGGAGTCACACCCTCATTAAAGTTTGAGCTGACTTTCTGGGTGACAGGGCCGCACCTCAATACACAATCCTAACTTAATATTATAAATGCGAAAGTGAGTTTGTTTGTTACGCTTTCAGGCTAAAACGGCAGAACGGATTTGGATGAAATTCGGCACATGAGTAAACCATGATCTGGAGAAGGACATAGGATACATATGATCGTGGATTGCAGACGAAGTCGCGGGAAGTATGAAAATAATTATGATGTTTGTGACCGCTTTTTTCGATGTAAAAGTTGCGTTCCTATCTGCAGATTATATATACATACAATGCGGTTTGCTCGGTTCACAAACAAAACTTAGACAGAGACATTCATGTAGTCCATTAGGTAGGACTGTACCGCCAGTCCTACACTGCCACACAAGACTGTCCACAGTCACAGTTTCCATCGTGACCATAGACACGTATGGTCACGATCGTACCCTACAGAGAGATATCACGTGATAAATGCCTAATTCTTGGGCGTCAAAACTGTAGGTTTAGGTACAGTCAGTGAAATTAATTGTTTATCAAATTGACACATTACTTCTTTTGGTCATTTTAAAGCATTTCATACAACTGGATGAGATGAATGCTAGTTGTCACTTGAATACGAAAAATTGAGGTAGATACCCACTTGTTTAAAAAAATAATTGTCCAGACTTTATTATCTAGTTACTCGTATACAGGGTGTCCGGTAATTAATGGATAACCTTGCGATAGCATATAATAGACCCTATGGCCGTTCTAAAAAAAATACAAAAAAAAATGTATATCCCAAGTAAGTAAGTACCTAAGATATAATTTTTTTAGAAAAAAATTCTGTGTAGTTTCTAGTCACATTATTTATTGCCTCTCTGTCGGCGGCATAGTCAACGTACAGTATTATAACAACAGATAACCGATGGAATTCATTCATTTGTGGTTGTGGTGATGAAAAATGTAAAAAAAGTTAGTATTCTTTTTCAAAAAATTCTTAGTTATTACTTGGGATATATTTTTTTTTGTATTTTTTTTAGAACAGCCATAAGGTCTGTTATATGCGATTTCAAGGTTATCCATTCTTTACCGGACACCCTGTATAGTTATTTCTATAGCGCGAGACGTACATTTGCACAACAGAGTGAATTGTGACATTACATAGGAGAAAGCATTGAGAGTTCAATGTGTTTATAAGCACTGATAAAAATCATGACGAGCTATGGCGTACAGCTAAAACATAATTTTTTCAACTTACATTTCGCATGTAAACAAAACTAAAATTGAGCCTATCATGTTATTTTTACATAATGATCACAGTTATATCACACGATACAGATTTTCAGCAAAAGCTAGCCTGTCCTAACGATGCCAATTAGCAAACTCCCTAAAACTTTTATCCTTTACCTCCAACTAATGATATTAAAATTTTTCGCCTTTTTACCGCCCCTGAATTCGTCTCTGTGCGTCGAGTAGTCTCGTTAATTCTCTGTCTTGGCAGGAACTTTTCACTTTTATAGACATTATTATTCTTGTCTTGTGAATGTAGTCTGGCCAAAATTGACTTGCGGACGAGTTACTTCGTGTGAATTTTCGGGCTCAAATCACGGGCGCGTTGTGGGAAGGGACCGTCGTCTGGCCCTTTTGATGACCTAATTTAGAAACTACGTTGTGTTTAGAGAATATCATATATGTATAGTGTTAAGTAAATAAAAGGTTTATCGATAAAAGTTTTATAGGAATTTATTTTAAGATTTAGTTTTTGAAATTCACACACTTAATGCGACTACATTAATTGACCGAAAGAAATACGGTAAAGTAATGCCATCTTTTGACTAAGCGCAAAAACAAAATAACCATTAACATCACGCGATATTTGAGCAGTTAATTTTATTCGTGGAAAACTGGACATAAAACGGTAGCTTTTTCCTGAATACCTACCTATATCATTCTATTGTTTTCTTATTAGGAAGATTCCATAGAAAATTTGCATGACTTCGAATACAAAATTCCAAGAATTGTTAAACCAAAACAAAAAGAACATTAAAAAGGTTCAAGACGCTTTTCGTTACGTCACGAAAAAGACTGAGTTCACCACTCCGTTAATTTTCCTTACATTCTGTCTTCCCGTAGCATGAAATTTAAACCCATTGTCCTACCCATTACTAGGGAGGCTACACTTATCGCTACATCTCGGAGACTCACTGAATACACAAACGACACTATGAGACGCTCTTAAACGACTTTCTGTCGCTACAGTACACCTTAACGTGACAAGGATAGCATGATTCTTGGCGGAGAAGAGTTGTTACGAGTATACGCTCAACTCAAAAGAAGTACTTTGGAGTAAGTGTGACGTAGAAAATCTGTCGGCAGAAGTTTGTAGATATAATATGACAGTCTCAAGAAATGTTTCATTATTATACCTACTTTGTGCAAGTTATGAATTAATTTTTTGTTACCCAAGTTTGAGTTTTTGTATGTATGTGCTTAAATTATACTGTCAATTTCACAGCTTCAATAAGAGGAAAACTTAAGAGAGTAAGCTTATTAATGACTAGTTGCATGTTAAAATTGCCGAGCATTGAGAATTCAACAGAGTGCATTCCAGCGCGTTGACCATCTTTACATATCAAGACCCCTCCGTGCCTCGGAAAGCACGTTAAGCCGTTGGTCCCGGCTGTCATTCGTGTATCTTTGACAGTCGTTACGGGTCGTCAGAAGCCCGAAAGTCTGACAACCAGTCTTACCAAGGGGTATCGTATTACCCAGTAACTGGATTGTGGAGGTCAGATAGGCAGTCGCTCCATGTAAAATACTGGTATTCAGCTGCATCCGGTTTGACTGCAAGCCGACCCCAATATAGTTGGGAAAAGGCTAGGTAGATGATGCATTCCAGCGCGTCAAAAAAACACACTGTTGGATTTTTAACTCTCGGCGCTAAGCAGAGCGATGAAATGCAGTGCGTGAAAAAAATCGCCGCGATATTTTTACATCCATGCGAATGTCGGCTTACAAAATAGGTAGAAACAAGACCTGCCTTGGTAAGTTTTCCAATAAAACGTATATATAAAGTTAATTCTCTTTTGTCACATTTTTTCTCCAACTTAATGCATGAGAGCATCTCCAGTTTTAACAAATCGCAGTCACCATAGTGTCGAGTTAACCGTTGTTCCTTTTGTAGCTCTGAAATGCCCTGAAAGCCTTTGTGGTAAGCGTTTCCGTGAAATGCCCGACCCAGCGACGGCAACCTCAACTCACGCGTGGTATGTAGTTACTTACTTATATCTGCTCCGGTATTTGAAAAAAATACACGCAATATTTAGTGGGAAACTTTAAAGTGTGAATACGAAAAGGTTTTGGGAGTACAGTATAACACACACGAATGAAATGAAAACTTAATGTAAAGCTATAGCTAAACGTGAAATTATCATAAAACAGTGCTTATTAGCAACGTTTTTAGTACTATTGAGTTTGGGAAGAAGGTGGTGGGTAAATAGTCAGTGTATATAATATGCTAAGCTTTGATATCAGCAAACTATACGTTTAGCATAAAACACAATATACAAGCAATCTCTATAATAGCTTGTCATATTCATACTATCACGGCAGCTATAACATGACAGTTTGTGCGGAACACGAGAACAGAACTAAAAATACAATGCTGACTTTTTTGTAACTCGTACTTTGTTGTGTTACATTTTTATACTTCTTTTGCGGCGTGTACTGACAACAATTTTGTAAACGCTCTGTTATGACAGTTCCGTGGAATTGATTGGAAATGACGTAAAAGTGGGTTGCGATATTTCGATAGGTATTTTTTTAATGGGACTACTATATTGGCTGTCACTATTTTCGATAGAGGGGCTGGTAGCTAAATAATAACAGCCACACGAGTCGATTGAAGGTTAATTTACGCTTGCCGCGATCGGTTTGTGGATGGGTGACCATTTATCGAGACACCTCCTTGCTTCGGAAAGCACGTTAAGCCGTTGATCCCGCCTGTCATTCGTAGATCTTTGATAGTCATTGCAGGTAGAGAAGCCCAAAAGTTTGACAACTAGTCTGACCAAGAGGTATCAATGGCCGTGGTTGTGGCGGTCAGATAGGCAGTCGCTCCATGTAAAATACTGGTAATCAGCTGCATCCGGGTAGACTGGAAGCCGACCTCAACATTTTTGAGAAAAGGCTAGGCAGATTGATTTATATTTGATTGGTGATAAATACGAATGAAAAAAACCATAACAATAATTTTAATCAGTGATGAATCATCGTTATTTAGAGGTTTTTCTTTCGCGTAAACAATGATGATTCGACTAATTGGCAGCCAACTTAAAGTCATGAAAAAGGCACCGCGATCTGACCCAGTTACCGACATGACACCCAGCCATACAAAAGGAAGCTGGAAAGATTATAATATTGTAGTTTGGTAACAAAGTTTAGTAGTAAGTAGGTAAGTAACTCAACTTGGTATTGGCCATGGCCATCTTCGCGTCGTATAAAGTGATGCCACCGAAATGAAAACAAAAGCAAACTTACCTAGCAAGAGCTAAAGGTGGCATAAGAAAACGTCAGTTACAAGTTGTCATCATAACAACATTATGTTACGAAAAACTCAAAAAAATCAACTTCGTTCGAGTAAATGAAGGTTACTTTTCTCCCTTTTCTTCAAAATTGCACAACGTCGACGCTTATTATTAGACTCCAGTTCATGTTGAATGTCACCTGGAATTCAGTTCCTGTAAAAACTTTGGACGTGAAAGAGAAACTATTTAAGAGGCTTTACGTTATAGCTTCTCGTCAGTAATAGAATACTGTTGGTTTATGGTAGATGATATTAACTTGAAATATCTAGTATTTTTTTAAAACGTTATATCTATATATACACGAATGAATTGAAACACTATTTAATTTGAATTAGTATGCGGTATCTACGTTACTGATATTTTTTCCAGGCTATTGCAAATGAAAATAAAATAAGTATTCAATTGTTAAGTGTGTGAATTGCCATAGTGCCAACAGCGGGTCGGCTTCAGAACGTTGCAAGTCGGACAACTTTTGTTTAAAATGAGCCCAACGGCTAAGCTAAGGGTTGGGCCGCCGAGAGACATCTTTGTGATAAATATATGATAAATATTTTTTTTTTTTTTGTAAGTTTGTACACACTTCAATCATATTTTAAGGAAATGCTGACCTCATCTGACTTCTCTAAGAAGAAAAAGCTGAAACCAACTCAGAGGTCACAGTCTCTTTTATAGTCCAGACATAATCTTTAACTACACTAGTACTTTATCACCCTTTTTAAATGCATAATAGTGGTCAAACACAAGCCTTTCTATCATAATACAATGTGTATCTACATACCATCACATAATCTAATCTCAGTTCAGTACCTCAATGTTCATAACAAACACAGCAACGATAGTTCCATGTCCATAGCTTCATACGTATGCAAGATGTCCAAGAAAGTAATTACCGATCCGTCAATAGTCATGGAATTGTGGTCAACGCTAACGTTCTGAGGTCCAACGTTATATACCTGTTATGTAGATCAGTACGTAGACATAGTAAGTAATCTCATTTGTATCCAGTCAGTTGATTAACACAATCTACGACAATCGGCCGCTGATGCAACACTCATAGAACATCAAACGCGATTATTACTTTCTTGTGGTTGATTTCAATAGGGAAATATTTAACTGTTCCCGTTTTTTAAATAATTAATCCTCTCTTCAACTTTTTGGGCTTTTCTCACAGTTGGTCGCAGTAACCCGACCAAACTACCCCGACCAAATGGGTTAGGTTAGGTTGGAATTGTGATCAACCACGCGCGAGCCAAATTGGTCGCAATAGCTAATTTCGTGCACTCTGACCAAATGGGTTAACGACGTACCGAGCTTTTTATACACACATACACGTTTTTATAACCCTTAAATTAAATTCTAGGGAAATATACTAGTATTATTGGGGATATATACTAGGCAGTATACACGATGGAAACACGATTTGATAAATTTGGATCGATAGAATAAATTCGCAAAATGACCTCTTTTCGAGTAGTTTTTTCCTCTATTTATAAGTACCTAATTTGATATTATGATTCAATTACTAAAATATAGTTCATAGATGACTGGAGAGTTTATAATAACGAAAAACGTTGAAAAAGTGCAAAAGTATGGTTATTTTTATCCGACTACAAAAAACGGAGGTGGTTCTCAATTCGGTTGTATTTTTTTATGTTTGTGACCTCAGAACACCGTCATATATAAACAAATTTGAAAAATTATTTTCATTTGAAAGGATATACTTCTAAATTGGTCCCATATAAATTAGGTCAAGTTCTGATGAGTGGTTTTTGAGTTAGCTTCAATGATACGTGTTTTTTCCACTTAGTGTATGTTGATGATGTTTTATTAATTTCCTGTCACTGTTATTTACATTGCAAGTAGTGGTATACGACTTTGTGTGGGGTAGGTACCACAACTAAAAAGTTAAAAATAAAAACTTTTTGCAAAAAAACAACCGACTTCCAAAAAAAAATCACTACAAAGTGAAAAATAACTTTAATTTTGAAAGTCAGTGTCATTGGTTTTGTTTTATTTCTTACCAGACTGGAAACCAACTCTAACATAGTTGGGAAAAGGCTAGGCAGCTTTGAATGTGTCATTAGAGGCCCTAGCAAGAACGCGCAATAAAAACTAAAATATGTGTATATCGTAATATGTGTGCGAAACGAGGATTTTCAATTTTAAAATCGTTACAATTTACGTCAAGTTTACTCCGCGCGTTCGAGCTAAGCCCACAGAACCCTTTTACATAACCCAATTTTAGAGATCGAATGCGACATCAGATCAAAAATACGCTACGCACTCAAAAGTTATGTAACAATAGGCTATCCCTTGTTTTATCACACAAAACATATGTGATACCGCCCGGTGTAGTAAATAGTTTTCCATCAATCTCGCCTCATGAGGTTGGGCATTCCGGACATCGGAAATATTCGCTCTATCTGTGTTCGTCATTGTGGAATAGGGAACAGCTATGAATCTTACTGAGATGTTTAGTTATGAAAGTTTTTTTGATGACTGTGAATCGTGTTTGATGATGGTAAGTTGTTTTGCAAAAATTACAACCGACTTCCAAAAAGAAAACATTACAAATTGTAAAATAGCTTTAGTTTCGGAAATCGGTGTCATTGGTTTGGTTTTATTTCTTGCCAGTTACCACCGACTTCCGAAACTAAAGTTATACATACTTTGTTGTGTGTTTCTTTTTTTTTGGAAATCGGTTGTATTTTTTGAAATTTTAGTTTGTTTTTCTTCGATCTTCAGTAAAATAATCAAATCACATTAAGTACACATCAAAGAATTTTCAAATTCGGTTCACATCGGTTGATGAAAATATCTATACACATGCATTTTTTTAAAAACCGGCCAAGTGCGTGTCAGACTACACATTATGAAGGGTTCCTAAGTTGGTATGAAGAAAGAAGAGAAAGAATTACTCCAAAAACAAATTTAAAATTATGGTTGAAAAACATGTTTTCCCATATATTGTAATTGCAAATGTAAATTTGTACGCACAATATTGAGAGATTTATCGTGTTATTTTAAGACCATAGACATATAAGTTTTCTCGTAATCTATATCTATAGACCTATTTTCTGTATTTTTTCCAAAATTTTAGGCTCAGTAGTTTCGGAGTTATGGGGGGCGTGGTCAATTTTCGTCTATTTTTTAAATAACATTAAAACTATTTATTTTAAAATTATAAAAAAAAACATACAGACGAACATAGAACCTCCTTCTTTTATGAAGTCGGCTCAAATAGGGGACAAAAATCATAACCCTCCTTTTAACACTACTAACTACAACTTACTAAAATATGGGTGTATTTGTTTTTGTAAAGACTTATTTGAATAATATGCGAATAGACAATGGTCAGCCAAGCAAAAGAATACATATGAAGTATATGAGTACGGACATACAGATGAAAAGAGCCGCCAAATAGTAGGATGTAATGCAATGCTAATAGAACATGAAACAGTAACCAATTCCTAGACAGCACAGTATTAAAATAATAATAATTCTATTAAGCAACGAAGTGAAACTATGCAATACACAGAAAAACAAAAGACATTTTAAAAACGGTAATGCGGTTGTATTTGAAATTCAAATAACGAATTGAAAAACGAGAAAAAGTTGAAGTGTATGCAGTTAATTCCACTTTAGATGTAAAAATGAAATGTGGAAACCGGATTACCAGCGATCCGTTCCAACTATCCCGATATTTCTACTTAAGGGGAATATGCTAAGGTAGCCCGCGAAATTAAAATATTCTTACGTTGTTTTCAATTTGCAGGTCAGTGGCAGATTGTATATTGATCAAAGTATAATTCACGAGCATAACAAGCATGTATTTACAGAATTTTTATAATCATTAGAATCAGCTTTACAACTCTTAGAATGACCCTCAAATGTAATTATTTCATTAAATAGATAAATAGATAGATAGAATACTCTTTATTATGTACACCATATAAAGTACAGATATAAATGTAGAAATACATAGTTCAATAGAAGACAGTTGTAATGATGATTTTAATGATTATAATTCTGTTGTATTCTGTGTCTGTTGTGTTCTGTATACCAGCTAAGGTCGCGAATTATATTTTGATCAACATACAATCTAATACTGACCTGCAAATTGCAAAAAAAAACGTAAGAAAATTTGAAATTCGCGGGCTGCTGTGGTGCTTTCGGCTTAAGCAAATATTTATGAATATTTTAGGATCCAATTCGAGATATTACTAAAAATTCGTTACATAAGCTTTCTTACATATATTTTTTTACTGCCTCGTTGGTCTAGTGGTCGCGAGTGCTACTGCTGAGCAAGAGGTCTTGGGTTCGATTCCCTGGTCGGGCCAAGTGTTATTGGGTTTTTCTATCAGAAATTTCTCAGTAGCAGCCCGGAGTCTGGATTTGAGCCAGGTTGATGGCAATAAGCTCGCCCCCTTTCACCTGGGACTTAAACATAACTGGCGAAATTTGGGTGTACACACGGCTACACATCAAGCTATACATTTCCAGTATAAGGTGATCTCGCATTGTATAGGATATCCGTACAATGAGAGGTCAGCTTATATTAGAAACTTGCTGTGCCCCGCAACTTCGTTCGCGTGGAAGTCGTATGATACACAATATACCAAAATAACAGCCACATTTTAATAAAACTCCCTCGTCCCCCGACCCGTCGCGTTGCATCGCCCGCCCGCGCTATTACTTACCTACTTCTTTTTCGCTTAGTGTTCTTTCTGACTTTTTCTTTTTGCTTGGCTCCTATCGTAACGTGATGTTAAATAGCCTATAGCTATCCTCGAGAATCGGGTTATCAAATGCAAGAAGAATTTTTCAAATCCGACTTTTTGTTCACAATTTCATGGGTTTTAATTTTTAGCGCGGAATCCTAAATATTTTTCCCCATCGTAACATCAGCTATCTGCCAGTGAAAGTCTTGTCAATATCGGTCCAGCCATTTCGGTGATTAGCCGGAACAAACAGACAGACAGACAAAAATTTACAAAAAATAAGTATAGCTTGATATGTAGCCGTGTGTACTATAGGTACACCTCTGCGTAACACTCATGATTACAGGCGTGATGCTACGTGTATTTTGTAAAATTATATATCCGTTAATAGCCTAACGGTAAATGATTGAAAACTTTATACATTCACTTTATATATACAGTGAGAGCATAGGGCTCTAACATATTCTATTTTATTCATTACAGATTACCTATATTTTTACTAGTATGACCACAACTCTAAGGTCATTAAATAGACTATTTTCCTACAAGATAAGTTTTTATGCTGTGTTATTTTAAACAAAATTATTCACCACCGACCTATAAGTAGACGAAAGAACAAAGAAAATAGTCAATATATTTTTTTTCATTTAAGAAAATTACAATTATTTACTAGATCCTTTTTCAAAATTCAAAAGCAATTCAATAGCTAAACCCAATATAATCAAACCAGCTCGAGCACCAAATCCGGGTCACAAACACACCAGCCTACGCAAAATCAGTTTTAAAAAGTAGTAGTTTTCTGCACAAACAATACCAGGGGCGATGCGGTGCACCCTCAACTTTTGACATCCATAAACGATGGATGGGCAAACAAAATGATGATGGAATATCCCCAGGCACACGCCTCTTTCCCTCTCTCCTCTCCACTTTGATACATCAATCCTGCATAGCGATGGATTAGTTTTATAGTTTCGTGATTCCATTGGTATATTGATTCGTGTGATTCTATTTTTGAAACTGACATTTTGGTCCTGTGAGGGTTCTTGGTGTGAAAGGTAAGGTAAGTGATACATATTCCTTTTGGCTGGGAGTTCAGTGTAATTTATTCAAAAAAATAACTATAATTTCGACGGGAACGGCAAAATCTGTCACTATTTTCAATGTATATGCTGTTGGTATATGCTGTGGATAACGGTGTGAGTATATGCTGTGGATAACGGTGTGAGTTTCACATTTATATAATATCTTTGTTTATATTATTTGCGCAGATATAATGTGTTACTGCTTGTTTGTCCCAAATAAATAAATAAATAAATGTATCTGAAAACAGATTATACCTATATCTACGCAAATTACGCCTGCCAAGAGAATAATCAGCCTACAATGTTCCCACTAAGCTTCCTCTCGGTGAGAGGCAGTGGGCCGTAATCCACCACGCGGGCCCAGTGCGGGTTGGTAGATGTCACATGTCTTCTAATTTTTAGATCTAGGACATGCCGGTTTCCTCACGATGTTTTCTTTCATCATTTTGAGAGCAGTGGTGATGACATAATTTACACAATGTAAAGCGCCCGTCTGGGTTCGAACCTACGACCTACAACTTGTAGGTCGCGGCCGCCACTGCTCCTGCCTGCCAAGAGCGACACAAGATAATTATTCGTTTCATTATGAACGGACAGCAATGTCAGCAGATTTAATATTTTCTTGTACCAAATATAAATGAATAGGATGTGTTCTCATGAAAAGAACTATCATAATTAGAATAATACACTTTCTAACTTTGTATTTATAATACCAATTTTTTACTTAAATCAGCTCCTACCCCTACCCGTACATAATAAACGCCAAAAAATCCAGACCTCATTCTAGTGACAAATGAAGGCACAGGTCGTGTGCTCACCTTCCAATATATCATCTTCCATGCCATTTCAACGTGTAACGAACCATCCAAAATTGTTAGTCTCCAGGTCAGAATTGTTGGTCCTTATGTCCGAATTTCCCTGAGGCCTCGTAACCAGAAAGTGTGACGTAATAAGCGTAGCCTGGCTTTTAGAATTCATTGCGCTGGTTTGACGTGGTGACGTATTCGTGACTTTGTTTTAAGCTGGATTAGGAGCGCTATGGATTAAGGTTAAGATTGACGAGGGCTCTTAGGCTTATGGGAAGATGAAATAGAACGTAGGACGTCTTCATGGTGTATTTTAATTTATTTTTCTTAGAGATAGCGCACAGCGTTATTCAGCCTACTTTAAACAGGACGATGTTTCAATTCGACGTTTCTTTGGTATTTCGATCTAAATATCATATTAACTTTGTAGGCACGCCACGTAAGAAGTTTAGAGCAGCCTTTTTGTATTTTTACGCGACTGTTTTTGTGTTTGCTATGCATGTGTATTTGTTTTGTCTATGATTCGTTAAAGTTCCAAAAATGAATTGTTTGTGCTCTTAAGGAGTTGATTGGCTGTTTGTTGCTAAAGTACCCACATAAAAAAAAAAACAAAAAAATTTCATCCGAAATTGACTAAAAAGCAAATTAATCACCGGCCTCAAACTCAAAACCAAGCCAGGCATGACGTCACACATCCACCATATTTCATCCGTCACCCGGGGGTCCGTTTTCCACTTCTCTTGAGTAATTACCCAACTTTACATAGGGTACCCGGTACAGGCGAAGTACGGAACTGTATGATTAATTCGACCTGGATTTTGTTACAGCTTTGATGAAACTTTCCCGACCTATGGGTTAGCGAACCCAAGTTTTGTAAGTTATTTTTTCATGTACATATTTGTGTTGACTCTTGCGCTCGCTGGTATGAAGAGGGTGGCAAGACCATAGATCTATCGGCAAGACTATAATAGGTACTGTTGAGATTCTTACCTTGCATGGTTTTAACATGCAACCTTTGCGAATAATTATAACATGATGGCATAAGATTACGAGGATAAACACTATTAGTAAATTGGCACCATCAGAATAGAGAGTGTCTGTGTGTGAGTGTGTGTTTTTTTTTTTAAAAAGAAAAACACAAAAAGATCTTAGACAAACCATTGATTATAAACCCTTTACACCTACTCTGAAAAAAGCGTGAGTTTGAGTTTTTCACATCAAAAAAATTCTGGCGCACCGTTTACTTTTTGCGGAACGTAAGTGGCACCAAAAACCGTCACGTGTAAAGGGATATAGCAAGGATGTATATTTAGACAACCGTTGTAGCGGTTCATCGATTTTCACCCATACCCCGTGCGGCCTTTTTTGTTAACTTTGAGAAACTTTGCCTTAAGACAAATTATACAGACAACTCTGGTTTGAAACTTCCTCCAATTAATATTACTTACCCAAAATATGTAGGTAGTCACCTACTAAACCCACATCTAATCACTTTACCGACATAAAAGGCTCACGAACCCAATAATATCCACCTGCATTCAGTATGCAGAGCCCACCTACGTCCGGTGCCAACAATGGGCTGAATAGGTGGGTTGCATTGATCGGGGCTACGGCTTAGAAACAATAGAGAGCCACCATAACAGATAATCGGAGAAGAAAATAATGTGTAACAGAAGGTTTACTTCTAACGATGAGCAAAAATGAACTCCCAATTTAGCAGTAACTTACGCGAAAGTAAACAGTTTCAAAACTTAAGGAGTAAATGGACGATTACAACGAAGCAGCGCCGCGGGCAGCGGCGTACGGAACGAAGTGTCTGATTTTTTAAATATGTTTTCAGCTGTACACTCAGTATCGGATACAGTGGTATATCCAGGGTGAAGTGTGTCGAATGAGGCGTATAGAACTAGCTGGATTATTGGGCTAGCCCAATAATCCAAAATGAGCTGTTTTAGCACGTCATGCCGTGGTTAGAAGATTAACCTCTCAGCATGACTGGTAGTGTGACCGACTGTCCAGGGTGTGCGAGAAAAACGCTTCGAAGTTTACTCGCGGAGGCTCTTTGATTGCAGCCTATAAGGCAGGAGCACAGTCATTATGTCATGTCACCCATTGATCACCCGGTCTATTCTGTAGAGTATCAATCTTTAGCGTCAGGTGAAATGACGTCATTCCACCTGACGCTAAAGATTGACACTATTGACAGTTCCCTTTAATCTCGCTTCACTTAAGTTTTCATGGCAGCTTTTTATTAATTACACTAGCTTCTGCCCGCGACTTCGTCCGCGTGAAATTTGTTGTCCCCTGTCTCATCACATCGCCCGCCCGCGCTATTACTTCGTTTTCGCTTAGCGTTCTTTCTGACTTTTTTCATTTTGCTCGGCTCCTAAAGCCCATAGTGTGATGTTAAATAGCCTTTAGCTTTCCTCAAGAATTGGGCTATCAAATGCAAAAAAAAAATTCAAATCCGTCTGGTATTTCCAGAGATTACGTCCTACATACAAAGTTACAAATAAACAAAGGAGATGTTCCAAAATGGGCCAGGTTTATCTACACTACCTCAAGAAAAGAGAAAAATCCATAAAATTCGGAAAAAAATACAGATAATTTTATTAAATGTTGTGGTAGTTATTTGATGTTTATCAATTATTTTTATCGACTTTCAACATGGCGTCTCACTGATTTAGTTACTCTGTGCTTAAAAATAATGACAGTAAACCATAGATATCCCATTGATCATAAAAAGAAAACTGTTAGTTTTCACAACAGTGTCACTTCAAAACCTGTCATACGTCATTAATCAATCAAAATGACAGCTTACCGCCATGACCCTATAAAGAGAACTGTCCGCTGTCACAACAGTGTCGCTTCACTGCATGTCAAACGTCATTATTCAATCAAAATTACAGCTTACCACCATGACAGGTTTTTGTTGTGTGTTGCAATTTCAAGTGTGATTTCCTGCGTTTTACCAGCAAACAAAGCCATCTTAAAGTAATTGGACAATTGAGAATGTTTTAAGTGTATTTCCCTATTTTTAAGTATAGTGGACCGCTTGGCCAAAAAGTCGTGAAAATAATGGTGGCGCCACTATCGTTCATGTTGTAACCCTATATAGTACGACGAAAACGGTTTTGATACTTAGTTTTTTTTTTGCAATTAATGTGAATATTAGCGGGTTTTCCGAAAAAAAGAAAAGCTCTGAAACGCTTGTTCAGCCCCTGCCTAGAACGATAACATTTGCAGTTATTTATTTTAATGAATTAAAAATAAAATTATTAGGTATTCAATATACCTTGATGTCAATTAATCCCACTTTATGTGAGACAATTTTATGTTTTACAAGACCCCAGATCACCTTATAGTACCCAGACCCCAGATCGCCTCATAGTAGTGATGGATTTACGTAAAAAATACTATAGTTATTTTTGTTCAGTGATTTATGCAATATTAATAAAAAATATCAAAATTATCCGAACGCGCTGCATACCGAATGTGTTTTGTAAACATAACCTCAAATTCGTGAATGTACATTTCAATAATTGTATGAAAGGTTTATTAGATACTAGATATTGTACCTTGAAATACACACATTACATCTGATTACATGTATAAAATATCATTTTACCTGTTATTTCAGCGGTTATTTTATACACACCGTTGAGATCAGATAAAATTTGTCCAGCCTCAAGTTCCGCCAAACATCCACGTACACTTTATAAATTATCACTTTTACGGAGCTGCGGATAACAGGTCTATTCATTATGAACACATTGGGTCACCAGTATCACCACAATAACGCAAATAAATAAAAATAAACACGAGAAACAGTCACCGATTACAAGAAATGACAGAATATGCACCTTACTCGACGAGGCAGAGGGAGTGTTGCCAATGATTAAGTATTTTAGTTCCGTTTCAGGACTTTCTTGCCAAACTGTACAAAGACCCAGGTCTTCCATACATTTTGGAACATCTCCTTTTACCTCTTTATGATATTAGTATAGCTATATGAATAGTCCTTTCACTTCCATCTACTTTGTGTTAAAATTGGTGAATCATTAATGACATTGCTTGTCACTTTGAGGAAAAATCTTGATGTAAATACATAGAAGCTTTGTTATTCGGTTTCGTGAGTTCAGCGATGGTGTAATGGAAAGTAATCAAGGGAAAAGCTAAGGCAATTTATTAGAGATAACAAAACCTGTGGAGTTTTAGTAAAGAGTGAATGTTTATGTCGGTAATAATGATTGTTAATGGCCTAATTTATCATTTAAAGTAGGTAACAACACTTTTGTTTTTTGGTTGAGGAAGATAATTAGATTTAATAATATGCTTACAATTATATAATTATCAACATAATCAATTACTATTTCGTTATTTTAGATTCAACTAGTAGTTTTGCATACATTATTATCAAATCGTCTGCAAAACCTAAAACCGCAATATATATAGGTATAGATTCAAAAAACTATAGGTAACTGTAGTATTTGCAACCCTCACATGAAGAGTGGGTCCAGTGGGTCCGAACTTGCTTTTATGTTACAAAAACACAAAATAATGAACCCTTTTTCCAAGTAAAACACATCGCTGACCAACTAGAGACATTATGTCCTTTCAAAACTTCAAAAACCGAAAAAAATCCCATTCTTAAATGCGTAAGTCACGTAACGGCTTTGACCACAAACGCTTTGTGACCCTAATGTTACGGGGCAGACAAAAGTGACCCTTTTAGCCCGAAGCCGAATCCGCGATTTTACTTTTATAATAGACTTCTCCCATTTGACTTTCAAATTACTAACATTTGATGATGAACACTATGATTTGCTTTTTGTAAGTGGTATATTCCGTAGTACTTAAATAAGCTGAATATATCTTAGATCTTATAAACTTGGCGGAAATTAAAAATTGATACACTGCAATACTTACATTATTTCTTGATTTCTAAAAATGTCTAATGTTTGTCCACGAAAGTAAGTAAAACCATGTTCTTTGATAGTATTTTGAAAATAAATAACCTCTTTCATCCCAGGAATAAAATCACTCTCTATTGTATAACCTACTAAAACACGAAACATAACAAAGGAACCTTCTCATCGCGTTCGCACCAATTTATTTTTTCCAAAGTCATCAAACGAAAAAGATGAAACAAAAACAATTATCGGGAAAATGGAGCCCCTTCGGCTGAAGCAGGATACACACGAAATTTGTTTAGTAATAATTTTTAGATATATTTTGTTTGAAAAAAAAAACGTTACTTCTTAGTATAGTCGACCTCAGAATTTTTATTTTGACAACAATTCTCAGAAAAATTTTCAGCGATCTTCTCTGAACAGACACAGCAGTGTTTTAGATTTTGTTTTTGTTTTTTTTTAACCGACTTAAAAAAAAAGAGGAGGCTATCAAATCGGTTGTATTTAAAAAATATTTGTTACTTCAGTACTTCGTCATTTATAAATGGATTTGAAAAATTCTTTTTTTATTTGAAGGGGCATACTTCCAGATTGGTTCAATTTTTATCTGATGATAGGATCCATGAGGAATTGAGGGAATTCCTCAAATATTATAGGCATACACATAGCGATTTTAGTATTTTCATCAACAAGCAAGCACTTGCATTCATTGACAACTGACAAAGAAGACCACAGATGGCCACGGGAACTCCTCAATGTATTATATTTCACGGGTGGCGATAAGATATCTCGATTAAGATAGTTATGCGACTTTGTCGAAGCAAATTTAAATAAAGGGTGTCTCAGTAAGAGTGCACTTTTTAAAATTGGTTTTTTTTTTCATGCAAATGGCAACTCTGAAATTTGACAGCTGTCACCTCTGTTTATTCCGATTATTAAAAATGGAGCGCTTTTCGAGAGAACAACGCGTTTGTGAAATTGTGAAATTGTGAAAACTCATTACAACGGTGAACGGCATTCGTTACAGGAATATGATAACGGACTTCTTGTGGCCTCAACTGGACGGCATGGATCTGGACAACATGTGGTTTCAGCAGGACGGCGCAACCTGCCACACCGCGCATGAAACAATCGACTTATTGCAGCAACGATTTCCAGAACAAATTATTTCACGAAATTCTGATGTCAACTGGCCACCAAGATCGTGCGATTTAACGCCGTGCTTGCGCTTTGGGGTTTTGTGAAATATCGGGTTTATGCGAATAAACCCGAAACAATTCCTGAGCTCAAATCGGAAATCCAACGCGTCATTGGTGAGTTACAGCCACATCTCTGTGCAAAAGTCATGGAAAATTTCATGAAAAGAGTAATGGCCTGTAATCGGAGCCGTGGGGGTCATTTGCCGGATATTTTATTCCATACTTAATAGGAACATGTCTTCTTTACAATACAATAAAAATATCACAACTCTGTCATAAAATACTTGTTTTTATTTTAAAATAAAAAGTGCACTCTTACTGAGACACTCTTTAAATGGTTCTGATGAAAATGATAGTTACCATCGAACTGATCTAACGATGAAGCCGGAAGGTAGGAACCGGAACTCCGTAATAAAACAATGTATCCTGGCCACGTTTGGGTTTATTGGAATTGTCATGAGATACACTCTGGCTGTAAATAATTTTAATAGTAATATGCTTCAAATTGCGCTGCTTGAGTTGTATGTTATGTGTGGCCTTGATTGTTAGAAGACAGATTTCATCAACGATCTGTCGTCGTGTGGTTGATTTAATAATTTGTTGGCGACGGCATACAAACCTGATAAAACTACGCCTTCCTAACTTCTGACACGACTTAGCGCGGCATATATTTGCCATTTTGCAAAGTTTTTATTTGACAGGGTACTTCAGTGGTCGCGTATTTTGGTCAAATTTTGATGAGTGGTTTTTGAGTTAGCTTGAATAATACGTATTTTGTTCCATTTAGTTTGTGTTAATGATGTTATAATAACTTCCTGTCACTGTTATTTACTTAGCAAGTAGTGGTATATGAATTTGGTTGGGGTAGGTACCGCAACTAATTTATTTATGAATTTGGTTTTTTTATGAATTTGGTTGGGCGCTGGAGGAGTGGGCGGTCACGACTGGCCTGGTCGTCCTGAACCGGGGCTCGGTACTCACGTGCGTGCGGCAGCGGGGCGGGTCCATAGTGGACGTCTTGTTCGCTAGCCCTGCTGCCGCGAGCCGTATTTACGACTGGCGTGTCGCCGCGGAAGTGGAGACGTTGTCGGATCACCGATACATCCGTTTCGACGTCTCCACCCAGACCGCCGGCGGCCGCAGTCCACCGGCCCCGCGAGCTACCGGCCCGCGCTGGGCGCGCAAGCGCATCGACAGGGAGCTTCTCGAGGAGGGCGCGATTGTCCAGGCCTGGATCCGGGAGTCGGCTACGACCGGACCCGTCGACGTTGAACAGGAGGCGCTGTGGTTCCACGGGGCGATGACGCAAATTTGCGACGCGTCGATGCCCCGCGTCCACACACAGACAGGAAGGCGCCAGGTGTACTGGTGGTCTGCCGAGATTGCGCAGCTACGCATCGCGTGCGTGATGGTTAGACGCCGGTACACCCGATACCGGAGGAGACGTCGTCGGGTCCCTGACGACGAAGCCGCGCTGTATGAGATGTACCGCGCGGCGAAGGAGGCTCTATGGCTGGCCATCGGCGAGGCGAAGACGCGAGCCAGGGAGGAGATGTTGGATACTCTAGACGGGAATCCATGGGGGCGTCCTTATCGTGCGGTTCAGGGGAACTCAGAGCCGCGGCGCCCCCACTCACGGAGAGTCTCCAACCTGAGCTGCTGGAGGAGGTAGTCGCAGCCCTCTTCCCGGCTAGAGCGGAGCATACCCCGCCGCCGATGGATTTGCCCACAGCCACAGAGCCTGAAGATGAGAACGCCATCAGCGTCCCAGAGGTGACACAGGCAGAGATGAGGGCGGCCGTGATGCGGCTCCGAGCCAAGAATGTGGCTCCGGGGCCCGACGGGAATCACGGCCAAGTATTAGCCCTCGCTTTGAAAGAGCTGGAGCCCCAGCTGAGAGGTCTCTACACAACGTGCCTTGAGCGGGACCAGTTTCCCACTCTGTGGAAAACTGGTCGTCTGGTCCTGCTCAGGAAGGCGGGGCGCCCTGCCGATTCACCGTCAGCGTACCGGCCCATAGTGCTGCTCGACGAGGTGGGTAAGCTGTTTGAGCGGATTATCGCAGCCCGCCTCGTCGGCCACTTGTGCGGAGAGGGGCCGGACCTGGACGAGTGTCAGTTCGGGTTTCGGTACGGGCGCTCCACCATACACGCTGTGTCACGGGTGAGAGTCCTGGCGGAGGAAACGGTGTCCCGGGGCGGGGTGATGATGGCGGTGTCGTTGGACATCTCCAACGCCTTCAACACCCTGCCCTGGAGTTGTATCTGACAGGCACTGCGGTATCACCGGGTGCCTCTCTACCTCCGCCGCCTCGTTGGGACTTATCTGTCGGAGAGGTGTGTCACCAACGTGGGATGTGATGGCACAAACCAGCGCCTCATGTCGTGCGGTGTTCCACAGGGCTCGGTCGTAGGCCCCCTCCTGTGGAACATCGGGTACGACTGGGTGCTGAGGAGTGAACTCCAGCCGGGCGTGGACCTGACGTGCTATGTGGACGACACGCTGGTCACGGCCCAGGGGAGTTCGCACAGGGAGGCAGCGTTGCTGGCGACGGCTGCGGTCTCACAGGTGGTGGGCCGCATCGGAGGCCATGGTGTTCCATGGTCCCCAGCGGGCGCCGCCGCCCGGATCACACATAGTGGTCGGGGGGGTCCGGATCGCTGTCGAGTCTACCATGAAGTACCTGGGATTGGTGCTCGACAGCCGGTGGGACTTCGGACCCCACTTCCGGCGGCTGGTGCCCAAGTTGATGGGCGCGGCTGGGGCGCTGTCAACGCTGCTTCCCAATCTGGGGGGCCCGAGCGCCGCCTATAGGCGACTCTACGTGGGGATCGTGCGATCGATGGCCCTGTACGGGCCCCGATCTGGGCGGCTGACCTGACGGCTGGTAGCATTGCTGTTCTGCGGAGGCCGCAGAGAGCGATGGCCGTCAGAGTCATCAGGGGGTATCGCACGATCTCCTACGAGGCGGCTTGCGCACTGGCCGGATCCCCGCCCTAGGACCTGGAGGCGAAATTACTCGCGTCATTGTATCGGTGGCGCGAGGAAATGCAGGCGCGAGGTGAGCGACCGATGCAGCGACAATGGAGCAGCGTCGGTCGCTGCTTCGCAAGGTCCTGGTGGTGGAATGGCGGGACAGGCTCTCACGCCCTACCTCGGCACCATCGAGGCGGTCCGGCCGGTGTTCGACCTTTGGCTCGGGAGGAGGCACGGCTCCTTGTCGTTTCGGGTGGCGCAGGTGCTCTCGGGGCATGGTTGCTTCGGGAAGTACCTGTGTCGCATAAACAGGGAGCCAGACGCCCGGTGTCACCACTGCGTCGACTGTCGGGAGGACACGGCGCGGCATACGCTGGCAGAGTGTACCGCTTGGGAGAAGCCGCGCCGTGCCCTCACCTCTAGAGTAGGCAGTGACCTGTCGCTGCCGGCTGTCGTTAATTCGATGGTCGGCAGCGAGGAGTCCTGGGACGCGGTGGTTTCCTTCTGCGAGACAGTCATCTCGCAGAAGGAGGCTGCGGAAAGGGAGAGGGAGATCACATCCTCTCACCCAGCCCGCAGCAGGTGCACTGGGCGTCGGCGGAGGGCGGACAAAGCCCTATTCCAGCCCCCCTAAATGGGTCCAGGGGCGACGGACTCGGGGACGTCCGTCGCCCCCCATACTTCGGACCCGAGGTGGCGGCGCGTAGTGTTCCACGCGCGCCCCTCTTAGACCTCGCGGGGGGAGTCAAACACCTCACTCCCCCCCCTCGACACGAGGAGAGGCTTGCCGTGGCGGGCCGGCACCAGCCAGGGGTTGCGGAAGGATCGTAAGTTCCCGCGACCCTCGGCGTAGGTGTGAGATGGAACACCGGGGTGGTTTTTAGTCAGTAAGAGTCTGACAAACCCCTCCGTCCACCCCAGGGCGGAGGACATCCATGAGGATTTTCCACCCCGAAACAAAAAAAAAAAAAAAAAAGGTACCGCAACTAAAAAGTGGAAAATAAAAACTTATTCATAAAGAAAAACAACCGACTTCCAAAAAAATACTACAAAGTGAAAAATAACTTCGGAAGTCTGTGGCAAAAAACGAAAATACTAAACCAAAGACACCGAATTCCGAAATTAAAGGTATTTTTCATTTTGTAGTGCTTTGTTGGAATTCGGTTGTTTTTTTTTTATGTTTGATAGGTGACGTCTCCGATACTCAAGATACTCAAAGAGATTTAAGATACTTTTGAATGTTCTTGCTTATTCCACACTTTCGCTGATGCGGTCTGTGATATAGTCGAATCAAATGTTTGTCATTTGTCTTTCGTGTCAGACTTTTACTGACTAAAACCCGGGTGGGTTTTTGTTGCCTGTGCCGGGGCCACGGTAACTCTTTTGGACATCCCGCGACCCTAGCTGGCATCGGCCCTAGCGGACCCCGTCAATAACGCTGACGTCTCTTTGAGGCGCTCGTGTAACACAACGCGCCGTCGACCCGGGCCTGGTCCTTACCGGACGGCGAGCTAGTAGGTAGCAGCCTAATATATAAGAAAGTGCACCCAGCAAATGAAAGCTTTCATTTATAAGACTTACACACGTACACTAATAAACTCACGTTTCCTTCCGACGGAGGTAGTCAGAAATTACAGAACGCCACCTGCTACGATTCTTACATCATTCTTACCTTTTGCTTCGTTTACATTCATACATACATCTATTCTATCATCTTCGTCATAGCTATTAGTATTTATTATGTTATGTTTCATTATTATCGTATATTTTTTTTTGTGATATTTATTTTGGTAGTATAATGTATGTATTTGTATGTACTCATATTTTATGTTTATATATATATTTGTTTATATTCATATTAGTGTATCGTTTGTGATTTTATGTATTTTGTTTTCTCTTTTACTCTTACACACGTTGTCTACATCTCTTTATCTACTTTTCTATCGCAGGTATGCTGGAAGAGATTTCTTTAGAAATAAGCATCACCTTTGTACGTATTTTTCTGTTCCTTTCTTCTTGTTTGTTTATATGTGTGTACATGAACTGTTAAATAAATAAATAATAAATACATCTAGTGAGTAGATTGCTTTTAGCGATAAGTCCGCCCATTGTGTCACCCCTTCTAAAATTTCTACATTTAAGTATGTCTGTAATTTTTACGGTGTATATAATAAATAGTATTCTCTAGTGAAACACTCTCGCGCCGGTTGCGAGTACTACGCACCTGAAGTTTTTGAAACTTCTAAGATTTAATACTGTCGGTAAATGAGCTTTTAGTAAAGAGCACGGCTTTTTAGGTAAAACCGATATAAAACAATAACAATATCTACTTCATCATCACCATCTGCCTAGCCTTTTCACAACTATGTTGGGGTCAGCTTCCAGTCTAACCAGATGCAGCTGAATACCAGTATTTTACATGGAGCGACTGCTTATCTGACCTCCACAACCCAGCTACTGGGTAATATAACACCCTTGGTAAGACTGGTTGCCATACTATCGGGCTTCTGACGACCCGTAACGACTGTCAAAGATCCAAGAAAGACAGCCGAGACCAACGGCTTAACGTGCTTTCCGAGGCACGGAGGAGTCTCGGTATGTAAAGATGGTCACCCATCCACAGACCGACCGCGGCAAGTGTAGCTTATCAAGCTTAAGCGTTGTAAAACAAGCAGTTCTACAAGTGCATACATAAAGCTACTTGCGTTTACCCATTCCACGCCTTGTGAACGACGTACCGTTACTCATTTCCTTCAGTTGACTTTTACAGCGCGCCATAATAAATGGCTGACACGTTTTGTATTTTAATTTCCACTAGGAAATACTGTTGCCTGGTTTACCAGTATAGTTTTTAAAGTTGAGAGCAGTGGTGGCCCAGTGGTAACGGCCGCAACTTACGAGTTTGTAGGTCGTGGGTTCAAACCCAGACAGGCGCTTTAAAACGGTGAAGGACAACATCGTGAGGAAACCGGCATGTCCTAGAACCAAAAATTCAAAGACTTGTGACATCCACCAACCCGCACTGGGCCCGCCCCATCCCCTCCACTCCCTCTCACAGAGAGGAGGCCTGTGTTCCAGCAGTGGAAACATTATAGGCTGATTATGATGATGACAAGGAACCATTTGTAGCCATAATTATAATTATTACTTGACCAACCCCGAGTTCTTGAAAACCAAGGAAATTTAGCTTGATCTTAATTATTATAAAAATGTTATTGCTGTAATAATCACCGCTGACTAATTGTACTGCATTATAATTAGATATGCTTCGATCACCAAACTTTCCACCTGCAAGTTTACACCATCAGGATTCAAAAAGCTGGTGCAGCACCTCTCTGCAGAAGCAGTCGTACATGCAGAGCCCAGAAGGATAAATTATACATTATGGTCGTGCCCATTCTTTTCGCTTCATTTCTAAGTTGCATGAACTTGCTTTAAACCTTTTATGGTTAATTTATAATACTATTCCTATTTCATTTTCAGTTATCATGGAACCATAACAATCCGGTTCTCATCATCCCTTATTACTCCAAATTATTTTATGGCCTCCATCACAAAGCCTCTTATTATGAATAAATAAGTCCCATTAAAATTCCATACAAAAATGGTGTCGTAAAAAGTGAATTCAAGTAACAATAACGCGAAGTAATTACTTCCGTCGTATTTTTGACGCATCAAAAGTGTTATATCCTTTTTACGGGGTACTTACAATTTAATTTCCGTTCTAGTGATACCCCACGGTCCTGCTGTGTGTAAATTCGATTTTACATATAAAAGCTGTCCAGTAGCCCTTGGGGATACTATATGGACGTCCATTTTTGTTGGGTGATGGTAACTGGTTTATAACGTATAACAGCCGATCTATTCTGTAAACATCACACCGTGAGCACTTAGGTGAAGTGAGTTTGAAGTGAGCTCAATCCCTAGTAGAGTAAGGTGGTATGACAGTTCACATCACGCTCACTTCACCTAAATTTTCACGGGCGCGCGGGCGGTGGGATCTTTACAGAATAGCACCACAGGTTATTTGTTGAGTTATGAACAATGATAACTTTGTCGCATATTCAATATAATTTAAAAAGTATAATTTTTGTCCATAGAAAAAAATGAGTTTTATCCATCGCAAAAATGCTTCTACTGGAACTTAGTCACTTTGAAGCCAATACCTAAATTAGATAAGAATACCAGTATTGAGATACAAAAACCGTATACAGGGTGTAAGGGACAGCCCTCCGCAAACTAACAGGGTGCATTCAGCTACTTATTTTGGATCATATTCCACCGGAAATATTCTCAGGATTTTTTTTTTAAATCGTATTTTCAGTAGTTATTCCTTTATTTCATGGTAAAATTACATTATATGTATGCAGCACTCCATTTATGTAAATAAAACAGCTAAAATTAAAAAAAATCAGCAATGGATGTTGAAATATTCGGCAGCCGAAGGTTCGCTGCGCTGCCGTTCGCTACGCGCGTTTTGCCACGGTAGCGATACACGGTAATAAAACAAATCAGATTTATTAGATTCCCATAACGTTCCTGAAATAATTTCATGTACCGGTCATCTTAGTATGATATACTGAATTCACCCAATCAGTCTGCGGAGGGCTGTCCCTTACACCCTGTATTTCAACCACAGTTCACCAATTCCAGTGACAAAACAATGCAAGAGATGACTCATCGAGCACAGTTCCAATCTCCACCTCTAATTGTAAAATTCTTCACAAAAAAATCCAATTATACTTCGTCAGACTTAGGACCGGAACGGTGCTTAACCGGCAACGTCCATGGTACGGAGATAAAAAATGTGCCCTTTAGATAAAACGGTTTTATTGTTCTGTGTTAAATCAGACTTTAAAACAAACTCGGTAAAATGTCGTCGTTACAGTTTTGCGATTTCAGCGGACAAATAATTAGACTTAAACACTGCATAAGCTTATCAGTAGGTATTTTGTTAGAGTGGCATTTTTGGCAGACATCAGGTACACAGGGAGAAAAATACATTTTTTTATTTTTTATCATTTTTCTCCCACACAATCGTGGGATTTGGGCCATACAAATATTTGTGCCGTCAACACATGACACGCGGGGCAGATGCCAACTGCTAACCCCAGTGGTCGGTTAGCAGTGCACCAACTGTTAGAATATACATAACCTGAAGAAAGCCACTATTCTTATTACTCAGAAAAGCTGTGCCCCGCGACTTCGTTCGTGTGAAAGTCGTAAGATACACAGTATACTAAAATAACAGACACATTATATTAAAACTCCCTTGTCTCCCGCACTATTACTTCGTTTTCGCTTAGCGTTATTTCTGATTTTTTTCTTTATGCTCGGCTGCTAACGGTTGTAGCGTGATGTTAAATAGCCTACAACCATCCTCGAGAATTGGGCTACCAAATAGAAAAAGAATTTTTCAAATCCGACTTTTTCTTCACAATTTCATGGGTATTAATTTTTTAGCGCGGAACCATATTTATATTTCTGAAATAAAAGTAACTTTAGTTACTCCCCGTAACATCAGCTATCTGCCAGTGTAAGTTCCGTCAAAATTGGTTCAGCCTTTTCGGAGATTAGCCGGAACAAACAGATAGACAGACAGACAAAAATTTAAAAAATGCTTTTTGTTCTATGTAGGTACCGTATACATATACTTTCTTATGCATTTAGTAAAAAGTTGTTATTTTCACATTACAAACAGACACCTCAATTTTATTTATGTGTATAGATGTAGGTACTAAATAATAATGGCGAGTGTGTGGTGCACTTTGCAAAAGCAATAAAACTCTCATATTCTAGATACACTTATTCGATCATATTTCACTCCCAGACGTAATTCAGTGTAAAATAATAAATTCAATTGAAAAGTTTTAAAGAAATAAAACATACAATAAAAATATTTTTACTTGGGGAAACCCATTTCACAAAAAATGTTTGTCCTAATTCGGACCCGTAGAAGGCGGTCACTCCGCTTCAGTCAATTGGGTCATCAAATACCGAAGCCGTGTTACAATTTGTCACTATGAGTTACACCGCCCGATTCGTGACATACATCCCTCTCTATCCAGTGGTGTTAAAAGGTTATTAGTACGGGGTCTTGAAAAGTCGGTCTCAGATTGGATGCCTACTGACTTTCTAATTTCAGTGCTAGTATGCTGGTTGATTAAGTAATCTATTACGTTCCATGTTTTTATTTATAAAATTTTACAAAACACCTTGTTGTAAACGTTTATTGCGACGCGGACGCATGGACAAGGCATATGTTCGCAAAGCAGTAGACGTCTTTCACCTGAAATGATAATGATTATGAAATGGTTTTAGGAGTGCTGGTTATGGACCTTCGCTTCAATAGGTAGATCACTTATATCCGATTATGAAAACTTAGCGATCCCCATCATCATTTATTCTCCTGTCCTTACCTGTTCCAATTTATTCGGGGTCGGCGCAACATAATATATTTTTCTTCCATACTTCTCTATTAGTCGTTCCGTGTCGGTCCCGGAGAAAGAATAGACCACCCCATCTCATCCCATGGGTGTCGTAGGAGGCGACTAAGGGAGCTCAAGACCCAGTGCATACCATAAAGCACTTTGGGTCACCCGCGCGATGGCGGGTAAACCATCAACAATCGCATTCCCAAGGAGGGTTGGTGTCAGGCTGGCGGCCGACTGTAAAACTGTGCCAAAACCCTAAGCAACATGTGTGGAAATGATATGATGCGCGATAGGACTAGGGCGTACCCCACAGGCGACGCGCAGGCGCAGCACCCGGCTCCTGCGGGAAGTGGACAAGGGTTGTTGCACCACCTCGGGCGGGGGCAACGTAAGAAGCGAGCCCGGGAAGTGAGACTGAGGTATGCAAGTTGGAATGTTGGGACGATGACTGGAAGAGCCAGAGAATTATCGGACGTATTAAAAAGAAGACGAATAAATGTGGCGTGTCTGCAAGAAACAAAATGGAAAGGAACGAAAGCGAGGGAAATTGGTGAAGGATACAAGTTTTTCTACTGTGGAAGTAACGGGAAAAGAAATGGCGTGGGAATAGTATTAGATAGTAATTTGAAAGGAGGTGTGATGGAGGTAAAAAGAATTAATGATAGATTGATAGTTGTAAAAGTGATGTTAGAAAACGTAATACTAAATGTAATTAGCGTATACGCACCGCAGGTAGGATGTGATGAAAGCGTGAAAGAGAAGTTTTGGGAGGACTTTGACACAGTTTTGATGAACATCCCGGTGCATGAGGAATTGATAGTTGGAGGTGATTTTAATGGACATGTGGGAAGAATGAAAGGGGTTTATGGAAGAGTGCATGGAGGGTGGGGATTTGGTAACCAAAATAATGAGGGAGAGACACTGCTGCAATCCGCTTCCGCACTTGACCTGGCAGTAGCCAACACCTGGTTTCAGAAGAACGACGGACACCTAATTACGTACAAAAGTGGCAATCACAAGACGCAAATTGATTATTTTCTAGTACGACGCGACAACTTAAAGTACATCAAAGACTGCAAAGTACTACCGGGAGAAGATTTAGTCTCACAGCATAGACTCCTAATTATGGAAATGGTCTTAAAAATAAAGCTCAATCAAAACAAAGAGCGACCTCCCCCTAAAATAAAATGGCATATGCTGGAGAAGAATGATTGTGCGAAGAAATTTAAAGAGCGAGTAGTTGATAAAATGACAGATATGGGGGACATGCATGATCGAAGTGTAAATGAATGTTGGAGTGAAATGGCGGAGTATATTAGGAGTGAAGCGAAAGATATTTTGGGAGAGACTAAAGGAAAGGGTACGATAGATAGGGATACATGGTGGTGGTCGACAGAAATACAGAAGGTGTTGCAGGATAAGAAGAGAAAGTTCAAGGAATGGCAGAGTGTTGAAGATGAGAATGTTAGTTTGAAAACAGAAAAAAAGTGTCAGTATGATGCTCTAAAGAAAAAAGCCAAAAAAGCTGTGGCGGTAGCGAGAGCAAAAGCCCAGGACAAGCTTTATGACACACTGGATAGTCCAGCAGGCCAAAAAAACTTATACCGGCTTGCTAGAGCTAGAGCGAGAAAGATGAGGGATGTTTGTCAGATAAAATGTATAAGGAATGAAATTGGAGTAGTGCTTTCGGATGATCAGAAAATTAAGGATAGGTGGAAGGGATATTTTGAAAGACTGATGAATGAGGAGAATGACTGGAGTGGTGTGCTTGAGAATAAACAAGTAAATGAGGGGTTAGTGAGAATGATTAGTATGGATGAAGTGAGAATAGCAGTAAATGAAATGAAGAATGGTAAAGCAGTAGGTCCGGACGGAATACCAGTTGAAGTATGGAAGTTATTACGGGTACATGGATGGACGTGGTTAGCTTTATTCTTCAATAAATTGTTGCTGGAAGAAGCCATACCTGACGAATGGTGTAACAGTTCACTGGTGCCCATCTTTAAAAACAAAGGTGATGTGCTGGAGTGCAACAACTATAGAGGAATAAAACTAATATCACATAGTATGAAGGTTTGGGAAAAAGTTATTGAAAGGCGACTGAGAGAAGAGAGTGAAATTTCGCAAAACCAATTCGGTTTTATGCCTGGTCGGGGAACAACAGATGCCATCTTTGCTATCCGCCAGCTGTGCGAGAAATACAGAGGTGCGCATAAAAACCTGCACATGGTATTCATTGACCTCGAAAAGGCATACGACCGAGTGCCTCGTGAAGTTCTGTGGTGGGCCCTTAAGGAGAAATGTGTGCCAGGGAAGTATGTGCAGTTGATTCGAGCGATGTACAGTCGATGCAGTACCCAAGTCCGGTCTACAGTGGGCACTACCAGCAGCTTCAATGTGGCTGTCGGCTTGCACCAAGGGTCAGCACTCAGCCCTTACCTCTTCGTGATGATAATGGACGCTCTTACGTCGGATATCCACGAAGAGGCGCCCTGGTGTATGCTGTTCGCTGATGACATTGTGCTGGTTGCTGAGAGCGGCTTAGAGATCCAGAGCAGATTGGAGGTGTGGTGGGCAAAACTGGAGACCGCTGGCCTGAGATTAAGTCGGACCAAAACAGAATATTTGTTTTGTGATTTTGGCGGTCTCTCCAGTCCTGTGCCCATATCTCTCGCCGGAACGCCCGTACCGAGCTGCTCTGACTTCCGGTACCTCGGGTCGTTTGTCCAAGGGGATGGCGAAGTAGACCGAGACGTAGCACACCGGATCAACTCAGGATGGATGAAATGGCGACAGGTCACAGGAACAACTTGCGACCCACGGATGCCCCTCAAATTAAAGGGAAAAATTTATAAGTCCGTGATAAGGCCTGTCGTACTGTATGGATCGGAATGCTGGGCCGTGAAGAAGACGGATGAAAAAAGATTGCATGCAGCGGAGATGAGAATGTTGAGATGGATGTGTGGAGTGACGAAATTGGATAAAGTAAAAAATGAGTATATAAGGGGAAGTTTGAAAGTGGCGCCAGTGACAGAAAAGTTGAAAGGAAATCGTTTGGCTTGGTATGGACATGTGAAGAGGAGGGAAGAAACGCATGTGACTAAAAGAGTGATGAATATAAATGTTGATGGATGGAGAGGGAGAGGAAGGCTAAAGAAAAGATGGATGGATTGTGTGAGGAATGATATGAAAGAGAAGGGAGTGAATGATAGCGTGACTTTTGACAGGGGAAAATGGAAAGAGAAAACGTGTTGCGCCGACCCCAAGTAACATGGGACAAGGGCAGGAAGATGATGATGACTTCTCTATTAGTCGTCATCTCGGTAGTCACCCCCTTTCTAGCCATATCGTCTTTCACACAGTCCATCCATCGTTTCTTTGGTCTTCCCCTACTCTTATAGCCTTCGACATTCATACTCAAAACTTTCCTCATGAAAGAACCTCTGCAATCGTTATTGGTAAAACTAACTCTCGCATCAATAGCATTTGATAGCAAAGAAGACTTTTTGTTCTACTTGGAGAAATTGAGCTTGGTAATCTACCATTTGTATTCTATGCAACATTATTTAGGCTTTAAAATTGGTTCCTACTGTAAATAGTGGTTGTACATATTGTATATTATAATTTTAATCCTATAAGAAATAATTCAACATTATTCTATAACACAAAATGGTAAACTCGCCAAAAGGTGCAGCTTATTAGATTCCCGATCTCATTTGCGGCTTAGACCTTTTCCAATAAATTTCAAATATTTCTTCTGACCTTTTCAATAAGCGCGATCAGTCAGACGTGAAAATATATTATAAGGTTCTATACACACAGGTATTTCCTTTGTTTAATAGAATAATTCTGGAAAGCCTTTGAAAATTATAACGTGCTTCGATCTAATTTTAGACCATAATTATATATTGTTACTTGGGTTTCCCAATAAGTAATATTCGTGATACAATTTAGGGATAAATTACGAGTATATCTATTCTAGTGTCACTGGGTCCTGAAATACAGGTACTTTAACCAAGCACTGGAGCCAGGGTACCATATTTTGTCTGTTACCTGTGTTTATGCAAATAAAGAATTTATTATTATTAAAGCGAAGCATGGTGAAGTCAAAACTGTACATAGAATGATTTAAAAAAAAGTAATTGCTACATAAAGGTCTGGGGTCGAAAATATGGTTTTTAGAATTTTTGTCTGTTTGTCTGAATGTATGTTCCAGCATCACGCAAATACTACCGGATAGGTTTTGTTCAAAATTTTTCATAGATATTCCCTATAAGTCTGGTCAGAGTGTAGACTATAAATTATCAAGCTATTTGCGCTATGGGGTATGAGCAATATTATATTATGTTTGTATTCTACTATAGTTTACCGCAAATTGTAAAAATACGAGCAAAAAGGTTAGAATACTGCAGATAGTAACAGATTTAATATTTTAAAAGAGTATCATCATGCTATACCTTTATGGAGCTAAGCAGTCAATCATGACATAATATAAGAACGGCTATTTTAGTTACCTTTGAATAAAGCAATTAGCTTACCGGTTCGACGAGTGCTTTGCAAAAGGTCGATACCCACCTACTATAATTTTTTGTGATTCTTTTTTTTAATATTTTGTCATAGTATTTTGCTGTTCCAAGTGCGTTGTGCTTATAATAAAATAAGCGGTATTTATTGATACTGATTAATTTTTGTTTTTACTTTTTATATCATGATTTTTTTAAACAAAAAACTTTAAAAAAAATATTGAAGCAATATAAATTGGAAATAAAGTTTTAATGAGGTACCTATTATTTAAATGAACACAATAGGTATACCAGTGTATGACAACAGTTGAATTAGTCTGTTACTTCACTGGGCTAGATAGGAAACGAATATAGCAAATAGTTACAGATTTAACCTTTTAAATGATTATCATCACGCTATTTATTTATGGAGCTATTTTAGAAATGTCTTATTTAAAAAAGGATAATTGGAAATCTCTGTTTCTATGGAAAATTTAAAATCGGTCGAATTTAGCTGTAACACTATTTTTCGAAAATGTTCTTAATTAACTTTTTAGACCTATATATCCTCCATTTGCGTATGAAGTTTCATTAAAATCGGTTCATTCATTTCGAAAAACAAGGACTTGAAATTCACACACAGACAACTGTGCAGCGTTTGCTCCCGCGTCACCAGTCCTCTCTGTACATTTTGGCTGCTGAGACCAAATCTACAAACGTAGTATATACAGAAGAGTTTTATAAAAATGTGGCTGTTATTGTAGTATACTGTGATGTCTTAAGATTTCCACGCGAACGAAGTTGCGGGCAGAAGCTAGTTTATAATATGGCTTTAAAACAAAGTCTGCTGTAGTAACTTTAGATGTTGATGCGGTTAATTAAACATTTTAAGTCGATATTCTAGCATTACGCATTCAGAAGTAAATAAATTGATTTTGCACTGTGCTCGCGGGGTGGATTACGGCCCACTCCCTTTCACAGAGAGGAAGCCTGTATTCGAGTAGTAGGAATATTAAAGGTTGATTATGCTTTATGTGTTGTTTCCAGTAATAGGTTGGTTAAGACCAACGAGCGAATGCACATTCTATCCCCCTCTACCAAATTATGTTTATGTAAACAGGGACAGATAATTCTTTCGTACTAAAATGTCAAGAATGTCATGAAAAGAGTGTTGAGTCTTGTTCTGGTTTTATGTTCGTTTGCTCTAAATCTACCTCAAAGTATCCCTGTGCACACATGCCCTTATATTTATTTTAATAAATAATAATTTAGATGAATGTTTATTCAGACTAACGATCCACGCCGAGATTATTTTATATTTTTTCGATATATTGAGACCATAACGTAACATCACACCTGTATTCCCTGAAGAGTTAGGCGGAGGTATACCTATAGTGTGATGTACTAGTGCGCGGGGGAGGAGGGGGAGAGTCACAACGGAACAACTTGTTCATAACTCGGTTTAATCCGAACTGACGACGCATACCAAATCTTCCGCTACCCGCTATGACTTAATGTCTATTGCAACAACTTATCCAAGTACCTACACTACATCCCTCCCACTTTATTAACAAACAACCCTTTCCTTGACTTATATCTAATTATAATTCTATGTCTTATTTATATGTAACGTTTTTGCCCAACCGACAACTCCGAATTGGACGCGGCTGGGTCGGTACAGAGGTGGTAGGTGGCGTGCTAAACTTTTCCACGACCGGCTCGAGCACAAAAGCTGGCGGTGTATGGTTCCCCATCCCAGTACCCTCGTGTGAGCTCTTCGCCTCTGACTGCTCAGACTGGACCCCAACAAACTCCGGAAGTGACACACTCGCTGGTTCCACCACTGGAGGTGCTGAATTTGTGGGAATTGCCAGTGAACTCCTAGATCTACGTCGAACCTGGTCGAGGTGTCTATGGATTACGTTACCACTAGCGTCTAAGATTTTAAAATCATTGGTTCCTGTAGATTTTATCACAGAACCTGGTTGCCATTTTTCCGCCTTTAACACGTTAACTGCCATGTCAGTCACCGGTGCCTGACAGAGTCACTATCTGTTCAGGCCACGTCAGCCACCGGTGACTGACAGTTTTTTTTATTTTCAATTATCTATTAAAATAAACAAAAGGGAACACTTTTTATACATAATTATTCATATTAAACCATTTGGAATCAATACTCAAGAAATTAAATTTGGAGAATATAGAAAATATACCTTGGCAGTTAACGTGTTAAATACTGGCGATACCACACGTCGTCCCCAACTCCTACTTCTCTATTCACCCCGCCCGTAGCTTCGACTTGTCGTTTCTGCACACCCCGAATCTTAGCTTCCCGGTCCGGTTTCAATGCGTCTAACCGGGTTCGTAAATGTCTACCCATTAGTAACATGGAGGGGCTTTCCCCTGTAGAACAATGTTCAGTGTTACGGTAATGTAGTAAAAACGTATTAATTGACAATTCAATATTTTTATTTTCCGTTAAGGCTTTCTTTATCACCTTCTTAATGGTTCTAACCGCATTTTCGGCCGCCCCGTTAGACGCCGGGTGATAGGGAGCCGTAAAGATGTGTTCCACTCCGTCATTGTGTAGGAAAGACGCTAATTCACTACTCGTGAACGGTGGCCCGTTATCCGTAACTATCTGTTTCGGAACACCGAACCTACTCCATAGTTCGCTAAGTCTAGGAATAGTATAACGCGCAGCCGTACTTGATACCTGGAAGACTTCCAGCCATTTAGACATCGCGTCCACCACGACCAAGTACAACTTTCCCTCGATTGGGCCTAGGAAGTCTAAGTGAAGTCTAACCCATGGCTTTAAAGGCCAGGGCCAAGGTCGAGGAGGAGCACTGGGGGGTGCGTCCGCGTGATTAGCGCAGGTGGAGCACGCGCGGCACTCACGCTCCACTGCCTCGTCGATGCCAGCCCACCATACATAACTGCGAGCTATCGCCTTTGACTTTACTACGCCCATATGCAGCTCATGAATCAACCGTAAAACCCGCTCGCGGCAATCTTGAGGGATAACTACCCTATGGCCCCACATAATACACCCTAATTCCTCATATAATTCAGTTTTCCTATTAAAATAAGGCTGCATTCCTACTACGTCACATTTTTCCGGTCAACCGTCACGTATATAAGCTAACACCCTGCTTAGAATGGGATCTTTATTTGTGGATTTTTTTATTTGTTTGTAATTCAACAATAATGCCTCTTGTGCAAAGTGAAGATAGGTCTGTTCCGGTATTACGTCACGTACCTTCGCCGCACTACTACTCGGAAACCGCGAAAGGCCGTCCGCACAGTTCGCGTCAGTTTTAATGAATTCTATTTCGTACTCATACGCCGATAAAATCACTGCCCACCGTTGCATTCTACTTGCTGTCATAGTTGGTATTCCAGCATTAGGTCCTAGAATAGACACCAAAGGCTTGTGATCGGTACGCAATGTAAACTTCCGCCCGTACAGGTACTGGTGAAACTTTTTCAAAAAAAAAGCTAAAGCTTCGCGGTGAATCTGTGAGTAATTTTTCTCCGCGATAGTGAGTGAACGTGACACATACGCGACCGGGCGCTCGCCGTGCGCCCCACGCTGTGCTAGTACCCCGCCAATGCCCCGTGCGCTCGCGTCACACGTCACGATTACCGGTTTGCTGGGATCATAGTGTGCCAGTACTTCACTACTAATTAGCGCACGTTTTACTTCCTCAAAGCTACGCTCACAGTCCTTATTCCATTCCCACGGAACCTGTTTCCGTAGTAAGTTATGCAACGGTGGCAACATAAAACTAAGATTTTTGATAAATCTCGCGAAAAAGTTTATCATACCTAGGAACGATCGTAACTCCGTTATATTGGTAGGACGTTGCATCTTTAAAATGGCATCAATTTTAGTCGTGTCCGCTCTAATACCCTCCTTCGATACCTCGTACCCTAAATATTTTACACTGTCTACTAGGAAAACACATTTATCCTTCCTTAGTTTCAACCCATTGTCTGCTAACCGCATAAAAACCGCCTCGAGGGCTAAATGTTCCGTTCTAGTTTTACCCCCTATAATGACATCGTCAAGGAACCCTTGTACATGAGGTATGCCCTGCAATAGATTTGTCATAATTCGTTGGAAAATTCATACACTGGACGACAACCCGTACACTAACCTATTATAACGAAACAGGCCCTTGTGTGTGTTAATGACAGTGAACTTTTTAGATTCGTCTAATTCGATTTGGTTATAAGCATTTGACAAATCAATTTTGCTTAGAAATTGAGCTCCATTAAGACCTACCAAAACGTCATCAATCCTAGGGAGTGGGTAACGATCGACCAGTAACACCGGATTCAGAGTTGACTTGTAATCCGCACAAATCCGTAAAGTACCATCCGCTTTGTTAACCGGTACCAATGGTGACGCCCAGTCCGAGCAATCCACGGGTTCAATGATGCCGGCCCGCAGCATCGCGTCGAGCTCCGCGTCAACGCGCTCGCGCAGCGCGTAGGGCAGCGGCCGCGCTCGATGGAACACGGGCTGAGCCCCTTCGCGAACCCGCAATGTGGCCTTGCCTCCCGTGTACCGTCCCAACCCACTGCTGAACACTACTTTATACCTGTTGATCAATTTACAAATCTCTTTATCTATGTGTATATCACCTTTGTCTATAAAATTACAGTCAAATCTCGGAACATCAATTCGTAATTCGGCTAACCACTGCCTTCCTATTAAAGATGTAGTACCACCCTCAATAACAAATAATTCTAATCTTTTCTGTATGTTGCCATATCGTACTATTGGTTTAATTATCCCTAAAGGCTTAATATTTGTTCCATTATAAAATTTTAAAACTGTGTTATCACTTTCAATAGGCAAATGGTCAAATTTACTGTCATAAACTATTCTGCTTATACATGAAATTGCTGTTCCAGTATCTATTTCCATTTTAATTATAACATTATCTACCCAGATGGGTAAACTTACCGCCTTATAATTATTTAACGACAAAAGATTTAATTCCTCAATGTCCTCGTCCTCGTCACTGGTCCCCAGATCAAAATCACCGAAATGAACTTCCCGTTTCGTCCCTTTGTTTTGCCGGCCACTGTCTGCCTGCAACTTTTGCTCTTCCCGCTCTGGACATACTCGCCGTAAATGGCCCACGCGTTGGCACCTGCTGCACACAAAGTTCCGATAACGGCACCGACCGTAGTCGTGGTTTGTAGCACCACACGCCGCACAGCCGCTCAATGTTGTCGACGCCGTCGGTACTGGCGTCGCTTTGTCCGGCCGAGCACGCCAACTTGCGGACGGTGCCGCCGGTCCCGCTCCGCCACTCCTACGCCCGCGTCCTTTCCAGACGCGTGCTGCGCTCGGCGTTAGCGCATGAACCGAGCTAGCACTATTCGCCTCCGTTGCTTCCTTACGCCACTCAACCTCCGCTGCGTCTCTCTCCGCTGCTTCCAGGGATCCCGCCAATTTTACCGCCTCCGTAAAGGTTATCGTCTCATTTTCCGCGAACAACCGCTGCCGAATGACGTCACTTCTAAGGCCGCAGATGAATTGATCGCGCAAATTTTCGTTCAAGTTAGCGTTGAACTTGCAATTACGTGATAATTTCTTCAATTCTGCCACATACGTGGCAACGTCTTCCGTTGCACCTTGTCTTTTTTTCCGCCAATGATGATGGTGCCGGTTGTAAATGTTGACGTAACAATTCGCTGGCTTGTGCATATGATAACTCCGAAGGCTTCTTTGGACTGGCTAGATTAACTAGCAATTCATACGCTTCATCGCCCATGCTCGCGATTAACGCGGGTAACCTCAATTCTTCCGCGATCTTGTTCACCACAAAATACATTTCAAGTCTATCTGTGTATGAAGACCACAATCCCGACCGCACGTCAAACTCTTTAATCTGCCCGATCGACATTTTGCGTTTTACGTGTTTGCCCACTAATTGTTTTAGGAATTACAACCACACGCGACACGTTTTATTATACTCGTCGCCAATGTAATGTACTAGTGCGCGGGGGAGGAGGGGGAGAGTCACAACGAAACAACTTGTTCATAACTCGGTTTAATCCGAACTGACGACGCATACCAAATCTTCCGCTACCCGCTATGACTTAATGTCTATTGCAACAACTTATCCAAGTACCTACACTACATATAGTACACCTACATTTCACCAGTTATGTTTAAGTCACATGGAGGCGAGCCTAATGCCTTCACGCGGGCAAAAAATCTAGATTCAGGGCTGCTACTCTACCCCCGATAATAAAAAAGTCATATCTAATCAAAAATAAATAGCGAGAAAAAAAGTATTTTAAATTGAAAAACGGGAAACCCATGCTGTGATTTAGTTATTGCATTTATCAAAATTCTGTGAATGTACTATTTTTTGGCCCATACCTCCTCTTAATTTAGTATTATAACATTTTAGTATTGATAATATACATATATTTTTTTTTTCAACAAGTAGCTTTCTTTTTAGCAAAAAAAAATCCGGAAAATTACCTAGAGCTAAGTAGGAAAGTCGTAAAACACAATATGCGCCCTTTCAGTTTAGCACAAATACAGCACTAGATACTAATTCACCAATTACAACAGCTATTTTCATAATATTAAGTGTAAGAATAAAAGGCGCATTTTATTATTTACGACTTCCAACCTTAGTACCTTAGCTGTTGCGGCTATTCAATTAATAATGTAATGCAATTAAAAATAAAACGCATCTACCCCATACGTCTATTGGAAGGAGTGGTGTACTAAATTTAAAAGACACAAATGGTAAATAGGTCCTTGTCTCCTAGTAGTAGCCCTAATTTTCAAATGAATTGAAAGGCGCAATAGCCAGTTACGTCTTTTCATTGTCACACGCGGAACTTAGTGAATAGATGCGCCTTTTTACCTCTCGATCAGAGTAGTTATTCATTGAAAGATTAGACTCATCTACGCAAATACGTCTTTTCATTTAATTTCCATCAAAATTGCGCACTTTAGGGTTTTCATAAATAGTAGGAGCTCGTGGCTAAGTAATAACAGCCGCACGGGTCGATCCATCAGGTTAAGCTACGCTTGCCGGGGTTGGTTCGTGGATGGGTGACCATCTTTACATACCGAGACTCCTCCGTGCCTCGGAAAGCACGTTAAGCCGTTGGTCCCGGCTGTCATTCGTGGATCTTTGACAGTCGTTACGGGTCGTCAGAAGCCCGAAAGTCTGACAACCAGTCTTACCAAGGGGTATCGTATTGCCCAGGTACTGGGTTGTGGAGGTCAGATAGGCAGTCGCTCCATGTAAAATACAGGTATTCAGCTGCATCCGGTTAGACTGGAAGCCGACCCTAACATAGTTGGGAAAAGGCTAGGCAGATGATGATAGGGTTTTTCTACCCAAAAAAAGCTACTATAAAAATGTGACTTTTTTGTTTATTTTTTTCTCTCGGCGCCTATTATTTTGCGCACTTATGGGTTTTCAAAAATACACTAAAAAGGGTCTATAATACCCAACAAAATACCTACTATATAAATCTTAAATCCTATCTCTAGTGTCGAAGCAATATGCCATGAACCAAAAGCTATTGTGGATAATGTAGTGCAGCCGAGTTTGTATCTCGCATCTCATCGTTCAGTCAAATAGACTTATTCTTTAAGCCTGGTGTGCAATTTTTTTTATTTTTGCTCTTAGCAGGAGTTATAGTCCTTTTTCTGGGCTGATACGCGATTTTGTTTGTCATAGGAAGAACTAAATAACACAGTTAAGGTTTTACTCCAAATTTTCTCATGTTCGGCAGAGAGGTCTTTATGAATTCTTCCCGTGCGAATAGTCAGACTCGAAGCACTAATTTAGCCGAAAGTCGGGCTCAGCACGCGTCGAATCTTTCCTCTCTTGTTGAGGTTTATGCGAAAGTAGCTGATAATCTTTCTATGGCTTTCCTCCGTAATTCTCGGGCTTATAATACGAACCGCTCGGCTGTTACTCTTAACGTTGGTGACACGGTATGGAGACGTAACTTTGCTAGATCCTCTGGAGCAGATTATTTTTCGGGAAAGCTTGCTCCTCGCTTTATTAAGTGTCGTGTGACTAGAGTCATTTCTAGAACCACCTACGTCCTTCAAGATTATGATTCTGCCCATTCCGGAACATATCATATAAAAGATATCCTTAAATAATTTCTCACAACTTCAAAACGCGTTGTCCGATTGACATGAATTCAATTGGAATATTAGTTTTACATACATTTCTTTCCTTTGTAACCATGAATTACAAAATATGTGTGTCTTAAGTGCTACGATGTGCGAGGAATGTTTATAATCTTTGTAAATCTGGTACCTACGTATTTTCTTATCCATTTTCATTATCGAAGGTTCAGCTTGATTTATCTCGTCTTACCCTATTTTGTTTGTCTTAGGATAAGTTAGAAAGAACAGGTCGTCATTCAGCCTCCACCCTACGGGCCTAGAAACTACTGTTTGGCTTGTGTGCTATAGTGAAACTATATATTTGTACAACCTACATCGAACCCTATGTCTACCTCTTGTGAACCTGTTTTGCCGGCTCACGGCACTTGGACGCTGTTCAGGACCTTCGTATCTTCTTGCTATTCACCAAAGTTAAACTCTAGCTAAGTAAATAATGTAGTTAGTTAATGATAAGTTTTACCCCGAGATATTATTTGAAGACGATTTTTTCTTAAATTACGACTGTGTCTAACCACGGGTTAGCTAATCTTTACAGTATGATATTCCTTGGAAGGTTTACCTGAATTGCGGGCGCGTACCTAAAAACCGATTGAAATAGATACTACAGGTCGTAAACAAAATCCATGGATTTACAATCAGAAAGGTCTAAGTTTTCTCGTGTTATTTATAATCAATATATTTAAAAGCAACTGATTTGCAACTTTTTTATACAATACTCAAATTATTCCTTTTTTATTTAATGTTTTATATCTCATATTATTTCGGAGGGATTTTTAATTATTAATAAATTATATGTGTTTAATGTGGTGGAATTTATCCTTTTTATTTCGCTACAGTAGGTACGGTTGATGAGACCGTACGAATAAGTTGCCATCTCAAATAAAAAAATACTGTTTAAGTGTATCCTTAATCAAACGTAACATGATTTCTTTGCTCAAGCTTTCTATGCACGCAAACAAACCTTCCCACCTACAAATAAAATCAACATTGTGAATAAGAGTACATAGCTCGGCGCATCTAATGCACACTGCAATGGTGCCAAGACGGTTAGCTCAAGAAATTTTCCCAGTAAAACGTCCCGGGTAGGGTTACCAATTCGAATAAAAAAAAGTCCTGACAAATAGCCGGACATTTGCAAAAAAAAAACCGTACATTTTACTGTTTATTCTTTTTTTTTGCACTCAATTAATTTTTTTTTTCCTATAAAGTACCCTATGTTGAAAAGTCTGGACAAATGATACGGCTGGACGGGGGATTAAAAAGCCGGACATGTTCGGACAACTCCGAACGGATGGTGGCCCCAGTCCTGGGTTAGCTTACAGCACTTACTTGCTCTGTTTTAAAGTGGAACGATTGTGTTTGTACGTATTTTGAAACGAGACATTTTGAATGGCATGAAAAATGAATTCTATGATGCTGGCCAACTTTTTTTAGCTAACTTCCTAAATGTTTGGATTGCTCTTAAGTTAAAGTAGATTTCTAGCTTTAAAGACTTTGGTTAGATAAAATAGTAATAGTTGTGATTACACTGTGGCGGCATATCTACATCGCCACCTGTGAACGCATCACACTGACGTCACGCAAAATCCTGCATCGCGCAATCAGAGTTTACCGCGCGATTACGAGTAGTATATGTATATACAACGTCCCGACATCAACTGTCGGGCAGTAGCCCACCAGACACAACACCCGTCTGGTCGGAGGATCCTCCCTTTTCTATGGAGGATGAGTGAACTTTACACCCTGTTCCTCATGCCATTATAACACCATCGATCACTAATAAAGTAGTGATCGATGGATTACACAGACTTTAATGCCTTCTTTATATAGTACGACAGAACAAACTGCTGCTTGCAGTAAGTAATTAAAACTACTGGTCCAACAAATGAGTTATTGGCAAGTACCCAAAATACAAAACATAAAAGTTTTTCTAATCCCATCGTCCATTAATACAAAATAAGCTTGCAATCTGACTGTAACTTTTGGAACTTTTTGTGATAGCAAAAAATTGAAATTATCAGCAAAAAGAGAATAAAATAACAATTGGTCTTTCAGTAACTGTAAACATAAAACCTTTCGACCAACGACATGAAAGACACACACAAGAATATCTTGAACGTCGCGTCGTTTCAATGACCCTCACCCCGTGGTCAGTTACAAAAGCGAAGGACTCATTAGTATCCGTCGCATACACCCCCATCCTTAATCTTACACTCCAGAAATCGTAGGAACATTCATGTTAGAATTATTGTGGAGGAGATTTTGGTTATAATAGGCCAAAGACATTTAAAAATACTTAAATAGACGGGATAAAGCGAACAACATCAAAATCTACTTGGTGTTACCTACAGGTCGCACCTCGTTCTGGGGTCTACTCCGAAGCGATAATCCGAAGTATTGGCTGAATGTTCGGATATTTCCTACTTCACATTTTTCTATTTCGTTCGGTCGGTACGGGTCCGACCAAAGGTCAAAATGAAGTTCTTTTGGATCCGACCGACCGAACGAAATAGAAAAAATGGTATGATGAAACATCCGAACATTCCGCCGATACTTCGGTTTATCGCTTCGGAGTAGACCCCCTGTTTAGCTCTATGTCTCGTGTCATACGCCCGACGTGACAGGTCGCATTGTGTATAAAAGAAAACATGCCGAATTGTAAATTGAGGTATTGCAGACCTTGTAGGGATAAAACGACTTAACTTCAGTTTATTTTCGTTAGTATTTCATAATTTACCGAGTATTTAGATAAATTAAATAATTTTCTTAGGTATGTTGAACTATCTGACGGTTAGTAATCAAAGGCTGGTGTCAGTAAAAGTGTACTTCCTTGTATAGCTTCTCTATAGTATTTTAAATATCATTGATACAGATTTACCGTTTAACTGAGACGGAGGTGCAAGGTGCGAGAGGGGGGTGTTGACGCCCGTCAGCGGGCGAATGACGGAGCTCTCGCTACACATCACCTCACCCCTCCCGTACCGCGCAGCTACCTCAGGCACCATCTCAGAAGCGGAAGGCTGTACCGCTGTACCTCTGTACTTACTTTTTTTCATAAGGAGAAGGTGTTTCCGGCCAACATTAAATGCGAACAGCAAAGGTAAATCGAGAAAGGTTTTTTGAATTGAAATCAAAGCCTATTATTACGGACTCAGATCTACATCATATTGAAAAATAAGAAAATGAAAAATAATTTCCTGTGGCTAAAGTATTCATTGGATTTGATTGATTTTTCGTAGGTATACGGGCAAAGAACATGATTCTCTTTACGTGGTTTAAAGGAATGTCAATCCTTCTGTTACACGTGGTATTTAAACCTGAAATATGAAAGGTATGTCTACCTACCCTTCGGGGAATACAGCCGCGATGTTATGTACAGAGATCGGAATAGGTAGAAGTAAGTAACATAGAGTGGATAATACCTCCTCTAAAATCAAGGAATAATGATATTTATAAAAAGTCCAATAAATAATTCGTGATTTTTAAATTCCGGGTTTTTAGACGAGGCAAAGAGGTTGAAGTAATTAATTAAAAAATAAACGAAGCTGTTGCTTTCTATCTTCAAGTCCTTGTGGCCGCCTCTTGAGCCTCTTGAGAGAGTAGGTATAGGCCCAGTCTGAATGTATATTTTCGTAAGTAGAAAATGTTTTAAAAACTTCAACAAAAGCCTAGCCCTTGTTGTTTGTTATGAGAGCGTCGCCACTTGTATAGAAACCACTCCCGTCTGAGGTCTGCTTGTTAACTTCATAAGTATCTCTCCAAAAATGTTTTTTTTTTTAATCTTCTTATGTTTGTATTCAAAGGCATAACGCTGCTTTTCCTCCAAAGATGTGATATGCAGCTATGCTGCGAAGATGTGAAAGCTAAGCTACGATATAATTTGCGGGATGTTCGAAAGAGTTACCGTGGCCCCGGCACAGGCAACAGAAGGAACACGGGTGGGTTTTAGTCAGTAAAAGTCTGACACGCCCTCCCGCTCCGCCCAGAGCGGGAGAAGTCATTTGATGATTTCCCATCCACAAAAAAAAAAAAAAAAAAAAAAAAAAAGCTACGATATAATGTAACCGCTTCCACTGTGCTAAGCTGTGTAGCAGAGCGAGGTAGCTGTGCGAGGAAGATGCGCAGCTCGAGCTATGCGATGCATCGGCAGTAGGAAAGGCCATAACACATAGTTACACCACTCACGCATCCATAGCACGCATCCTTCCATAAAAAAAAAACATAGCTTAGTTGAACCCGTTTCCACCAGTGCTACGCTATGTGGTCCAATGAATATTTGTTTATTTATTTGGGAAAAAAAAAACAGTTATACATTACAGCATTTACAGAAAGTTGTTAAATTACAGTCGACAAAACGTATTACCCACACTATTGTCCACAAAGTGATATCGGAGTATGACAACGAACGCATGCTACTAAAATGAAAAAAATAATAATAATAAAAGTACATATTTAGAGAAGAACAACACCATATACCGACGAATCGAAGGAAGCGGATAACAAGAGCATCCGTCTTAAGGGCGGATTGCAAGAGATTGTGAAAGCATTCTATTAAATTTTGATTGCGACAGCGCGAAAATATCAAACTCAGTGAATTGTGAGTTATAGGTTTGGTAATTAGGTTGGGGAAAAAGTCTTTTCGCATGTATGAACTTGTAATAAAATCTCTTTGGCTATACTATTTGTATCTGGCTGGTTTTGGTATCATTGAAAGTTTAAATTTTAAAGAACATAATTCCAAATTCAAATTAGGAAAATGTGTGATTTTCATTTGTTTTTCGTACTGTCAAGATGAGTGAATCTAATGAAGAAATTCGATACATTTTAAAATGTTATTACAAAAAAGGTAAAAATGCAACGCAAGCCGCGAAAAAAATTTGCGATGTTTATAGACCTGGTGCAGTGTCTGTGAGAGTAGCACAAATTTGGTTTAAGCGTTTTCCATCCGGAAATTTTGATGTCAAAGATGCACGTCGCTCTGGTCGCCCTATTACGGATAAAATGGATTCCATTTTTGAAAAAGTGGAGCAAGATCGGCATATCAGTAGTTACGACGTAAGCTGAAGAACTGGGAATTTACCACAAAACAGTTTTGGCGCATTTGAAAAAAACTGGGTACACAATAAAGCTCGATATTTGGGTACCTCACGAGCTCACTGAAAGAAACCTAATGAACCGTGTACTCATTTGTGATTCTTTATTACGACGTAATGAAACCGAACCATTTTTAAAGAAGCTGATAACTGGTGATGAAAAGTGGATCACGTACGACAGGAACGCGCGAAAAAGGTCGTGGTCAAAGGCCGGTCAGGCTTCACAGACTTTGGCGAAACCCGGGTTAACTCGCAACAAGGTGATGCTGTGTGTGTGGTGGGATTGGAAGGGCATTATTCATTATGAGCTGTTACCACCAGGCAGGACGATCGATTCTGAACTCTACTGCGAACAACTGATGAGATTAAAGCAAGAAGTTGAGAGAAAGCGGCCGGAATTAATCAACAGAAGGGGTGTGGTTTTTCATCATGATAACGCTAGACCTCACACATCTTTAGCCACTCAGCAAAAATTAAGAGAGTTTGGCTGGGAGGTGTTAATGCATCCGCCGTATAGTCCTGACCTTGCACCTTCAGATTTCCACCTGTTTCAGTCTCTTCAGAATTCTTTAGGCAGTGTCAGGTTGACATCACGAGAGGACTGCCAAAACCACTTGTCGCGGTATTTTGATCAGAAGTCCCAAAATTTCTATAGCAATGGGATCATGTCCCTACCTACAAGATGGCAAAAAGTTATCGAACAAAATGGTACCTACATACTTTAGTTAAATGTGAATGAACTATATTAAAAAATGTTTTGAATTTTCTTAAAAAATGCGAAGAAACTTTTTCCCCTACCTATTAGTATAGTAAAAGAATAGTAATATAGTAGGTTTAGTAATATGATTAGTGAATGTCAAACGCATCCATAGTAACGTAGCATAGCATATTGCTAGTGGAAAAGCAGCCTTACGCTGCAAAATTCTGTTGGATTCTTTAATAATAATAAGATTTAAAAGACAATCGCTTCATATTCTGTGAAATCGCTTTGTATTTAAATTTATAGTGAAATATTCCTCATAATTCAAATATTTTTATGCGACAGTTAAGAGCGTTTACGACGTACGGCATTTCATACAATCTTTGAAGTCCTTGTTTTTCGAAATGAATGAACCGATTTTAATGAAACTTCATATGCTTATGTAGGATACATAGGTCTAAAAAGTTTGTTAAGAACATTTTCGAAATTTCTCATTTACAAAAAGATAATTGGAAATCTCTGTTTCTATGGAAAATTTAAAATCGGTCGAATTTAGCTGTAACACTATTTTTCGAAAATGTTCTTAATTAACTTTTTAGACCTATGTATCCTGCTTGTGCGTAGGAAGTTTCATTAAAATCGGTTCATTCATTTCGAAAAACAAGGACTTGAAACTTTGTATGAAATGCCGTACGTCGTAAACGCTCTTAAATAAAATTGCTACGGCGTAGCGACTACGCCATAGCAATATTTTTTTAAATATTTTGACAAGTTGTTGTCACTGCTACGCTAGCTGTGAACATATTTTATTGTTGCCATTTTGTGCATGGATTATTCATCTCTTCTGTGGTTGTTTAGTTTAGGTACCTGCCCTGAACAGTTTTTACAGTTAGAAGTGACTTTTGATTTACAAACACAATTATATCGTCCCATTTTAAAACAATAGAAGTTCTGCATTTGAGTTTTAAAAGTAGATTTAATGTAGAGCTTAAAAAAATAGAAGTAGGTAATGTCAGATTTGCTTCGTGATTCATGCTTGAATATTAATTATCCTGATATAAACATAACAGAAATGTATTTACGCCTACTAATCTAGTTGCATAAAATTACGTAACCCTCGTGACTTTAAGCCATGTACCATATATTACCACCCACTGCATCACACCACCCTTAGGCACTTGTTCCACCGCCGCGAGTCGAGTTAGCAACTAAAAACGAGATAGTGTTGAATCCGCTCCAATAAAACTCACTTTTAGGCACACATTATTACAGTTGCTTGCAGCACAGAAGTAACAGCCCTGACCCAAGAGCTAATGCGCCACGCTGGCAACCAAAAGCGTGGGGACCGGATGTAGCGCGCCTTCTCGTTTTGTAAAACAGTATCATTAATTGACATCTTGAATAAACCAAAACAGTTATTAAATTATTTTAAATATTCGATTTAACGTTGTATAAAATACAAGAATTGATTAATGTATAACTTTAAATGTAAAATCAATGTTTTGCTAAATAAATGGATCGTACCCATACCATAAGTAACGCCATCTAGTGGTATAAGATGTCAGTCATATCTAACGTAACAATGACTGTCATCATGCCCATACAACAACAACTGACAGATTAATATACTTCAAAAATTAATAGGCTATCATAGCTCCACAAAATTCTAACAATAGTGAGCAACGAACAGCGACTATCGACGGCGGCGGCGACGAGCAATTACTCGCTGGTATGCATATGTATCAAGCGTGTCTCTCTCAGCGAGTGTTCTGCCCGCCAAGCGAGCGTCACGGATCGAGTACCTATTCTTTTTGATAGCTCTTGTCGCTGTGACAAACGAGTACTCGCCGGCGGTGTGAACAGTCAGCGATCAACTATTAATATACAGGACTATTTTTTAATTACTACCCAAATTTTCACAGGGTGTTCTACCCATGAATACGAACAACTTTCACTATGGGACCAACTCTGAAATCACGAAAAAAAATCTGCTGTTTCATACATTTTGGTCGAGTAGGTATTGAACTTTTGTATGTAATAGCAGATTTTTTTTTTAGTGATTTCAGAGTTGGTCCCATAGTGAAAGTTGTTCATATTCATGGGTAGAACACCCTGTGAAAATTTAGGTAGTGATTAAAAAATTACCCAGTATATATTATATATATCTTTTACTGACACGGGATCTACAATATTTTGTACGATTCTTGAGGGAGAAAATCATTAATAGCTAGTCGCTTCCTCTTCGGCGGTGGACAGGTGCCTTACTCTACATTAGTCATACTAACGCCACAATGCCTCATCGACTGCTTCATAGCTGGCTGCATAGGCGCGGCCGGCTATTATCGCTGGCCAATAGTTTCGCACACATGATAATTGAAGGCCGCTTTGTAAGTTATAATAAACATCCTAATGAGTATGTTGTGAAAGTAAGAGTACCTTAGAAACTTTTCGTTCGATTTTAATCAGCTGTTTCATACAAAAGTACAATAAATACACGGACAAAATGCATAAAACAGCTGTTTTTTAAGGTTCCGTACTTCAACAGGAAAAAATCTACAAGCTTCTAAGTCAACGCAATAAAAAAATATGCGACATATTTTGATACTCGCAAATAAATCAAAACCTATAGGGTACTTCCCGCTGACCTAGTATCATGAAATTTGATAAGAAGCTAGGTACTTAGAGCACAAGTGAAGGAAAAAGTCTTAAAATCGTTAATTTGTAGTTTTATCACAGAAAAAAAAATGTGATTACAAACTTACATTTGCAGTTGGAGAAATGACCGTGACGTATATCGATGTATAGGAACAGGTTTTTCAACAACAACGTTAAGTTTGTTTTTGGGATAAATTCATCCCAATAAGAGGACCCTTCATTGTGCGAGGTCCGACACGCACTTGGCCTGTTTTTGTTAATAACCGTCAAAGGACAATGTCAAGAATCGCCCTGTGCAATAAAAGCATCGGACATACACGATAATTAATTGTCTATTTTATTAAATTTGTTGCAAATACTTTTATAACACGGACTAGCTGCATGCCGAAATGAACATTAAAAAGTATTTCATGCGACTAATATCCTTAATCGCCGCCATCTTCGCCAAACGTCATGTCGTGTCAAAGAAGATTAGGGATGCCCAATCGATTGTAATCGACGTTTTGGATTTTTTTTTAACTGTTGCATATGTTTTAATTTGAATCACATTTTGAATTTATTTCGATTATAGTGCAAATAGAAGCTAGATACAATAAAAACATTCAATCACCACTCCATTATTCTTATTCACTAAAAGTATAATTTAAAAACCTACTACCTATACCTAATGAATGAGGCCACACTCTATTTTAAATAGGTAGTAAATAGGAAGCAGAGAAGTATGGTGTTATTATAAATAGGATATTGTCATACTTGTAATGGTATTAATATTATCGTATGACATACGTTGATGTAATACTGTTTGTAACGTATAGCCATAGTAAATCTTAGGAAATATCGTTTTTTAACGTATCGTATTTGGCGCCCCTATTTTTGAGACGTCACTAAATGATCACTTGTCACTTGTCAGTCTCTCACTCTGTCAATAGGGAACCTGGGTAAATAGGGAACCTTACTGACAATGTATCCCGCTAGAGGGCGCACCAGCAACGCTTGCTACACAGAACAACATGGCGTCCGTCTGTGGGAAGACTAGCTAACAAAAAGGTTATAGTAAAAAGGTTAGAGCTCTTAATAATTTTAAATTGTAAATAATTTAATAATAAATTCATTTTATGAGACCGTACTTTCGTATTAGGTAATGCAATCTGTAATGATAGTTATAAGGGGAATAAATAATTAAATAAATAACGTAAATAGAAAAACAAACTTAATGTTTATGCCTCCTTTTTCATCTACCTACGATTATAAAAAAAATGATCTATGGTTAGATGACTGTTAATGAGAAATCCGGTATATTTACAATCTACTGATATATTATTTTAGTGATATCTGTTCGTCAGGAATATTCTTTAATAGATAGTAATATTATAACCTTAAAATCTGATACTTTTTTTGAAATATTATTCATTCTGCAGCTAGTCCGCTTTAAAAATAACATCATATAGGAATTTACTAATGATCGACAATACAACACATAATTTTCCTATGCTCTTGGTTCCAGGGCGAACACTGTATGGGCGCAGAGCAATGTCCTTACAAGTTTACATGGTGGTGGATCTAGAATCATGTACTGAATTCATGGTAACAGTACGTGCATCGATGTTCCTTACATCCTGTTTATGTATTACAGTACCCGATTGCTTCATAGCAATCATAGCTTGCTGTCTCCTATGACTTTGCGATTCGATTAGCGACACAAAGGCGCGGCCGACTATTAATTATCACTGGCCAATAGATATGCACACACGTGCATACCTATTTTGTAATCAAATATATAGCGTAAACGTGAGCTAGTTCATTGTATGAACTGAGCCCCATATACTTTGCATCATATCTTAAACAACACTGCTCGAATTTTGGTGGGCCAAATTTTTTACCCAGGCATCAGCCCTTATAGGGATAAAAAAAAAGAAATTATATTTAGTCCATCAAACAGATAATAAAAAAAAACATTAGACACTTCTCTTTTGCTTTATCCTAGTAATAAAAATTACTTAGATAAAACGCATTAAAGTTGAGGAGTGGGGGCTCGCTACGCCACAACTAAGTATAAAATCTAGCAAGGCGTGACGTCATGCCACATTTTAACTCAATGTATTGCCGTAAACTTAACGTAAAACATTACACAAATTTCTACATTTATATCTGTAATTTTTATGATGTACAATAAAAAATATTCTATCTATCTATCTATCTACACTCCTTTTTTGGGGCAGTCGTATAAAAAAATAAAAAACACGTGTCAAATATTTTTTAATAATCTACCTGAAGGCCACAAAACATTTTTTTAGTCGTCATCCCTATTGTACCACAAAATATTATATAAAATAAAGCTGATTCTATTCTATCCTTTGTATTGGATAGCGTTGCTGTGATAATTAGAGACAGGCGGCTATTAAGTATCATATAAACATCATAATTAGTACAGTACGAGTAATATACGTAGGTACCCGGCCGTAAATGCAGAACATCACATTTTCTCATTTGTGTGTGTGTGTTTTGTTTTGGATATCGGATAGTTTTATTCCATTCATAAAAAGCCAGACTATTTTATTAAAGTTTGACCGTTTATAAAGAATAAGTACAATTATAATTTTTCGTTTCAAGATTATTAGAATTTAGTAGCGCAAGATGTGTTTATAACCTTTGAGTACTTTCGTACTGATAAATAATAAATTATTTCATTTTTGTAATTAGGTTTGTACAAACACTTTCACACGTCAATCTTATTTTAAAAATTAGATAAGGTCGGCGTTTCCTATCTGACTACTCTGTGAAGAAGGGCCGAAACAAACTCAGAGGTCACAGTCTCTTTTAAACTCCAGACATAATCTTGGTCAGATCTTGCGAAGACCAACCTCCTTGGTCTTGTAGATTGGTGTCTGAAATGGTATTTTGAGGAAAGAAACAAACAGATTGAGTGAACAGTTATGTCAGTGCACGCATTTGTCAGTAATCTATATATAATATTGATATTGTTGGATGAGTTATTTCAAAGATATTTTAAAATGTGCTTATTATAATTTCTGCTCGATTAAACTGCATTGCACAGCAGGTTATGCTGCAAATAGTACTTATACTTAAGAGGGTAAAAAATCAAGCTTTGTTGAAATAATCTTTCACTTTGCGGTCAACGGTCTAGAGGCCGGCATCGCATTTTTGATATGTAACATATTGATATATTTTGCAAGTCAAACACATACATAGTTTAGAATACTAAGTTGAACAGTAAATTCATGTCACGTTTTAAATTTCACCTGAACTGCTCTGTATTATTTTGTCATAGAAGAATCTGAAACAAATATTTATCTTAGTTTTCAGGCGCTCAAATATGACGAGGATCAAGCACCTTCGTCACTCATTTTACTCCAGCAAATATTGTATTTTTAGCAATACCATATGATTGAGTATTTGTCATTTATTATCTGTGGCCAGTCTGTTTTTTAAATTGGATTTTGGTATAGACTTCGAAATTCATAAATGTCTGTCGTTATCTATAAGTCTGACAGAATATTATTAAAATTTGGAAAACAATTTGTTAGCCCTCAGCCAAGTCGTGACTTTCAGTAACTTGGTTTAATATATAGCATTTTCGTGAAAGTTACGTAGTTACCTACCTATTTATCAATATTGGGTTGATTTTTAATAATTTATGTTCTGCAAAAGCTTGAAGAACGACTACGAAAAAACCTACCGAAGGAAATGTTTAAGAAACTTGCTTGACGTCCTAGTATTAAAATTGTATTGTCATTTGATGAAAGTCTAATAGCTATTCACTACTTGTCATTGAAAATTTCAATAGAAATTGCTGAAATGATTTTATTTTGCTTTAGTCCCTAAAAAATTCAGACGAAAGCAAAGGGTCGTAAAAACTTTCCATTTTTACGAATAAACTCTTTTTGCATGTAATCTTTTGATTCTTGCTGCAAAGAGGATCAGGGATTCAGGGTTATTATGCATGGGTACGTCAAAATTGCGGCGATAAGTCCCCTTTTGAGGAGTGGCTGGAGAGGTGCCACGGCGTCCTCACCTTCCGCCTGACGCAGGTCCTCACCGGACACGGGTGCTTCGGGAGGTACCTGCTCCGGATAAGGCGGGAGGAAACGCCCGGGTGTCACCATTGTGTGGATCGCCCGGAGGATATACGGTGGAGGTCTGCTTGGCTTGGGCGGAGTACCGCCATGTCCTCGCGGAAGTGATCGGCGGCGGCGATCTCTCGCGTCCGGTTCTGGTCCAATCCATGGTACGGAGCGAGACTACATGGGAAGCCGAGGCGGAATGCGTGAGGAGCTAGCTTTGCGCCCTCACGCCCCTAGTCGCCGCAGGAGACGCCCTGGGCGTCAGGGAATTGGCAGCCGATTCCCGGCCACCGTAGGCGCGGGCTTGCGGACGGCAAGTAATGGGTAGCTCGTCGTCCGGTAAGGACCAGGCCCGAGTAGACGGTGCGTTGTGTTCCACGCGCGCCTCAAAGAGATGTCAGCACTATTAGCGGGGTCCGCTAGGGCCCATGTTCGAAAGAGTTACCGTGGCTCCGGCACAGTCAACTGAAGGAACTCGGGTGGGTTTTAGTCAGTAAAAGTCTGACAGGCCCTCCCGCTCCGCCCAGAGTGGGAGAAGTCATTTGATGATTTCCCATCCAAAAAAAAGGGTAATTAATCATCATCATCTACCGAGCCTTTTCCCAACTACGTTGGGGTCGGCTTCCAGGCAAACCGGATGCAGCTGAATACCAGTATTTTACATGGAGCGACTGCCTATCTGACCTCCACAACCCCGTTACTGAGTAATACTATTAACTGAGTATTACTGAGTATTACTGTAAGACTATTTGTCAGATTTTCGGGCTTCTGACGACCCGTAACGAAAATTCAGGGTAATTATTAATACTCGTACATGACGAATTACGGACTAAACGTAAAAGGGCCATGTGAAAAAAAAACAAACCTATTTTTCTTTCCTATTACTAAAACATTGCAACAATATTGCAAAGAAAATTGCATTCAAAAAAGATAATTAAATAACTCCTGGCCGAACATTTTATGTTCACGAAACTTTTCTTTTACGACTTCGAGTAGGTCTTACAGCATGGCAACAAGCCAAGAACGGAATGCTGTACTGGTGAAATATATTATTAAGTATGCACATGTCTATGTATTTGTCATTAACTTAAAAATATTGTATATCCTCTGGATATTCTCTTACACGATGCGAAATTCTAACTTATTAGATTATTGTGTGTTTTTTCACACATGACAAACCATAATTTATAAACGAGCAGGAAAGGAATGTCTTATTTAATTATATAGGTGAATTAACCTTAAAGTTATGATAACGGAACCACGTCCCGGCCCGCTTGTATTCAACTTTATTGCCAACTACTAACCTGTGTGTCTAAAAAAGTTATGAATGAAATTTTACAAGCACATTGCTCTAAAATCCCACTATTTTAGATTTCAAAACCAAAATCTCCACAAAAAGAAATCCAATATAATGCCTCAAGCGTTAGGTTACTTTAAAAGCATTCTTAAGTCACCAAAGATCTCACGATTACTGGCCTTCAATGGTTGTGCACACAAGTGCACTAAGCGCGGGACTAGTGTTGTTTCTTATGATATAAAAGCCGGGATTAAGATTACAAAGCCGGGATAGTCCAGGTTCAAAATGTAGCAAATTAGCGTGACGGTGGGCAATGTAAATATTCCATATTGGAATAGTGGTTAGAATAGAATAGAATATTTTTTATTGTACACCACAAAAATAACAGATATAAATGTAGAAATTTTACAAATAGGGCGATACAATGGGCGGTCTTATCGCTAAAAGCGATCTTTTACAGACAACCTTTGGATGGATTAAAGGGAGGAGAGACAATACTGTAGGTAGTCAGTGGTGCACCAGTTATATATACAATACATACATACCATACGTATATATACATATATATATATATACAATAATAAACATGAAACAGAGGCAGGGAACTTTATGTAATTTTTTAACCAGAATTTTAAAAGAGGACAATGATTGAGCACGACTTATCAACACGGGCAAGGCATTCCATAACCGCACTGCTTGAACCGTAAAAGACTTGTCATAAAAACTGGTGGAATGCTTCGGCATCTCTAGTCTCAAGTTTTCCGATGACCTCAGATATATATTATGTGTGTCATGAAGGAACTTGAAACGTTCTTTAAGATAAGAGGGGGTTGTAGGATTGAACAGAATACTGTAGAGTTGAAATAAGATATGAGAATTTCAGCGAAGACGTATGGGAAGCCACTTGAGCTTTGTATGAAATTCAGAAATGTGATCATATTTGCGCAGGCCAAATGTAAATCTTATGCAAAAGTTTTGAAGTCGCTCAAGTTTATCTAGTTGTGCTTCAGTGAGATCGAGATAACTGACATCAGAGTAGTCAAGGATGGGAAGTAAAAGGGATTGTGCAAGCGCAGTTTTAGTGGCAGCTGGAAGAAAGTTCCGCAATCGTCTCAGGAACTTACCAGATGCAAAAATTTTGCGACTTACGTCCTGTAGCTGAGGACCCCAAGAAAGATGTTTGTCGATCCAAACTCCAAGGTTCTCAAAGATTTTTCTTTCATTTACCTTTAATAATATGGTTTAGAAATTCACTTATATTCCAGTCATTCAGATCAGATTATTGGGAGGAAATGGCTAGAGATGGAAATATTACGGCTTGGGTGTTTCATTAAGAGCCTTCCATCATTTAGTTATTTTTGGTGAGTTTAGCAAGAAAATTTCAGTTAGATACAGTAATGCTTAAATTATTCAAATACCGTGCATGCAACCTGCAGGCAATAAGTAGTTTGCGTAATGGAACCGTTGCATGCATGCCAGATGCCATTACATTACATTAAATTGATATGCAGCCTATAGACACGCAAAAACAAAACGTTAAGCAAAATGGAAGCAATTCTTAGAGAAACATTAAAAAGTCTAAAACCCAACAAAACAGTAAAGAAAGAGTATTTAGATAACAAAAGACGTTTACGGTGATAATATTCCGCGCTCATTTAAAACATATGACATCTTCAATTTTTTTTTGTGAAAAATATTGATTTCTTCAATTGTCCAATGAGTAAGTTCAAAAACCTCACCCGCTCATCTTTATTAAATGTAACCCATACGTGTACCTTTTCTGAAAAACATTAACTTACTAAGGTCATATTTCTTATTATGTAATCTTTGTCTAAATTTGAGCTTCATTAATGCTCATTAATAAACAACTAATTACTGCTCGTCCTGCTACTAAGTCTCCTAGCGATTACACTTTTTTTTTATCTCTTAAACTTTTATGTCTACCTGTGGACAACGTCGTGGGTTATATTATTATTATTAAAATTGTTTTTTTAAATTAGTTATAAGTTCATATAATGTAAGTGTTTGCTGTTCCTCTCAATAAAAAATAAAAATAAAATTGTAATATTAAAGTCTGTATTGTCACATAAATGAACCCGTCCCGTGAAAACGTAGTGTCCCATTTCCCGCGTCCCGGGAAAAGGGGACGCACCACAGCACTTTTTCATTGAAATAAGACACTGTACCTCCTAAAAGAATATGCCATTTAAAGTTTTCTTAGACTGAATAAGTTGACTTTCAAACATCACTTAGCTTAGGTACCTACTTTTAAGTATTATTGCTGAAAAAGTATTTTAAAATTGAATTTTAACGAGATTTTAATGTTTTTAAACTTTGCTTTTTACTCATTTTGTAACTAATTAGAAAAGTTTTGACGTTACGAAGACGTTAATTACTGTTTTCAGAAATATTTTTTTATGAATCTTGAAGTTATAGTTTTTAAAGCTATGTCGACCATTAACTATGTTTTACTAATTACCAATAACTGAAGTTCACGTTAATCTTCAGTAGTAGGTAACTATTCTCCAAACATTATCTGCGATGATGTACTTTAAAAATAAATGAGTTCGCTTTCGCTTTGCGTGAGCACTATGCTTATGCATAGTGCTCACTGTGAAGTCACGGCATGAACCACCGCTCATTTCGCTCAAGAGAAAATTATTTAGACAAAATACATTTCATAGAGAAAATTCTATCTTTAATTTATGATTATATACTTACCCTATTTTGCCATTAGCGCCCCTTTGATTCATGAAAGCAAACATCGGAGCTCAATGCAAAACACACAGTGATTGAGGGAGCGTATGATTTTTTATCTCCTTTATTTACAGAACAAACTCTTCGCTTTGAGAGCAAATTGGAATAGGGGAAGCCATTTTAGGCCAAAAATGATGTAAAGGATCATCAGACTTGTATGCTCGGGGCGCAAAAAGATGTTAATGGTACGGTCAGCAACGAAAGTCGGTTAAAAAAACTTAATTATCCTACTTTAATGTGAAAGTTTGTAAGTTTGTTACTCAATCACGCAAAAAACGGCTGAACGGATTTCGATGCAATTTAGCACACAGGTACACTTGGGTTAGGACATTCTTCTTTGCCCTCGCCTCTTCCCGTTATGCAGAGTCACCTTTCTTAATCTTTCGGCGACATTCACTTCGCTGGTAAGCATGTGTAAGGCCAAGCTCTTGCATGTCCTTCCGGACATTTTTTACCCCGGTAGTTTGCGGTCTACCTCTGTAAACAGAGGGAGAGGTAGACCGCAAACTTGGATCTTTGACAGTCGTTACGAGTCGTCAGAAGCCCGAAACTCTTACTCTTACTCTCTGGGTATCGTACTATCCAGTAACTGGGTTGTGGAGGTCAGATAGGCAGTCGCTCCATGCAAAATACTGGTATTCAGCTGCATCCGGTTAGACTGGAAGCCGACCCCAAATTAGTTGGGAAAAGGCTAGGCAGATGATGATGACACATAAACCTTCCAGAATAAATTATCAAAATAATGATGAAAACCGCATCAAAATCCGTTGCGTAATTTAGAAGAACAACGGGGTCATACAGACAATTTGACACCCAAGAGCTCGATAAAGATGGAAATAACTCAAAGGTTCTTTGGGAAACTATAAAACGAATCACAAATACACAAAAACAACAACATGCATCTACACAACTACTTTCACACTCTGACACTCCTTTTCAGCCCTTTTTTTTTTTTTTTTTTTTTGTTTCGGGGTGGAAAATCCTCATGGATGTCCTCCGCCCTGGGGCGGGCGGAGGGGTCTGTCAGACTCTTACTGACTAAAAACCACCCCGGTGTTCCATCTCACACCTACGCCGAGGGTCGCGGGAACTTACGATCCTTCCGCAACCCCCGGCTGGTGCCGGCCCGCCACGGCAGGCCTCTCCTCGTGTCGAGGGGGGGAGTGAGGTGTTTGACTCCCCCCGCGACGTCTAAGAGGGGCGCGCGTGGAACACTACGCGCCGCCACCTCGGGTCCGATGTATGGGGGGCGACGGACGTCCCCGAGTCCATCGCCCCTGGACCCATTTAGGGGGGCTGGAAGAGGGCGTTGTCCGCCCTCCGCCGACGCCCAGTGCGCCTGCTGCGGGCTGGGTGAGAGGATGTGATCTCCCTCTCCCTTTCCGCAGCCTCCTTCTGCGAGATGACTGTCTCGCAGAAGGAAACCACCGCGTCCCAGGACTCCTCGCTGCCGACCATCGAATTAACGACAGCCGGCAGCGACAGGTCACTGCCTACTCTAGAGATGAGGGCACGGCGCGGCTCCTCCCAAGCGGCACACTCTGCCAGCGTATGCCGCGCCGTGTCCTCCCGACAGTCGACGCAGTGGTGACACCGGGCGTCTGGCTCCCTGGTTATGCGACACAGGTACTTCCCGAAGCAACCATGCCCCGAGAGCACCTGCGTCACCCGAAACGACAAGGAGCCGTGCCTCCTCCCGAGCCAAAGGTCGAGCACCGGCCGGACCGCCTCGATGGTGCCGAGGCCGGCGGTAGGGCGTGAGAGCCTGTCCCGCCATTCCGCCACCAGGACCTCGCGAAGCAGCAACCGACGCTGCTCCATTAGTCGCTGCATCGGTCGCTCACCTCGCGCCTGCATTTCCTCGCGCCACCGATACAATGACGCGAGTAATTTCGCCTCCAGGTCCCAGGGCGGGGATCCGGCCAGTGCACAAGCCGCCTCGTAGGAGATCGTGCGATACCCCCTGATGACTCTGACGGCCATCGCTCTCTGTGGCCTCCGCAGAACAGCAATGCTACCGGCCGTCAGGTCAGCCGCCCAGATCGGAGCCCCGTACAGGGCCATCGATCGCACGATCCCCACGTAGAGTCGCCTACAGGCGGCGCTCGGGCCCCCCAGATTGGGAAGCAGCGTTGACAGCGCCCCAGCCGCGCCCATCAACTTGGGCACCAGCCGCCGGAAGTGGGGTCCGAAGTCCCACCGGCTGTCGAGCACCAATCCCAGGTACTTCATGGTAGACTCGACAGCGATCCGGGCCCCCCCGACCACTATGTGTGATCCGGGTGGCGGCGCCCGCCGGGGACCATGGAACACCATGGCCTCCGACTTGTTGAGGGCCACGTCCAGGCCGTCCTTTTCAGCCCTACAGCAAGCTTAATAAATTCTTTGCTGACATAGGTAAAAAACTCGCAGATAATATAATAGTAGCAACGACCACACTTCACCCACTTCACCTTGCTCCCACACTACTTTTTCTTCATCTTCAGTTGTATTGGATAACACGGATATTGATGAAGTCAAATCTGTAATTGAGTCCCTTAGAATCATTGCAGCCACTGAGTGGAATAGTATCTCTTCTGCGGTACTTAAGAGATACTATAACATTCTAGCGCTAGTTCTAAACCATATATTTAACCTTTGTTTTAAGACTGCTATATTTCCGTCAGCTTTAAAAAGTCTATTATGCACCCTCTTTTTAAGGGTGGAGATGGAAACTTTTTTAATAACTATGGCCCTATAGCGGTACTACCTGCCCTTTCGAAGGTTCTTGAGTGCCTAATTAATAAGAGATTGGTAGGTTTTTTCGATAAAACATATTTGTTTTCTTCTCAGCAATTCGGGTTCCGGAAGAACAAGTCAACTTGTGATGCAGTTCATGAAGTAACGAATTTTATAGTAGAGAAAATCAACAATCGCAAAAAAGTGCTTACAGTGTTTCTTGATCTCACTAAAGCCTTCGACACCGTTCCCATTTCTACCCTTGAGAGAGCGGACGTCAGAGGTCTGCAGCTTGATCTTTTTGGAAGCTATCTAACAAATAGACTCCAAATGGTGAAAATTAGTGACCATTTCAGCGATGAGATTCCGATTTATGACGGTGTGCTACAGGGCAGTATACTCGGTTCTACGCTGTTTCTCATCTTTTTAAATGACCTCTGTAATCTCAACTTCACAAACACAAAAATTGTTTCGTTTGCTGATGATACATCTCTTACCTTTTTCGCTAACTCGTGGTGAGAACATCAGATTATTGCACAAAATGGTTTAATTCTGCCTTTAACTGGCTTCGATCCCACGCTCTAACACTTAACACATCTAAGACGAAACTGATGACGTTCTCTATGTCGCTGTCACTCCTGTAACGGTACACGTTTACACATTTATCAATGTCTATCCACACAGTTGATAATATTAGGTACCTAGGTGTAACTTTAGATCGATACCTGAATCATGAAACACATATTAACTTGGCAACAGGAAGGGTCAGAAAACTAATACATGTCGGAAAAACGTTAGGCGTCGTTTGACTAATCGGGACGCCAGCGTCACCAAGCAGCGCTCGATAGAGTCTACAACATAACTCTCGTCGACTGGTTATCGGAGTTGAGCAGAGTTGGTCGGTGGTTGTCGATTTCAATGTACTCTGTACTGTCGAGCAGTGAACACGTTTAGAAACTGTCCCGCGTTCCGTATAGTTGTGTTGTGTACCTACAGTGTGTGAATTGCTAGTGTGATTAATTTGATCGTGAATTATAATTTGATTTGAACTGCAAACGGTTTTTCTGTTGCGCAATAACCAACACTACCCATAGTACGCCCACAGTATAGTTAAAACATGGCTGTCGATAACTAGAGAGATGTACCTTCTCCGTCATTATACAATATAAAATTCGAGGCAAAATATCATCCACTAATCTGGCAATTGCTATTGGTAAAATCCTACAAGTCTCTACACAATTTCATACAATATTGCATACTCCAGATGTTCTCATAATTCAAATTTGTTCCGTATCTAGGCTGATTACTCGTACGCACGTAAACTGGGCTGAAGGGGCGGACCTCAATGCCCCTCATTACGGACGCGCTGTCCCTCGCAATATTCACATGGTCATACAAGGGTACCTACTTTATTTATTCACAAGGTTCGGTTGGACAAACAATTTTTTATACCTAGGTAAACAAGCGTTTAATGACTTTCCGAACTAACGTATCAGCAACCGTTTCGGTTAATTTGATCATAATGCAGGGTTCAGTATCTCAACATGTTACATTTTTGGAAAACTGCCCCACGTCAGAAGTGTTAGTCGTTTTATTATACACTATTAGTGCCCCGCGACTTCGTTCGCATGGAAGTCGTAAGATACAAAATATACCACAAACAATAACAGGCACATTTTAATAAATCTCCCTCGTCCACCAACCCGCCGCGTTGCATCGCCCGTCCGAGCTATTACTTCGTTTTTGCTTAGTGTTCTTTGTGACTTTTTTCTTTTTGCTCGGCTCCTAAGGGTCGTAGCGTGATGTTAAATAGCCTATAATTATCCTCGAGACTTGGGCTACCAAATGCAAAAAGAATATTTCAAATCCGACTTTTTGTTCACAATTTCATGGGTTTTAATTTTTTTGCGCGGAACCCTAATTATTTTTCTAAAATGAAAGTAAGCTAAAATACTTACCGTAACATCAGCTATCTGTTAGTGAAAGTCTCGTCAAAATTGGTCCAGCCGTTTCGGAGATTAGCCGGAAAAAACAAACAGACAGACAAAAAATTTTAAAATTGCTTTTTTGTTATAAGTATCGTATACACGTTCTTAAGCATTTAATAAAAAGTTGTTATTTTGACATCACAAACAGACAGTTCAATTTTATTTATTTGTATAGATATATACTACCTACCAACCCCAGCTAAGCAGAATTTTTACGTTTTGACAAAATATCGAGATTTCTTACGTAAGTTTAATATTATACAGTTTAATATGTACATACATAGAATACAGTAATGTATAATCTGGTGTACAATAAAGTTTATATAAATAAATAACCCCTTTTGGAATAAATTCTTTAATTGATGGTGAAAACGATGCATCAAATACCGTTCTGTAGCTTAGAAGAACAACGCGGTGACATAGACAGACAGACAGACACGAAAAGAGATTTCAATATAAAATAAGTATAGGATATACAACATGTCCCGGAATCAACGCACAACTTCTTAAGGGTTCATTGTAGTCATCATTATAAACAACTTTTACTATGGGACCAAACCTGAAATCGCGCAAATATAAATCTGCTGTTCCCAACATTTATGTTCGCATAACTCGTCAAAATGTAGGGAACCGCAGATTTTTTTTTCGCGATTTTAGGTTTGATACCATAGTAAAAGTTGTTCATGATGATGAGTACAATGACTTCTTAAGTCATGGTGCGTTCCGTCCGGGGCATGTTGTTGATAGTTTAGAGTACTTACCTATCTATACCTAAGAAAAAAAATGTTTCGTCCTCGATGTTGAAGAGAGTAAGATAAGCGTGAAACCCTTCAATGAAAAGTTTTTATAGTACTTAAAACTGCTATAAAAATATATTTATAGCTTCGATTATAATTAATGTTGTAAGTATTGAAAACGCAAGACTGCAAATAATAAAGCAACAGCAAATCTTATCTAATCCTGATAAATTCAAATTTATAAAATATTTTATTTCACAAATTAACCTACATGGGCACTTATGAAATGTCAGAAGCTAGGTGCACGGTTCCAATTGGTCGTTTCCTATGGAGAAGAGCCGGCAAGAAACTCCACGTATTTAATAGACATTCTTCCTTGTATTTTTAGTTCGAAATCGTGACAGAAAATAGCCGACATAAACTGATTATTTTCCTATGGTACACTGGGCCGCAAAGAAAGCGGGTCGGTTATAAAAAATGCGATAACTTTTAAAATATTTGAGCAATCCTTTTAAAATAAAAACTAAAGAAAAGTTAATTTTATTACAAATATAGGACGGAGTAAAACCTTTTTATTTATTGTTGGTGATTGTATTAATATCCATTAATAAAACTAAACTTTATTTTTTTTTAATTTGAACAACTTTGAAACCATTTGTTTTACCTTTGTTTCTGTTTATAAATATGGCATTTCTTGTGCAGCTATTCATTACAAATTCAATTAAAAACATGCCACTAACCCCTAACGAGTGTACCAGAATACTGACAATGCTTGAAGGCGGGCGCAGTCAGCGTTATAGAGCGAGAACTGTTGGTGTGTCGCTATCAACCGTTCAAAGAGTGCTCCAGCTATTTGAAGAGACAGGATCCAATGTTCGCAGACTAGGAACAACCGAACTCAGACTAGGAAGAACCGAGTTGAGAAATCGATGTCAAACGGCTGTGGAAGTCAATAATCACTTTCTACGTGTTGGAGGGAGCAATCCGAACACGCGTACAGTGAGGCGGCGTCTTGCTGAATCAAAGTTGAAGCCATGTAGACCTGCAAATGGTCCAAAACTCGAAAGGCAGCCTTGAAACTCAAGGCTGAGTTACGCTAGAGAACACATGAATTGTACTCTGGGTGACTTGGTTAAGAGTAATGTTTTTAGACGAATCGAGGTTCACGCACGATGGGAGACAAAGAGTCTACAGAAGACCAGGAGAGCGCTATGACTAAGCTTGCTTTAAAGAGAAAGTGCCATACGGCGGAGGCTCCATCAACTCAGCATATCGCAGTCCACTGCTGGACATAGGCCTCTCCCAGTCTGCGCCACAATACCCTGTCCTCCGCCTTCCACATCCAGTCTGTCCCAGCCACCTTTTTAAGGTCGTCGGTCCATCTAGCTGGGGGGCGTCCCACACTACGCTTGCCGATGCGTGGTCTCCACTCCAGGACTCGTCTGCTCCACCGGCCATCGGTCCCTCGACAAACATGGCCAGCCCACTGCCACTTTAGTTTGCTTACTGTGCAGGCTATGTCGGTTACTCCGGTTCTTTTCTGGATAACTTCATTCCTGATTTTATCCACCAAAGAAACTCCAAACATAGTCCACTCCATAGAGCGCTGAGCGACGTTGAATTTGTGGACCAGCCCAACTCTCTGTGTCTACATTTCGGCACCGTATGTCATAACGGGCAGGATGCACTGGTTGAAGACCTTAGTGTTCAAACATTGCGGGATAGGTAACGAGAAGACTTGACGAAGTTTTCCAAACGCTGCCCAACCCAACTAGATCCTTCTGTCGGCTTCTTTCTCAAAGTTGTGTTTACCGAGCTGGATGATTTGCCCTAGATAGATATACTCCTTCACAACTTCAAGACCCTTTGATGTGGATTGGTCTCGGCAAGACGTGTGACTTGTACATGACTTTCGTCTTGTCTAAATTCATGCCGAGGCCAACCCGACGAAAGGCTCTATTTCTAGGCAGCGTCTCTGTCATTATGACGATGTCATCGGCAAAGCGAAGGTGTGAGATGTACTCGCCGTTCACGTTAATACCCTGCCCAGTCCAGTCCAGCGTCTTGAAGACATCCTCCAACGCATTGGTAAACAGTTTCGGGGATATCACATCCCCCGTCTCACCCCTCTGAGCAGTTGGATGGGCTGGTTTTCTGATCCTGGATCTGGACAGTCATCCTGGCAGCGTCATACAGACATCTCAACACTTCAATGTAGCGCCAATCAATTTGACATCGTTTCGCAGAGGCCAGAACTGCCCATATTTCGATTTATTCGAGTCGAAGGCTTTCTCGTAGTCCACAAATGCCATACACAGCGGCTGGTTGTACTCTTCGGTCTTCTGTACAATTTGCCGGATAGTATGGATGTGGTCTACGGTACTGAAGTCTTTTCGAAAGCCGGCTTGTTCTGGTGGCTGGAACTCGTCAAGTCTCCTAGCGAGACGGTTCGTGACGGCCCTCGAGAACAGCTTGTATACGTGGCTCAGAAGTGAGATGGCCGATCCTTCAGTAGGATTTTGCCACCTTTTAAGAAAATCAGGACCACCGGGCCTCTGCGCCACGCCTCGGACGTTGTACCCTCTTGGATGACGGAGTTGAAGAGACTCGCTAGCTCTTTCAGAACTCGAGCCCCGCCCGCTTTAAGGAGTTCTGTCGTTATGTCGTCATCACCAGGTGTCTTGTTGTTTTTGAGCTACTCAAGAGCCGCCCTAATCTCGCACTGGTCGACATCCGGGATGTCCTCCGTGTAGTGGTGCATTAATCTGTACTATGTCCCGCTGGTTTCGCCGTCTGCGTTGAGTCTAAGTGCCCGTAAAATTTCTCGACTTCCTGGAGTATCTCGGACTTCGAAGTCACGATTCTGCCATCCGCAATTCTTAGTTTCATCAGATGGGACCTCCCTAAGTGCGAAGCGAACACTTTTGACCCTCGGTTGTGCTCAATCGCGACCTTAATGTCGCGGGTGTTGGAGCACTGAAAGTGGCGTCGCGTCAGCTTTCTAATTTTTAGGTTTAAGGCCCTCTTATCTGACGAACACGGCTGCGTGGATGGCAACTCTCGTCTTTCCCTCATAAGTCCGAGAGTCTCCGAGGAAAGTTTGGACACCCTACTTTTTCGCTACGACGGGAAATGTCTGCGGGACACGTCACGTAGTGCTTTAGCCACCTCGTCAGCTCTCTCGTCAACAGTGCCTGTGTTTCCAGCAGGGCGAATCGATTTTGAAGTTCCAGTTGGAACTTTTCGGATCCTAGAGCGGCCTGGAGCTGCGTAGGTCGGAGGGTAGGCCTCATCATGTGGGTTCTCTCAGATCGAAAATTGATATTTAGAGTGCCTCGGACAAGCCTGTGATTACTTCCAGTATTAAACCTTCTAATCGTGGAGGCATTTGTGCTTCTTATCCGTCATGATAAAGCCTATCTCGTTCCTAGTCACGTAATTGGGGCTCTGCCAGGTCCACTTTATATGGGGTTTCTTTTCGTATACCAAATTCATCAAGAAAAGCCCCTGGGACTCCAAAAAGTTGACTAGCATTTGCCCCCTGTGATTCCTGCGCCCCAAGCCGAACGGTCCGACTTTCGATTTGCCACGTTCTTGTACTCCCATTTTGGCATTGAAGTCCCCCATAATGACGCTATAATGGGCCTTTGTCGTACTGTGCATTGCCTTTTCAATATCCTCGTACATGACCTCAACTGTCTCGTCAGAGCATGTCGAAGTCGGTGCATATACCTGTATCACTTTCAGGTAGTATCTGTCAGTGAGTTTCAGTTCAAGGTACGCTAAGTGTCGACACTACTGATTTCCACAACTCTACAAGCGAGTTCCTTATTGACCAGGAAGCTGACACCGCCTTGGGAAGCTGATCACCCTCGCGGAAGTAGAATAGGTGGCCTGACTCCAGGGTTAACATGTCGTCCCCCTGTCTTCGCAGTTCAGATAACCCCAGTGTATGCCATTTAATGCGACCTAACTCTATCTCAAGTTCGGCGAGGTGATGGTCCAGCCTCATCGAACGTCCATTGTACGTAGCCAAAAGTAGTCGTCGTTGGTAACCTGCCGTAACCCAGGGATTCTTCGCACCCCCCGTCCCGACGTTACCGTGACTGCTACCTTCACCAGGAATAGCGGGACCACCGGGATACTGGGGGCCGTTGTTTTGGCACATTAATCATGGGGTTTTATTAAGTTTATGCCCGTAGTCACCACGCTGGGCAAGTGGGTTGGTGACTGCAGAGCCAAACCTTTCGCAACGGTAACGCTGCTGCCCGTCATCGCTCTGGAGAATTTAGGTTGGCTTGTTGGATGGTTATTATACTGCCATCGGTCGGTCGCTAGCGCCTCATCCATCAGTGGCAGGGTATACCGTGTGCAGGTGAGGTTGACATTTGGGGAGTCCGGTTGTTGTGTGCTCCCCCTTACACCCCATACTTACCTCCATACACGTGCGGGTTAGAATTTCTTCCGAAACCCGCACCGTGCTGGTGGTGATAGAAAATGGCACTTTAACTGCAGAAAGATACGTGAATGCAATCTTAAATGATTATTTTAGCCCATTTTTAGGAAACATGGGCGAGAACGCCATCTTTATGCAAGATAACGCTCATCCCCATACAGCACGGATAGTGTTGGACTAACATGGAGTGGCCAGCATGCAGCCCAGACTTGAACCCCATCGAGCATGCCTGGGACGAACTGGGACGACGTGTGCGCCAGCGAAATTCCCCTCCAATAACGCTTCGTGAACTGAAAGAAGCACTGTTAAAGGAATGGGAGAATATTCCTCAGCATCGGCTCATAAATCTGGTGGAAAGCATGCCAAACCGTATAACAGCTGTATTAACAGCTCGTGGTGACAATACAAAATAATTAAATGTGTATAAATTGCATATTTGATACCGTAGCATATTTTTCGAAATCTAGTGAAAATGCTCATCTTTACTTAACTTACTTTTATTCAAAATAAGCTTCATAATCTTAAACTTTTATGACATTGATTTAAGCACTATAAAATTGTCTATAATAGAGTCTTTATTTCATAAAGCTAGCTCCAATATTTTGGAAGTTATTGAAGTTTTTGTTACCGATCTGCTTTTTTTGCGGCCCAGTGTAGTATACGCATCGTGGGTCGGCATACCCGCCATCTCCAGATATTAAAGGATTTGGTCGGAAAAACGCAGCCTAAGGGATTCGCGTTGTTGTTACTATATTTATGCCAATGTGGCGGATGTAATGGAAAATAAATAGAAATAGGGATATTATTATCTTAATTATGTTTGTTTTGGATGTAAGTATTATATTGGGGACTATGTAAAAAGGGCAAGCTTTTTTTGTAAACAGGTTAGGGCTATTCCGTACCTACCTACTGGTATTAAAAAAAGAAAGTTATGTGATACCTACTAAATTTATGTAAGATCATTTATAATACAGTCTTCATATAAATTAACGAGCAAGTACTAAACATTAAAGAATGGATTCTCATAAGCAGTGATAGGAATAGGTAGTGCTAATTTGCCTAAACTTCGAGGAAGGAAGTAACATGGAGTAGATTAAGTTACCTAACCCTTAAGTCCGATAAAAAATTCGTGGTTTTTAAATCCCGGGATTTAAATGTCATTAAAATTATTCCGGGATTTAAGAGGAGGTATTATCCACTCTATGTTACTTCCTTCCTCGAAGTTTAGGCAAATTAGCACTACCTATTCCTATCACTGCTCATAAGTCTTTCTCTTCAATCGTAGTGTCGTAGTGTGGAGTTCACAAGCAAAGTATGTACTTCATTTACGTCTTATTTAAAAAATGTAAACCTAGCTATTAACTATAGACTATAAGGAAATGTAAAGCTCTGTTTTTGGCAACAATAAACATTTTTTTTTTGAAGTCTTTGATATATCTCGAGACCCTGGGGTCCCGGACCTTTGGAAAGCGTACGAGGGGCCGAAGCCAACTCGCAGAGGCCCGTTAAACGTTTTTAATTATATGAGGCACCAACCGACGATTATCCCTGTATGTACTATGCAGGTGCACCCAAAGACAACCCCCGGTTAGTGTAGGACTATTGCAGGATATGAAAACGAAGATATTGGACTATGGGTTTGAGTGGCTAAAGTGTACCTAGAACTACGGAAGGACTATGGCCCCTACCTGATCAATGTTTTATAAATACACGGATAAAATGGCAGGGGGTAACTTGCACACTCAATAATGGGCCCCCAAAAACGGTCGCTAGCACATAGTGTCGTAGCGACAAGGGGCCAACATGTCCTGAGGTGCTTATGAGAAGTGGGGAGATATTCCACAGCTATCAGGACAATCCCGGAAGTACAGTCAAGATCCTTACCAGCATCTTACTGGATTACTTTCTTCCTCCGAGCACGTTTGCTCTTGCGAATCTCCACTCAAACCGATCAATAAAGGCAAGAATGAGGTGGGTGCTCTGTTCCTCGTCAGTTTTCACTCCGGCCAGTCAATAAAGGCAAGCCAGAGATGAGGGACAAGACTTCTCCCGGGAGATAGGGGCCGTGGGGTCGCTACTGCCCAACACTTCGCCACATGCTGCCCTGCGGGTTCATATATCTCTGTTGGTCTGGCTCGTCACCCTAACCCTTATTATTATTATTTTCTTTATTTCAGTAAATACCTACATATAAATTATATTTTTAAATATTAGAACATTAAAAGTATAAAAACATTTAAAAATATAAAGAGTAGTAGCCCACCGGTATCGCGAACAGGGTCCAAGCTACCGGCGGTCAGGGCTCCAGAGAGAGGAACCTCCTAACAATACGAGCCGTGTCCAGAAGTTACTTATTATTGTTATTAATCCTTTTCTGCCGAAGTGTTGACGTTGATACCAGAGGATCAGAAAACAAGCAACTCATTTACTAGCACGAGAGCAGGTTTAGAAGCGTCTTTTGTGATCCGATTTTCTTTTACATTACAAAAATATCTATGTTGTCAAACTGCTAAATATTGGTGAAAAAAGCATATAGTATATAGTATAGCTTAGCGCAGTTACACACCTTTCGATATTTACCTATGTGACGGATATTCGGCGTGCTTATTCGGCATAATTGTAATGCTTTTTAAACTACTTACTTACAACATATCAGGCCACTGGTGGACTAAGGGGGGAGCGACAGGTGCGGTCCACCCAAGGCCCCCGGTCCTGGGGGGCCTCCAAAACTCGAGAAATCAAATCCTAAACAAGGCAAAAATATGTTCAGTAAGTAAAAGGCAGTTAGGAACCCATCTGCCTTCAAAACAACAGTGCACAGGCATCTTCTGAGCACACTGGTTCCATCATAGACCTCATCCATCGCTTTTCATCAGGCGTGATCGAGGTCAAGAGCAGGTCCATTCAGCAATAAAAAATAAATAAAAAAAGTTTCTAGTTGGGGGGCCCCCTACACATGCTAAATATAAACGTAGGGTGCTAAAAGTTTCGTGCTCAATAGTTTAAAGAAAACCTAACCTTTTTGAAGCAGGGTGGTGAATATTTCGACGTTTATTCCGGGACGACAAAACTAAATAGGGGCCCCCATATACATTTGCCGCCCCGGGCCCTCGACAGGCTTAGTCTGCCACTGCATCAACCCAAAATTGGTTCGCGTAATTGGCGTTGTAAATTATACACTCGTAATTTTCAGCAGGTGTTGCTACGTTTAGTTATTCATCTTTGCACGGCACGTCTTTTCACACAGTACTAGTGATAAGCCAACAGAAGACAGAAGATAATTAATTATACAGGTTGTTTCCCAAACACGAAGTCTTTTCATTAAAAAATATTCCCAGATTGTTCAATGAATACTAATGATTTCGTTACGTTACTGTTTCGTTAATGTTGCCAGTTTTGCTAGTAAAATTAACAAGCTCAGGGATATTACTGTATATTTATATTCCCCGATCACGTTTCATCCATCATCTATATCAAACAAAATTGGCTAAAGTAGAGGTCGCAGAGATATATTTTTGCGGTAGAACGTCACAATGTTGTGTATTTTTTAAGTATGCTAATGAAGGAAGGTTATGTCCCTTATGATAAAGTTTCCACCTGGTACAGGATATTGTTTTCCAGTAGTTTTAGGCTGAACAATGTCTAAGTATAACATTTTCTAGTTATTGACCAACAAAACAAATAATAAAGGCTTACCACAAAAACTTAGACACTTGTTCAACGCGTGTATGTCAGTCTTACGTCAAACTCCATACAAGAATGTCTAGCTTAATAGTTGTACAGGCTAAACAACTGATAAATATGGTGTTGTGGCTAAGTAAGATAATTCTTTGTAAATTTAAAATGAGAGAAAGCTCTACTACATAAGCAGAGAGTTGAAAGTGAAAAACATATATAAAAGAAAAACCGTGTCAGTGTATCGATAACCCATGGCACACAGCGTCCTTGAACCGAAAGTAGTAACCCATAATGACATACCTGACATCACACACTAGTACCTATCTACAATCAAAAAATTACCACAAACAAATACACGACAATTTATTGTAAGTAAACGGTACCAACCTAACAATTATATATAATACTGCTTTTGAAAATTGATGGCACGGCCTTGTTATAAGCGACCTCTCAGTATTGTGTACAACCATTAATAATTTGGGCCACACCATTAGGCCATTGGGGGCTCAGCGAACTTCATAATAAATCATCATTTTTCACCACACCCTGTATAAGTAGGGCTGTCAGTCTAGGAAAATTAGTATTGACATGCCTCGTAAAGGAGGATTGATAATTGAGTGGATTTCGAGGAAAGATAAAATTAGCGGAGTGTTTATTTAAATAAATCTGTTTGAAAAATCTAATTAGGTACTTTTTCCACTTTTCCTGTACTTTTAATGACTTATCTTCTACTGTCGGATATTTATTAGCTCTGGCAACTTTTAAGTGTGACAGCTGCTAATAATTTCAGGAAAGTTTTAAGAATTAATTAAAAATGGTGTCGTGAAATTGCGCCATAAAACCCCGTACTTAACTTGCCTTTTTAATAAAGCCTACCCCGGTATCTGATATTACAATCTAATTATTATTTTTAAACGTACAAAGCAGTTTGTAACATATTTTTCATACAATAACGAATTGATATTATTAGCAACAATTTACTGAGCCATTTACAAGAAACGAAAGAATAAAAAACAACAAGAAAGTTTTTGTTTTAGTTCCCTAAAAGCGTGGCTAATTGTAACAGGAACCAGCTAAATGAAAGCGCTGCACGCGATGTCCCTGAAAATGTATCAAATTCATTTATTAATTTTGTGAACATAGCGTAAAAATTATACCTAGAGATGTTATATAAAAAATGTTGGTCCATACTATGTCCCGCCAGAAGGCATACAAAACAGCTTAGGTAATCGAATGTCACATTAACAAAATAAAAACAAAAAATAAAGTCAGTACGTAAGTAGATGTCACAATGTCATGCCAAACACAAATATATTTTTTTTGTTTTTATAAAAATATTTAAAAATTTAAATATGTAATATGTATAGAAAATGAAATAAAGAAAAATAATAATCTTCTATACAAATAAATAAAATTGAAGTGTCTGTTTGTAATGCCAAAATAACAACTTTTTACTAAATGCATAAGAAAGTATATACGGTACGGTACTTATAATAAAAAAGCAATTTTTAAAATTTTTGTTTGTCTGTCTGTTTGTTCCAGCTAATCTCCGAAACGGCTGAACCGATTTTGACGGGACTTTCACTGGCAGATAGCTGTTGTTACGGGGAGTAATTTAAACTCCTTTAATTTCAGAAAAAAAAGTAGGTTTCCGCGCAAAAAAATGAAAGCCCATGAAATTGTGAAGAAAAAGTCGGAGTTGAAAAATTATATTTCCATTAGGTAGCCCAATGCTCGATGATGGTTAGAGGCTATCTAACATCACACTACGATCCTTTGGAGTCGTAAAAAGAGTCAAAATGTAAAAAATCAGAAATAGCTAAGCTAAGCAAAAACGAAGTGATAGTAATAAGTAACAGTAGTAGTAACAGTGCGAGAGGACGATGCAACGCGGCGGGTCGGGGGACGAGGGAGTTTTAATAAAATGTGGCTGTTATTTTAGTATATTTTGTATATTACGACTTCCACGCGAACGAAGTCGCGGGGCACAGCTAGTATGTCAATAAATTAAGACGGCACATAAACAAATAGGTAGTATCGCGACTAATGTTGGTATAGTCGACCTCATAAAACGTCAAGGTTTGTATATCTTTTATTTTAAGACCAATGTTACGGGTTTTTACCTTAGTAAATTGTACTGAGAGTTTTTGCCAAAAGTGATAAACCAATTACACCGTCGACTATACTGTCCGAATATTTCTACAAACGAAACCTTGCTTGAAATATATTTCATATAGAAACTTCCTTGTGGCTATTAAAATCACGGATCAATACAGTTTCAGTATAAAGTATAAAATTCAGAGTGTGTGTTTAGGCTTCTTCTGGGTAAGCTCGCTCCATCGTCAACTTTGTCTCTGTCATCTCTGACCTAGACTAGAGTCAAGAGCAAACCTATCTTAAATAAAAAAAATAAAAATTAATTTTGAAGTAAGGTTCAACTTGCATTAAGGCATACTAGAGACCGATTGAAAACAATTGCTGAACTTCATTCACTCTTTTTGTTTACATTTTGCATATTTGAATATTTGTTAAGCGGATTTTTAGTAATACAACTTTATACAAGGTGTAACATAAATAACGCACAACCTCTTAAGGGGTCATTTTACTCACCATTATGAACAACTTTTACTATGGGACCAAATCTGAAATCGCGAAAAAAATCAGCTGCTCCCTACATTTATGTTCGCATAACTCGTCAAAATGTAGGGAACAGCTGATTTTTTTCGCGATTTCAGATTTGGTCCCATAGTAAAAGTTGTTCATAATGATGACTTTTCTATGAAACAGTAGATTGTTGATTGATTGTTTTTTTCAATAACAGACGAAAAATTTCAACGCTAGGGGGTCTAGAATCATAATGCTGAATTCATGGTTACAATTTACACGTCGATACCCCTGCCACCCTGTAAACTTATTAATTAAAACTTCATCGGTTTAATTTATGATAGAAATAAGAATTGAAAAGAGATTTTATTTTGAGGTTATCGTCAAATTAAACCACAAAAACAAGTCATTCATACATTGATATAGACAGTCTATTCAAACATTTGAAACTACAGCAAGCTTAGAGAAGCAACAAGGGAATCAGGTTACTGCACACCTAAACGCTCGACTAACACTCCACTCCCGATGCATTACCTAACCATTAGATGCTCATGTGCCTGCTATCGAGTACCGTTTCGTCTTGTATTGATCGGTTCTTGGCTTACAAACGTAATGGTTTACTGGAATGAAAACTGAGTTTAAATCGAACGAGTTTCTTTTGCAAAACAGAGGGGCAATTCCCGTAATTTTAAGAACGTTCACAGTCTGAAGCCCAATTTCCGTAACTATCTAGTCGCGATCTCATCTCAGCGACAACCAAATGTCAAAGTCGCGATCTCATCTCAGCGACAACCAAATGTCAAAAATGTAGGGAAATTATAAATATTTTTGACATATTGAAACTGAGATCAGACTGTGAATGTTCTTAAAATTACGAGAATTGCCCCTCAGATCTCAGTCTCAATATGTCAAAAATACCTGTAATTTCCCTACATTTTTGACAAGTTTAGTTTATGCCGAATAAACAGCATTCAGTTATTTTAAATAGTATGAGAAATAAATGGACAAACGTGACGTTCTAATTTCATGAGACACATTTTTCAAGACCGCACTACGTTGGTATAGCATATTTACGGTAATAGTGACGGGAAATATTTTATATTAAAACATCGATATTCAAAAATCAACTAGATTTAATGATCTTTTGATATCAGTAGAAACCTTTTGTCTCTGACTGAATTTTAATTAATAGGAAATAATCACTACATGAGATCTTTAAGCGTAAAATAGTGCTTAACTTAATATGAAGATTTCGCGCTGTTATGTAAAACAACTAGCGGTTTTGTAAAACAGCGGTTTCTACAATCCATCTGCGACATATACAGCACTAAGCAAGACAGAGCACGCGGCGGCGCGGCCACCACACAGTGCGGCATGAAGGTCCGTGTCATTGCCACACATACCACAAAATATTATACTTCTGTGCGTCATGAACATTATTTTGCCATGCATTTTTTTTAACAAAATAAGTTCTATTTTAAAACATATCCACATTCATACATTTGTCTCTTTTATACTCATGGAATGTTTTATAGAAACCCGCACCGTACCACTGTGAGAACTGCGATTTTAGGCGCCGCAACCTGGTAAGGGCTGCGATTTTAGGCACCGCAACCTGGTAAGGGCTGCGATTTTAGGCGCCGCAACCTGGTAAGGGCTGCGATTTTAGGCGCCGCAACCTGGTAAGGGCTGCGATTTTAGGCGCCGCAACCTGGTAAGGGCTGCGATTTTAGGCGTCGCAACCTGGTGGGGGCTGCGATTTTAGGCGCCGCAACCTGGTAAAGGCTGTGATTTTAGGCGTCGCAACCTGGTAAGGGCTGCGATTTTAGGCGTCGCAACCTCGTAAGGGCTGCAATTTTAGGCGCCGCAACCTGGTGGGGGCTGCAATTTTAGGCGTCGCAACCTGGTAAGGGCTGCGATTTTAGGCGCCGCAACCTGGTGAGGGCTGCGATTTTAGGCGTCGCAACCTGGTAAGGGCTGAGATTTTAGGCACCGCAACCTGGTAAGGGCTGCGATTTTAGGCGCCGCAACCTGGTAAGGGCTGCGATTTTAGGCGTCGCAACCTGGTAAGGGCTGCGATTTTAGGCACCGCAACCTGGTAAGGGCTGCGATTTTAGGCGTCGCAACCTGGTGGGGGCTGCGATTTTAGGCACCGCAACCTGGTAAGGGCTGCGATTTTAAGCGTCGCAACCTGGTGGGGGCTGCGATTTTAGGCACCGCAACCTGGTAAGGGCTGCGATTTTAGGCGTCGCAACCTGGTAGAGTCGACTATGGCCCTATAAGTACTGTTTACGACGCATGGAACATGTTAAACTCTGTATTACGTACGCTAGGCCAGCATAGACTGGCGTGCGGTCTACAGTAAACTCAGGTAAGTAATTTGCAAATGGCTTGAATATGTACACAAAAAAAAAATGCTGTAATTTTCGAACAGGCCGCTCGCGATACGGATAAAAAAGAACTAAATACCGATGTAACAGGTACCTATAGCATGGCCGCTTTAGCAATTTGATTAGAACGACAGATAAGCGTAAAGTGATCCATCAAACATCGATCAAGGAACTCTTTTGAACACGATTACGTAACTAGTTTCTAAAGGTAAACATAATAATAATAGGTCCGGCGATGGAAAATAAATCGTTACAATATAAGCTAGTACATACATACACACGCCCCTACACACATCCATTTTTATTTAAATAGATTGAAATATTATCGTGAATTCATTAGGTTGTTAGGTTCGATCAATCAACTCAACCTATCGCAGTCCATTGCTGGACATAGGTCTCTCCCAGGTTACGCCACAACACCTTGTCCTCCACCTTCCGCATCCAGTCTGTCCCAGCCACCTTCTTAAGGTCGTCGGACCATATAGCTGGGGGGCGTCCCACACTACGCTTGCCGATACGCGGTCACCACTCCAGGACTCGTCTGCTCCACCGGCCGTCGGTTCTTCGACAAACATGGCCAGCCCACTGCCACTTTAGTTTGCTTACTCTGCAGGCTATGTCGATTACTCCGGTTCTTTTCCGGATAACTTTTTCCTGATTTTATCCATCAAAGAAACTCCAAGCATAGCCCGCTCCATAGCACGCTGAGCGACCTTGAATTTGTGGACCAGCCCAACTGACAGCGTCCACGTTTCAGCACCGTATGTCATAACGGGCAGGATGCACTGGTTGAAGACCTTAGTCTTCAAACATTGCGGGATACGTGACGAGAAGACTTGACGAAGTTTTCCAAACGCTGCCCAATCCAACTGGACCCTTCTGTCAGCCTTCTGTCTGGATGACTTGTCCTAGATAGACATACTCCTTCACAACTTCGAGAAGCGACCCTTCGATGCGGATTGGTCTCGGCAAGACGACTTGTCAGGTTACTGCTCAGAAATTGTGCACAATATGTCGTGAACATACCGTCTTGTATGCATGCAACATACTACCGGTAAGCGTGAAGCCTTTTCCGTGTTCAGTAGGTGACATTGCCGCTCCGAAACGCGCACGGGTATGTAGATCTTAAAATGCCACCAAAGCAGTGTTCATTTGAACGCCAATAACGCACGGTTTTGAAGCACGAAATACTTAAGGCTCCTGCAAAAAGGCGCGAGACGCAACGCAATACAAAGGCACCGCATGTCGCGCGACGATCGTTGCCTTTGTTTCGCGTCGCGTGTCGCGCCTGTTTGCCTTTATGCGTATTTCCTTTTCCGTGTTCAGTAGTTGACATTGCTGGAAGAACTGAAACTAATAAAACCTATCGATAAACTGTCGTAAATTCGTGAACTGGGTGAAATGGGTTAGGTTAGGTTAACCTATTAGTATTGTGACCAACCATGCGCGAGCTGAGCGAGCGAAGCGAGCGGCGCCGCGGCAGAGGCCGACGAGCGCTTCTTCCAAGTTACTCACAGCTAGGCTGGCTCAAAATTGACACGAATTAGGAGATTTAATATAAGTTCAATACCCTGTAGTATTGGCGTTCAAATGAACACTGCTGACAGCTTTGATGGCATTTTAACGTCTACATACCCGTGCGCGGGACAGCACTGTTGCCTACTGAACACGGAACAGGAAATACGCTACCGGGATAAAAAAAAAATATCCGATGACCCAGATCATAGTCTACTCATGTGCAATATTTCATCCAAATCCGTTCAGCCGTGAAAGGGTAACAACCAAACTCACTTTCGCATTTATATTATTAAATAAAGTTAGGATTAGGTTTCCACTATCACAGTAAAGCCGCGGTCTCACGGCCCGTTAACTGACAGGCTATGCCAGGCGTTGCTATGCCTGTCGAGACCTGTCGCGGCCCGTGCCGAGCATTCCGACGACAGGCCACCGCAGGCCTCATCGGATACGACGCCGACGGTTCCCACGGCCTGTCAGCCTAGACGGGCGCGATCTTACCTGTGCGAAAGCGGGCCGTAGGACCACAGCATAACAAAAAAACTGTCTTTAGTATTCAAAATTATCTTCAACACGTCCCTTTAGATAACCCTACAGAAAAAAGTCAGGACTTGTCTAATCTGGTGATTATGGGGGTCAATATAATGTCAACATTTAACTCCAAGTTTCGTATTTTCTAGGTTTAAGTGATTGATTTGATAAAAAAAAAATACACTATTGCGATTGTCAGTCGCAGTAACAGCAGCACCCGTGCTGTAGCATCTTCATGGAAGAATGATGCAATTAGGTACTCTATCTAACCAGTCAGACCAAAATAATTTAGAGGTTCTGCGTGTCAACAAAGGTTGTTCTTCTCCACAATGGTGAATATTTAGTTTATTAACAAATCCTCTGTGATCGAAATGGGATTAGTCAGTTAGTAGGTACTGATTTGTTGAAAAAAAATGGGTCGTTTTCAATCCGTTTAGGAATAAAAATACTCAAGTTAATGCGAGTTAATGCGATATTCAACCTCAGAAAATATAACCATGTGCCGAGCTATAGATCTAAGTTCAAATGGATGCCCAATCGCCAGAGAAGAAGTTTGCGTGCTGTGACCACGCTTTTCTCCCTTCTTAACTCTCCCACTCCTCCTTCTTATCTAGTGTCTCACTTCCAATATCTATGTTCTTCACACGCTAAGAATCTGCGTTCTTGTAACAATCTTCTCCTACTCTGTCCTTCTCATATTTCTGACTTTTCATCTAATCTTTTCATCATTTAATTCTTCCTTTCATATTCAGTCCATTCTTCTTTGGAATGCGCTACCTCTTGACATCAGGATGGCCACCAATCGATATGCATTTAAGCGGAGATTGCGGAGTTATTTTCAAAATAAATAGCGTAGAGTCATCTCAAAACCTCTCTCTCTTGAATTTGTATATATTATAGGAAATATGTATGTATGTTTATTATGAGTTTATAACTTATTTACAAATTGTTCCATTCTAACTGAGCACCTGCCATCTAATCTCTTCACCACCCATGGTTGACTGGTAGAGAATGCCTAAGGCATTAACTCCGCCTTTGTACTTTTTTAAGAGAAGTGAAAAGTTTAAATAAATAAATAAATGCGGTAGTCATGGTTATAAATGGCGTATAACGAATTTGCCACAATATAACCAAGTAGTAGTAGATATAAAAGAATCGTAAAATACGGCGCCAAATGAAAATAGTGGCCAAAAAGAGTCAGATAAACGCGAATTAGCCACCGTACTTATCTAAGAATGCTTTCAATTGAAGAATAAAAGCTTGTAAAAAGCAATCGCTTGCTACTTACAATGTAAGAAAAGTTATCGATCGAAGCGAACAAAATAATTAAGTCAAGATTCGCTGCTTGAAATAGATGCTACAATTTACACAGCAGACTACCGTTCACAAAAACACTTTAGGCGCAAGCTTTTTTGTCCTAGAATAAAAATAAAAAAAAACAAAAGCGTGAGACCCTTAACCTAGATACCTACCTACCCTACCCTTATAAATTCTGATAAATGATAGCTAGGTCGACGGCAGCCATTAAGTTCGGAAAAATAAAAAAAAAAACTATACAAGATACGGGACTCGTCTGTTACAAAACAGTGACAAATCGTTGCCCCACCATCTCCCCGGGCAGGACAGGGCATTTATCCTTGATTGTACTATCTTTCTTTCCAACATTATTTTATCGTTTAATTAGCAATTTAGGGACAGTTTTAATTTATTATTTGTTTCCTAATGTTCTTTCTTTTAAGTGGTTTGTTTTGGGGTCATCATATGCAAGAAGATAGGTATTGTAGAGGTTTTAACCGGGTATGCCATTAGCATAAAATCTTCACAACTTTAAACATTTATTAATTTAATAAGAAGACAAACATTGATTTTTAAGTTGGAAGATAGAAAAATACAAGATAGGTTGACAGTCGGCCTCCCGGCCCTGACTGACATATATAGAAGATAGCGGTGTCTGGAACATGTACCATTAATAAGTTATAATAATATAATGCTTTATTGAGTTTAAACTCTAGTAGTGTTGGTGCTTGACTCAATGCTGGTCCTGCTCCACAAGGGCGCAGAAACTAATTGATTAGCATTCGAAAATATTGTTGGAGCTGCTGAAGATTGTAAAATGTATCTTTGCATTATATAGATTCAATCTCTTAGTATTGTATAATTGCATAGCACACTTTGTGTGAGCACTATGTACCTACCTACTATTAAGCTACCATTAACTGGACTTGAGTTTGCCCTGGCGACTGAGAGTATGTCATGCTCACTCAAATGTCTCGCTGGTGGTGGCGTGTGTGTTGGATCATTAAGTTCCCTTCAAAATTGTTGAGCTGAATGGTGCTAATCCATGCGTCATGTTCGAGAACGTGCGCCGTCAGTAGGGACTGGTCATCTCTTAGCTGCCACGGCTTATTTTAATTTTTGAATCGTTTTTGGTTTTCACCTTTTTGTTGTGGACGCTTTTAACGTGCACGTCTTTCTACGTTGTTCTCACATACTTAATTTCAACATGAATGATGTAACCAATATTTTGTAACAATATTTTGATTTAAAAGAGTGTTCGTGTAGTTTCTTGCTCGTTCTTCTCCTTAGAGATCTACGCTTTGGAATGGGCAACTAGCTTCAACTTTCTAACTAACTGACTGACTTTTTGACAGTTCAAAAGTGCCTGTAATTGGTTTATTTGAAATAAATGCTTTGAGTTTGAGTTTGAGTCCCCCGCACACTAAACAATCAACACAACATAAAACACATAATAATCTGCTCGGCTCCCGTAAGGTCCTTGTGGATTATTACAATACATAATCAACCATCTGTCTGTTTAATGACACCCTCTCTTACTTTTTTCATCGTAAAATTCAGAAGGTTATGCTAAGAGAATGTTACTATTCTTAAAGGCAGACAGGCGCGACACAACGATGCGACGCGATTCTGGTAGAACTATTTCCATGAAGTTTTCATAGCCATTGTCGCGCTGTCGCGTCGCGCCAGTCTGTGGGAGACTTAATCAATGTTAACTTATCGTCATGTTTATGTTGTACCTAAATTAATAGGTATCGCATTTCCTAAAAGACAGAGCGAACGTCTTGCCAACATACAGCTCTAGTCAAGCTAAGGTGAAATGAATAAAATGGTGAATAAAATTCACTTGCGCCGATTGTGTCAATTATCTAACGAATAGTCGTGTGACTTCCTAATTAATCATTAACATAATCGACGCGAGATGTCACGTCCCGCATCCCGTGTGGGATTCACCTCAATTTGATCAGAAGCCCAATTCCCGTAATTAAAAACGTTCAAAATCTAGTCGCAATCTCATCTCAGCGACAAGCAAATGTCAAAATCTTTTCAAAAATGTAGGGAAATTATAAGTTTTTTTTTAAATATTGAGACTGATATCAGACTGTGAACGTTCTTAAAATTACGGGAATTGCCCTCCAGAGCTTTGATTTGACTACATCACATAAGTTTAACGATTATGTGATAATATGGGATGAATTTCAATTTTAATGTTATCCCTGAGTCCTTATCAAAATGATCGTTTGCGCAAATTTTATACGCTACGCCCACGCCACTTTTTGTTTGGAAATCTGGAAGGCATCATCTTTCGGCGGGACCTCGCGTTCGGGTTTGCCGACCAAAATGACCGCGATGGTCGCGTGTTCGCGCGGCGATCGCTTTGGTTAGGACGCGGCCTAAGACAGTACCATGAGCAACCCGTTATCATGAAATTCAGAAACCAATAAACTTAACCACTCTCAAGTTAGCAACCCGCATGATATACAAAACTGCTTATCAGAGACTTTGAAAACTACTCAAAATCAATGCAATAATATTCCTCTTTGTACAGTCTTGAACTCATGACTATCAATTATTAAACGAACTTTCAAAATTCAAGAGCAATTTTTTCATGAAAAATATCGCAATAGTTACTGCAACCCTACTACTGCAACTGTGACCTACCTAACATCTATTCTATTTATAATATTTAGTATGGATTGTGGAAAATACTTTGTTCTTAAGAAACTATCAAAACTTAGGAAATCACTTTTGAATTTTACTAAGTGCGTGTACAACATGTCCCGGAATAAACGCATAACCTCGTATGGGGTCATTGTACTCATAATTATGAACAAATTTTACTATGGGATCAAACTTGAAATCGTGAAAAAAAATTCTGTTCCCTACATTTATGCTCGCATAAAAAAATAAAATCAAAATGTAGAAAGGACAGCTGATTGTTTAAAAACAGGTGTGCTTCCAAACTTTTGTACGGTAGTGTATGTTTGTGATTATAGTGTAGTGTTATAGCGGTAAATTTATAATAGCACTATTCTCTTGTGACACAAGGACGCTTCTAGCTCACTTCATCTCAGTTTTCCCGTTGAGATTTATACAAAATAGACCGCCTGTTTTCAATACGCTTCATACATCTACTATTGAATCAAAGTAAAGCAGAGTTTCTACTCTACTTTTATATTTAATTTCAGGCAACATTACAAAGAAATCAAGCCTATAATTATGTTTGATTAAACATTCAGTACTTCTACCAACTCACACAGTACAGTCAGAATTTGAAATGTTCACGCCGCCGCCGCAAATGATAGGGTGTTTGATTGATCAAACACCCTATCAAAGAAAAAGCTCTTCATACAACAACCTCGCTTTATCATGAATAAAATACCACAGGAGGGTACTAAGTACGTTTATAATGAAACAATAAGTAGGTACTGTGGCAGCGATTTCCCTTTGCCTTCTACCTGAATTATAAGCTGTAGTTTAGTACCACGGAGAAGTAAGTAACAGAGTACTAGCGCTATTTCATAGTGCCAGTCTACGAACTTGTGTTTTACTGCGTTTTTACTTCCAAGCAATGAAAACCCAGGCCTTTTGCTGTAGCAAATAGAATCATCATCTGCCTAGCCTTTTCCCAACTATATTGGGGTCGGCTTCCAGTCTAACCGGATGCAGCTGAATACCAGTATTTTACATGGAGCGACTGCCTATCTGACCTTCACAACCCAGTTACTGGGTAATACGATACCCCTTGGTAAGACTGGTTGTCAGACTTTCGGGCTTTTGACGACCCGTAACGACTGTCAAAGATCCACGAATGACAGCCGGGACCAACGGCTTAACGTGCTTTCCGAGGCACGGAGGAGTCTCGGTATGTAAAGATGGTCACCCATCCACGGACCAACCCCGGCAAGCGTAGCTTAACCTGATGGATCGACCCGTGCGGCTGTTATTACTTAGCCACGAGCTCCTGTAGCAAATAGAATCTAGGTAAATAAATTGAAGACATTCCGGCTGCCATGTTTCTTGATTAAGACAATAAAGCTACTACTTGTTTAGGCTAATTTATTCAGTAGGAAAACTAGGGGAAGAAATAGAAAGACACTCCGATCTTTAAACAATTGCAGGGTTGCTAAACAAAAACTTGCTTTGGTCACCATTGGCGACTGTGGGCGAGATAGCAGCTTGTGTAGAATTATTTTGGTCGCGGCATTCAGTTACACCACATTATCTCTCCATTTAATTAAATAATCTATGTTCCCAACAATAGGAAGTTCTTCAGGGTACTGGTCTCAGGTGAGCGATTATGGAAATAGTACTTATTTAACAAAACGTACTGTGAATATAGAATTACCTAACAGTGTGTGCTTATTTCGACTGACATTAATTTTGATGGCATTGTATAAAGTATTTGTTTGTCTTAATGTACTGTGGTTGGCTGAAAAAAATCGTTTTCTTGTATTTTCACTGTTTGGCCTTGTAAAAAGCTAACGATAAAAAAATGGGACTTCATAATAATTACATTTTCTTTTCGAAATTGTAAACAAGGACAAATAATAGGACACAATTAAATGTTTTCTCATTTTTGTGTTTAAATGTTTTTTTTTTTGTGATTACAACAATAATGGAAGCTGTTCATCAATACAGAATAATTGGTAGCAAACTATTTTAAATTAACGCTTCTTTAAGCATATATCGGTGCAATACACAAGCTTAAATGCTAAAATGATAAGCAGATTTCAAAACTTTAACCACAGTTAACAGTTAGGTAATTCAGTACAAATTGAATCAAATTACACAAAGATTACACAGCGATGAATATTCAAACATATAGCTTTATTGAAATTCTAATAACATAAAGAACTTTATAGAAATTATGAACTTTAGGTGTTCAGCAATATTCTACATGAGATGAGTTTGGAAACTCCGTGTGCATGATTTATTAACCTTTAATACAGTACGGTACAGCCATTAACGTTCAAATAAGGCTTGAATGTTTTTAATAATTTATGGCCGACTCTCCTGTGCAACATAATGTTTCTTTCACACACTGGATTATAAACCTCATTTTTGACAAAGTAAGGTTCAAAATAGATTGAAGCTTTTTTTGCAGATAAGATGTTTTGTAAAGTGTTGTAAGCAGTGTTTTTATGATACAAAAGTTGTATGTTATCAAAACGTATTTGCTGAAATACAGTTGAATAGTTTTTATTTTTAATACAGCGGCGCTGTGGGTTCATTACTCTAATAGTGGATGAAATAAAATTTATGATGGTTCTCGGTTTTTCTTTGTTGGTTTATTAAAAGTGATATTTTCTCATTTACGGTTTAATAATGTTTATAGACAGGTATGATACTTTGAAACTATTTGCTGTAATTTCGTAACGTTACATGGTTTCGACTTTCACATTTGAAATATATCCAGCAATTTAATAAAAACGTAACGTTTCTTACGTAAACGTACAAGGTTGGTACATAATTACATTCGAAGAAATAATATATACTTACGAAAGTTATGAAATAATACTTCGCATAAATCATAGTGACATTTAACTTATTCATAAAATTAATTAAATAAGATATAAATCAATGCTCTACAGTTTTTGGAGAATTTGAGATATTCTCTCCGTTTTCTATAGACCCTACAAAAATAAGGGCTTTGCTGTTTCAGTCTGACAATGTTCAAAGGTTCCATCGTTTATCTTCGGTAAAACCGAAATATAGCGAATAAAATTTGACAATCGACCAATAGAAATTGAATTATTTTCCCATATAAATTATTATAGATTAAGGGTGCTTACATAAAGAAACAGGTTTCCAGTACAGGCGAGTCTATGCGGATCGGTACCGATCGGTGCAGGTATAATATTCCCATGTTATCTTATATGTGCTCACTTACGTTCGAACCCAATAATTTATCTATCACGGTATCACCAGGTTTGGCATACTGGAGTTAGAAAAATCTATCTATGGTTTTAACATCCCAATCATCTACCTATAAGAGATTATGGAATCTTACCGGTCTGACATAAGGACAGATAGAATTATACTGTCTACCATCAATAGCGATCTGTCTTTTACTGAAAATATGTTATTGGATTCGGTTGTTAGGGTGCTTACATGAAGAAACAGGTTTCCGGTACAGACAAACCCGTGCGGGTTGGTAGCGATCGGTGCAGGGTTTATTATGGTAGTCGGCACCGACAAGTTTAAACCTGTTTCTTTATATGTGAGCACATAAGATAACACGGGAATATTATACCTGCACCGATCGGTACCGAACCACACAGACTCGCCTGTACCGGAAACCTGTTTCTTTATGTAAGCACCCTTACACACTAATCCATCACTCCCTTATTGGATCAGTTACATTTAACTCGGCAAAGTTAGATTTTTCCGAAAATAAACGATGGAAACTTTGAACTTTGTCAAAATTTACTTTGGCTTCCATTCTAACTTCCATATTGACCTATCATTCCTCCGTCCACTACATAATTATTAATGTTCATAATGTATACCATACCTATGTAAGTAACAGCTGATATTAAGCGCCCAATAATAGGTAAATGTCGTCGTCAGCTGGCGGTAAGGACAGATAAATGACTTTAATCAACGTGGTTCCGTACACTGTTGATTATGGCATTCTCTGGTAATTATTGCTGTTTGCACCTTTACTAAGTAAGTAATGAATGGTAATCTGACAGTATTTTTTGTAAATAGATAATAAAGATAAGGTCATGTGTTTTTCTTTGTTTTGCAAATCTTTGCAAATCTGCTTCTTTTGTGGTGTTTTGTGGTGTGTGAGACTGTATTCCACGCGGGCGAAGCTGCTGGCAACAGCTAGTGTTGAATAAAGAGTTCACAAAACAGTAACTCTTATTCATATGCGCTTAGAAATTCAGCAGACAAATACACTGAAATTCTAATATTTTGAGATTCAGAAGACACATTGCAATCTCCGTTCTATTCGAAGCGATACGTCGTAGTTTGCCGTCGTAAGTGCTGACTCCCACGTATACAATATTTAACAAGCACTTAGCTCTGGCAGGAATTCTGCATGGAATAATACCCACCTCTGGATACACTAGAAGCCACTGGAACACTAACGAATACATCCTTCTATGTCAGAACATAGAGGCACTAGAATCTCTCCTATATCGTGGGGGATATTACAAACACTAATCTCAAATGCACTGCGTCCAAATCTTGCACGCCTAGCATGACCACTACTACCTCTTCTCTACGAAAAATCTACTCTTTCTATCAAAATATACAAAGTGAGCGTTCTTTTGTTCATTTTTGACATCGTGGCGTAGAAATCTTTTAACAATCTGTAATTTTGTCTTTTGTTTCTACAGGATAACATTACATACAGCCCTGCACGGAACAATAAACCACCTATATGTGGGTTTATTGTTCCTTACAGAAATCAAATACACGACTGCTCTGCTATTTCACTAATTGAGTTCAGTCATTCATAATATCTGTACATTTTTAATTCTCAAAATCATTGTAAGTGTACTTACTGTGTGTAGTAACTATTGTAAGACGCGCTTTTTATGATTTCGCAGAAAAATATAGTAACAGCATTAAATTTAATGATTTTTTTTTATTCAGATAGGAAATGTCGATTCCATCTAGCTTATTTTTTTTAATATGACTTGTAAAAGGGATTCCGATATCCTATTTGCAGAATAAGCAATTTCATTCCATTTACTCTGTCGCTGGCATAATGTCTTTTTAATTTTATTAATAAAAATGTGCTTTATCCAGCCGTTTATTATGACCAAGACGTCGAGTTGTATTAATGTTAGCGCCAGAGCGGCTCACGAAATTCAAATGTTCTTTCGTTTTTTGCAATTTGCAGGTCAGCATTAAGTTGTATGTTGATTAAGATATGATTCGCGACCGTAACAAATATGTATTTACAGAATTACAATCATCAAAGTCATCAATACAATTCTCTAAGACTAAGTAATCCTTATGAATGACTAAATATTTCATGAAATCTTGACATTTTTGGATTATAATAACTTAAGGAGTTGTAGGTATTACTGATTATAATTCTGTAAATACATATTTTTTACGGTTGTGAATCATATTTTAATCAACATACACCCAGACACTAAGCTGCAAATAGCAAAAATCGTAAGAAAAATTTTATTTCGCGGGCTGCCTTAGCGCTTCCCCTTAAAAGTTAAGCTTTGTAGAGCATCATCTCTGTCACTCATACCTATTCGACAGTCTCGTTCTAATGTTCGATGTATCATATTAACGCCAGGGAAGACGTAGGTACATACCGTCCATTGAAATCCTACGAATCTTAACTGTCCTACTAATAATAAATGTGAATGTTTGTATGTTTGGATGCTTGTTACTCAATCACGCGTAAATGGTTGTACTGATTTGGATGAAATTCGAAACACGGATAGACCATTCCCTGGTTACTTTTTCATCCCGATAGTACGTTCCCGTGAGATAATTTCCGATCTGCAAGCGGGCAAAGCCGCGGGAAAATGCTAGTAAATATATAAATTAAACAGCGATATTTCTCTGTATCTCGAACTGGGTATTTTACTACCCAATACGACATACTAACCAATCCGGACAGAATCTCAGTCGTCAGCAATTTATGTGCTAAGCAGTGCACATTAAAATTTATAACGCCACCTAAACTTCCAATATGGCTGACCAAAACAAAGCTTTCCCGTATTCTTGGAAAATAACATCAAAATTATTTATAGTGTCTAGTCCGTTCCATTAAAGTTTTAGTTTTTTTTTCTTTTTTTTATAAAACAGCTTGGCAGCGCTTAAGACTAACGCCAAGTGTTTGTCAAATTGAATTCAATTTCGGTTTCATTAAAAGTTTTTATATTTAAGATCAACAATGAACAGCGTTTTCAATTATGAGAGTATTTTGTTTTGTAAATATGCTTTTTAAAAGCTTGTTTTTAAGTGATTTTTCTTTGTGCTATTTCTTAAAATCCTAGTAAAACATGTTTTAACTAACGAATTATTTAACCCTCGGTAAGTAATTGATGTTCGATTGAGTTTGATGACCTCATAAAGTGTAATTAACTAAAAGCAAGTACGTGGAGACTCTAAGGTTGATTATTCTTTGATATTAAGAATTTGGTTAACAGCTAGCCCCCCACATCTACTCTAATAAACTACCTCAATATTCCTAACAGCCTACATTATTGGCAAACCTGCTTAATTCTAGTAATATTTTCGCCTTTTTTTGGCATTAAGTCCACCTTTGTACTTTTTTGAGTAAGAAAAGTTTAAATAAATAAATTTTCCTTCTAAACCCTCCATTTCCACTTGCATTTCGGTAATGAACTGTCACTATTTAACGTCATATACTTCTCCACAAAAATGTTAAAATAAAAATATGTATTTTCCCTACATTTTCAGTTTTCAACTTCACTAATAAAACGGTGAAAGCTTCCCCGTGATACTTAATTCAAGCACGGCGACTCATTACGCGGCGAATTCAATAGAATATTCTAGATGCGGCGAACGAAGCATCGCTCTTCACAACACTTCCCGTTTTAATTGTATAGAAAATAAGAGAAAAACAGAAATTGGAGTGAGAACTCGGGAAAAGTGGGGCCTGAATAATTGAAGGTTTTTTATTTGAATGCGGATTGTTGTTTCTTGTCTGAAAGTGGGTTAGGATGAGGATAGGATTGTGTAAGCTAACTAGACTGGTTGTTTTGTATTGTGGCCAAAAAGTATCTTGTATATTACGGTCAATCAAACTGTAATTTGCCAGCATAATCGGCCTATAATTTTCTCATTGGTGGGACACAGGTCTCCTCTCTTCGAGAGCCAGCCCACTGACTGTAATCTACCACGCAGGCCCAGTGCGGGTTGGTAGATGTCACATATCTTCGATTTTTTGGTTCTAGGACTTGATAGTTTCCTCACGATGTTTTCTTTCACCGTTTTGAGAGCAGTGGTGATGAAATAATTTACACAAAGTAATGTGCCTGCCTGGGTTTAAACCCACGACCTACAACTCGTAAGTCAGGGCCGATACCACTGGGCCACCATTACTGCGACAAAATTAAGTGTAATTTACAAATTGGATGACACTAAGTATTGTGCTTTGATATAATATATTTTCGATGTGGATAAAGTAACTGCAAAAGTTTTCAGGGTACAGTCAGCCTCAAAAAGATGTACAATATATTCGACAATAATTGTCTACAATCTTTGTTTCATAAAATTGTATAAATGTGTAGCCACAAACCATATTACACATTGGGTATCTAATTATAGCTACACATTGATACAATATTATGGTACATAAATTGTAGACAGAATTAGTAGTAAGTAGAATTCTTAGGTGCATATAGATTCATAAATAAAATGTTTTAAGTAAGAGCCCCAGGATGCAATACCAGCTTTAAATCTACGAGTAGGTAGGTACTTACTTACCTAATTCCTTAGAAAGTCTTATCAGAATTTCAATGAGGATACTTCGAATTCGTGTACAAGGGGAGGCGTGTGATTGTCTCATTTGCAATTCAAACTATAATGCCTCAAAAGGCGTCCACCATTTTAATTATATTAATTGAATAGCTCTCCGTTAAGTGGTTGCTGTTGTTTTAACTTGGAGAGAACCTGTCAACTGCTGTCGCATATATTAAATTCATTTTATTAATGGCAGGACAGGTGGAGAAGATTTATAATTTTCGTAAAATGGTACATTTTTCACGAGGGCTTGTGTTGGTTTATGATATTAAGTTGCATATTTTACAGTGTTTATACAGCAATATTTAGACGGAATAGGTTTAAGGCGAAATGGTATCTTAACGGGGTCAGGAGCTTTGGTATGGCCAAACGGAGCGTATAGGAATTTTAAAAATATTTCTTGTTAAGATTCATACGCTCTGTTGCATTAAAATAAATCGATCTTCCCCTTATGTCTTTAATGGTGAACGTGTAACGAAATTTTATTGAAATTGCTTCGATTTTTTTTTGTATCGAGCCAAATTGTTTCAATCGTGTTTTGCCCTCATAATTTATTACACAAAATCTTAAATTTTTATAACCATGGAAATAAAGCAAATTTATAGTTTTTGAAAAATTGATTTCGCGTGCAGCCGAAATGCGTGAAAACATCTTCTTTGGTACCCGTTTCGCCTTAAAGAGGAGCTAACATTTTTGAATTCATTTATTCACTGAAAGACAACTAACAGCCTAAGCCGTTGGCTCTAGAAGCATAAAATTTTGCAAATAAAAAAATCCTTATATTATACTATAACGAAAGTGAGCATGGAGAAAGTTTTTTTTTTAAATTCATCCCCTAAAGGTGTTAAATAGGGGGCGAATGTTCGTCATTTTTGCAGATTAGATGCCATAGGGTACACGGCTTGTCCAATAATAACTGCCAAGAACTAGCTTCAAAAAAAAAACGCCCGACAAACACGCTTGCTGGCCTACGTTTCACTTGATGCTACCGAAAATATCAGGAAATGATCCGATGCTTAGCTGACATTAGAGGCTATATTTATTAAAGAGTTTATAATATCTTGGATGAAGAAACGGTGTTCATTTTACGAAAGAACCCTTTTATAAATGTCACTATGAACATTTGTAACTATACCATGAAATCTCTGAAATTGCCAATAAATTCCGTCAATAATAACGAATCTTCTGTATCGACTTCATCTAGGGATTTTCGATAAAAGTTTTCTGTGAAATATACAAACATACCAGCAATATTTTACATAACTAACAACATCAATTCATATGAAACTTTAATAGGATTTTTCTGCGAACTCGTCGAATATTATAAATAATGTTTTCAATAGTTGTTTGTCAAACAAAAACAACCGCTGTAAAAGGAGTGTAATATTGGGAATGTCGCGTCATCCGACATCAGTTCCGATACATAAAATTTTTGTGAGTATTCGAACATAGATATTATGAGTTATTCGAGTGCTGTCCCAATTGCGTCGTAGGTATTTTGGATCGGTTTTGTGTTAGATTTTGAAGCTTTTAGCTTTTAATTTGCTTTTATGCTTTAGAACCTGTTTTGATGTTGTAATGTCTATAAACTGGTACTGGTATTCAACTGCATCTGGTTAAGCTGGAAAATCCCAACGTAGTTGTGAAAAGGCTGAGCAGATTGCAGATTGATTGTTGTAATGTCTGTTCGTGTGAATTTACCTACTCCCTTCTTTCGCTGTCTTATTTTACAAAAATCCTAGTTATTCTCATTAAGTGCGTTGTCACCTTGTGCATCTGTCTCGCTCACACAGGACCAAACTTTTAATAATGTTAAATGAAAAGATGCATTTTTGAAAAATATAATCAATGGGCGGTCTACAAAAATAATATTAATTTAATAGGTAGTTATCAAAAACACATTTCTATTGTGTTATCTAATAAACTTATGTAATTAAGTATTATGATCTGTTTTTGAGATAACGTAAATAAATGCCACAATAAAAATGTGTTTTTAATAATTACCTATTAAATTAATATTATTTTGTAGACCGCCCATTGATTACATTTTTCAAAAATGCATCTTTTCATTTAACATTATTAAAAATTTGGTCCCGTGTGAGCGAGAGAGGTGCAAAATGTGACAACCCTCTTAACAGTCGATTGTCTTAAGTTATACTTGATATCACCTCTTTGATATACCTAACTACAATTATAAACTATACCATACCACAGACAACAATGGATATATCTACCGACTACCTCCATTCACTATAATTCCATGTGTTGTATCATATCACAAGGCCACCGTACAAGAAGGAGCTATTCAAAACGGATACAGACACGGCTAAGCATCTGCCGTAGTACGGTCGAGTACACTCGGATGCACCCAGACGAGCCTCGAGTATTGAGTGCATATTTATACAAACACAAGCCTTCATACGAGTTTACGATGAGCAAGAAAGATTCGACACGACACGACACGAGGAAGATTTGACACGATTCATAATATTTTTACTAGATACAATTATGAATACCTACCTAGATACTAAAATGTATCGGGTTTGACGATATCCTTATGTCTTATGGGCTTGTAGTTTTAAAACCGGTTTTTGCTACAAGGTGCGTATTTGAAAACTGGCAAATAAAAAATTTACTTTTTTCAATGCTGTAACTTACTCTTCTCCCATATATTGGAAACTATTGGCTTAAAAGACCTGAAATCGACCACACACACAGTAAGTGAGCATTGTAATATATTTTAAATCCTTTTCAATACGAATAAAGGCCTTAGCCCTGTAATAAACATACAGGTTGATATTAATTTACACCAGGAAATCGTGTTATGGGTTGTGAATAAGTTTATAGAGAAAACTTAAAGTAGTAGCCACGAAAAATACGTCTGGCTAGCTCAAGAGTTTCACCAGTCAGTGAAAAAATCTGATTGAGGATAAACCTTGTAAATGATTGTTAAAAAACAAATTGAAAATCTCTAAAAACGTGCAAAAAGCACTGTCGCATTTTAATAACTTTGGCGTAAATAAGTAGTCACCTAATTAATTAAATAAAGACAACAATGAACAGTGAACCCACATATTTTTTCTGTTTGCCATAACATTGCTACTGTTTTGCGTAATAAAAATCAGAGAGTTTCTTCTTATTATTTACGCCAAAGTTCCATACTTATAGTAAACTTACCCCTTACTTATCTCAAAGCTTTACAGCTTATTAAATTCGCATGTATTTACGAGCACTATTAAAATGGACCGTAACAACACCAACTCGTGCAATAAATGATAGATACCTATAAATATTTTCACGATTCAGTAACTTGCGACGTACTTTCCTCTTAGTCCTCCTATCTTAAGTAGGTATAAATATTGTTATAATATGACATGAGCATAAGCATAATCAGCCTATAATGTTCCGACTGCTGGGACACAGGCCTCCTCTCTTCGAGAGGAAGTGGGCTGTAATCCACCATGCGGGCCCAGTGTGGGTTGGTAGATGTCACATGTCTTCGAATTTTTGATTCTAGGATATGCCGGTTTCCTCACGATATTTTCTTTCACCGTTTTGAGAGCAGAGGTGATGAAATTATTTACACAAAGTAAAGCACCAGCCTGGGTTCGAACTCACGACGTAGAACTCGTAAATCGGGGCCGTTACCACTGAGCCACAACTGCTTTCAAGCCGACGAGAACGTCAGCTGTATTACGGTATTTTTACGTCCGTGCGAACACGAACGTAAAAATATCGCGGCGGGATTTCATCACGCACTGGATTTTCAACCCTCGGTGTTGAGCCGAGCATTGAGAATCTAACAGGAGCAAGACCACCACCTCTGCAAGCAGTATTATTGTAATCTTACTTCTCTGTGGGAAAAAGATGGAGCTAGACGTCCTGTATAGCACCATCTCTTTCTCACACTGAAGTAACATTAAAATAATACTGCTTTAAGAGGTGGTGGTTAGCCCCCAGAATGCATTGCAACGCGTCAAAAAAACACACTGCTGGATTTTCAACTCTCGGCGCTAAGCAGAGCGTTGAAAATCCAATGCGCAAAAAAAAAAAACGCCGCGATATTTTTCGTCCGTGCGTACGTTGGCTAACTGTTTAGCTCATATTATAAAAAGGTTGTCGCAACATTCTCTTTGCCAAACTTTTACACGACTTTTTAATCAAGGAAATGTATGGTTCAGCAGATTGCCTCACTACTTAAAGCAATTTGCAAAACACGGCAGTAGGAAAATTGTCAGTCTATAAGAGTTGTAAGTTGTAATTAGAATAACTGTAGGTAACAGGCCATTAAAGTTGATAGTCAATTTGCTAAACAATTAATAATAATTACTATAGGGTCGTAAAACGGGCTGGTGTCCGCAACTCCGTCGCGTCAAAACGCGTATTTTGCGTACAGATTAATTAATTACCCTTACAGTAAGGGTAATTAACGTACAAAGATAAAATACACACTATCACGTGTAGGTATAAGTTTAACATACGACTAGATATTAAGAATATTTTATTATGGAAAGGTTTAATTATGAATCTAATATTTACATAATAAATAAGCTAACAGACTTAAAATAATAATTATAATATGTACAAATGTAAAAAAAAAAAAAAAAAAAAAATATATAATCATAGGGCATCAAAAAATTCGTCCGCATCGCTGTCAACAGGAAATGTGCCCAAAAGGCTGGCAGCATTGCCATACAACGTGGCAATGCTGCCAGCCTTTTGGGCACATTTCCTGTTGACAGCGATGCGGACGAATTTTTTGATGCCCTATGATTATATATATTTTTTTTTTTTTTTTTACTAGATATTAAATAATCTACCCGTCGAACTCAATATTTTAATAATCGCCATACCGGTACGTGTCACGACTCCTCCGGACGCAGGCTGTCAGTCCTCAGACACTTGACCCGTCGCCAGCCTATTTGGGTCAACATTTTAATTAGTTCATACCACAAGTTTTATTGCCAGACATGACAATTTTATCAACGACCTGACGAGTCTAATGAATGGTTTGCATATTTTTTATGGACACGTAGTTGAGTAATATTAATTATAAGAGCGGCATTTGACCTGTGAGTTAGTATGCAAAGCGTGCGTGACTGCATTCTGTTGATTAAATACATGGTAGTCGTTTGTCTAGTGGTCGCAAGTGCTACTACTGAGCATGAGGTCCTGGGTTCGATTCCCAGGTCGGGCAAAGTGTTATTGGGTTTTCCATTAAGAATTTCGCAGTAGCAGCTCAGTGTCTGGATTTGTGTCCAGTTGATGACTATATTCTTGCCCCCTAAATTACATGGGATTTAAATATAACTGGAGAAATGTGGGTACACTATAGGTACACCTCTGCCTAACCCTTCAAGAATTACAGGCGTGATGTTAACATTTTTGTGTGTTAAACGAAAGTTCATTTTATTTTCTTTTCAATATGTTTTGTTAAAATGATCATGTCACAAGCATGGTACCTATGTACTTCTAAAATAGTTAATAAGGTAATTGTAATTGACGTTGAAAACCGAGTGAATTTTGGGATCATTGTCTTTCATTCAGTATTTCAAACAAGTTTTTTCTGTGTATTGAACAAATTAACAATCTAATATTGCCTAGGTACAAAATTAAATGTCATGAAGTTTGGAATGAATATTTTAATCAAAGATCAAAAGAAAAAGGAATTTGGTATAGATCTCTAGTTTCAGAGCCTCCTCATGTACCGTGGTTTTGTTATACTAGGCTTAGCAGGAAAATTATTGTTACAGCTCACAGACTGTGATCTGGACACATGCCGCTCAATAATTTTGGATTTTTAATGAAAAAGATTGATTCACCTAATTGTGATGTGTGGATCACACTGGAGGATGTGATACATTTATTGACGGAATGTGTCAGATTTCAGTCTGCAAGAGAGGATCTACTTAGAGAGCTTGAGATAAATATGTACGATGTTAGCATGTTCCATCATATTTTGTCCTCACCTAATTCTAGAGCTACTACTACTATTTAATTAATGTGTTGTTACGTTTTACATAATTATAAGGTCCGATGGGACTGGCATGTACACCTATATAAAAGTCCCTAATAACAAATAAAGAGGAAAAAAAAACTATGAAAATATATTTAATTCTTCTTTCTTTTAACATTTTAGTCGGTTCCTTTAATCTATGACAAAAGCACTATTAGCAACTCACAATCAGAACGTTTATCCTGAATCCCTCAGAACGCCACCCATCTCCCAAGAACACAGATATTTTCAAATTGCATAGAACCAGGCCTCCAAGCCTCCGGTGTGATACGAGATTGAATATAAATAATTCAAGCCTGAACCGTGCAGCCCATCAAACGTTACACAGCAGTGATTTCATAGCCTTATGTAAGGGATTTTATTAGAAGTTCACGAAACCAATTTCAGTATATTGTCTTTTAAATATTTTATGTTACCTTCAGCGTGGCCTTAATCATTTCCGTGGACTGATATAAAACGTGGAGGCCATAGAGTTTTTATTATATTGACTGAGGTCGAAGTCTTAATAAATTATCAATTTTGTGTGCGAGGACTCTTGATTAATTTTTGAGTTTTTGGAGCTGTTTTCAGAATATCTATTATTATATTCGATACGTAAATTTAAAAAAAACTTAATGTAAATGCACTGAACTATGTATTTACGTATCTACATAACATAACATAACATCACGCCTTGTTTCCCCGAAGGGTTAGGCAGAGGTGTACCTATAGTACACCCACATTTCGCCAGTTAGGTATGTTTAAGTCCCATGTAACAGGGGGCGAGCCTATTGCCATCTACCGGGTACAAATCCAGACTCCGGGCTGCTACTGAGAAATTCCAGATAGAAAAACCCAATAACACTTTGCCCGACCCCAAATCGAACCCAGGACCTCATGCTCATACGTATCTACATAATATATAAAAGTAAGACTAGAAGTAAATACAGAAAAGTAGTAAGTATACAGGGTCAAATTAAATTAGCTTGCGAAACTCCGCAGACGTGATGGGGTATCGATATTTATACACTACAAAATAAAAATAAAAAAAAATTGATTTCTTTTTGGGTCAGTGACCGCTGATAGTGTTGTTACTTGAAGTGTAAGTTGATGAAATCTGTTTTATCGTGTTGAGATATCGATACCCATCACGTCTATGAAGTTTACACAAAAAAAAAACTGATTTTTTAAGTGACTTACTACCGTCGGTTGATGACCCTCATAAAAACATCATCAAAATAATTTATTTTTTATTTTATCGTGTTCAGATATAGATACCCATCAGTCTGCGGAGATTCGCTGGCTGATTCAATTTGACCCTGTACAAGTACGCTAAGATACAGCTCATGTTGTTGAACTTTTTACCGGACGAAAGAATAGAAACCCTGTATTCTTTTCAAATGTCGTGAAAACGTATAAAACAGTCAAATTTTCCCTCTTGTCAATCAGCATTTACGATTATACTCAGGGGGCCAACCACCACCTCTTAAAGCAGTATTATTTTAATGTTACTTCAGTATGGGAAAGAGATGGAGCTAGACGTCCTGTATAGCTCCAGTACTCTACAGTACTGGAGCTATACAGGACGTCTCTACGGGCCTCTACAGGCTTTAATCGGGCCTGTCTTTAGCATGAAACCTTCGTGAGTTGTTTGATTGGTTTAAAAGACAAACGCGGATTTTAGTAGATAGAATAGTTTGTTTGACAGGATAAAAAAGTTGTGTTAAAATATCTTTGGTCATGTAATGTGCTTTCTATAAATAATTAAATAATAATATGGTGCTCCATGTGTCTTATTTAGTAATTTAGATGCCCCAGCATAGCAGCCATAGTATTACATGAACTACAATATAACGTAGTGATCTGCCTGGCCCCCCTAGTACCCTGGCAGAACATTACAGTATCTACCTACATACTTAATTTCATTACATATTAAGAATGATTAGCAATAAGCTTGCAAATGATCTTTTTTATAACAGCATTATTAAGGGAAGGGCTATGTTAGCTTTACTAAGAACTGAAAGCTTAACTTGAAAACGGTTCATGAAGAATATGAGATAGAAACATGTTCGGTTTATGAGTAATAATAATATTCTGGGAATTTCATGAGCTTCTTACAAAGTAACAAAGGTAATACTTGGCAGTAATGCGATTAGGAAAACTTATATAAAAAAGCTTAAATCCTAACTAATCCTACTATCCTCCTTCCTACTAATAATATATAATATTATAAACGTGAAAGTCTGTGTGGATGGATGTTTGTTACTCTTTCACGCAAAAACTACTGAACAGATTTAGATAAAATTTGACGATCACATAGTTTATAACCTGGATTACCACATAGGATACTTTTTATCCCGGTATCCCCACGGGATCGAGACTTATGCGGGTGAAACCGCGGGGCGCTGTAAGTATTATAAATGCGAAAGTGAGTTTGTTTGTTACGCTTTCACGCTAAAACGGCTGAATGGATTAGAATGAAATTTAGCACATGGGTAGACCACGACCAGGGTTAGGACATAGAATATTTACTTATTTATTTAAACTTTTCACACTTAAAAAAGTACAAAGGCGGACTTAATGCATTCTCTACCAGTCAACTATGAGTGGTGAAGAGATTAGAATGGATGAATATCTACTTTTTATATCAATATTCCCACAGGACCGAGACTTATACGGCTGAAACCGTGGGGCGTAGCTAACATTATATAAATCGTTGCAGACCAAAGATTACTGAACCCGTTTCTCTTACAACTAGCTTTTACCAACGAGTGGTTTGTGATATTACAATTTTTAACCCTATTTATTTCCATTCTAATTTTTTTGCCATTTAAGATAGTCTCTAATAATAAAACTATTTAGGTCTCGATAAAATTAACTTATTGTGTCTAGCCATCCCCAACATTGTATCCCGATTGTAAGTCACCCACCAATGTTATTGGTACAACAACCGTTGTAATATCGTATCTCACTGTTATTGAATCTTGACAACAGCTGTGAATTTACGTTGTTTTGTCTCGCTAATAGAAATTTTAACGAAATATCTATTTGCCAGCCGGTGTACGCGAATTGCGAAGCCTTTCGATGCAAGCCGCTTAAAATGGCCCATGAAGTACTTAATATTCAAAGTGGAGCAGTGGTAATGGCAGCCAATTTTATAGTTGTTACTTGTAATTATTTTGTAATTTTAACTGTTATTTGTCAACGAGGTAATATCAACGCAATATTAAAATTGTACTCTAAACATTATTCTTTCTATGCAAACGATCTAGGCTGTGGCAATGATCATGATGATAAAAATTCACTAAAATAATTATGTCCGCGTTGATAGTAATAAAACAATACAGGCGTGTATCATCAATACATTTCCGTAAATCATCGACATGAGAGCTCTCCCTTAACAAAAGTAATTTGCTAAATAGTACGTACATCATACTAACTCGGCATGTAAATGTAGAACATGAATAATGTATCCAGAACAAAGTATTCACGCTCAGGTGAAGGCTTCTACGGGAGTTAAAACTGAGCCTTTTTAGGCTACGTCAATGTTTGCGTAGCTGCTACGCTCGTAGACGTGCTACGACCGAAGACATGCTACGAGATAGGGCTACAAGATGTTCGGTGCTACAAATAGCTAGCTGGGAATTTCAAAGTGATTTGAAATAGGTATGGTATCTTTTTCAGAGCGTGTTATTGTGTAAGATAACAATGAAAACTTGTATGTAGCAAACTCAAACTCGGCAAACTTGAAGTGACTACTTTTTGATTATCATATGCCTAGACCTTTCCCAACATAGTTGGGAAAGGTTTTTACATGGAGTGACTGCCTATCTGACCTCCACAACCCAGTAACTGGGTAATACGATACCCCCTTAGTAAGACTAGTTGTCAGTCTTTCGGGCTTCTGACTACCCATAACGACTGTCAAATATCTAAAAATGACAGCCGGGATCAACGGTTCAACGTGCTTTCCGAGGCACGGATTACTTGATTACTTTTTTAATAAAAGTTACAACTACATTTTTTTATATTATTTTTTGTAACACAATTTAAAAAAGTCTCGTATTTATATGTCAAATTGAACCTAAAAACCGCATTATATCAGATTTATTACAGCGGCCATTTAGCCCCATGAACTCAATTTCTCCGTGATACTACTCAAGCAAACGTCATTACATCATCCTTATTATCCCTCTACGTGAGAATGAGTGTACTTCACGAGCCAACCGCAGGCAAGGAATAAAAATGTGCAGAGCCGAAACTCCCGATCTTGACTCATTCTAAATTCTTACATTCCGAACTAAAGGAATGATCACCGCAGTCTGGATTATATCGCTGTCGCTTATGGTACTACTCCAGAACTTTCGTCGTTAGCCATCCATTCCACAAGCAATGTAAACACAAGGCCGTGTGGTTGCGTGGGTAGGCTGGACTGATGACCTGATGAAGGGCTCCAAAAGGCACGAATTCGTTCTTTCTGGTGACGCTTGGGGGAGGCATCTGGCCAGTCTGTAGTGGAATCATACCGGCTGTATGATGGTGATGAACGCAGGACGTAACGTGCTGGTGGGGTCACCTACCGCTCTGTATAGTTTGACCGATACCGCAGCACTGTACCGCGGGGGGCGGGACGCTGAGAGCGTTGACGAATGAGCGCACATACCTAACGCGCGGTACAGCGGTATCGGTCAAACTATAGGTGATTATTTTGGCGGCATCGGAAAACAAACAAAGGAAAGTACATGCGTTTTGCTTCTACATGCTTTCATTATTCTTTGCCTTAAGAGAATTTAGCTAAAGTGCTTTTATAGTATTAAAATAGCGTCAGTATTGCACCGAGCTCGGCTAATGTAATAACGTTGTACTAAAAGGTGTGAGCCAGCCCGCATTACCGAGAGAGCTTCCCCACATAATAAAAATACAGAAAAAATCTACATTGAAGCACTTTCCTGTAATTTTTCAGTGTTCAGGTGTGGAAGATGTGACGTCGTAACGTTGTAATTTTATGTTTTTCAGAGCGTGAATGATTATTTTCTAGTGAATATGAGTTGTGTTGCATTGCCATACAGTGTGGCAATGCCGCCAGTCTCCTGGGTACATTACCAGTCGACAGCGATGCGGAGGAATTTTTCGACGCCATATTTTAGGTAATTTAGGATATAATTTTGTAATTTTATTAGCATGAAATGTTTACACTTAGTAAATAGCAAAATTATGATAAATACGTACAGTGTGTTAGGTTGTGTTTTAAATATATTTTTAACTTGACATGACATGATATCACTGACTAGATAGACTGTTTTAAACGAAGGGGTGAGCTGAGTTGTATAGTAGGTACACAAAATAGCAACAAAAAACATACCACTGTTAACTTTCAGAAAAACTAGCACACAAAATTCATGACGTCACTATATTCAAAAATAAATATGTCATAACAATAGAGTCAGATTTATCTCCTGTCTACGTCATATCTATTCAAACAGACACTTCAAAGCTGCGTAGGCAACTCATTTACGACATACGCAGATTTATATAACATAACATAACATCACGCATGTAATTCCCGAAAGTTTAAGCAGAGGTTTACCTGTAGTACACCCACATTTTGCCAGTTATGTTTAAGTCCCATGGGCGAATCTATTGCCATCAGCCGGACACTAATCCAGACTCCGCGCTGCTATTGAGAAATTCCAGATGGAAAATTCAGAAAAAACTTTGCCCGACTCGGGAATCGTACCCGGAACCTCATGATGCACAGCGCTTGCGGCCACTAAACCAACAAGGCAGTCTATAAGAGCAGATTTATATTATTATATATTGTAATTTACTACGTTATTCAGCAAAGACCATTTCTAAAACTCATAGGATAATAGGTTAGCATAGTTCATTGATCTAAATAGATGGAATCATTACCTCCTGCAACCTAGTACAATCTTATATTGTAAAGTTACAAAAATAGTTCACTGGGTAGGTTTATTTTGTAATTGCAACCACAGAGACCAAATTAATTACTGAAACACGAATATCATTTGCGATGTATTTGTAGTTAATTTATTTCATAGAATTATTGGTGTTTTTTTTTGCAGTGGTGGCCCAGTGAGAGCAGTGGTGGCCCGGTGGTAACGGTCCCGATTTACGTGTCGTAGGTCATGGGTTCGAACCCAAGCAGGCACATCATCACCACTGCTCTGAAAACGGTGAAGGAAAACATCGTGAGGAAACCGGCATGTCCTAGAACCAAGAATTCGAAGACATGTGACATCCCCAACCCGCACTGGGCTCACGTGGATTATGGCCCGCTCCCTCCCACAGAGAGGAGGCCTGTGTCCCAGCAGTGGGAACGTTATAGGCTGACTATTATTGGGGCTTTGGTATTTAGCTGTCATTGTGTCATGTAGGAAAATTGCATTGTTATTTAGTACGTGTATCTACACAGAACGAAGCACTATCACAAATTATGCATGTAGTGTCTATTAAGCTAAATTAATTGAATTAACAGTAGGTATCATAAATGATAAATGATTGTAAGTAGGTTTGTACAAATACTTTTACTCGTCAATCATATTTTAAAAACTAGATGAGGTCGGCGTTTCTTATCTGACTACTCTGAGAAGAAAGGCCGAAATAAACTCAGAGGTCTCTTTTAAAGTCCAGACATAATCTTGGTCATATCATGTGAAGACCATGTAGACTGGTGTCTGAAATGGTCTTTTGAGGTAAGAACTACACAGATTTAGTGAACCTGTTTAGTCATTACACACATTTGTCAGTCATTGTGCAGCTCAACTCGGAACTTAAGGAGCTCAACGATTCGACGGACAAAACCAAAGAAAGGACATTTGGGTAGGCCGCATAAATTACTCAAATTTCAGACCATTATTAAAACTAACTGAGAAAAAAAAACAATGACCCACATAGTCCTCAAATTCACAGTAATTACAAAAATTTATAATACCTACTAAATTATTTTTTTAGTAATGAATTTAAAAACAAGTTTATTACTGACTGCCTTGTTGATCTAGTGGTCGCAAGCGCTACTGCTGAGAATGAGGTCCTGGGTTCGATTCCCAGGTCGGGCAAAATGTTATTGGGTTTTACCATCTGGAATTTCTCAGTAGTAGCCTGGAGTCTATTTTTGTGCCCAGTACACCTCTGCCCCTTCAGATAATACAAGCGTGATATTATGTTATGTATTGAGCCAAATACTAATGCCAATATTTTAAGTCCATCTCAAGGAACTTTGTCGACTCATTCTCGACTCAGGTCGCCATGACAATGGCCCCAGAAAGTCCCCATAAGTGGTATTTGTGGTCGTAAGTTTGAGCGAAGTTCGGAGGTTCCACGAATTTGTACCTTACGCGCTTTGTAGGGAATAACTTAGAATATTGGTGTAAAAATCGTTTTTAGATATTATAAACTCTTATTAGATTCCTAACTGCAATTTTCACAGGATTGCTAATAAATTTAACAATGGAAATAATACTTCGATATTTTCATCTATACTTAATAGTATACAGAGGTAAAATTTGTTTGTAAGTAATCTCCGGAGGGGGTAATCTCCGGAGGGGGTAATCTCCGGAACTAATGATCCAATTCTACTTTTTTTTAAATTTATCAATTGAATTATAATAGCATAGGCTATAAATTATATTTATATCACGCTTAATATTAGCCGAGCTACCACAATTTTCATCTAGCAAATTGGAATGAAATATCTCTTAAAACAGAATTAGTTGCATGCGCTGCCTAAACAGTTGTATACATATAATTGAAAACAATGTATGGTAACCTGGTCCGCCTTAAATCATTCTACAAAAAGTGCGCGACACCATATTTCTATCTTTTATATTTATTTTATGGAATAAAAAAGTATTTTTTCGACATACTTACGTCTGGATGATAATTAAAATAACAAAATATTAATCCTTATCAAAATAAATTATTTTATGAGCACAAGGAAATCATATAGATAAGATTTGCCGTTTACAGTATGTCAACTGTCATACAGATTCGGAGATAATATAAAATTACTAAAAATGCCGCTAAAACATCCATAAACACAACTTTCATTTATACCGCTCTAGAACATGTTTTGTACCGACGTTTTATCCATTTACCAATAGACGGCGTTCTGCAAATACGTCATTTTGAATCGCGGTGTTAAGATTTTCCGCGGATTAACCCTCCGATTTATTTCAATATTGTCAGTAGTTGGGTGATAAAAGTTGTTTGAAATGTTGGGTGTCGTTCTATTTAATTCTTTTGGTTGTTTGGTATCTTAAACTCAATTTACTGGAACTTGAGACAATTTATAGACAATCGTTTATTAGAATAAAATAAGTATATAAGATACTCTCTTATATACTTCATTTTCCTCTTCGTAATTCTATTATACGATTGTTTATAAATTATCTCAAGTTGCAGTAAATTGAGTTGATTATTATTACCGTTTAAAGGGGGTGGAGGGGGTTTTGAAATTTGTAGGAGAAAGCATGAAATCCACGTGAACGAAATCGCGGGCGTAGTGCTGAATGACTGATGTTTCAGTTTGCACAAGGTTTCCTTTTATAATGTAGGCGAGCTCTAAGAAGAGGTTTTTGGAAATTCAACCTGTAAAGGGGCTGAAAAGAGGGATTCCTGTAGTATAAAAAGTCTTATTTCTTAAGTTCATACTTGAAACATACATTCACACGAATACATTCTTAAAGGAAATTTTGTAATTATTTAGTTTTTCAAAACTACCCGTCAAAGGGATTTTAGGGGGTGCTAAATTTTGTGGTGTGTTAGAAGAATTTTAACACGCTCCTAACGGTTACCTCGTATAACGCTATTAAATACTCTTTTGAAAATCGACCAGCAAAACGGGGTAATTAACTTTTTGGGGGAGGAATTCACTGCGTGTCTGGCTAAGTCAAAAGTAATCTAAACTTTAAATGACCAAACACATGATTGAAGATTTTTCTAAAATCAACCCCTTTTGGGGGGGGTTTATATGAAAATTTTATTTTTCCTTTCATCAATAAATTATTAATAAGTAAAGGTGGCGTTCTGTAGTTTTTGCCTACTCCCATGGGAAGAAGGCATGAGCTTATGTATGTGTGTATGTAATAGTAAGTAAAATGATCTTAATTATTTATTTTCCAAAACTACCTGTTAAAAGGGTTGGAGGGGGTGTTAAATTTTGTAGGAGAAAATACGAAATCCACGCGGATGAAGTCGCGGGCAAAAGTGCTTGTCAAAAATAAATGTATTTAGCTGATTGAACTAAATTCATGGAAATGCTGTTAATTATGCATAGACCGCACCTTTTAGAGATAGGTAAGTACGAGTTATGTATTAACTAAAGTTGCGAATAACATTTAGCTACAGCTAAATGCGTTTTATTTTTGTTAGCTATCGCTGTCTCTCTCCTGGGCAAAGGTCTCCCATCTTTCCATCGTTCGCGAGCTCGCGCGTCCTCCTTCTAGTTTTGGCGGAATCCGTCCAGTTTATCCATGCCATCCCCTACTTGGCCTGCCTCGACCCCGCCTCACTGTCTCAGGGCACCAACATTTAGTAATTGAAAAGTCCTTATCTATAAAATAAGTCTACAAATACTTTGTCAGTCACTATTAAGTTGTTCTTAATTGAAGTGAGCACCACGTTCTTGAACAGAGTTCGATTACGTAAAAGGTTTAACGGGAGTTTAAACATTGTGTCAATTTTCATTATAGTTTCGACAGCGCTTCGTTCCAAACAAGTTTACGCTTTGACACCATTTTGCGGAACTAAAATTTTTATTTCTGAATGAAAATTTCGTTCCGCAATATGATGGTCGAAAATGAACTTTGTTTTACTCATACCACTCCAAACGAAATTTCTTCTATAGTCAAAAAAATGGATAATAAACATTCTTGTGGATATGATGAAATTCTTATAGTATCTATTATTAAAGATCATTTAAAATACTTGCCGAACCGCTTTATTGTTTCTTTAATAAGTGTATTGATGAAGGAATATTCCCAGAACAGCTACCACCCCCCCCCCCCCCACTTTTGTTTTCCTATAACCTAAAAAATTGATTTTTTTTGTAGAAATCAGTGAGGTACGAGGACATAGAAAACATTATAAATTACCCCTTTTTAATATGTGTGCAGGTGTTGCGCAAGGATCGATATTAGGGTCCATGTTGTTCATTTTGTTTACCAATGGGACCAAACCTGAAATCGCGAACAAAAATCGGCTGTTCCCTACATTTTGACGAGTTATGCGAACATAAATGTAGGGAACAGGTGATTTTTTCGCGATTTCACATTAAAAATGAAATTATATGACATCAAAAATTACAGTTTCATTCCGAAGAACACAGCAGTTACCGTAAGTTTGACTGGGCTAAAGCCATGGTTTCCTAGGAAAGCGGCTCCGTCATATATTATTAAACGGCAGTCATTAAATTAGTAAATTACTGCAGCGGCCGACAACAGAGGTATTATTGGACGAACGTGAACAAGAGGTGAAGCCGATACGTGATCCATCTGTGCCTGGTAGCGGCCAAGGCTTATATAGTACTTTTCTCAAATAATGCGCGGAAATTCAACAATTAATTATAAATTCCAGAATCAATGACTAACAACAATAATTTATCACACGCCAATATGTTCATTTGTTTCTTTTTTACTTTAAACAGCTCTATTTGCTAAGCCAGTTCGAGATTTAAATAAAATATTTGATAAAGTTTCCTCCTTGGTTGCCATATTGTGTCGAAGTAAAAAGTTCGTTCCATTTTTAAATTACACGGCAGGTATGAGTTTTGTCGCTAACATTGCCGGCCGCTGCTCGCATATATTTGACTAGTACAGCATTTTTGATTTATCTCGAAGAAGGTTGTCAAATTAATGCTCGAATTACAAAGCATTTTTGAAAAACTGTCATTTTCACCAGTATTTGACATTAAGGTGTCAACAAACGCTCTGTATTAGGACAGCCATTATTGTGTGACCGTTCACCGCTTATGAAACCAATACTTAAGCTAAGCAAAACTATTGATAACGAAGCCTGTTTACGTACCATGTTACTAAGTAATAATATAGGTCGTTTGTAGGTAGCTTCACGATTATAATAACGTACGATTATTAAATGCGGCAGTAAACCAACGTCATGCTTGCTCCATATCTCACCGTTATTTATAAGAACTTAAGGCGAAAGCGCCAGGGTAGCCCACGAAATTCAAATTTTCTTTCGGTTTTAGCAATTTGCAGGTCAGTATTGGGGTGTACGAGGATGTTGATTAAAATATGATTCACGACCGCAACAAAATATATATTTTCATAATTATAATCATTAAAGTCATGAATACAAGTCTTTAAGACCAAGTAATCCCATTGAATGACTATTTCATGAAATCATGATATTTGAGGATTATACTTACTTAAAGAGTCGTATTACTGATTCTAATAATTATAATTAAATAAATACAAATTTGTTACGGTCGCGAATCATACTATAATCAACATTCACCCAGACACTGAGCTGCAAATTGCAAAAATCGTAAGAAACAAATGAATTTCGCGGGCTACCTTAGCGATTCCCCTTAAGGTATAAACTTATGTGAATTACTACTAGTATTTTATACACATAATTAAATTAATTTTATTATTGATTTTATTGGTCTTTAACATAACTGACAAAATGCTATACGTAAGGTTCTAAGTAGGTACACCTCTGCCTAACGCTTAGGAGAAAGCAGGCGTTTTTAACCGACTTCAAAAGAAGGAGGAGGTTCTCAATTCGGTTGTATGTTTTTTTTAATGTTTTGTGGATTTCAATAAAACCACAAAAATGTGAAACATCTTTTACATGGTAAAAGGTCGTACACTTTGTTTTTTGTTTAATTGGTAAGTGATGAGCTTTATTATATTTTAAGCACCTCTGCCTGGACGAAGACTCACTATCCTCAAATTCATGAAACAAAGTGTTAATCTATGAAGGCACCTTTAAGGCTCCCACAAAGTGAATACCTCGAGCTGATTATTCGACGTGACGGTGACGTGACGTTAACGTCATGAATAATTCAACGGCGCATAAATCACTTCATCTGCGACGTTGACGTCGAAGCCGCGTCGTTACGTGAACGATGCGATTTTAAAATTTGACGGCACATTCAAATGTAGATCGGTGATATGGCTGGAGAATATTGAATTAACTCGGTTAATGTAAGTAAAGTTATGTAGATTGGTAGCTTCTTCAGAAAGCTGACTCTTCGCTACAAAATTCTAGCTAATTTATGAGACCATCTTCTCCACACAGGGGGAGAAGATGGAGTGATCTCATCAATGAGCCAGGCTTATGAAGTTCATGAAAAATACCGATTTGTTACCTTTTTATTATTGCAACAAAGTACGTATTAGCATAAATTATATGATAGTACTCTAGCTGTGGTGTACCAGTCAGCAAAATGGTGGTGGGTCCTGACTGCCCGAACGTAGGAACTGTTAAGAATGGCCACTCGTAGAGGCTTTAATAATTCCCAGAAATGTAGGTAAACTGCAGACATCTTCCAATCTCCAAAGATTTTCTTTTCCATAAAAACCCTGCGCCGTCTTGTTCTCATTGAGAAGAACAAAGTAAAGTCAATAAAATTAAAACAGTACAACATTTCGTTCTCGATGCGGTTTCTGATGAATTATGTATGTGGGATTTGCGTTACAGGTAGAGAGGATATCGTTATGCTGCGACACGATGCTTGCCTGGTTTTGTGGGGCTAGAAAACAAGTGGGTATTTATTTTTTATTTTTTTATTGAGCACAACACACCAACGACATATTTACAAGGATATTATCAGATAATCACGGGTTTTCAATGCTGTGTACATACATCACTTATAGGCATGCACAACGTTCTTATTAAAATGTGAACAACTATTCAATTTCTTTTTAAACCATTACAATATTAGCCATAATAAATAAAATTGAAGTGTCTGTTTGTAATGTCAAAATAGCAACTTTTTACTAAATGCATATGAAAGTATATACGGTACTTGTAACAAAAAAAAAACAATTTTTAGAATTTATGTCTGTCTGTCGGTCTGTCTGTCTGTTTGTTTATTCCGACTAATCTCAGAAACGGCTGTACCAATTTTAACGGGACTTTCACTAGCAGATAGTTGATGTTATAATGAGTAACGTAGGCTACTTTATTTTAGAAAAATAATTAGGGTTCCGCGCAAAAAAATAAAAACCCATGAAATTGTGAACGAAATCCCATTCAATAGGCAAGTATTGACATCCATGCGGGTGAAGCTGCGGGGAACAACTAGTACATAATAAAATTAGCAAATAAGTTTAGATTTAATTACAATTATATGCTAAAAAACTTAAAATATCTTTTTCTACTAACTAACGAACTAACTAACTATACAAATAAATATACAAAACAAAAGGAAACTTAGGCGTCGAAGTACTCGTCCGCATCGCTGTCATCCGGAAACGTGCCCAGAAGACTGGCAGCATTGCCACGTTGAATGGCAATGCTAATTCTTTGGCCAAAGAACGAGCCAGCCCTCTGGTCACATGAAGTGTCGACCAGTCGGCGAGAAATTTCCTTAAAAAGGAGACGCGCACTCGGGCCCCATGACCCGAGCGTTTCGACCCCAAACGGCTCAAAACTGTAGTTACCGATAAGGTTACAGTATTTGCGCCGCTTAAGGGTCTCAGCAGCCGCAGCAGCGGCGCCAGCACAGCACGCCGTGCTTGGAACATGAGATGGCGCAAGGGTGTCGACACAGGTTGCGTCCCACACCAGAGGTCTACCCACCTTCCAAGGCAACAACGTCATGCCGTCTGGTCTCTTCCCATCGTCACGTACCAAGCCGTTTGGTTCTAATATCGCTGGTACGCCGGCGGTGACAAGAGCTCGACGAATAATATCGTTAATGCTGGCGTGTCGTGCTATGCGGCCTGCACTCCTGCAGCAGGACAGGCCATGGTGTCCGAGGTTGTCGACAGCTTCACCGCAGTGACACCGATGCGGAGCAACACAAGGTGCGCCTAAGCGGAGACACGTAGCGAGCCGAAACGAAGAGTCATCCATCATAGTGCCTATGGTGGATGACGGAAGCGCTTGAAGCCACAAGCCTGACTCCCATTCTCCCACAGCCAGCAGACGGGCACGCTCAGCAGTATTAAATGACGTATTTACTAGGGTATTCCGTATAATACTGCAGAGCGGCACGTCCCACCGTTTCTGGGAGGCTGGGTTGTCAGGTAAATCCGTATTGGGACAAGCCATCTTCCACGCGTTCAACGCATCGGTCAAACACGGTACCTCAAAATCGACCAGTGAGGAAGATAAAATTTTCCTGGTTAATTTGTCGGTACCGTGGACCGAAGAGAGGAAGGCCGGTAAACTTATACTTGAAATTTTGCGGACGCCGAGACCACCCAGGCGAATGGGAAGTGTAGCTTGCTGCCACGCTCGGTCGTCCAGGGCCACATTTAGATTAGTTTAGATTATTTAAAACAATGATAATGCATTTCAGCGGCGTTATTGCAGCGGTTTTGTAAAACAAAAAAGTAACATCGTTGAATTACAAAATCAGTGCACAATATTGTTTCCTAACAACTGAACTGGCTGCATAGTGACATGTTAATTTTTCAAACGTTACGCGATAATTAACTTATAGTACATTTTTTGTTTTTGTACAATTTGTGTTCTTTGAAACATAAAAAAAATTAAAATAATTACAGTTGCAGTCGAAGATACCTTCTTTTTTTATTCATTCCACGTTTGCACGACAATGATAAAATTATATAGAAATGAACGTACATCTGCTTATTTCATTTCATTTTTCGATCATTCAGACCACGAATGAAAGATCCCGAATGTCGAAATGCATGTTGGATTGGTCCACCAAAACGTTTTATGTTCAAACATTTCACTTCGAGTGAAAGATGCCGAGATGATTAAAAGACAAAAAATGAAGCGTATAAGACGTTTGATGAGCTGTAGTAAACGATGCTGAAGATGAAGAGTTTTGCAATCGTTAAAGAAAACGGTCTACCTATGTAATAATTAGCGATTAAACAAACTTACCTGTAAGTGAAGTTCTGTCAAAATTATATAATAAGCCTCGTCCTCGAGATTAACAACACAATGCTAATCTCGACAACGAGACGAGACGAGAGAGACGAGAGTATAATCAATTTACAAAGACAATGCTGCTGCAAATTTTATCTGGTTCTGACAGACCCTATATCACATTTTCTAGATACTAGATTAACCGCTAAAATTTTTGAAGTGCAAACTTCTTTAGACGAACGTTGTGCTCTTTCTGAACAGTGAACGAAACTAAACCATCACGCTTGGGTCGGTGACGCTGAATCGCGTATACTCGGCTCCAGTCGTAATAGTTTTCACTTGTATCGTATGGTCATAAGCACGCACCCACTTTTTTTACGCTGAATTCAAAGCCGAACAAAAGCCTAAGACGCGAGAACAACATCTCTCGGCTCGTTACTACGCACATGTAAATGTAATAATAAATTACTTCGCACACCGCGGGTTTCGGGGATGTACCTGTATTCCATTTACACGGTATAAATATAATTGTGTTTCGATTCGTTCCAAATAAGTGAGATATCATTTCGATTTTCGAGCTTTCGGATGAAATGTTTCTTGTCCTACTCTTTTTCTTAGCTACATTTTTAAAACAGGTGGAATATTATCGAGATGGTAGGATCGCGATTTTCTTTGGGTTTTAAGTAACGACGGTTGCTTCCCATAATTATGTAAATACTTACTTTTTTATCCTTGACTAATTTACAATTAAATATCTTTTTGGTTAGTTAAGTATTTTTACTCCAAAATCAGGCGCAAATGCAAATTTTAAAAAAAGAATACATCTTTTATTACATCAGTTATATATTCCTCAAATATAACATTGAATCTAATTTAACATAATATACATAGCCTAAAATTATCGCACCATAAACTACTTCAACACACTTTCAAACGAATAATAAAACCACAATTCAAAGTCACAGCATTATAAAGTACAGGATAGCGTGTATTATTGAAATGCATATTGCACGGAATCTGTTCTGCACTTGCTTTACAGTTTTCAAATAAAATTCTATTCGAATTTCGAAATATTTGGAAGTAGTAAATGGACAGTCGATGTTGAAATATCGAGTACGAATTTGATAAATAAATACATTCAAGGTTCGAAATATGAAACTTTTTGGAATAATGGGATGAAGTTATTCTTTTGTTTTAGAGTGGTGAAGATGTGTGTGGTACCCCACATGTCCCCTACGTATGGGGTACACATAAAATGCTACATGAATCTTTTGGCGCCTGAATGACGGAGGCGTTGTTGGTAAACATGTTTTGTGAAATTGTTTTGCAAAATTCTACCCATTGAAAAAAACCGCCCAAGTGCACGTCGGACCACGTAGAATGAAGGGTTCCGTCCGTAATTAGAATGAATTTATCCCAAGAACAAACAACATTGTAGTTGAAAAATAATGTTCTCCCATACATTCAAACTACGAATGCGTTTTTTTTTTTATTTTCTTATTTGTCTCCCAAAAGTGACCTCCAATCAAAATTCATTTATTTACGTAACACGTCCATCCATGTTTGGGTCACGGACACACATTTCAACTTAATCGGTCCATTAGATTTGACGCAAATTAGCTGTGGCAGACGGACAAGCAGACAGACACATGAGTGATCCTATAGTGGTTCCGTTTTCTCATTCGGACGTACGGAACGCTAAAAATAAGGTTGGAGGCGTTAGTTCCAATTTTGTTCACGTGCCAAAAGATTCTTGTTCAACTCTACACCAGCTTTCGCAGACTAGTAGATACCTACTTACGTTTGGCTAGATGTTCATTCATCATCATAGAAATATAAAAAAAACAACAACTTGTTTATTACATAATATCTATGTTCACCATCATTCATAATCAGCCTATAATGTTCCCACTGCTGGGACACAAGCGTCTATGAGAGGGAGTGGGACGTAATCCACCACGCGGGCCCAGTGCGGGTTGGTGGATGTCACATGTCTTCGAATTTTTGGTTCTAGGACATGCCGCTTTCCTCACGATGTTTTCCTTCACTGTTTTGAGAGCAGGGATGATGAAATAATTCACACAAAGTAAAGTGCCTGCCTGGGTTCGAACCGACGACCTACAACTCGTAAATCGCGACCGTTACCACTGGGCTACCACTGCTCAGTTGGCCAGATGTGGTTGACATTATAAAAAAAAGAAAATGTTCATTACAATCATTTGAATCACTTAAGTAATCCCATAGATAATTATAACATAATTTTAGTAAAACTTCTAAAACAAAACATACCAGACAAATATGAAGACATTAATGGTATACAATTTTTATCCTATCCAATGATAATAAAAACACCTTTATTAACCTCGGAAGTCCTTGGGTAAAAATATGAATATTTCTAATGATATCCGAATACCTTATTCAAGTGGCAACAACTCCCTACCGCACCGGGAACTGGCCATTGAGGCCATTCTGAAAAGTTTCTATACGCCACCCTCCGCTTTTCAATTATACCTGAAGGCTAAGTTATATGACTGTGCAATCATATTTTATGTAGGTTTAAGAATGAAAGCAAATAACCGACATTTCAGCCAAGGAAATATTACTTAGAATATAAAGGCAAAGGTCACTTGTTTATGTTACGTCTCTACCAAAGAGTAAAATGAGTCTATGTGTTTATTGCCTAAGAATGTTCTATAATCAAAACTGTACCAAGTGATCATAAATGGTTTGGAACTACATACACAAGTCTCGACATCAAAGCTAAGTATGAAAACTTCACAAATTCTAGGAATTTGTAGCACGAAGTTTATCATGTTTTACGAAGCCTGGCTAGTGAGAAAAATGTTTCTATGGCAGCATCTCCCAAACTATGGGTTGCGACATTCTGGTGGGTTGCGAGCGAATATAGGGCCTTGAAACATTGATTTTCAGCTATGATTAATATTAAAACTAAACACAGAAATAAATTTGACGTATCAAACTCATGGCGATTAAAAGTAACTAAAATGGAAGTTTATTTCAATGAGAAGGATGTATTTTTATACTATTTTTACATAATTAAATACAAGGAGTGCAGTATGCTAAATATAAGTAGTTTTTGTTAGGCGGGTCGCGGTCCAGTCAACTTGGAAACCTCTGTTCTATAGCATTACGTAGATCCATTTGCTCATGCTAAAGATGTACTGTATTACATTCACTACGGTACGTGACCAAAGTGGTCACGTACCGCATTATCTAACGGTTAGCCACTACGCTTTTCTTGACGTTTACATTGTAATGCAAAATATGCACATGTGGTAAAATGCTTATTTTAAGGCGAAAGCGCCAGGGTATCCTGCGAAAATCAATTTTTCTTACGTTTTTTGCAATTTGCAGGTCAGTATTAGGTTGTGTGTTGATTAAAATATGATTCGCGACCGTAACAAATATGTATTTACAGAATAATAATCATTTAAACCATCAATACAACCCAAGACCTCTCCTCCTTGGTCTTGGTCTCTAAGACCAAGTAATTCTATTGAATAACTATTTCATAAAATCATAACATTTCAGGCTTATACTAACTTAAAGAATTGTATTACTGATTCTAATGATTATAATTCTGTAAATACATATTTGTTACGGTCTCTAATAACACTTTAATCAACATACACCCAGACACTGAGCTGCAAATTACAAAAATCGTAAGAAAATTTGAATTTTGCGGGCCACCTTGGCGCTTCCCCCTTAAGATAAATCATCGCAACTTTAGGTAGAGAAAGTTCTTAGATAGGTAATAAAGCCACATTGGTTGTTTTATTTTTTAACCGACTTCGAAAAAGGAGGAGGTTCTGTGTTCGAACGTATGTATGTTTTTTTTATGTAGGTACTCGTATGTCCACCGATTTCTCCGTAAATTGTGAACCGATTTTGAAAATTCTTTTTTTTTGTTTGAAAGCGTATAATTCCTAGGTGGTTTCATTGTCGTCGAGTTAGGATTTGATGATGGGATCCTGGAGAAATCGAGGGAAGTCTTCAAATATTCTAGGCACACCTATATCTTCAAAGTGACATCGACCGAATCCATAAGTGGAGTGTAGATAATAAAATGATGTTTAATGCCGGTAAATATTACGTCATGACCTTTAGCCGCAAGTTACAACCTACACATGCCACCTATACCTTAGCAGGTGTTGAAATAAAGCGCGTGTCAACCATTAGAGATCTTGGCGTGACATTTGACTGCGGATTGACATTCCATGCACATATGTCTGCCCTAGCTTCTGAATCTTACAGGCGCCTAGGTTTTGTCCTACGCAATGCCCATGATTTCAATAATCCTATTGTCATCAAATTATTATTTAACTGTCTAGTTAGAAGTAAGTTAGAATTTGCTGCAGCCGTCTGGAATCCCCACGAATCCACATATGTATTAGGGATTGAAAAGGTTCAGAAAGCGTTCCTGCGTTTTTTATATAAAAAGATTTACGGATATTATCCATTTATGTATCCTACTCATTTCCTGCTGGGAATGTTAGGATATAATTCCCTGGCAGTGCGTAGAGCCAGAGATCAGATTTTTATAGCCATTAAAATTTTAAGGGGCATTGTAGATTCCTCAGAGCTACACAATACTTTGTGTACACTTTATGTGCCTGACAACTACCTGCGCTATAGGCCTACTCGACGACACCGACTGTTCGCCACATCCCATTGTCGCACTGTGTCGCGCGCGCAATCCCCGTTGTGTCGCATGCATGGTGCTATAAACTCCTTAATGGAGTCAGTCCCGGAATGTGACATCTTTAGTGACACACTCAGGGTGATCATGTCAAATTGTCTCATGTTCTGTGAAAGCTATGTTTGTTAGATAAATAAGTTCTGTGTTATCATTTTATTCGATTTTATTTTCTTTTCTTTTTTTATAGTTATCATTAAGCATGTTTGATCTCTGGCTTGTTATTGGTTTTTGTAATATGTTTTTGATTATGTAATATGTTTAGCTTTATGTTTAGTCTTATCTATTAATTAATGTCATTGGCGCAAGCCGTTGTAATTAATTATAAATAAATAAATAAATAAATAGCGATTTGGGTATTTTTTAGAGTAACTCATGCATTTGCTCTCGGAAAGCACCATTTGGTGAAGTGGAACTGATGATGAAGACCGCAGATGGCACCAGAACTACTCAAAAATAAGTATTTCACGGATTGCGATACGATTACTTTAATATGATTGCTAAGCAATTTATGCTCATCACAATGTATAATGGTGAAGTGGGACTGATGGTGAAGTACCAAGAGAACTCAACAATTAACGTCCCTGCTTCGGGAAAAGCAATATTGTGTAAAATGTGATGAGCAGTTGACATTAGGCTACTGTAACTTAGATAAATTACAAACCGACCCACTAAAAAGTGAAAAATAAAAAACTTTTTACAAAAAAAAAAAAACAACCGACTACCAAAAAAAACACTACAAAGTGAAAAATAACTTTAATTTCGGAAGTCGGTAGCAAAAACTAAAATACAGATCCAAAGACACCGACTTCCGAAATTAAAATTATTTTTCACTTTGTAGTATTTTCTTTGGAGGTCGGTTTTTTTTTTTTTTTTTTGTAAAAAAACTTTTTATTTCTATACACCTTCCACTGTCATGATATAAGACTCAAAATAAATTTCTATTGTTACCGAGCTCTAGGAGGTCGGTCGACAGCGTAACAAAACATCAAGATTAATATATGTAAGTTTAATATTAATGCGTGCGTAGTTTAGAAGAACAACGCGGTCACACAGACAGACAGGAAAAGCGATTTTAATAGATTGATATAGATTGTGGTTGTATAACAGTATCTAGATATCTATGTATATTTTCTCAACATTATCACAACAAATCCTATAATCGCTTTCAGGACTTCTTGGAAATTATCGAGGAAAATCGATAACCTCAATACCCTTTCCTTTTTTCCTTCATCCTTATAAAGTATTTGTTCCAATCCAGATTTCTATTCCAATGTAGGTATATAGGTACCAATCAACATTTGACTTAAGGATTAGGTATAATTTGAACAAATTGCAAACAAATTCGGTCAGGGATCAACCGTGAGTCTTGAAAGTCTTATTAAATTAAGATTGTAGAGTAATCACTGCTTACCTAAATCTAGACAGACAAGTAGAACTACGTTGAGATTTTATAGAATCTATATCATACTACACAGAAATGATGACTGACAGACAACACTAAAAACGTCGGGCGTCGCGCGTCGCATTGTCGGCGCGGCCCGCTCTAAATTCAAACATATGGCATTGTATGAGAGCGTTTACGGAGAAATTTTACACGCGTTTGCTTGAAATGCAGGCAAAGCCCGCGGATGGCATCGCCGCGTCGCACGCGACGTTTATCGCGGCGGCGCACGCAGCGTTGCGGCCAGCTTATCCTGCAATTATCCGTTCACGGTAAAACGTAGCGGCAACCGCGACGGGGCCCGCAGCGTCGCACGCGTACAATGCCTTTATGTTTGTGTTTGCGCGAGTGATGACGCACGCCGCTGCACGCGCCGTCTGTTTGTAAACTGAAAAACGTCTGACACGCTACGAGAAGCTACGCCGCACGCGACGCATCCTAAGCCTAACCACTAAAGATACAAAAAGATTTTATGCAAAAAGTTTTTTTTTCGCGAGCAACGCTACCTTGAGGTATGCCAAGTTATACAAACCTGTCCAAATCCGGGTATATATCACGTTAAGTGGACAGAAGAATTAAAAAAGGGACTGGTAATCGAGATAATTTAATGTGACACGTATAACGCAGCGAAAGAATTGTTTTAATTAACTCAAGCGATAATTCTGACCGCGTACTTAACAGCTGACTTTAATATGGGTGTTGGTACTAACATAACATTTTTAATGGCGCCATAAGTCGGATATAAGCATTGTGTTATTAATTTTCAGGCAGCACTCGAGAAATATGTGCTCGCAATTATATTATTACTGTTGAGCCATAAATATTTTTTTATGGAAGAACGTAGAACGTACAGATTCCAGCTTAAACTATCCGATGTGTTGGAGGAGCTAATGCTAGTTATACAGGGTCAAATTAAATTAGCTGGCGAAACTTCAGAGACGTGATGGGTATCGATATCTAATCACAATAAAACAAATAAAAAACAGATTTTCTAAATTCGTAATTTCAATTACACTATCCGCGGCCGTCGACCCCGTAATCAGTTGTAGTCATTTGGCGTACGAGTTTGGAATTTTTTTTTGTTTTCTCGTTTTATCGTATTTACCGACACATCGATACCCACGTCACGTCAAAAAGTTTCGCCAGCTAATTTAATTTGACTCTCTATGTAGAAGCAAGAAAGAAAACTTACCAAATCCAATCTATTAGGGCTCGACGCAGTACGTCTTTTCCTCCAAACATTTCTACATATCATTCGTCACCTTCCTTTTACCGATATCACTTTTCGCACCGAAGACCTTAAAAAGGCAGCTGGGACAGACTGAATGCGGAGGGTGGAGGTGTTGTGGCACAGCTTGGGAGAGGCCTAGCTATGTCCCGTAGTTGACAGTACAAGGCTGAGTTGATTAATCTTTCACACTATCCTTCAATCTTTTCTTTAATCTGCCATTTTAATAGCCTACCACATTCATACTAAATAGTTTTCTTAGAAAGTATTCTTCATTTTCACCTATTTGTGTTTTAAATAGAATAAATAATATTACAACAAAAAACGGTTTTTGAAGGTACCCTATACGCACTCGACTCGGCTGAGACACTGTAAGTGGGCCATATTTCGTCAATCGGTCTGATTTTAGAATATACTTAGGTACCTATTTACGTTAAGCTAAGTAATTAATTGAGTCGAATAAGCCAGTTGATACGTGCAAAATACTAAAATCCAGCCACATACAGTTTATCTAAACCCCGACTCAAACACAGCGAAAATGCTCAAGTAAAAGTAGAATATAGTTGTGCACATTCTCTGTGGTTTCCTTTTAAAACCGCACTAAACCTGGCAACTCCTGAAAGTAATTAGACACTTATCGACATACCATCGTTACTCTTTTATTGGTCTTTCCTGAAATACCTTTTGAAGCCGAATGAGTGTTAAATTACTGCTACAATTTCCGCTGGCGTTTATTGGGCAATATTTTTTAGTGGTTGTTAAAAGAATTCATGGAAAGGTATGCGGTTACTGGATTTTCTGCGTTAAAGCGAAGTATTTTTCTTTTATAATTAAGTGCACTGAATCAACTTGCACTTCATTTATTACAGAGTTTATAATCAAAGCATCCACGACAGTGACGTGGAAAATACATAAAATACGCATATCTCAAAAGTGTCTAGGGATCAAGGTATTTAAAAAATATATTTTATTGCCCTATTCACATTAAACAAAACTATAAATTTAGATGAATTAAATAAAATGTTTTCGTATGTGATCGACGAAGTACTCTCTGCTTTTGCATTAAGTAATTTCTTCGACTTTCACGATTTTTGCTTATACTGGATTTTTCACCTTAGTTAATCCTGACATTAAAATGTGATAAAAAAAGATAAAAATAAAAGTTTTTAAAGGTTTTTCATTGCGTAAATTAAACAATTAGTGGTCTGTATTTCCGTCGTTAACGCGTATAACACAATCGCAGCGATTCGGCATCTCAATATGAGTTCATCCAAATCAAGTTGCGGAATGGCCGCCCACGTCCGTTGTAACAGGCGAAAAAGATTTTCTGGTGTATGTAGGGCATCCATATTTGGCAGAGCTCTTTTATAAGCATATTCCATACGTGCTGAATGGGATTCAAGTCTGGCGATTGAGCAGGCCAAGGTAGGACGTTGATATTAGCTGCGACAAGTGTGTTTGCAAAGACTGGCAATGTGTGGACGTGCATTATCATGCATAAGCAGAATTGAAGCACCAAATTGGGTCCGCAAAGGAATGACGACATTTGATACAATCATTTCGGCGTAAACATGTGCATTGTGATTGCCTCTGATCCAAATCGCCGATCGGTTCGGATCGGTTCTTCCGCCGATGCAAATATCCGCCCATATCATGATTGTTCCACCACTGTATGAATGAACTTCATGGCATGATTTTAAACGTTTTTAGCGTCCAGTGGTCTTCCAATACCGGGTACGTCTAGTACCTATCTAGCCTCATACCAAAGCGAAATTCGTCAGAGAAACACACAAAACGCTACTCGCCACACTTCTTCTGCCCAATTTCTGTGTTCACGAGTCCATTGTAAACGGGGTCTGCGATTTCGGGGCTCAATAGATGGTACACGTAGTGGCCTTCGGGAACGGAGATTGACTTCATGCAAGCGATTTCTTATGGTTTGATCGCGTATTAACATCCCTGAAGAGCTATGAAGCCTCGTAACCAACATCATCGCGGTCATTGTACGATTTCGTCGAGCAGTAATTTGTATGTAACGATCTTGTCCGCGTGTGGTGATGCGAGCTCGTCCTCCATGTCACTCTGCCACGCTGCCAGTGATGCGGTAACGTGTCCAAAGTCGACTTATTACACTCTGCGTAGTGCCCAGAGCAATTGCCACAGCACGTTGCTGAGAACCAGCTTCCAATATTTCCACGGCTCTGAACATTTCTTCTCGGCTCAACTGACGTCTTTTATTCATAATAACGTACTTTTGTATTAATACCACTCAGTATTATGGCAGAAATTTTACTGATTTAGCCTCAAACCCGTTTCAGGATTAGGTATATAGGAATACGGCTTGACAGAAGATTTTCATCTTTTGACCGAAATTCAAAAATTATTCCCTTTTCAAATAACGAAATGTACTAAAATGGTATCCGTAGGAGTTCCAAAAAATGTAATTTAAAAACTTGATTATTAGTAACTAGCAATAGCTTGCTTGATCCCTAGACACTTTTGATGTGTGTACTTATAACGCAATTTCTATAGGAAATTTATTTGTTTAGATTAATTTTCAATTTCTATAGGAAATTAATCTGTATAGATTAATTTCCTAAAGAAATTGCCATCAATTTTATTTATTTATATAGATATATATCTAATAAATTGAAGTGTCTGTTTGTTATGACCAAATTGAAAGAGGGAATATGCACGTAATTCAAAACTCGTTCATTATTTAAATATACATTGTAAAGGAGTCAAGAAACAAATTCCTGTTTTTTTAACATTTTTTAATGCATTATTTATTTTACAATTAATTATTTTATGTTCCGTTTTTCTTTTTGGTGGAACGGAACGCAAACTCAAAACGCGTCGCCTTCAACAGTGCCGGAAGTGACGTAAAAAACTATGCAAATAAATCTGTTATTTGCAAAGTGCTTGAAACCTCACTAAGTAAGTAAGTAAGTGCGATTTTTGCTTGAAAAAAGCACAAAAAATACTAAGATATCGGAATCACTGTTACCTACACAAATCTTAAATTATTTTAAAAAAAGCTATAGATGGAGTTGATAATTCCTATCTGACTACCCCTGAGAAGGAAGGGGGAAAAACTTAAGGGTCTGGGCTCACTAATCATCCGTCTTTCAAAGTATTGGCGCACCCTTTCCGTTGCTACCTGGCGGATTGGCGATTTCAGAGTTATGTCGTGGTCAGATCTTAGAATTGAACATTTCATGAAGTGTTCGACCATTTCATGAAAAGATTGTAATTCATGAAAAAGAACATTGACCGCTGGCCGCATCATGATGTGGTCTGGCCAGATCGTTAAATACTCAACGTATGACGATATGAACAGTTAAACGCGCGACTATTTCGTGATGTGACCAAACATTAGTGATCATATCGTAAAATAGTTAGATTATCCACCGGTAGAGGCGTTGATGTCGCTTTGTTTTTGTTGTGCAGCTATTAATAATCGAATAATTCCTAAGTAACTGCGACCAACTTGAAAGTAGCGCTCGCCGGCCGCTGCCGCGGCACCGCTCGCTTCGCTCGCTCGGGTCGCACGCGGTAGGTCACAGTTCTAACCTAACCTAACCCAACCTAACCCATTTGGTCGGGATGCCACTGGCGGCGTGAAATGCACCTACTTTGCGATATTGTGGTCAGCTGGGAATATCGATAAATAGGTGGCTTTCGTCACGATATGGCCATTTCTACGATCGGACCACGACAGATACCCTACATTAATGATATGATATACATTAATGATATCGACTGACATATTATCATTAAACGTTGACGTTTTAACGATACGGCCAATTCTAGCTGGCCATTTCATGAAATACAACAATTTCATGAAATGGCCGAACACATCATTGTAAAATCTGGCCACGACAGTTATATTAAATAAAAGTCCAGGTTTCCCCGCGCTGATTTTCCTTCATCGATGTCAATGATGTCTAACTAAGATAAACTCAGAAAGTACAAATGTATTGAGAAAGTCTCAGAAGTGTTTGCCCGGAAATAACAACCTGGGTAACAAACAACATTATAAATGCGAAAGTGAGTTGGTTTGTTTATTTGTTACGCTTTCACGCTAAAACGGCTGAACGGATTTGAATGTTTGGCACATGGGTAGACAATGACTTGGGTCAAGACATAGGATACTATTTATTCCGATAGTATGTTCCCGTGAGATAATTTCCGACCTCCAAGCAGGTGATGCCGCTAGCAAAAGCTAGTACAGAATAATAATAACTCGTAATACCACTGGTGTTGTGAGTGACATACTCGTAGATAAGACCACTATTAAAAATGTTACTCAGTATTATACCAAAAATAATAACACACGAAGACCTATCCTGACATTTCCTTATTTTACCACCTAACCCTTTTCAAAATACCTTTGCCATAATCTTTATAAATGTGACATCAGTATAACGGACCCGCAAATGATCCGTCTTTCAAAGTATACACGGACCCTTTCCGTCGCTACCTGCAAAATGAGGTCGACTCTCTTCATTATCGATTTTTCTTGACTATCGGTGGGAAACCACCCCTATTTTTACAGTCCAATTCATTTTACGTTCACGGATAATGTACGGTTTTTCCATGACAAAAGAACGGACGAACGTATGGAGGCGTTTTGTAATGGCTAGAAAATCGGTCAGTGGTTACGTCTATTTTAAATATTGAATGAACCTGGAAAGTGTGAGTTATGTAACGGTCAAAAAAAAGAATTTAGGATCGTGATCTATTAATGTCTTGTTACGTCACTGTGCCACTGGTATCTCACGAATAGGTGCTGTATAGTGATGCCGTAGAAAGTATGACAGGTTTTAATGGTCAGAAAAGAAAGAATTTACCATCTATCGATGATCCACGGTCAGTTACCTATTGTTTTTGTGTTTTGTTGTAACTAAGTAGGTTCAATAATAGGAGAAGCTCGAGCTAAAATAAACTATCTTTCAAACCTTCCAACTCCGGACCATCCCCCATTTATTTTTAGTCAATTCTTTGATAGTGATGTTAAGAAGAGCGTAGTTTCAATCACATCTAACGCAGTTGGTACTGATTGTGTAAGTCGGAAACTGATACTCCATGTCCTTGACGAAATCCATGCTATCCTGTGCTATATCCAAAACTACTCCATATCCTTTGGTGTTTTTCCATCAATGTGGAAAGAGGCAAACATCACTCCTTTACCTAAAAAATGTAATCCTACTTCCTTTTCCGAATACCGACCTATCTCCATCTTGCCTTTCCTCTCCAAAGTCCTTGAACGCCTTGTCCACAATCAGCTTAGAGCTTTTCTTTGTAAAAATAGTGTAGTATACACATACTTTTACGGTTTTTATACACATAAAAATCGTATCCATATACCTAACGGAAATGTAATTAGGTCATGTTGCAACTATGTTTAGGTTTTAGCATTGATCGCAACTAAGCAAATACTTCGTGTATTATTTACTCTATTACTTTAGTTTTATAACGATGGGTTTATGGAGACATTCAATAAATGGACTTCAAATAGTAAACAATGTTTGAATTCACGTCCCAGCAAACCAAATACTGCAATAGTCTGCTGAATCCTTTCCAATCCGGTTTTCGTCCTGGTCACAGCACCGCTACAGCCTTAGTTAACGTCACTGCTGACGTACGGTTAGGCATGGATCCAGCCATGCCTAGCCGCAAGTAAAGCTAAAATCCAGCTTACTGGATTTTAGTAACGCATTTAATACAGTCGATTTCGATATCCTGCTTTTCATGCTTCGCTCGCTTAACATATCTCCAACGGCGATTGACTGGTTTCGTAAATCTAAATTTAAAAATTGATGTCAAGAAACTAGATGCTATTACGGAAACGGTATTTCTAGGATTTACTCTAGATTCTAAATTGCAATGGGGCGCCCACATTAGAGCTATTTCAGGTAGATTAAGTTCAGCTGCATATGCAGTACGAAAAATAAGGCAGTTGACTGATATAGCCACTGCTAGGTTAGTGTACTTTGCTTATTTCCACAGTATTATCTATTATGGCGTTCTGCTGTGGAGATCGGCAGCTGACGTAGATTCAATTTTCATTTTACAAAAAAGGGCAATCCGCGCGATATATAAAATGGGTCCTCGTGAGTCCCTTAGAAACAAATTCAAAGAAATTGATATACTAACTCTGCCTTCTCTTTATATCTTAGAAAGTATTTTGTATGTTCGCAAAAACTTAAGACTTTTCAAAATAAGAAGCGATTTCCATAATATAATAAATACACGTAGTAAACACGCAATTGTGATACTCAAATTAAGATTAACTAAAACAAGCAAGTCATTTCTTATACAGTAACTATCCGGTTTTATAACAAATTGCCAAAGTCGGTTAAAGAACTTAGCGATGGAAAGATTAAAACCCACATCAAACGTGTCCTTATTAAAAAAGCATATTATAAGATTAAAGACTACCTTGAAGACACAGAAGTTTGGCGCTAATTCCTTCTGCATATGTGGCTTCCCTGGTACCTCATTAACAGCATAACTATTTATGTAAATGTCTATTAACTGCTCCCAAATTACTTTAGTTTAATTTATTTTATTGTTTTTTTTTACATGTTTCTATGATATAATCTTTTCATTATTTTACATCATATAGTCTTGTCTTTTAAATAGATTCTTTTATATTTTGTGAATGTGAGAACGTTGTAGGCTTAATAGACTGTAGATTTGTAGACCATTTTCAATTTTCTTAATTACCTGGTACTTGTTGGCAGGCCTACACTGTCCTCCCGTACTTAATAACACTGTAATTTGAAAACATTGTAAAAACCAATTATTGTTAAAAGAGTAACCGTGGAGTTTCTTGCCGGTTCTTCTCCATAGGAAACGACCAATTGGAACCGTGCACCTAGCTTCAGTCGTTTCATAAGTGCTCATGTAGGCTTATGTGAAATAAAATATTATGAATTTGAATTCGTAGTTACCTGTATGGCTGCTAGCAACGTACATATATGCATAGAAGATTCTTGCTCTTCTTGGTGTAATACATTTGCCGCTCAGGGTGGCGTTTTATCTCCTTTACTCTTCGCAATGTTTATAAATTCTATTTCCAAAAAACTTCTTTCTTCCTACCACCTTTTTTATATTTTCAAATATATAAACAAGCTGCCCTTTCGGATTTGGCTGATGCAATTAGTATCATAAACAAGGATTTGGTTTCAATTTGCGAGTGGAGTGAGGCACATGGGTTGCAGGTTAATCCATCGAAGACTCAGGTCATTGTTGTTGGCAGCTCAAGGATGACCACTAAGATAACTGGTCGCAGCTTCCCTAAGTTCAATCTAACGGAACCGCTATTCCAGTAAGCGAATAGGTTAAATATAGATAATACAGATAAAAGATAAACATCTTACTTAGAGACCTCAGCTACAGGACGTAAGTCGCAAAATTTTTGCATCTGGTAAGTCCCAAAAACAATTGCGGAACTTTCTTCCAACTGCCAATAAAACTGCGCTTGCACAATCCCTTTTACTTCCCATCCTTGACTACGCTGATGTTAGTTATCTCGATCTCACTGAGGCATAATTAGATAAACTTAGCGACTTCAAAACTTTTGCATAAGATATAAATCTGGCCTGCGCAAATATGATCACATTTCTGAATTTCTTTTCAAGTTCCTTCATGACACACATCATAGATATCTGAGGTCATCGGAAAACTTGAGACTGGAGATGCTGATGCATTCCACCAGTTTTTATGACAAGTATTTTACAGTTCAAACAGTGCGGTTATGGAATGCCTTGCCCGTGTCGATCAATCAAATCAATCAATCTTTGTCCAGTTTTAATATTATGGTAAAAAACACTTCCTCTCTCCTTAAACATCATCATTATATAAAGTTCCTAGATCCTGTTTCATGTTTATTATTGTTTATATGTATGTATTTATTGTATATGTAACTGGTACACCACTGACTACCCACAGCATTGTCACTCCTTCTCCCATTTAATCCATCCAAAGGTTGTCTGCTTTTAGCGATAAGACCGCCCATTGTGTCACCCTATGTAAAATTCCTACATTTATATCTATAATTTTTATGGTATACATAATAAAGAGTATTCTATCTATCTATCTATAAATCTAAGCTTGTTGACATCCACAACTGAAAAGCTTTCCAATTTATGGTCATGGATGAAAATCTATCATTACAAATTCAAAGTTATTTCCCATGCTTTTGTCAAAAAGCAGCAGCAAGATGAGGCTCCTCTCAAATCATCGTCAAAGTTAAATAAACACATTCTATTGACACACACAATACGAAGTAACGAACCATGTGGTCGATCGTGTTTTACATACAAATGACTAGGCATCCAGGTAGAAACAACATTGTAAATAAACGATAGGTTATCTTTAAGGTACAAAAGAAAAGATTAAAACACAATCATATAAAAAAATGGACCCATTGGAGATCCTTGAGTATGATGTGACATTGCAGGAATTTAGGCGATAAAAATTTTAAAAATAAGAAAAATCACTCGCTTGAGTAGGTACCTAAGAACATTTTGTTACTTTGTTGGACAATGTAGGAGTTTTATTATAACTAGAGATCGGATAATCGGATGCATATTTACCTAAAGTTAATTTTTAGCTTAGAAATTATGGAAGCGGCTTCTTATTTTTTTTTCTTTCTTAATATTAATCCCGGGATTCCAGAAAATCCGGGAATGCAAAACTAATCGAATAAATGGTATGGAAACGACTTCTAAAACAGGTGGTATTATTTATTTAAAATATACCGAGATACCGGGATCAAATATTCTTCTTCTTCTTTGCTTGTTTACTTGAAATTCATTTTTAACCCCCGATGCAAATATATGTGCATGTAGGGTGTAAGAGGAAGGGTAGTGCAGGTCGATTCTATAGTCAAAAAGTACTAAATTTATCAATTCCTGAATCGAGAAATTTTTAAGATCGATACAAAGGTGCATTCCATATTAGCCAACACCTCAACTTTAGGTAAATATGCATCCGAATATCCGATCACTGATTATAACTTAGGATAACATAAAACTCATGCCTTTTTCCCGTGGGAATTCGTTGTAACTATACAGAAGGCGTTCTGTAGTTCCTATCAATCCCTTGGGAAATGTATACTGGCAGTAAATAAGAGCATTTCCTAGTTATTAGTCCTAGTTATTAACCAAAAGTACTGACACAAGCACGGAAACTATCGCCCTTCCCGCTGAACGCAAATGTTTGACAACAACACACTCCATTACATTACAGTGTTGACCGCGACTTTGGCCTCGCTTAAAGCTGATCCCAAAATATTTACCCGCCGACCTTTTAGATATAAAGTGTTGATAATGTACCCTTTTCTATCAAAAGGGCCTTAAGAAGATAGTCGTATTAGTGTTGCTAAGTGGTTTTACCTTTGTGCGTATTAAGACTCCTGCAAACAGGCGCGACACTCGACCCGATACAAAGGCACCGTGTGTCGCGTGACAGGAGCCTTTAGTGGATAGTATAGCTTAATAAACGCCGCGTGTATCAATTGATTTCAAGCTAAGCTCCGCTTGTCGCGGTCTGACCATGGATGGGTGACCTTTCTCTACATCGAGACACAGTTGCCTTAAAAGCACATTATTCTGTTAGTCTATGATGACATTCTTAAAGACTATAGTTATAGATAGTCAACTCGAAGTTGAAGATAAAACCAATCAATCAACTCGGCCTATCGCAGTCCACTGCTGAACACAGGCCTCTCCCAGGCTGCGCCACAACACCCTCTCCTCCGCCTTTGCATCCAGCCTGTCCCGGTCACCTTCTTAAGGTCGTTGGTCCATATAGCTGGGGGACGTCCCACACTACGCTTGCCGATACGTGGTTTCCACTCCAGAACTCGTCTGCTCCACCGGCCATCGGTCCTTTGACAGACATGGCCAGCCCACTGCTACTTCAGTTTGTTTGAAGATAAGATACAAAAAAAAAAATCTGCGGATGAAATAATACTAACCGAGTTATACCTGTCTAATGTAGGTATTTGTCCGTCTTACAATAAAATTTTATTTTAATTTTCAAGATAATATTTACATAGGTAATTAAAAAACTAACAGTCTTAAAATAATATTAAGTTTAAGTAAATAAAAAGGAGGGCAGAAAATCACAGGGCATCAAAAAATTCGTACTTATCGCTGTCAACAGGGAGAGTGCCTAAAAGGCTGGCAGCATTGCCACGTTGTATGGCAATGCTGAATTTTTGGCCGAAAAATAGACCTCTGTTCACGTGAAGAGTCGACCAACCGCTTGCCGAAGTCTCGAAAAACTAAATGGGCGCTTCCAATAAATTATATTTCATATTTCTGTCAAGTAAAATACCTTACGTGAGTGGGCTATTAATCAATTGTATATCGGGACCAACAAGAAAAACTTCCTAGGAACGCCGTTTTCTCATTAAAACAACAAGATACCTTCCTTTTCCGAATTCACCATCGTGCCAATATCGATAAGCGATGTCAAATATTCGTGTAATCATCCAGAACTCGTTATGAATATCAAGTAGATCGAAGTATAGAATTAGGAATTTATCTTTTTGTGTCTTGCGTTTACTTATTTTAAACTCGTAACTTGATATGCGTTCATATTATAGAAATTAATTTTAATATTGTGTTAGATTTTGTAAACGTTAGCCAAGACCAACAAAGAAGAATAAAAAGAAAGAAAAAAATCAAAGTCATAACGTAGGTAATCGTTCATCATGGATTCTGGTAGAACAATTTGCATAATATATATAATATAAAATATATAATATATTTGCATAATATTTGTATATTTGCAAATTTTCATAGAAATTGTTTTACTAGAGTCGCGTTGCGCCTGTCTGCGGGAGCCTTTACATTTTGCAGAAATGCATGTAGATATTGTTACCATGCCACATTAATAATTTAAATTTAAAACCAATGATTATACGTTCATTAGAATTTTAAACCACATATCGTTGCTTATTCCCACAATGCTCTTTAAAATTAAACACAGCGTCAAAACCGCTCATTTATCATAATTAAATAATACGTGTAGTAATATTTTGAATACTTTAAATAATTAAATAATCATCCATCAGTAATAAATTATTAATTAAACGATCGAAGCATCTATTTACTCGTATATTTTCATATACGAGTAACTAGATGCTTCGATCGTTTATCTATCAGCAATTCCAAAAAACACTTACTGTACATATCAGATTTAATTTCCTTTTGGTTCTCATGCAAATATTAATATTCAATCATTCTGTGTTCGTCCACGGTTAGCCCAGTCAAACAATGGAGGGGCTTGGGATATCCATTAGTGATCCTTGTATGAAAGCTACGGGTAGGTTTTGAACCAGCAGCTTTTTGTTTGAAAAAAAATCTAGGTAACAGGGCCTACTTATTTTATCACTGGAAGCGCAAATGTAATTTTGTGAATGAGGAAAGTATGACGCTATCTGCTAGTGAAATAAGTATGACAGTGGATCAAGTGGCGCCGCCCCGTTTTGTTACGAAGTTACTGGAATCACCGAAAATGTCGGATAAGAGTGACACTGGCTGGTGATAGTCATTCTAGCAGAGCATCGCATCAATGGTTGCGTGGCGGCTGTCTTCGGATGACAGAAGATGATGTCAGGGGAGCCGCTGTCATATCACCTCCACGACGGACTGCTATATTCCGGCACAATCTTGACGATATTGAAGCTGCTGAACCACTAATACGATGATCACTTCTGGTAAAAGCTATCCTGCGCCGTTAACTACCTACATAAGAAAATAATCTGGTGCCTGGCAGCATCATCTTCCTGCCCTTGTCCCATGTTACTTGGGGTCGGCGCAACACGTTTTCTCTTTCCATTTTCCCCTGTCAAAAGTCACGCTATCATTCACTTCCTTCTCTTTCATGTCATTCCTCACACAATCCATCCATCTTTTCTTTGGCCTTCCTCTCCCTCTCCATCCATCAACATTTATATTCATTACTCTTTTAGTCACAACCGTTTCCTCCCTCCTCTTCACATGTCCATACCAAGCCAAACGATTTCCTTTCAACTTTTCTGTCACTGGCGCCACTTTTCAAACTTCCCCTTATATACTCATTTTTTACTTTATCCATTTTCGTCACTCCACACATCCATCTCAACATTCTCATCTCCGCTGCATGCAATCTGTTTTCATCCGTCTTCTTCACGGCCTAGCATTCCGATCCATACAGTACGACAGGCCTGACAGCAACTAGATGAAAATGTTCGAGGAATGAGCTAAATGGCGTACAATTGGAGTGGCCCATGTCCAGCAGTTGACTTCTCATCATGGCGATGATAATCGCATGCTCTATGATTGCGTGCGAAATCCGGAGTTCGATTGCCGAGATCCGTATCATTGCCATCAGTCCGGAATTTGGGACAGCTGTACTCCATCAAATGACATTCTTTATGAAATAGTTATTGATGGAGAATTGTCGAAACTACAAATTAAAATTTTGAGAACTGCGAGATTTGAGTTTCTATATTATTTTTTATTTGAATATTTGGGATTCCAGTTTTACGACAATTATTAAGAAAATATTACAATATTATTGATGTTACGTCCGGAACATTGTAGTGTGACCATCAATTGAATTGAGTTGAGAGATTGTGAATTAGAATTTTATTTGAATTACGTTATGAACGTACTTGTTAGTTTCAAAGAGTACCTACGTGACCTTGACAGCCTATTTTATGATATTTTAGCTGAAAGCGGGCCTCATAGTTTTTTCAGCACATTCTATCTAGAAAATCAATAATCTCAGGTTACAATAATTATTGAGAAAATTCACCACCGTGACCCTTTACAACGGAAAGTTTCTGTTAATTCTGCAATTTAATCCACTTAATAAATAAACAACACTCTATCACATTTCAATGAAAATCCATCTGAAACTTTCATCTGAAACTCAAAAACCGTGTAAAATAAATCGAAAAATAGTTCAGTACAGGAATGATAAAGACGAGAAAAGAAAACGTCCCGGACATGCGCGCAGGACCGAAAGGGTCCAACAGGGAATAAAATTGAGCAGCCTTAGGGGCAGTCATAATACAAGATAAAGGTACGAAGGGGCACCTTCGGTCCCTTTCGAGGGCTATTATTTGTATAGAGAATACGCAGACAGGGCAATTTATTACATTGAATGTATTGCTTATTGCTTCGGGCAAATATATTAGTGTATGGTAAATAGGGACTTATCTGTCTTGTTTGACGTGAAACTATTTGTCCGATCGCAGTTTTGCTACAAAACTAAACTACTAACAATAGATACTATATCTTTTCCAACCTAAACTTGCCGTTTAGTTCGGAGGCAAATAGTCCCAAACTTTGTATATCACAAACTTTAAGCCATTAATTAGTGTTTATTGTCATTATTCAATTTTGTAATACGTGTTCTTATTTTGGTGAATATATTTTTTTTTTATTCGATTTTGGTTAAACGTGTGATTTTTGTGTCCAACACAAAAAATCCTGTTTGTAAAACGTCCGCCAACCTGGCAGGAACTTAAAAGAAATGAAGAAGGTTGTCTCTAAAATATCGCTTTATTGATAAGACCGCCCATTGTGACAACTCTACCTGTATTTCTACATTTAAATCTGTAATTTTTATGGTGTACATAATAACGAGTATTCTATCAATATATCAGACACTCATTTATTTTATGTGTAAAATTTATGCAAAACTTCCCAGTTGTTTCAGTTAGAAATGGACAAGAGTACCAGTTGTACCCTTAAGCGGGTTGCAGACCAAAAGCTAAGCTAAGTTAGTTTAGCTTAGCTCGCATGGCTGAGGTAATTTTTCATACTTATGTCATAGTTTGCGGTCTGCACACAAGTATGAAAAACTACGCCAGCTATGTGAGCTAAGCTAAACTATCTTAGCTTAGCTCTTGGTCTGCAACCGGCAAAACACTTAGAGGATCTGTGTTAAAAAGTCAAGAATCTGGACCTACAACAATGATTATGATATGATTTTAATAATTTACACAACGTGAAAATTATTATCTTTGAAAGGTGCAGCTCGCCCCTGTTGTGCTAAAAATCCAATTTACCGCTGTCATCCCTTGTCAGACAATATTGTCTGTGTCGTCGTACGGTTTAGTAAATCCTTAACTGAATGAAACATTTTAATTTTCTTTGACTTTGTTTTTGTATTCTTTTTTTGTGAGTAGGACTACTCACAGGTGGACACCTGAGAATAGATCTGTCCTTATACTAATATATTATATTTATATTATAATAAATGCGAAAGTTACTGTATCTGTTTGTCTGAGCTTGACCAGGGGGCCAACCACCACCTCTTAAAACAGTATTATTTTAATGTAACTTCAGTGTGAGAAAGAGATGGAGCTATACAGGACGTCTAGCTCCATCTCTTTCCCACACTGAAGTAAGATTACAATAATACTGCTTTAAGAGGTGGTGGTCTAGCTCCTGTCGACCTTATACATAGCCAGCGCAGACCAGACCAGCGCACACCAGAGCACAGATCGCAGGCCAGTGCGTTGACCAGATAGGCCATGTCCTTATGGATTAGGACATAGGATACTTTTTATCCCGGTAGTACATTCCCATGGAATAATTTTCAACCTCCACGCGGGTGAAGCCGCGGGCATCAATCTGTAAATGAAAAAAAATGATGTGAAATCTTTATTTCCAGATGTAACTCCACATACAATTACAATAAACACACATAGATAACGTAATAAATAAATAAAAATATACAATATCATAAACTAGACACACACACGCACACGCGCGCGCGAATTAGGTAATAAAAAAAGCAAAACCTAGTAAAGCTATATTTACGAATAGCTCAATGCCCCAGGTGGCGGTCCCCTTCATGTGGAGCAGTGCAAAACTTAAGGTTGCTATTTTTATTTTAACATAGTATGGACTGTATTTGTTATTTTCAGTTTTTCCAAGCTAAGAATAAGCTTTGGGTTCACACTTTGTTAGTCTATGACCATCATCTATACATAGAATAAAATCGTACAGAAGTCAAAACTGTAAGTACATTGAATTTTTTTGAAAATATAAAACTACAAAAACAACCGACTTCCAAAAAAACACTACAAAGTGAATAATTACTTAAATTTCGGAAGTCGGTGACTGGTTTTATATTTTCGTTTTTTTGGAAGTCGGTTGTTCTTTTTTTGTAAAAAAGTTTTTATTTTTCACTTTTTAGTTGTGGTACCTACGCCACACACATTCGAATACCACTGCCCGCAATGTAATTACAGTGACAGAAATTTATTTTTACATCATCCCCATAGGCTAAGCGGAAGAAATACGTAAATATTATTGTAGCTAACTCAAAAACTACCCAAGCTCACTAAAGTATCGTTCAAATCGGACTACTCTGTAAAAAGTTATGCGTGGTCTTACATAAAAAAATATACATACGCGTCAACTTAAGAACCTCCTCCTTCTTTTTCATCGGTTAAAAAAGTAATTGCTATGAAGTCTGAGAACGATTCTAATGCCGAAAATATAATTTTTTTAGAATTTTTGTCTGTTTGTCTGAATGTATGTTCCAGCATCACGCAAATATTACTGGATAGATTTTGTACAAATTTTGCACAGATAATCTCCCTATGTGTCTGGTCAGTCTGTAGGCTATAAATTTTCACGCTATTTGTTATGGAAGATGAGCAATATTGCAACTTATTCGTCTTATTCTATAGTTTACCGCAAATTGTGATAAAGACGAGCCAAAAGGTTAGTACGTTGCAGATAGTTGTAGATTTAACATTCTAAATGATTATCATTACACTATCATGGAGCTAAGCAGTCAATAATGACAGATACTGGGTGGATTTTGGAGATGGGGCAATAAAGGCAGGTATGTACCTTAACCGTTGTCGCTACAAGAAAACGGTCTTAAAAGACTGGTCTTAACTTTTTGAAACATTTTGATCTGCATTCACAGATTTAAAAAAAAAAACAGTCAGCATGAAAATGGGCAATTTTTACGTAAACTTTTTTTGATGCCAATCTATCCTGTTTTTTATAAGGATCAAAAAGTATATCGGACCAACTGAGTTTTGAGTAATAGAAAAGTCAGAAATCCCAAAATCCTCCCATACATTTCGTAGGAAATGAGACTGAGATGAGAAAGAATACATTATACCAGTGTATGACAACAGTTGAATTATTCCATTACTTCACTGGGCTGGATAGGGAACGAAAGTAGCAGATAGTTACAGATTTAACCTTTTAAATGATTATCAGCCTATATAGATGTAAGCCTAAAACTTTCAAATCTGTCTAGCCCTTTCCCAACTATGTTGGGGTCGGCCTCCAGTGTAACTGGATGCAACTAAATACCAGTATTTTACATGAAGCGACTGCCTATCTGACCTCCACAACCCAGTAACTGACGTAAGACGATACCCCTTGGTAAGATTGGTGGTCAGACTTTCGGGCTTCTGACGATCTGTAACGACTGTCAAAGATCCACGAATGACAACCGGGACCAACGGCCTCACGTGCTTTCCGAGGCACGGAGGAGTCGTGGATGGTCACCCATCCACAGACCAACCCTGACAAGCGTTAGCTTAACCTGATGGATCGACCCGTGCAGCTGTTATTACTTAGCCACGAGTAAGCAGTCAACTATGACATAATATTAAACGGCTATTTTAATCAACTTTCAGCAAAGCAAATAACTTAATGCTTTGCAAACCTAAGTTCGATTCCCAAAATCCCTACAATTGATATTTAGTGTCCTTCTTTTTTTTTACATTTCGTTACCCTATTATAATAAATATGATAGTGCGTAGAGCGTACACAGAAAAACATAAATTTAGGCTACTTCTGTCATTTTAGTTATAATAAAAATCTATGGATATGTGACTGTTAATGAGAAATTCCGTGTGTTTACCATCTACTGTTATAATTATTATTTTAGTGATAGCTGTTCGTCAGGAATAATTTGTAAAAATGCTTCAGACAATCTATCAATGTTGTGCCATTAGGTAGGTTATGCAGGAACGCAGCTATTCACTGAAGGCTGCGGGTGTCCACCTCAGGACGAGCTGCTTCTCACACGGACAACTGTACGTCACTTGCTCCCGCGTCACCAATCCTGACTCTCTTTATATTTTGGCTGCTGAGACCAAAACTACAAGCGTAGTATACAGGGGAGTTTTGTATAAATGTGGCTGTTATATCGTTGTGTCTTACGACTTCCACGCGAACGAAGTCGTGAGCAGAAGCTACTCCAATATATTTTGTGAAAACCTGCTCGCTAATTATTTTTAATAGCCATCAACCTAAGATTTGACAGTTAATTAATTTTCGGATTGATTAGTCTACCATTTTTGTAAAATTAATAATTTTACGATGACTAGCCGTTTTACACCACAAACAAATAATTTCCCAATACAACACGCAGAGACAAACATGGCTGTTACATTTGAAATGATTAATTGACTATACCTCGTTATTGAAGTACTGTTGGCAGTGGCATTCTCGTTTGATTGATGATGGAGTAAACTCACCTGTCGGGGCGGATCTTACAATTTTAGCGAGTTATATACTGGATGATTTTTTTTACCGTCTCGAAATTTTTATAGGGTGTTCTACCCATGAACATGAACAACTTTCACTATGGGACCAACTCTGAAATCACGAAAAAAAAACTGCTGATTCATACATTTTGGTCGAGTAGGTATTGAACTTTTGTATGAATCAGCAGATTTTTTTTTTCGTGATTTCAGAGTTGGTCATGGGACCAACTCTGAAATCACGAAAAAAAAATCTGCTGATTCACTATGGAGTGAAAGTTGTTCGTATTCATGGATAGAACACCCTGTAAAAATTTCGAGACGGTAAAAAAAATCATCCAGTATATATTTTAGTTACGCATGAACTTGAATTTTGTTGGTTAAGATGATTGCCGAAAAGTATACGCAAAACTACAGGGAAAAACGAAGCCTTCGGGGCAATTGACGTTTAGAATTATAAGCTATAGCTGTACAAAGATATTTTGGCACACAGCCAAAATCAGAATCAACACCGCTATCACGTTTTTCAATACATTTCACAAAACAATAGCACTATTGTTTACCAACTGGGCCCCTCTTTTTTTTTTTTTTGTGGATGGGAAATCATCAAATGACTTCTCCCGCTCTGGGCGGAGCGGGAGGGCGTGTCAGACTTTTACTGACTAAAACCCACCCGTGTTCCTTCTGTTGCCTGTGCCGGGGCCACGGTAACTCTTTCGAACATCCCGCAACCCTAGCTGGCATCGGCCATAGCGGACCCCGTCAATAGTGCTGACATCTCTTTGAGGCGCGCGTGGAACACGACGCGCCGTCGACTCGGGCTTGGTCCTTACCGGGCGGCGAGCTACCCATTGCTCGCCGTCCGCAAGCCCGCGCCTACGGTGGCCGGGAATCGGCTGCCAATTCCCGACGCCCAGGGCGTCTCCTGCGGCGACTAGGGGCGTGAGGGTGCAAAGCTTGCCTCTCCCTCACGCGTCCCGCCTCCTCCTTCACGAGCATTACTGCTTCGCAGAAGGAGGTAATGGCTTCCCATGCACTCTCGCTCCGTACCATGGCCTGGACCAGGGCCGGACGCGAGAGATCGCCGCCGCCGATCGCTTCCGCGAGGACACGGCGGTGCTCCGCCCAAGCCGGGCAGACCTCCACCGTATGCTCCACCGTGTCCTCCGGGCGATCCACACAGTGGTGACACCCGGGAACTGGGCCCCTCTGTCAACGTAATTCGAGTGCCAAAAGATCATTGTTGCAGTGTATGTGGTCACATTACCAACAACAACGTCAACTTAAAGGCGTTCGTGGTGCGAGATACATAGATAGATAGATAGAATACTCTTTATTATGTACGCCATAAATGTTACAGATATAAAAGTAGAAATTTTACAAGGAGTGATACAATGGGCGGTCTTATCGCTACGAGCAACTTTTAGATGGATTAAGGGAGATAAAGAGACAGTACTGCAGGTATCTGTGGTGTACCGTTTACATACGAGTACCGAATTGTTATCTGTCCGTCGTCATGGCAGAAGATTTTTGGTCGCAAGACGTGGTGTTCTGTCGTTTCCGCCGACAAGTACCACAGGAGAGCACAAGGACAAGCTAGTAAAATGAAGTGCTATTAACATAGTTTTGAGCCAATGATGTATTATTTATAAACACAAGTTTTGTTTGAGTAGAACAACAATATTTTTTAGATTTTTTACGCACCAACACATAGATGTTCTTTTGTAGTTCGAGATTTAAATAATATCTTTGATAAAGTTACCTCCTTAGTTGCCATGTGTCGAAGTAAAAAGTTCGTTCCATTTTTAAATTACACGACAGTTATGTGTTTTCATAGTAATTTATTCGGCCGCTAAACACGACAGATATGGATTTTCATACTAACATTGCCGGCCGCTGCTCGCATGTACTTGACAAGTACAGCATTTTCGATTTATCTCGAAGAAGGTTGTCAAAATAATGCTCGAATTTCCAAGCATGTTTAATAAAAAACAATTGCATGCCAGCGGCATTCATTCATGACCACAAAAAATAAACTTCCTTATTATACTGAAGACAAGCGTTTGAAAAACGAACGAATGAGGCCGCCAACATTTTTCTGAAAATCAAAAAGTAATTTATGTTCTCCCAGCGCGCAGCGTCTATCTCTCTATTCTTTCTTTCTCTCTTTTCAATACATTTTCTCCTGAACTTTTGATTTGAATTCTTCGATTTAGGTCGCAGCGTTCATTTTGCCATTTGTCCCTTGAATTTTAATGACGCTTGAAGGAAGGAATTAGTCCATCCCTCACTAATTTACTACTGTTTTATTGATCGGGCGTCGTGAGCTTTTTGGTATTGTTGGTATGTGTACAACATTGTATAGTGTGTGTATGTGTATAACATTAGTTAGTTCCTGTCTTATTATTTTCTCTCTCTGGTTAAAATTATAAACATAAATTCTGATTTAAAATGGTAGTTTAATCCAAGCCAAACCAAATATCTATCTCTTTAGAAATTAATCCTGAAAGGAGATACGGGTCCATCGTTTTACAGTTAAACTTCAATGCATATCTCAGTTTATAACCAAAGTAAAACTGACATTATTTAACCGACTTGCACCAATATACCTTTAGGTAACTCCGAACAACTCTCGACTCTCATTAGTTTCAGCGACACAATGGGATAAGGGTGCTTTCATAATGAAATGAGATAAGTACCAACAACAATATTGTGCGATTAAGGTGAAAGCTCCAGGGTAGCCCGCGAAATTCAAATTTTCTTACGTTTTTTGCAATTTGCAGGGCAGTATTAGGTTGTATGTTGATTAAAATATTATTCGCGACCATAACAAATATGTATTTACAGATTTATAATCATTAACGTCATCAATACAACTCTCTAAGACCAAGTAATTCTATTGAATGACTATTTCATGAAATATTAACACATTTCAGGATTATACAACTTAAGGAATTGTATTACTGATTCTTATGATTATAATTCTGTAAATACATATTTGTTATGCTCGCGAATCATACGTTAATTAACATACACCCAGACACTGAGCTGCAAATCGCAAAAATCGTAAGAAAATTTGAATTTCGCGGGCTACCTTGGCGCTTCCCCCTTAACTAAAATAATAATTTCCCATTTTTCTGCCCAACAGTTCGAAAAAATTAGGCATTTTATTATCACGCCTACATTTTTCGAACGTCGCGCGTCGTAGTCATGACAACAAAATTGACGAGACTATCGAAATAGTACCTACGCGTGTATAAAAACAGTTTTTTTTTAGATGGGAAATCATCAAATTACTTCTCCCACTCTGGGCGGAGCGGGAGGGCGTGTCAGACTTTTACTGACTAAAACCCACCCGTGTTCTTTCAGTTGCCTGTGCCGGGGCCAAAACTCACCTACCTAACATCGGTATAGGAAAATTGACACATCACAATATACCGATCTGATTCCTCACATTTCCGTCTATTTTGTCTATTTCAATCCTCCGGAGAGGTGTTATATAATGCGACTGATACTTACCTGTTTTCTGTCCGATTGCATCGCATAATACTTATCAACCTACATAAAACCACCTTTACAAAGGACCATTATCCTGGCAAACCCCGAACGTCATTTGAGCTTTCAAAATGACTCTTTAAGACTCCGTTTGCAGTTTCCCGACCTGTGTCTCTGCAAACATATTGAAGATTAGCGTCTGAGTAGATTTAGCTGACCCCCTTTGGTGAAAATTTGATTAGTAACCGGTACCTTATCCCGGTACCGAGTGCCAGTACTGCTTTCTGAGAACGTACCTATTAATTGGTGTAATTTTGCATACCATTAGCGTTTCTACGGTTGGGAAATGCATTCGTAGTTTTAAGTGATTAATATACGTACTTATACAGGTGCATTTCTAATGAAGTAATTCCGAAATCTAAGCTTATCTATATATATACAAATGAAATGCTGTTCGTTGGTAATGCTCATCACTTGGAAACGGCTGGACTGAATTAGCAATTTTTTTTGTTTTAAAGTGTTCGTCCGAATTAAGTTTTTATGGAAATACAAATTGGAGAAGTTTCCCGGAAAAAATTGAAATTCGGGAAAACGTTAACGTCCTTTTTTTTCTATAGAATTTGTCAGCTAGTAGGTACCTACTGAAATAAAGGTCGGTAGAAACTTGCAAAAGTATCTTAGCTTATACGCTATTTCCATAAGGTGAGCTTTATTTAAAGCGCTATATAATATGTAGGTACAGTCGCGAGCACTAATATGTATACACTTAGGGAAATTCAAAAGCAATTTTCTCGTGGAATAACGATAGCAACTTAGAGATGCCTACCTATTTCATAATTCTATGTGTTCCAAACCACTATGTTCGTAACAACATAAAATTACAATCAATACAGTAGATGAAAATTAGCTTTAAAAGTAACTAAGTATATACAAATTAGTGCTCGTGACTGTACACAAGCAATAATATATAATACTAGCTGTGCCCCGCGACTTCGTTTGCGTGGAAGTCGTAAGATACACAATATACTAAAATAACAGCCACATTTTAATAAGGAATAAAACTCCCTCGTCCCCCGACCCGTCGCGTTGCATCGCTCGCCCACGCTATTACTTCGTTTTTGCTTAGTGTTCTTTCTGACTTTTTTATTTTTGCTCGGCTCCTAAGAATCGTAGCCTGAAGTTAAATAGCCTGTAACTATCCTCGAGAATTCGGCTACCAAATGCAAAAAGAATTTTTCTAATCCGACTTTTTGTTCACAATTTCGTGGGTTTTAATTTTTTGCCCAGAACCCTAATTATTTTTCTAAAATAAAAGTAGCCTAAGTTACTCCCGTAACATCAGCTATCTGCCAGTGAAAGTCCCGTCAAAATCGGTCTAGCCGTTTCGGAGATTAGCTGGAATAAACAAACAGACAGACAGACCGACAGACAAACAGACAAAAATTTTAAAAATTACTTTTTTGTTATAAATACTGTATATACTTTCATGAATTCAGTAAAAAGTTATTATTTTGACATTACAAACAGACACTTCCATTTTATTTATTTAAGCGCCAGTTAAATATATTACACTCTTACCTAGTCTCGTGTCACGCTCAGCCTTGATTAGAACATTAATCACCTGCGTTCTGATCCCTTTTATCCACCAATACAAAAACCACTATGTCTACAATATTAATTATCGTACAAACAAAACAATAGCAGCGAACTGCTGTCCTACAGCTGTTATCCAACAATAATGTCGGCCTGTCGGCACAAAGATTTAATTAGCGCAGTCATAAACAGTGCAAAAGTTGCGCCACAACTGAACACAGCAGCTAGTTCAGTTGTAAGTAAAAAACTTTAAAATTAGTTCACCACGGTTAAGGGAATGCAGCTGAAATGAAGTCGGACTTTATTTTTGTTGAATGAAGATACAGACGCCAGCACATAAAGCTACCCGAAACTGTCAAATTTTCCCAATCAACCTTGAATCTAATGCTTTAGCGATAAAGTTGAAAATCTTTTTTCATCAGATTCAAAATTTGACAGATTGTAGTAGCTTGATATGCTGGCATCTGTACAATTCCGATGAAGAGGGCAGACCGCAGACTGCAGCGGCAGTGCCGCTCAGCTGCAATGACGGCCCGCAGATAAACTACAGGTTTCTATGAATTTCTATGAAAACTCGTCCGTAGATGACGATAGCGACAGTGCCGTCAGCTGCCGCGGCTGCGGTCGAGAGGCGACGACAGACGGAATATCAGTAGTGCTGTCAGTGGCTGTCACTACCTGAGTGACAGGACGTAAGTATTGTTTTGTTTGTCAAATTAGCTTCGCGAAACTGAATATAAGTCCAAGTGTCGTCATAGATGTGACGTCACGAGCGTAATAAATACTGCAGCGGCACTGTTGCCTGCGTTCACTGTCAACTGTCTGCCGTTACGTTCAGAAAAATCTATTTTACAGCTGGTGTATGTAAACAAACCAAACAAACATGGACCTCGTTGAAAAGTCATGAGACCGTACCGCCTTAATTAGCACGCTCGACAAACAAATATTGATGACCGCAGTATACAGGCTGTTTGGTAGAAGGACCGACACAATTTTTTGAGTGGTCTTTGAGGTCATTGGCTAGTTATTACCCCATTGACCTCTGTCCCAAGTGTCATGGTAATGGAGATATTTTTAATTATTTTTACAAAGAAGTTCTTTAACGCGGGTTGCGTTAGGCGTTATAAGATACAAGTGTCAAAAGATTTTGTTTTTGGAAGTCCTTTTTGTTTTAAACCATACGTAAGAAGGAACTTCATTCCTGGCGGGGGGTCCCCGACCGCTCACGCCAAACCAGCCCATTTTATCAGTAGCAGTATTATGTCACTAGAAGACAAATGCACTGAAATGTAATAAATGGACTGCCTCGTTGGTCTAGTGGTCGCAAGCGCTACTGCTGAGCGTGAGGTCCTGGGTTCGATTCCCGGGTCGGGCAAACTGTAATTGGGTTTTTCCATCTGGAATTTCTCAATAGCAGCCCGGAGTCTGGATTTGTGCCTGGTTGATGGCAATAGGCTTGCCCCCTATTACATGGGACTTAAACATAAATGGCAAAATGTAGGTGTATTACATCTCTGCCTAGCCCTTCGGGGAATATAGGCGTGATGACAAATGAACTTGTATGTTAGGTTCAACGAGGGACGGATTCCACCCCGCGATAGTTCATATTACAAAAAAATCGTAAAATCCTCGCACTAGCGGCTTGACCGATCTTAGGTCATTTAGATGTGTGAATGGCCATAACAGATAATGTATACGTATGATCCGTTTTTTCTTCTTATTTCAAACATGGCTTTTTTCAGGTATGTAGTGAACCGCCATAATTTAAGGCAAAGAAGTTAAAAGGCAACTTAGAATTTTAGTTTAATTATTTAAAAATGGAATTAAACCTATTTACAAGGATGAACTTGATTAATGGGGAAGGTAACTGTCAAAATGGCGCTGCCATAGCTAGTTCCCAACACAAGCTAAAAATACAAGGCGTGAGGTGGTTTTATTGTATTTTTGCGAAAATGATGCGTTGTTGTGTTCCTAAATATACCCCGAAATTGGAGTCCACCATTTTTCGAGAGACCGTAAAATTAGAAGATGGTGGCTTAAAGCTATTTATAGCGATTTTGAAAAAATTAAACAGCGGGTCAGTAACATTTTGAAGAAAGTGATTAGGAGGAAATATTTAAGGTTTTAAATTCTGACACTGTCTATATCAAATACTTGATTAAAAATATTGAAATCGCCGAAAATAAAGAAATAGTGAAATAAAACCAAACTCATGAATGAACACGAAATGGAATGAATGAACGAAATGTCAAATTTATCGTAGGCCGTTGGGACCTAGCTATGATTACGCCATCTACAATTAGCTTTGCCCGACCTTCCCCATTGACTATTGCTCAAAAACTCATCTACTTGCACCTGATAGTGTGCGGGCGCTCCAACCTGTTGTTTTATCACACTATTTATCTCACTGATTATTAGAACCCTGCTGGTCCTGTATTAAAGCTGATTACATCACTACAAAAATTCCAAAAATCCGGAGACGTGTGACATCTACCAACCCGCATTCGGCCCGCGTGGTAGATTATGGCCCACTCCCTCTCATAGAGAGGAGGCCTGTGTCCCAGCAGTGGGAACTTTATAGGCTGATTATGCTTATGCTACATCACTACACTGGCTCAACACTTCACCAAGCCTCCTGCGCAGGCACGCTTCACTTTCAACTCTCCGCCTGCATTCTTGGTGAACTGACGATTCGTGAGTTGACATTAGTGATAGCTACCTCACTACTGATGTGCATGAGATAGTGTTTACATGAATCTATTAAATACATAGGTACACTAAATTGATTATCTAACTTCTAATCTATGTTTCATTATACCCACGAAAAGAAAGGCCACTAACCATTTGATGTAAAAAAACAAATAGCAACAAAATAAAACGTGTGTGTGTGTCAGATCCGACGCACGACTGGCGTTTACACCGTGAAAGGTGCGCAAGGTACCATCGCGGACATTTTTACACCTTATTACTAAGGTAATAAGGTTGAAAAGTGGTTCACCGCTAATGTCCGTGGTGGTCCAACGTTGCGCAGAAAAACGTAACGCTATTGAGATAACGCTTGTATTAATTTCACTCCCCTTAATATTTCCATACCGGGAGCCTTATATGAAAATAAATTCTTAAGGAGTAAACTCCAATAATTTATTAGACGCCACTAATTTGATATATTTATTTATTTAAATATTGATTTATTATATTTTTATTGTGTTGTGGCACTACAAAAGTAATGTGGTTCTTCCTACTCATCCTTATCCAGTGCCGTCTACTATAGAGCCAAACCTTAAATATTTAAGGGCGACTTGCAGCAAAATGATACAAAACTCAATTTAATTAAATCTCAATTTTGCCCTAAACTCGACTTAACTTAAATCTTATTAAGCATGACTTGCACAGTCACATTTCACATTCGATTTAAATAAACTGAGATTAAGTCAATAATTAATTCGCCGTTCATTATTTGCGTTCCATTTTCAAATAAAAAGTGATGGCAACTCAGTTCTGAGTATAGAGAAAAAAGAATTTGATTTGTCAATTATGTCATGTCAAAAGTTTCTAAAATCGAGATTTAGTAACTCTAAACCGACCTACACGCCGGTTCAATTCTGTTGTTTATTTAAATCAAGATTTAATCGAAGTCGATGACATGAAAGTCGTTAAATTAAGTTTAAGCCTAAGTCGAGTTTTAATCGAGATTTAAGTAAAAGCTGCAAGTCGCCCTAAGCAAATCAAAATAATAGTACCTAACAACAGAATAAATTAATAGTAAAAATATTCAAAGCATGGGTACTTCGCCTTAACATAGCGTTGTGTCGGACAAGTTTCCGACACCGAGGCACGGTCGGAAACGGAAATGAATTCGGTATCGCTACGTAGATGTTTTGAATATCGAAACGAAACCCAACCCGCCTCGGTATTGGTAAACTGGGTATATTAATACTGAATCCCTACTCTGTGGATACTGGCACGGAGTGAGCTGTAAATTACCGTTTTGTTATCTTATTGGGTTGGAAGAACGGATGGCTGAATTACGGGAAATTACTTTTAATTCTGGAAAGATACTACACCGACAGACTTAACACCGACAAGACTTTACTTCGACGGGACTCTTCGCTGAAAGGACACTTCGCCGACAGACTGACAGCAGATGGACGGAGCCCCGCGTAGCGGGGCTCCTATTTCTGTCTGCAGGGTTAAAAGGAACCTAATCTAATTGAACCTCGAGGTGCCCTGACGTCGACCGTCTCGGGCTAGGATTTTTGGGTCAGGTTCGGAATAATCAGAAGTAAGGATGCCCTGTCGGCGAAGAGTCTCGTCGAGTAAAGTCTTGTCGGTGTTCAGTCTGTCGGTGTTTAGTCGTATAGTGGATTTTTTAGGGTATACAAGACCTACCTACCTAATTGTACTTGCGAGCAATTTATTGAGATCGCCCAACTAGTTTTGAAATCAACTAAGCCTTTTGTCTACCTTAAGGGTCTCCGAAACGATCAATTGCAATTGTCAAATTTTACGTGATTGATCGTCTACCAAATGCAAATGAAGCGATTGACAATATTACTACAATAGAAATTGATGGCAATTATCAACTCCAATTGATTGTTTCTGGGACCCTTACGACCTCGACCTACATGTTTTTTTTTCTCGAACTAGATTCGCTTTCGCCTGCATAAACATTGATCTACGAGAAAATCGTGGAGCACAGCAAAATTCCAATATCAAAAGTCAGTCTTTCGTCCAATTGTATGACAACGATCAAACACATTCTCAAATGTATTGACAAGTGTGCAAAGAATTGCTTCGATGTATCAAAGACTTTCATAAAGATCTTTTGGGATTTGTTGTTATCCTTTGACATCTTCAAAAGAATGCCTGATACAAGCGTTAGGTAATAAAAACACCTAGATTTTAGCAAAATATGAAAATGCATTTGAAGATCCTATTTTCAGAAATAAATTTATTCAGGTATCAGCCTCACTTTGCATTTTCCAATTTATCTTAGAGGTTCCAGTGGTTTTATAAGAGTTTTATATTTGTTATTCAAAGAATTAAACATAAAGGTGAATTTAAAATTTAAATTTTCTGAAGTGTAATATTTCGAAGATGGATAAAATAACAAACAGTTTTGTAACTTCAAAAGTTATCTAGAAACACTCCGAATATATTGTCTTATCTTGGCTATTTTAAGATTGCAACATTATTATCTATTTCGAACCAAATGGTTTGCAAAAAAAAATAACATCACGCCTTGTTTCCTCGAAGGGTTGTGCAGAGGTGTAGGTACCTACGAGTATAGTACACCCACATTTCGCCAGTTATGGCTAAGTCCCATGTAATAGGGGGCGAGCTATTACCATCAACCGGGCACAAATCCAGATTCAGGGCTGCTACTGAGAAATTCCAGATAGAAAAATCCAATAATATTTTGCCCGAAATGCGAATCGAATCCAGGACCTCATGCTCAACAGTAGCGCTTGCGACCACTAGACCAACGAAATAGTCGAAAAAAAATCTGATTGGTAAAAACCTTGTCAAGGTATTACATTTGTTTACCTTTGGCTTAAATATGTTTACCTTTTTAAGGCTCCTGCAAACAGGCGCGATACGCGACGCGAATCGCACGCAAAACAAAGGCACCGCTCGTCGCGTGACACGCGGTGCCTTTGTATCGCGTCGCCTGTCGCGCTTGTTTGCAGGAGCCTTTATAGATTAAATCAAATATATTATCTGTTGTAATTAAGATCCGCAATAGCTTTTTCTTTGCTTTTATATTATGTGTAGGTGGACATGTGCCACATTAACATTATTTTCTCTTTTTTTCCCTTCAATAGTATACCTACTATATTCTCAGCTATTCTAAAATTCGTGTTTCCTAACGCCATCTGGCGACGAGAGTTCAATGTAATAAGTTGCATAGGTAGCTCTTTAACCACCAAATTCAAACTTCTGTTTAGGTACCTACTCACCAACCCGCATTATGTGAACTCAAACAAAAGATCTCGTCTAAGATCTAGTCTCATTTTAAGTTTTCCTTTGTCTGTGGGTCTTTGAAAGCATTAATTAACTACTGAAGATACTGACAAGAGGATACTGCGAATAACAGACAATCGTAGGGTTGCCTGTGATGATCAGGCGTTGACGTACACGATAAGGGCGTTTGTCCACTGCAGCCGTCACCGGTATGTCTCCGAGAAACGAGACTGTGTGAACCGAGCGTGACGTCCCGTTGACGGCGATCTTGTGTCCACCGTAAACCGCAACCGAACCCGATGGTTCAGTATGTTATGATAGACAAAACAAAAGCCGGGGGAACGGCGCCGGTACGAAGGCATAAGATCAAACACATCAAAACACAACTGTATTGCCGTCACAATCTCGAACCTCTAACGGTCATTCCGAACTACTCAAAAATCAAAACTTCGGCGGCCGTGATGACGGACGTGCGGTGGACACGCGGCTATAGTAAATGTATGTATCGCTACTTCGGCGCCGTGATCCCGTTCTCAGCGAGGTCCCGCTGATGGTTGAGGTGGACAAACGCACTTATACTGTACGTCAACGTCACTTCAAAATTTTATTTGTAGTCAGGCAGGCGGCAATCTATTGTCTGATCCTCCTTTACGAGTTGATATCGGAATATAAAGTGCGTCATGTCACGCTTTTAGCCAAAAGTAATAATAATTTAATATTTTTAGTATGCACCAGTAGGTATCTAATTTCCTCCAGCGTGCAGGTGCACGCACCGTGCCATGATTATGTAAAATATGCTCCATCTTTTACAGAACAGCACTACATTTTATATTATACTGCGATCACCAATTTGTCTGCCAAACGTGAAGACTAATATCGCCGTTGGCCGTTGAGTTTGGTAATAAGATTTCAAAGTTTTCAGGCCGTTTGCAGGCTCATTGCAACTGTTCTTATTGTTCTTCCTTTTCAAATAAAGTTCACATATAGGCTTTTATCAGATACATACACATACATAAACTCACGCCTTCTTGCCATGGGGGTACGCAGAACCCACAGAACACCACCTGCTACGATCTTTTATCAATATCAGTAAGGACGTAAAAATATCGCAGAGATTTTTTCTTTCGCGCACTGGATTTTCAACGCTCTGCTTAGCGCAGAGAGTTGAAAATCGAACAGTGTGTTTTTTCGACGCGCTGAAATGCACTCTGTGAGATTCACAATGCTCGGCTCAAGACTGAGAGTTGAAAATCCAGTGCGCGATAAAATCCTGCCGCGATATTTTTACGTCTTAAACCATCTACCTACTAAGTCGAGGGTCAATAAATGAAACTATTATAACGTCGTATTATTTATTTTCGTGTGTGTTCCAGCCGCCCGGTACAGATTCGGGCGGCGTTTCTTCTTTACGTTAAGTTCACGTATGTAACGCTACTCTTTATCAAATTGTCGAAATACTGATATTATCAGAGGGACCACAGTCCCGCAACACAAACGTACAGCGGCATCAACTTTGAGAGAGTAACACTTGGCCACCTCTTCCACTATGTCTGTAACATCATAGAATCTAACAATAGAGAAGACCTTTAGAATAGATATAGAAAAACGTCGATAATCTAAATTTTAAAGTTATAGGTAGTCGCATCGAGCTTGTACGTAGGCCAAATTATATAGTCAAGTCTCGTAACAGAAGTTATTTCATACTTCGACGCTATTATAACCATCAGTTTGCATATAAAAACTCTATCACTGTGTATATCTCAACAAACAAACATCAAATCAATAATTCATTTGTTTATCTACATTAAAATATATCGCATCTATCAATTAAATCGTTATATTCATTTAATTTGGAATATATCTAGTTAAACTTTTAATTGTTATAATATACAAGATACATGGGCGGGCAGATACCAAGTCAATGAATATGTAACTCTAATCGTGTATAATAAGTTTTATTTTCAATAAATTAATTTATATATAGATGGATTCTAACAAGTGCTAAAATTACAAAGACATGTAATAACTGTATTACAATGTAATTTATCGGTACCTAGGTGTAGCTTTTCGAACCTAGGTGTAACTTTCGGAACCTAGTTGTAACATTTCATAACGTAGGCGTAACTTTTCAAAACCTAGGTGAAACTTTTCAAAACCTAGGTGTAACATTCGGAACCTAAGTGTAATCTCTCAGAATTATTGCCCCATTGAAGCCAACTTAAGCTGTGCGCCGTAGTCACTAGACACTACCGCCGCATCGCGGCTGGCTACAGGACTGTCGAGCGACACTTCAAGCCACTCACAACATTTAGAGCGTGCTCACATCACTAACGTTTTGTTTTAGACTTACCACTGTCACTTTAATTTGATACCTACTTAACTTCTCAAACATTATACAATTGTTATTCTTACTTATTCTTTTAGGCTTTCCAATAATTCGTTTAACTTTAAATTGTTTTCTTACTCCCTGAGGGCCTAGACAAATGACATTCGCTTCGGAGCGATTCTATTTCTACAACCGCTCAAAAGTCACAAATGAATGGGGTTGAAATAAGCTATCGAAATGTCACGTGACCATATATCAACGAATAGGTTACCGTTGAAGCGATAGCGATTGTAGAAATAAAATCGCTCCGAAGTGAATGCCATTTATCTAGGCCCTCTGATCTCGCAACTTTGTCATGTAAAAGTGACAGCAAATAACTCGTTCGACAAAACATCGGCCATGCGAACACCCGTACAACTATATGCATCCAAACACCACGCCTTAGTCATGATTAAATGTGAACAATACAAGTCATGATCAATCGTATCAAAGTCTAAAGTATTACATAATAATAGGCGAGAGACCTACTGTCGATTATAATGTCTTATGATTACATGTGTATATTTTAAACGAATTTTGTTAAGCTCATAATTTTACTAGGACGAGTAAGGCGCAGCGAGTGGAAGCTATCGGTTCCCATTACCGGACAACATCGTGTTAACAGTCACAACTAGATTTTCGTCCTTCAGACCAAAAGGACATCAGAAAAGACTCAAATATCTTCAAAATATTCACATAAGTATCTCCCATCGAACAAAGAACTTATGATTGTACTACACTAAACACGTATCTGATCAATATGATCCACTGTGATCATTCCCCATTTATCTAAATTGAGTGTTTAAAACTCCTCTATTCTCTAATATTTATATATTTTGCAATAGAAATTAGTATTCCACACGATATAAATAACATCTAAAACATTGAGTGTCCAGCAATACAAACCGACGACCAAAATCTTCATGAAGGCGACCGCTCGACTAAACACAATCCGTACGATTGTTAAAATTATCGCTACATATTGTCATCGATTTTCAGCCTTCATACAAGATGATGTAACTATTATTCGTACACGAATTCCTTTATAGTAAAAGTTTATGATCGAAGGCGTCAGATACCCCTGCGAAAGATGAACAAATGAATGAGGATAAAGGGAACTCGTGCACCAACATTGATATTATTTAAATTTATAGAGGTACAGCAAAGGCGAGGTTCTCCAACGAAGCCCTAGTATCCATTATTACAAACGAGGAACAGGTACAAAAAGTAAAAAGTATCAAAAACATTTTGTGTCCCATATCAGTCGTGTTATTTGTGCAATGCTATTTTTATAAACAGTTTAATATTTAATAACAAAATTTTGTCTTGAAGTGTCGCTCAAAAGTAATAAGTAACCGTGTAGCCTCCGACAGACATATAAACAAGTGTATAATTATTATGCTTTCTATTATAAATGGACCAATCATGGCAGTGAAAGTAGGATCAGTGCTGTCATTGGTCGATTTCTCCCACTCTTATATGTCTAGCAGACGCTAGATATAAGAACTGAGGTTACGTTTTCGAATTTCGAATGCCAACGTACAGTTTTGACTTTATATTTTTCCCTAATAGATTCAATTCAATCGTTTGGATCATCCGAACTTCGAACACAGCGCCCCTGATCTTGAGAATGCGACCGATCCACACGGATAAATTCCATTCCTTCATAGAATTAGCGACTCGTAAAAATGCTTTACTAACACTATATTTAATTAATAATGTTATATATTTATTACTTAATAAAGAACGGGGATTATTTGAATAGTACTTTAACATAACAACAGCTTTGCGTTTGCTAGACGTTTCCAATATGCCACGTAATCGCTCGTTCTACAACGGATAGCCTTCGAGTCTACGAGCTACTCTGATATGGTCTCAGTCTCAAGACAGTCCGTACGTCTGATCTATGATACACTCTCCCTACTCGAGCTACTGACTTGTGTGCGTCGTCGATACTAAAGTAATTGAGTGATTTTGTAATGATTTTTCGATTAATGTTAGTCTTATATTTGTAAGCTGCTTTGTTTGTGGTGTCTGTAAGTCAATAACTTGGACATTTTCTTTCCATCGTGTCGATTCCGTACACAAGTCTCTGATATGTGGGATGATGTGTGTAGCGCCGCGGGCCGCCCGCCGCGGTCCCACCCGAATGGTACAAAATTGGAGCGTACCTACATATACGTTTATTATATACAATGTACAATACAATACGATAAACACTATAATGGCTACGGGGCGGGACGCCGGCGGCCGGCGAGGCGTGTCACCTCGCGCCTCAGCATGATACATTCTCACAGTAATATACATCGTAACTCGCTCTATATATAACAAACATTACACGAACGCGCACCACGCTCGTCGAATAAACAACATAATATACAGCGGAATCGTAGCACTCTTTCGATTCGATTAAAAAAATTGACTAGAAAATCTCAATTCGCTACGAGCACTATGCGTGCGTGGAGGACGAGGAGAATATGTCGGCGGCGCGCCACGCCTCGGCCTCCTCTTCCGCGTCGTACTGCTGCAGGAAGGGGTTGGTGGAGCTGTAGCGCGGGGACAGGCTGCCGCGCCCTGGCGAGTTCAGCGTCACGGCCAGGCCGGCCGACGTGCCCGGGATCACGGAGCGCGGGGACTCGCGGGACCCGGGCTCGCGCGGCGTGTGCTCACGCGAGTGCTCCCTTGGGGTGTGCTCCCGCGACGAGTCCCGGGACTGGTGCTCCCTATCCCGCGGCGTGCTAGTCCGCGGGGAGTCACGCGGGGAGGCTCTTGGTGACGCGCGCGGTGAGGACCTCGGCGAAGACCGCGGGGATGCGGCGCGCTCCGGTTGCCTCAGTATGGAGGACACAGATCCTCCATGTTTAATTGTATCCGCAGGGCTGTGACTCCCGGAGCTACTGCTGGGCGAACCGGGAGAGGAAACTGTCACCTGTCGGGACCGAGGTGGCGCGGGCAGAGGGCCTCTGAGCGGCGACTGCGGACGATATTGGCCGGCCCTGACTGATGAGAGAACCTGGAAGATAACAAATGGTACTCTGAAGGAATGTATTTTGGCTGTGTGTCTTTGGTAAATAATATTTTGAAAAGTAATTACATGTGCGGGCGGCGAGCGGTCTGGCGCGAGCCGACCCGAGAGAGCTGGCGGCGGAGATGCTGCTGATGCTGCCACTTGAGGCCGATATGGACTGACTGAGGGCGGAACTCGGCCTGTACAGAAAAAGTTCACGTTTTTTAAAGCCAATTTCACCAATAAAACTGAATGTGATCAGCACATCTAAACCGCGTTCAAGAGCTGTCAGTGTCATCTTTGTCGTCGAATATTGACACTAACAGCTCTATAGCTCTAGGACGCGGATTAGATGACATTTGTTGAATGCGGATTTCGAATTGCGAATTCCCGCAATATTGCTATGGAACAAGGTAAAATTAAACATGAGAAAGAGTTTTAAACTGTGTGTACAAAAAGTAGTGATAAGCCTGTTGAAAATATTATGATGATGATGGAAATAGTGAAAGAGAAAAAAAAACAGGCAACATTCTCAGTTTTAGGATCAAAAATTAGAATTATGCTAGTTTCATGGACAGAACTACGTTTTTTTTGTTTCGTTTTGTTAGGTAATTCTAGAATTCTACTGGCATTTTAGCAGCTTTTGTTGTATTTTTTTATAGCCAGCTATTTATTCCCATCTTACATATAAGTCTATGTAAGGAGGTCTTGTATACCTTGGGGGAGTGTGAGTGAGGCCGCTGGCGACGCACTGACTCTGTTTCCACGCGGCCCGGTTACTGACTCGCCGCGCCGAACTGTCTACAAACATACATGCGTTAAGGGACCGCTTAGCCTTTAGACATTCAGTGTTCTTGTCTAGTGTATAAGTATAGTATAGATCAGCTAGAGCATGCAGAAGGGGTTGGAGAACTAGAGGGTGTTCTAACGCGCTTTGGGCTAATGTCTCACTAGCAAATGCAGCCTTCAAGATCCCTAAAAAGGGACATTGGAATCTTAAACCGTATTTAATTTATGTTGTTAAATCAAGTCAATGCCCACTAATGTGATAGATTTTTTATCAGATTAATTGAGGCTTGACGAAGTCTACATTGTCTCCCAGGCCGGACAGAAAGATTCTCCAAAATAGCTATCTACTTTTCAATGATCAAGAGCTTCATATTTATTCTTCTTGGAATTGAGCTCCAGTTTTTTACGCCCGAGTGCGCGAGGAGTAAGAGATCATATGAGATGAGTACAGCAATAGGTGAAAGTAGCTTGAGGAGTGGAATGTTGTCTAGTTGTGTTTTGGGTCTAATTTCTGGAGTATGCTAGTTAGTGGGTCTATGTGCGTGCTTCTGCTACTACATAGCATAGTGATGTAAAAAACAACATTGGTATGGCGAATATTTTGTCAGTATTGCCAGACGGATCTCACAGAGGCCTGTGTCCCAGCAATGGAAATATTATAGGCTGATTATGTATGTATTGTGAGACATGATATTCGGTTTCCCACAGTTTTACGAACAGAGGCCGTGCTACAAGCCTAGCCAGTACATCAATGGCAATAATAAATTACCTGATATTATCTTCCTCAGAGGTCCAGACAGGCAAATCAAGTGTTTCGTCATGTTGTTTTTTACATCTCAATCTCTCATTGTAGTGTAAAGATTGACACAAGAGGTGACATTACCTGAACGTTTAGGAGCAGGCCAGATCTGCAGAAGACACTGCAGTACATTTATGGACCTCTGGTAGTCCATTTCTGTTGGCGGTTGCGAATGGAGCATCAGTGGCGGTGCCAGAGCCACTGCTAGATGTTGTGGAGACATCTTGTTACGGTCCTGAGCAGCCACAACTAGAGCTAAGTGGTCGAGTAAGAAGACCAGGGTAGCTCTTGATGCTCGGGGTAGCAACTCGACTACTGAGGCCATTAATCGAGCGTTGCCTTCCCTATCATCTGGGAGACATATTCCTGAAATGAAAGGGGAAAATTAGTATGATAGACGAGATGAAGAAAGAGCCCTTTGTTTCAAGCCATTATAGACTGTATTTAAGGTATTTAGCTGTAGTCTAATGTAGTGCAGAGGTCGGATGAGACACGTTCTGTTTGCCATAATCTGCATAACTTTATCTAGTCTCATCAAAAGTTTACAATTAAGTAAATAAGGCTTTAAATAGGGCTTAGTTATACAGAGTGTCCAGTAATTAATAAAAATACAAAAAAATATGTCTCAAATAGGATTAAACACGGATATGGATTAACAGATTTTTTTTATATAGATAATTTTATAAACTTTATTTTCAAATCAAATCAAATCATTTATTTCTTTGCAAACATGTACGTAGGTGTTTTTATAATAAGGTTCTCCATACTGTACCGTCTCATGGGCATGCAAAGGTATTTTAAATTCTTGTATTATATGTCTTAGGTCTAAAGGCCACAAATGAATTCATTTCATTGGTTTTTTGTTGCGTTAATATTGCTGATGGATAGGCTGTATGACTAGTTATTACTTAAACATAAAATCAAAATTAATGGCTATTCATTTTTATATTTTAAGCCATTACAAGGTTATCCATTAGTTACCGAACACTGTATATATACTGACCCAGTGCATCCAGAGTCATCTGATACATGCAGCGACTGAACAGCGGCTGCGGCAGCTCCCTCAGGTAGTCCTTCAGTAAGCCGGTGATGACGTTGATGTCTGGCACGGAGTCTGGAGCTAGTTCCACTCCTCGAGCATTTTTGTCGAACGCTTCCCGAAGGATGCGCTTTTTACTTGCCGAGCCGCATAAACGGTAGAGACCTGTGTCAATGAAAATTGATTTGAACATACATATATTATTAAAATAATAATTAAAACGTCAGTATTTTTGAAGTCATTACATAATTTAAATAAACTATACACGATTTTTTGCATGATCTATGGTAAATATAATACGTCAACTACTACTTTGACTCAAATACTCCACTTGAGTCTCAACACTACCGCATGCAGGTGGGTGTTAATGACTGTGACACTGCTGCTAAATAATGTAGCTATTTTCGTACACTATTAGATGAATTTTAAAATTTGATTTAGTTAAATTCTTCCCAAATCAAGAACTTTGTCCGAAGAACGTCAAGTGTAGATATAACATTATTGGCATTATGGTATGAGGAACAGGGTGTAAAGTTCACTCATCCTCTATAGAAAAGGGAGGATCCGCTGACCAGACGGGTGTCGTGTCTGGTGGGCTACTGCCCGACGATTGATGTCGGGACGTTGTATATGTATAAGCCAGTCACGCGGTAAACTCTGATTGCGCGATGCAGGAGTTTGCGTGACGTCAGTATGATGCGTACCAATGTGGCGATGTAGATATGGCCGCCACAGCACAATTAATTTCGTCGTTCTACGAGTTTTTTTACGTGTTTCCTTACAAAATACGATTATGGCAGTCTCTTCTCACTTACCAATGATGTCCAAACCGCGTCTTTCAATTTCTTCAACACATCTCCTCACTATCATGGGCACGGGGGGAGCGTGTGGTGGACGCGGTTCCCTTGCCACCACTGTGTCCAGCTCAGCACCGAAGAGTGCCGAGCCTCGTGGAGGCGCCGGTCGTCTTCGGAAGAGATCGTGCGGTTCCGTGTGTCGCACGCGGATGTACAGAGTGCCACGAGGTTCCATCTGCGAGGGAGAATAGATTTTTTTATTTTAAATAATTTTGATAAATTACTTACAGTTTAATAGTTCCTATTTTCTTTGCAATGGTATGAGGAGGGATCAAAAAGTAGTGAGAATGAGATAGAATATAATGACTATTGATAACATAATAATTTATTTTTCTACATAGTCTAAGAGTCTCTCTGCATACCGAGTCCAGCGCTTTTCCCAGGCTTCAATCCCTTTAAAAAAAAAAAGCAACTGCCGACATGTGCGCGCGTGCGTTGTCGTGATGAAACAGCACGCCCCTTCGAAGTTTCCCTCTCCTTTTCTCTTTCAATAATGGACCCATTTTTCGTCCATTGTTACGAAACGAGACAAAAAGTTTTCAGAATCTTCTTGAAACTTGTCCAACAATACCTATCTTCGAAATGTCAAGTCGATTTTGTTTCTGACTGTCGGTTAACATTCTCGGCACCCATCTTGCGGAGACTTTTCTCATATTCAAAGATTGTTTCAATATGGATTGAATACTTCCATATGAAATACCCGTTTCTTGAATTAAGTATCGGATGGTAACTCTTCGATTGCTCAATACAATTTTTTCGACTTTCGCAACATTTTCTTGGGTGACTAACGTCGATGGACGGCCGCAACGATGTTCGTCTTCCATGCTCGTTCTCCCTACTCGAAATTGAGAAGCCCACCTTGCGACAGTGGAATACGGCGGAGCAGACTCTCCTAATGTTGCCTCCAAATCGCAATGAATCTTCTGCGTCGTTAACTTGCTCGCACTTCGTTTTTCTCCATTTTCGAGAACACGTTCCGACACGAAGCAAACAAATGACTACATTCAGAAAAAAACAAAAGAGAATCGAATTTTTTTTTTCTTTATTAATATTACAAATATGTATCTGAGCTATACCTGCCAGTATTTATTTTTTTCTTATCAAGGAGTATGTCGTTCTCACTACTTTTTGATCCCTCCTCGTACATAAATACAGGGTGTAAAAAGACCTATGACGAAGCCATCATCTACGCATTCTGTACATCAAACTAAATAGCTTTGTGCAAAAATAATTGCTGGGAAACGACAAAAAAACGTCAAATAAAGTTGGGATGATATTATCTTTGTAACCTGAAAGTTCCCAGGTATAGTCCAGTACAAAAAAAAAATATCATAATAACCGGAAAAACAAGTGATGACTTCGTTAAGGGTATTTTTACAGCCGTTATATAACTGGTCTGGTCTGGAGGTGGAGGTGGTGGAGGTGGAAGAACATTTAATTCACTCCATGAGACATGGTCTGAGGACCTATACTTAATTGGTTTAGTTAATTTACTAAAGGTAACAAATTGTAAAAAGAGTTTATTATAGATGACGCTTTCTTGATTAAAAATAAGTTATTTATAACCAAACTAAATTTATTTTCAATTTATACGATAGTTTCTTCTTTTATTAATGTACCTATGTTATACTTTATCATTTATTCTTAAACTCCTCTTCGTAGATGTAACTGCTTGAGCACATTTTTTTGGTTAGATTTATAATAATAATATAATATAATATTTTGTAATCTGTCTATTGTAAAAATCCCAAAACGCAGGTTCAACGAATTATAACGTTGCTAAATTGAAGAGTACAACTGTGACGTAGCATGACAACTTAAGTGACAGGTGGTGCATTTAGCCGGTTAACTCTTCACGTGGTTTTTTTGTTTACCTTTAGTTAACTACCTAAACCAACGGAGTATAGACAATGTAACATTCTATCAGCGATAACGATATTGGAAAAGTACCTTACCAAATAACTATTATTAACTTAAAAATGATCTCAATAAAATATGTAAATGTTACTTTTAATGTTAATAACATATTTAAAACTTGATTGTTAATTTGTTTCCTAATTTTATTTTTTATTTTAAGAATTAATTTTATAATTTTATGCTTTTTACTGTGCCCTACAGTCCATAATTGTACCTTAGCTTTAAGCCATTGTAACACCTTTTAAACATTATGGAATGCAAATAAAATATGAATAAGAAAGTAAAAGTTTATTGGAGTGACGTAAGCTACTGCAAAGCTTATGTCAGTCATGTTGGAAGTCGTTGTAGAAAATATGAAACGCTTTGAAAGCTATTGCCACTTGGCAAGGCCCACTGGTCAGGAGTACCGCACTCGCACTAGGGGGCTTACTCCGAAGCGTAAATCCGAACTATCACCCGAATGTTCGGAAGGTTTCTACTACACTTAATTCTATTTCGTTCGGTCAGTTACGATCCGGTGGTGTTGGATGGATCGATAATCCCCCATCTTATCAAATTGTGTTTGCAGAGGTCTACTTTGGTACATAGTTAAAGTTAGGTTTACCTTGACAGCCAGCTGATGAGCAGGTGAGCGTGACAGTAGGTCAGGCAGGGTCACAGCACTTCGGTAGCAGAGCTTGTGCCTATGCTGTGGATCCCAGGAGTAGACCAGGATATCCAATTGTCTATTGTCGACTAGATCTAGTTCGAACGATTCGTCCCAGTCAAAACCCAGCTCGCCGGTACGGACCTACGATTATAAAGGGGTATTTTTAGTCGTAGGCACAAAACGATAACATAAAATACCACCATCCCTGCATGCATCATGCTTGTTTTCCCTGAAGCGATATACAAAGTTGTCTTATGGTACACCCACATTTTTCCTAGATAAGTGTAAGTTCTCTGTAAAACCGAGCATATTTTCATCAACCGGAGCAAATCTAGACTCCGGGCTGATACTGAGAAATTTCTAACAAAGAAATCCAATAACACTGCCCGACCTGGGGATCGAACCCGTCCTCATGCTCAGCAGTAGAGTTTGCGACCACTACACCAATGAGGCAGAGAAAACAATAAGTACGTAGTAGTGTACCTAATGTTAGACTCACCACAGTACGAGCTTTATGCACACGATCACATTCCAGCACGCAATACAGGTCCCTGGGTGCAACTGCTGGCTGCGGGGGTGCCAGCGGGCCCGATGGCGGGGACCCTGGTGATGCACCCGTCGCGGTGGGCCGTAGACCACGCCCCGCCAACAGATGTACCCATAGCATGCCAGATACTCCACCCGATAACCGTGACAGACCAGTCATGGATGCAGAAAGACCACCCGTAGTTGGCTTCTCTGCTTTATACTTTAGGAACTCTGCAAGAAATGTTATCATTGTTATGAACATCGGTGCTTTTTTAAAGATTTTTTGAACGCTCTCACAACCATTATGAACATACTTACGCAAGTAAGGCGTATACATAAAACTGGCAATGTGTGTTAATACTTTACCATTAGGATTAATATCAAGGTGTCTTTGATGCCGAGAGCCCGGCGTTGGAACCGGGCTTGGGTTGGGACAGTTGAACCGAGACCCCAGCTCAAGCAACTGTCGAACCCGACGGGCTGAAGGAGACCCGCCGGCCCCTGCCCCAAGTTGTTGCGTGGCCCCCAGTTGCTGTGAAGAAACTGAGCGAGCAGGCAAGTGCCGTGGTCTTTCCACCCGACGTCCTGCAAGACCTAATGATGATCCGAAGCGACTGGCACTTTCCATCTGAAAAGAAACCGTATTAATCTAAAGGAAAAACATCGACTGATATAAAACCTGATCGATTACTGTAGAATTTCTTACGTTTTTGAGCGCGTCGTGAATATTTTCAGCTGAATAGTGCGTAGGAAGTCGTGGACGCAGCGTCTCATAGAGAGCGCTGGTAGAGGGCGCCCGCGACAGCCACGCCCTGTACTCGTCCGAAGTGAATACTGAAGGAGAGGACGGTAAACGACCTGATAATCAAATGATCCCTTAGAAATAATGTTTTTTGGTATAGATTGTTAGAAGTCAGTTTTGCAAAAGGCCGTAGATTGGCTCACCTCTGGAAGAACGAAGATCCAAACGTGAAGACAAAGGCTCCGGCTCATCTTGAAGAACACTTCCTGCTCGCCTGCTTAGTCCCAATCTATTTGGAATAACAAAATTGGTAGATTGACTGTTTTTAGATAGTAAATGGTGAGTGGAACCGATGCTTACCTCTGTCCAGTCCCTCTCACATCCCTTGGCAACGAATTAAACTTCGATCCAATATCCCTTCCCAAAGTGCTACTCCTGTAACCACTGAGTCCCGAATAATAAGGAGTTCTAGTAGGAGCCGTAGCCTCAGTATCCGACGAATAGTCCAGACTTCGGTTCCTCCTAGCTGTTCCAAATTTACTACTATATGACGGTAGACCCAGCCCAGTTGTTCCGTATGCTCCTGAAAGTGCGGAGCCCAGGCCAGTTCCTCCTAAACCTGATCCTAGGCCAGAGCTCGTCAGGCCAGATCCAACGAGGCTTGAACCTGTCAGGCCACTGAGTCCTGTGCTTGAGAGTCCAGAAGGAAGCCCAGTGCCTAAACTAGTTCCTGCCAAGGCGGATTCTGTCAATCCTGTGCCTGATAGGCCAGATCCGGGCATGCCTACGCCGCCGTATCGTTGATTGTATCTTGACTGTAGAGTTGACGCTGCAACATAAATATTGTCTATTAGAAACACTGTAATGGAATTTCAAGTATGTCATTCTAATATTAGAATTCTTACCTCCAGTTGCAGCTGAAGCCTTCAAACTAGATCTGAGCAAGGAATGTCTACCGAAATCAGAATGAGTTTCTGCTCTGGGCAACTGCTGTTCCGATCCCGATCGCGGCACACGACCACCAAAACGCGTACCACTGAAATTAGATCAAACGCTTAAGGCAGAATCTCAAAAAGATTTGATTATAAGGGTCTGTTTCAGTGTCTGGATGAACGAACCATCTAACTGTTTAAAAAATAGAACAGCCGGATATTCTGCAAAGATTTCACCGTGAAAACTGAGGCTTTTCATTATTTTACATTATACAAGGTGTAATTTTAATCACTGTTAACCTCTTAAGGGGTCATTGTACTCATCATTATGAACAACTTTTACTATGTGACTACACCTGAAATCACGAAAAAAAATCGGCTGCTCCATACATTTTGACGAGTTATGCGAACATAAATGTAGGGCAACAGTAAAGTATCATAGTAAAAGTTGTTCATAATGATGAGTACAATGACCCCTTAAGAGGTTAACAGTGATTAAAATTACACCTTGTATACCTACAATTCTAATTTCTACTATTTATTAGTGACTTTTGTGAACATGATATAAATTCAGATTTGTTACAGTTGTACTTTCAATCAAGCCATTTGATTTAAATAGGTTTTTATTTTCATTTCTCTTTTTATATAGATTATTTTATATTGTGTGAATGTGAGAACGTTGTAGCCTTAATAGCCTGTATATTTGTAGACCTTTTCTATTTTGTTAAGTACTTGTTGACAGGCCTACACTGTCCTCCCATACCTATAAACACTGTAATTTGAAAACATTGTAAGAGCCAAATATTTTTAAAAGAGTACCTAACCGTGGAGTTTCTTGCCGGTCCCTCTCCATAGGAAACGACCAATTAGAACCGTGCACCTAGCTTCTGACGTTTCATAAGTGTCCATGTAGATTTAAGTGAAATAAAATATATTGATTTTGATTTTTTCTATCTTGAAGTTAGCTGTCAATAGTGTCAATCCCTAGCATTAGGTGGAATGACAGCTCACTTCAAGCTCACTTCCTATGTTTTCACTGTGAAGTTTTTATAGAATAGATCGGCAGAATTTGTATGTGTTGTTTATTTGTTTTTTTATTTGGCAGTTTTCAGGTAAATGACCTGCGACTTATTCGATGGTGGTAAAACAGACCATAATAAGGAGGTAGAAAGAAACGGCTAACTTACCTATCATACCTTCCGCTCTCAGCCGGGTAGAAAGAATGTACTTTCTCCGCTAAACTGTCCAGTGTGTTCGGATAGGATCGCTCGTATGGTACAAAATGAGTCGCTTGAGACTTCGGCTGCTCTGTTATCACCGGTGGTGGTGGACGGTAGCTGTTAATAGAAGAAAGCAGAATTTATACATCTATACATACAAATAAATAAAATTTAAGTGTCTGTTTGTAATGTCAAAATAACAGCTTACTAAATGCATATGACAGTATATACGATACTTATAACGAAAAAGCAATTTTAAAAATTTTTGTCTGTCTGTTGTTTGTTCCGGCTAATCTCCGAAACGGCTGGACCGATTTTGACGAGACTTTCAACAGCAGATAGCTGATGTTATAAGGACTAACTTAGGGTACTTTTATTTCAGAAAAATAATTAGGGCTCCGTGCAAAAAAATTAAAACCCATGAAATTGTGAACAAAATCCGATTCAAATAGGGAAGTATTGACATCAACGGGGGCGAAGCTTCGGGCGACAGCTATGTAGTTTAGAATAAGAAATGTTTAACAAAGTATATTTTGAATAGTGGTTGTATGACCATGTGATATTAACTAGGATTAAGTACAAGGAATGATAACATAACATCACGCCTGTAATCCCCGATGGGTTACGCAGAGGTGTACCTTATAACACCCACATTTCGCCAGTTATGTTTAAGTCCCATGTAATAGGGGGCGAGTATATTTCCAACAACCTGGCAAAAATCCAGACTCCAGGCTGCTACTGAGAAATTCCTTATAACATTTTGCCCGACCTGGGTTTGATACCCAAGTCGGGCACCGACGAAGCGCCGTGACTTCTTGTAATTGGTCTATTCAAGACTGAATGTTACAAATAATCTTCGAGGAATAACTAACAACAGCAAGCAGATGATCATTAGAATAATAATATTGTAATGTTTTGGGTTGGTGTTTGGTTGTAGGCACCACTAGGTAGGTGGCTGAATTGTGCATCACAATGTTGACTAGGTACATCTATACATCTAATAATTGTCCTGACTGATTCATCAACGCAACGCATCAACGCTGGGGCTACAAACTTTAAATTTTGGCGATTGATGTATTTTATGTTGTAAGCACCCACTGAGGAAGAACTTTTGGAAATTTAACCTTTAAGGGGGTGAAAAAGGGGGATTTTGCTTGTATGAAAAATCTTATTTCTTGAGTTAGTAAACTTGAAACTTGGCACGAATAAGTAAATCATGAAAGTTGTAATTTTTTTTTCTGAACTACTCCATAAACCCCTGGGGGGTGTCAAAGTTTGTATGGAAGAATTTTAACGCGCGGTCCGATTAACTCGAAACTCAGTATTTCTAATTAAGACGGAAATTAAAGAATAACATGTATCACGGTTTTTTTTAAATATACCCCGAACGCGCGGGAAGTGCTAGTCACAAATATGTATGATGATTCAGGTAACATACAAGTCACAGCGGTAACGACTGTATAATTTTTAAGAGCAAAATAACTCTGTGATTCTTTACCTCCATGTCGAATGATCAGACGGCGGTCTTGGGTTATAATATAAATCCAGAGCCGTAGAATCTGGCGACAGAGCACCCAGTTGCAGCCGACTTCTTTCTTCCCTTCCGTCACCGACTGGACGAACACCTCCGCCAGGACCCACTGATCGAAGCGTACCATGTCTGTTGAAGTTGTTGAAAGGTATTTTAATTTAAGTGCCATAAAAAAATGGTGGCCCCTACTTTTTTGAAAGTTTAGCCTTTCGTTTCGATTTGTACACAGTTACGTCTGCATTTCGCCTCAGGTAAATATTACTAAGATATATTATATCGTATGTAGGTACCACGAATTCATCTATCATAGGAGTCATCATCGGAAAATAAGTAGAGAGGAAGGTAGAAAATCATGAAGATGAAGCCAGTTAGCAGTGGAAGAAGAATCTTCCATTTTTGGCAATTTCATGATAAAATACTCCAGTAATTATAATTTTATTAAACTTAATGTTGTTGGCTGACAGATCAATAACAACCGGGAGTAATTCCGTAACATACTTATAAAACGGTAACCCATTATGTTAAATACCGAAGATCGAGGATGGTACTCAGTACTTAAATTTTGACCTTGTGTGTATACTAGTAAGGTTGGGGTTTGAATAAAACAACCAAACTGTATACTATTCTTTTATAGCTGGTTTAATATTTGCTAAGAATCACAAGATCCTGACCAAATCGCGGTAACGAAATCATAGCGAGTTATAATAGGACGCCAACGCCATCTAGTTACGTCGTGTACAACTTTGACAAAAAACACAATTAATTTTATTGACTTGATGAGTGGCTTTTGATCATGCATGATCATTAACACATTGAAAGTGTGTTACGGAATTACCCCGCTACGTAATTTAGAGTATAAATAGATACTGACTGCGAATAAAGTCCATCAACTCGATCCCGTTCTCTCTCGTCATCATCACGACAGTCCCTCTTGAGCACAACGACTGGCGGTGGCTTGTGCTCTGACCGTGGCATGGATGGCGAGCCTGGTCCTGATTTACCTGGTGACAGAAACAGAATGATTATAAAATAATAGTTTTTTAAGAAATTATTAAGCCACAGTGAACGATTTTCCCGAAATTAAGAAAGCCGTTTGCTTTTACTGCGTACTATTGAGGATCTTTCAGAGAGGGGGCGTTTAGAGGAAGAATAATGAGATTCCTTGGAAATCTTATAAGTACTGTGTTTATACGGAATCTCAAAGAAATAACTAGCTATAGTTCGGGTGGTGGATGAGGTTGGCAAAAATTTGTCGATCTCCGCAGACGTGATGGGTTACGTTGTCTAAACTCGACGTAACGAAAAAAATATATATTTGATGTTTTTTTTGGGGTAACCACTGCAGATATTTTAGTTACTTGCTTAGACAATCAGTCTCTTTTTTTGTGGAAACTTCACATACCTAGGTGATGGGTATCAATATCTAAACACGATAAAACAAAATAAATGGATTTTTCCAAACACGTATTTGAAATAACTACACTAACATCAGTCGTAGACCCCAAAAAAAATCTTCAATATTTTTTTTGTTTTATCATGTTTCGATATCGATAGGCCATCACGTCTGCCGAGTTTCACTAGCTAATTTAATTTGCCTCGGTGTATATGTATAATCAAGTCGGGATTAGAACTGACGAGTGAACTGAATAGACTAGTTCTAATTTCAACTACTAGGTTTATAAGTAAAACTATTTTAAAAATCTTCAGATAAAAAACCTTCTTTATAACAAACCTTTCCTCTGTCTCGTACACAACAACAGCCTCCTGGGTATCGACATAATAATGACGACATCATCCAGGGACATCCTTCTGACATCCACGAGGTTCACAGCCAGAATCTCATCCCCCACTTTGAGACATCCGCTGTTGTAGACGGCAGACTCCAGCGCTATCCGGGAGATGAACACGCCGTCCGTCCGCGCTCCTCCGTCGCCTTCTCTGATGTACAGCCCCAGGGTTTGGCCGGGTCGCTTCACTATTTCCACTAGTTGGACTATGTGACGGGAGTCCTGTGAAAGATATGGCAGATTTTGTTAAAAAAAGTTTTATAGTATATAGTTAACTACGTCGGATGATTTTATGTGAATTCATATTTTTACTCGCGCATTCCACAGAGCCTAAAGACAACGGTTTCAGTCAAGAAGGAATCAGTGCGTCCTGCCTGTTATGATTTACGGAGCCGAAACGTGGACACTCACGGTACGGCTGGTCCATAATTTCTAGGTCACTCAGAGAGCTATAAATGGGCTATGCTCGGAGGCAGGGATCGAATCCGGAACGAGGTGATTCGGCAGAGAACCAAAGTTGTCGACATAGCTCACAGAATAAGCAAGCTGAACTGGCAATGGGCCGGCCATATTAGCCGTAGAACCGTTACCGTTACCGGATGACCGTTAGAGTAGACGTGTTCTTGAGTGGAGACCGCGAATCGGCAAACGTAAGGTAGGACGCCCTTAGGCTAGGTGATCCTTTCTCCCTAGGTTAAATCCATCCAAAGGTTGTCTTTAAAAGATCGCTCTTAGCGATAACGCCGCCCATTATGTCATCCTTTGTAAAATTTCTACTTTATATCTGTAATATTTATGGTGTGCATAATAAAGAGTATTCTATCTATCTATCTAGGTGGAGCGACGATCTTTGCAGGGTGGCTGGTACCACCGTAGGCGCGGGCTTGCGGACGGCGAGCAATGGATAGCTCGCCGTCCGGTAAGGACCAGGCCCGAGTCGACGGCGCGTTGTGTTCCACGCGCGCCTCAAAGAGATGTCAGCAGCATTGAAGGGGTCCGCTAGGACAGATGCCAGCCGGGGTTGCGGGATGTTCGAAAGAGTTACCGTGGCCCTGGCACAGGCAACAGAAGGAACACGGGTGGGTTTTAGTCAGTAAAAGTCTGACACGCCCTCCCGCTCCGCCCAGAGCGGGAGAAGTCATTTGATGATTTCCCATCCACAAAAAAAAAAGGGTGGCTGGTAGCAGCTGGATGAGAGTCGCCGAGAATCGAGCTGAATGGCGTGCAATTGGAGAGGCCTATGTCCAGCAGTGGACTGCTGTAGGCTGATGAGATGATGATATTTTTACTGAAACACTAATCAGCACTCATTTATCATTTAATACGTAGGTAGCTAATCTTAAAACCTAAGTAGACATGCTACAACCGTTAAAACTCAAAACTCCGCGGTTCCTTGTGTAGAACTACCTAGATAGGTACTTCTGGTTTGTTTTGTTTGGTATGCCAAAACTATTACTTAGGTCAAAATAAAAGTATAATGTTAGTTTTAAGATGCGTACCTACTACGATTAGTAATTTATTATTGTTTAAACCTATTTATGTTTTCTCTATAAACGTATTTGTAATTCTTGTGAGAATTAAATATTTTTAACAGTAAAACGTCTTCGAAAACCTATAATAATATCCTGCATCAGGACGATTACGAGCTAAACGCGAAAGTGAAAATAATTTTGAAATCAACAGAACAAACATGTAAATAAAAAATCCCTTTCAACAAAAAACGGAGATACACATAGAAGCTTCCAATTCCCAACCAATCTGACGCCTTACGACAATAGTATTGTATTGCACAAAGCACAACGCAATTCAAGGAAACCGCAAATGGAATAAACCACAGAATCTATAGCGAATAATATTACATAGCTGTGGTATGAACCGTACTGCACATCCCAACAATGCTGGGCTAAATTGCGTTCACATTCCCGGCGATCTAGGCCACCCCGGCTCGAACAAAAGGGTTCTCTAGAGTAGCGTTCTTTCACATTGGGTCCCGTACTAGGCTACGAGCAGACTATTCGGGTCAATGGAGCGGGAAAATTACCTGAGAAGACTGGTGTTTTCAAAAAAAGAAGTCTTAACGCCGGGTCCAATCACTGTTCTGAACTATTTTACAAATTTATGATTCGTCGTCTTCATAAAGAACAGTGAAATGTTTAGAGTAGCTATTCAATTATTTGTGAGTTCACTATGTTTTCTTTTATATTTTCCAACCACGATACGGTGAAGGTTTTTACTTTATTTTCATAGTAGTTCGTGCAATGATCAGTATTCATTGCGGCTAACGATTTGTTTTCAATTTATTGTTGTTGGTATTGCTATTGTAAATAACAAAAGACGCCAAGAGTTTCAGTAAAGTTACACTGACTTGAGGAAACTGCATTGTTACGAGTTAAGATTGTTGCATAAAGCGAAAACTAATAGCGAACTCGTCTTCATATAAGTAAGCTTTATGACAGATTTGATAGAAACATAAGACAGGTTATTCAATGTTCCTTTTTGTTCCAAAAGCAACTTTAATAACTGGAGTTTCTGCGGTCTTTAATAACAGGAGTTTATTAAAGTCCTAACCTTTATAATATTAAGTTTAAAAACAATACTTTTAGCGTTTATCTACTTAAATGTACTTTATCTTTTATCTACTTAAGCTACATAAAATTATTAAATAAACCAAAGCCAAAATAAACAGAGAGAAGATAATTTCATCGGCATCGGAGAGGATCGCTTATTAATTCTCAGACAACCCTTTCATGTTTCTTTGATAAGCTTACTACAAATATTCAATAATTAATTTAAAAATACATTCATATATATTGTTATTTATATTGTTTAGTATTAGTTAATTGATAAAGGCTTCTCTTGTCGCAGCTCAGTCAAAGTTCATCTTTGTGAAAATTGCTCACTATGTAATTCAAGTATTTTATGGAACGTTCGGTTTCTAATCTCAGTCTGAAATCTTGCCAAAAATACTAAAGAAAAAACCCAAAAATAATAATACTAATCTGATTTAATCACCATTTTTTACTATCATTCATGATTGTCGCTAAGATGAGATTATGACTACGTTTTTAACATTTTTAAATACGGGAATAGGGATGATCACTAATTTTTTTTTTCTCCGTCAGGTTTGTGAAATATTGGACATGTATTTTTTTCTTTTTTTTTACGTAATCAAATGATTACGGCGATACATTGAGTTAAAATGTGGCATGACGTCACGCCTTGCTAGATATTATACTGAGTTGTGACGTAGCGAGCCCCCACTCTCCAACTTTAATGTGTTTTATATAAGTATTTTTTTATTAATATGATAAAGTAAAAAATACGAATATTTTTTTATTATCGGACTGACGTACTAAATAGATTTTTTTTTACCCCGTCATCATCCCTATTGGCCTTCTGGCAGTGGTAGAAATATTAGCCAGACTGCTAATAAGTGTCAGCAGAGCTGTATTCAGCTCTGCTGCGCTTAGGTATTCCCAATGTCACAGAGTACCTATACATTTAATATTATGTACCTACGTACCTATCGCTACATGACCATTATTTAAATGAAACTATCTTGCTTACCTACCATTAATTAAGGTTAAAGTTAATTCTATAGCTATTTATTATTTACCTGTAATGAGAAGAATTTCTTGGCGGCTTCAATATTGTTACGGCCCACTTGTCTGATTTCAAGAATCCGTACGATCATCTCGCCGCGGCGCTCCACCGCCTGGAAACATTGTAACACAATATATTGAACACGCTCGATAAACTGAAAAAGGGTACTTTCTTTTTATCGTGGGCTTTGTAGGGTATATTACCTATTCAAAACAAAAAATGTTGCCATATTCACTAGTTTTATTTTACAAACATTTCAACTTCAGTTGTCCAGTGTCACTATTGATAGTTTGCAACTAATCTGCAAGTAGAATCTTTGGCGTCTGCCCCACGATATTCTGAAGGTAACTTTGTAGGTACCATGGGAGAAACGAACATCTATAAATCGTAAGGAATATTCTTGCTTGTAGCGCTTGGCCGCTATAGTAAAGCTTGCTAACAGATGTGGTCATCGTGTGCACGGGATTTTGTTTTCACATTGGTCACATGTAAGTTTCCATGATAGTACCTACATTACGTTGCAAAAAGTGGTTATTATTACAGTTTTGCAATTGTAAAACTGTGGTAACAAGCAAGCTTTTCAAATCAGAGGTGCCAAGTAAAAATTAGCTTTGTCGTCTGTTACGATCCCAACTCGATGGCTGGTAAAGTAAAACTTAGCCAAAATAAGTAATAATAATGTTTAATGCATGCTAATTTAGGATGATAAGGGCAGGCGAATTATAATTGCACTGCTTGTAAAAGGCTGCTAAGTCATAAGTACTGACATAATATTACACCAACATTGTACACTTAGTTCGCAATAAACGTTTTGACTTTGACTTTGACGATAATGATCAACAAATGTCCCGTTTAAATCACCTAAAAACCCTTCTATGGCTTTTCTGTAGTCGTCTAAAAAGCGTTCATATAAATATTAGACGTACCTAAACGAAAATCGTTTCAGAAATGATTCGCCTCTTCTAATTAGGCACAACATCAAAACGCCAACATTTTCTCAAAGATATGCTAACTGCGCTAAGTATTACAACACTTAGAGAATAAATTAAATAATTTGTTACTGACCTCGAGTGCCGCGGCAGTTGTCGAATCGTGGTCATTCTCAACCATTTCAATCTGCCTGAATATTTCATTGCTCACTCCTGATACCTGTGTAGTAGAGTAAGATTTTATGTAGAAATTGTATTTAACATGAATGATAAATGATTTTATTTCAGTAAGTAGGTTTGTACAAACAATTTTACACATCAATCATATTTTAAAAACTGTATGAAGCCGGCGTTTCCTATCTGACTACTCTGAGAAGAAAGGCCGAAACAAACTCTTTTAAAGTCCAGACATAATCTTGGTAAAGACCATGTAGATTGGTGTCTGAAATGGTCTTTTGAGGAAAGAACCACACAGATTGAGTGGACCTGTCCAGTCAATGCACGCAATTGTCAGTAATCGTACAGCTCAACTCAGAACATAAGGAGTTCAAACATTCGACGAGCAATACCAAAGAAAGGACATTTGGGTAGGCCGCATAAATTACTCAAACAGCCAGACCATAATTAAAACTAACTGAGAGAAAAAATCAGTTAGTTTTAATTTTTTGTATTTTAAAAATTGAAGCCGCAAAATCTCCAACTCCTAGGAGATCTGCGTACCTAGTTTAGGAGCCCGGAAAGCTGACAATCATTTTAAATTTGGTAGTTATAACCCACTGTTTCCATAATTGCTATGTACTGTGTTGTTGTTTTGTATGTACTAATAAACTATGTATTATGTTATGTTATCCACATAGTCTTCACATTCAGAATAATTATTAAAATAATATAATATTTTACAAAATAATTCATGTCATTGTATATATAAAATTCATCAATGTCAATATGTATACTTATAAAAAAAAAAGTTTGCAAAAAAAGATATGTAAAAAATTGGAGCAGCTCAATTCTTTTTCAAGCCTTTTTGTCATCAATATAATCTTCAACGGTATAAAAGGCTTTCTGGCACAACTTACGTTTAATGAATGATTTGAATTTATTAAGGCTTAGGTCTTGAACGTGACTTGGAAGTTTATTATAAAAACATATACGTTGACATCTGAACGAGCCATCCATTTTCTTGAGCCTATTTGTAGGTACGACAAATTTGTGTTTGTTCCTAGTATTTATATTATATATTATGGATATAACAAAACATAACATTACGCCTGGAATCCCCGAAGGGTTAGGCAGAGGTGTACCTACAACCACATTTCACCAGTTATGTTTAAGTCCCATGTAATAGGGGACGAGCCTATTGCCGTCATCCGGGCACAAATCCAGACTCCAGGCTGCTACTGAGAAATTCTTGATGGAAAAACCCAATAACACTTTGTCCGATCTGGGAATCGAACCCGGGACCTCAGCTCTGCAGTGGCTCTTGCGAGCACTAGAGCAACGAGGCAGTGTAAATTGTATGTTGTAGCATTTAATTGGCATATTGCAGGTGAAGATCAAAGTAATGAGTGCATATTTAGGTACAAAAGTCCATATTTATCGGCAAAAACAAATAAATTGCACAAAAATGTTTTAGAATCTATATCTATACGTACATACATTCATACATACAAATAAATTGAATTGAAGTGTCTGTTTGTAATGTCAAAATAACAGCTTTAGACTAAATGCAAAGGAAAGTATATACCTATTTTTAAAATTTCTATCTGTCTGTCTGTCTTTCTGTTTGTTCCTGCTAATCTCCGAAACTGCTGAACCGATTTTGACGGGATTTTCACTGGCAGATAGCTGATGTTATAAGGAGTAACTTAGGCTACTTTTATTTCAAATAGGGAAGTACGGACATCAACGCGGGCGAACCCGCGCACAACAGCTATAATAAATAAATTCAATTATAATCGTAACTGACAGGATTCTAATCTCACACTCCTATTTCGAGATCAGACGAAACAAAATAAAAAGTTTAAACAAATTGTTATGGCTCGTTTCCGATATTCTGAAAATATCCTGTTATTCCGTTGTTGTTGCCAAAAAACATGTTTTTATTTTGTTCTCTTAAAACTGAACTGGAAAAACGTTTTTGTGGATTCTAAGATATTTTTTCCATGATTGAAAAATATTTATTTCGAGCCTTTTGCAGACTGTTTTAAAAGTGGAGCTTAGAGTTCTTGAAACCTATCAAAAGTACAATATCATGGTAGTTTCTGTAGTTTTTGCACAATTTCTTAGAAAGTGCAGTAAAGACACTTGTAGAGCATATAATTGGTTTATTAAAGTTTATTTAAAAAGAAAAGAAGGACGTGTGTGGCGATTCTTCTAGCCTTACATTTCTAAAGTGGAAAGAACGAATTCAAAATTGGAACAAGGCTGTAGGTAAGTGAAGCTTGGGTTTTCACAGCGTGATTTGAAATTCGTATTCCTTCCAGGACGTAATACCGGGACTCCTTTGCAATATTTACGCACCCTATTAAGCCTATAAGGCAAAAATTAATGGGATCGAGAATCCAAGAAGAAATTCAAGAATTGTGTGTATCTGATTCCATTAAATTCGTAATGAAATAACACTTTTGTCTTAACTCTTACATTGAACAACAATTGCTATGAACCTGGTTGCTGTTGGTTACTTAGAACATCTTAACTCGTCTAGTATTGCCAGTGCACATTTTAATAAAAAGGTATTTCTTTTCTGGCCTCAAAAAATCGAAATATGTTAACGAATTAAAAGTTTGAACGTGCACGGTAGTGCGATATTAGGAAACCTAGCTTTTTTTGGTGTCCAACTGTCAATAGGTTGAATACCTTTCGGAAGTCTGGCTGCAGCACGCAGGGTGGCGCGTGGTTGGCGCGCGGCGGCTGCGGCGGCCCGGGCGGCGCGCGGCCCGGCGACGCCGTCAGGTCCGGCGCCGCGCGCCCGTTCTCCTGTAGAAACAGAAAGATATACTGGTAAATAAGATGTAGATTATATATATAAAATATCGGGGAAAATTATCAATGTTCTGGACGTAATCAAAAGAAATCTAAAAAGAGGTCGTATTAAAAGGATTAAGTAACAGAAATATAGCAAGATGTAGGTAGACATAAAATATTGGTAGAAATATAAAAAACCAGAATTTATCTACAGAAAGCTTTAAAGAGGTCGCACATAATAATAAGAAAACATCGCGTAAGTAAATGCAATTAATGATACATTAATGAGGAAGGGGCAAAAACGGGATTAGGATCGTAGTGTATATATGTAAGTACCTACCATACACCACGATCCTAATCTTAATTTTTTCTATAGAACACCATATATCATATTTTGGTGTATGTTTTTAGGTAATATTTATAGTACTGAAGTACCAAAAACAGGCTTCGTGGCGCCATCATTGATATTATGCGTTACTAAAGGAATCTTGATTTTGACAGTTCATCAATACACAATAGTCTGAGAGTGCTACTCACATAATTATTATACTCTTTGGCTACTCATCTCGATTTAGCAGCTGATGGCAGGTGGAGTAGATAGAGCCCTTACTAGATGTTTGCCGAGAGACGGTAGAAGGAGTGTTGGTAGACCAACAGCCAGATAGGTGGATGTTATTTAGTAGATCCGTAACACCTGGTTGAGACTCGCACAGACCAGGGAGGCATGGCACTGACAAAAGGTAGAAGACCTACACTCAGCAGTGGATGAACCTGATAGCATTCCACCAGGGAATACCGAAAGAGGCACGAAGTGTGAAAAAGAAACATGGCCACTTGAAGGTACTTTTCAAATTGTAACCAAAAGGTTCGTAGATACTTGGGAATTTTCCGAAGACGTACCGCACAGGTGCCAAAAATAAACCCCAGCAAATAGACCTATAAATCCCTCGTAGCTACCTTCCTATAACTTAACGTCTTTACTCAGGCCTGTAAGTGACACTATTACTTATTGGATTACAACGTAAACAGTCCTTTAACTTGAAGCATATTGCGAGCCGCTTTCTAACATATTACCCCATTTTTCTCAGACTATTAACGTAAAAAAATAAGTGACTCAAGATTTATTTTTTACTAGCTATTGCCCGCAGCGTCGCCCACCTGGATGTCAATACTTGCCTATTTGAATCGGATTTTGTGCAAAAATTTCACGGGTTTTTTTTCGCGAAACTCTAATTATTTTTCTAAAATAAAAGTACCCTAAGTTACTCCTCATAACAGCATCTATCTGCCAATGAAAGTCTCGTCAGAATCGGTCCTGCCGTTTCGGAGATTAGCCGGAACAAACAGACAGACAAAATGTTTTTAAATTTATTTTTCGATATAAGTACCGTATATACTTTCATATGCATTTAGCAAAAAGCTGTTTTTTTACATTACAAACCCTTCAATTTTATTTGTTTTTATAGAAGATGTATAGATCAGACTGACAGATTGTATTGATGAATTTATGACGAGATTTAACGACTATGTACTATCGGGGTAACTTACACCTGACCTATTTGAAAACAAAATCCCGTGCACACGATGACCACATTTGTTACTAAGCATTACTAAAGCGGCCGAGCGCTGCAAACAAGACTAGTCTAGATGTTCGTTTCTACCATGGTATATATATTTTAGTTTTTATATTAATGGAGCGTTCTGAATGGAACCTTATGTTTGAGTATTACATATAAAACAATGTTGTGAGTTACATAACTTTTTATTTTTACAATATCATTAACGAAGTGAATTCACTTATAATTAGAGACACGCATAAGTGACATTCATTAAGTGGAAATCAGAAATAGAAGGAAATTAAACCCACAATATCGAACGTAACCTTCGTCGGACAATGCACAGCATTTGGCAGTTGATCTGGTATTCCAACTGGTATCTTTTACTTACTTTACATTTTTTGTCATCTGTGTAAGTAAATACTGAACTCCAATATATGTATGTACATAACGTAAGAAAAATGTGACTCTCCATTGTAGTCTATTCTAGTTTCTGTGTGAAGGCCAAAACTGCATCTATCCTATAGCAAGAGCTAAACGCCCACGCCCATGCACTGATCAGAAGCTAGACCACCACCTTTTAAAGCAGTATTATTGTAATCTTACTTCAGTGTGGGAAAGAGATGGAGCTAGACGTCCTGTATAGCTCCATCTCTTTCTCACACTGAAGTAACATTAAAATAATACTGCTTTAAGAGGTGGTGGTTGGCTCCCTGATAACGCATAATAGATATGATATTCCAATATTCAATATATAGGTACCGATTCAGTTATTTCTTAGAACCAGGAACGCCGGATTAATATTTGTAACTACACGTATACATAGTGCTATGTTGGTATTCAGTTATTTCCTAATAAACAGAACCCGATGAATCCAGTATGTACCTATAGTAAGTAGATGTTCAGTTATTTTGTAGAATTCGATAAGGCTGAACAATACTCATAATACTATATCTATCAAACTCTAGGCGCGTGATGATAGATAGATAGAATACTCTTTAATATGTACACCATAAAAATTACAGATATAAATGTAGAAGTGTGTGTGATAGATGATTAGCAGTGATAGGAATAGGTAGTGCTAATTTGCCTAAACTTCGAGGAAGGAAGTAACATGGAGTAGATAATACCTCCTCTAAAATCTCGGAATAATTTTAATGACGTTTAAATCCCGGGATTTAAAAACCACGAATTATTTATTGGACTTTATTTATAGATTATAGATAGATAGAATACTCTTTACTATGTACACCATAAAAATTACATATATAAATGTGTGTGTGTGTGTGTGTGTAACCCTAAAAAATGTTATGATTTTTCAAATCAATAATTTGTAACTGCAAATAAAGTCCGATAAAAAATTCGTGGTTTTTAAATCCCGGGATTTAAACGTCATTAAAATTATTCCGGGATTTTAGAGGAGGTATGATCCACTCTATGTTACTTCCTTCCTCGAAGTTTAGGCAAATTAGCACTACCTATTCCTATCACTGATGATGAGATAAGAAACTATTTAGCATATCTTATATGTTCGATTTTCTTATTACAAGAACAAGAAAACCTTTGTACGTCTCAATATGAAATTAAATACGTGCTCCGTCGGCTTTGAACAACGAAGATACTCGTATTATCATTTATTGTGAAAGAAAGAGGATAACATAAAATGTTAATAGAGATATTGAGATAAATATGATAGCTTCGATGTCTACTTGCCCCTCTACTAATTGACGTTAATGAACCAATAACTTACAACAAAGGGCCATCCTTTTAAATAATTAAAGACGAATCATTATTAATTTCATCTAAATAATGAACGTCGTCAATAGTTTCCGAACTTCGGTTAAAAATTGAAATTCACCAACTCTGTTTTTTCAGTGCAGCAAAGCTGACACACTTGTCGTGAATTCTTTACGCACGATGGCCACCAATTAGTTACAACTCATTATTACAATGCTTTCAAGTTCAAAGGGTTTTACTATCAAAAGCTAATAAATTCAAAAACCCATTCCATTTTAATAACCGAAATACTTTCCAAAATAATACCTCAAAATTAAATACAATTACAACCACAGCGAACCAAACTTCTATTTGTTCGAATTTCAAAGCGACCGCCAAAGACCGAACAATATCGAACCCTTTCTCATTCAAATATACGTCACAAACAAATATGGCCGGTATTCTTATTTCCTTCGTTCTTCCGTCGCGAGTAATATTGTCACTTCTTATGTGAATGCGAATGTGGTGCGAAGACGATAAGGAAAAGTCATTTTAAAGATAAATAGAGATTAAGGAGCTCGTTGGCTTTCGTTTGGAATGTACTGTGGGAATGGGAAGTTTAACAGATTTGTATGATCGCTACATACACACACATAATTTACATGGGACTTAAACATAGCTGGTGAAATGTGGGTGTACTTATATGTGCACCTCTGCCTAACTCTTCGATGAATACAGGCGTGATGTTATGTTATTTTGTGTGTTGTATGATCGCACTGTATGAAGATGTTAGCATTCAAGTTAAATACTGAATCAAACCATCACTTACCATGCAGTGTTTGCCCATTCATCCTTTAGGAAACAATGTTTTTAAAATTTGTATCATTCTCCATATAGATTATATAGATTAATAAATGACACAGAAGTGAAAACTATTAACTAAAAAGAGTGAATTCGAACTCATCTATCAAACAGCACACCAATCAGATTCATGAATAAATCTTTATAAATAGAACGCTGAATGAAAAAACATGACGTGTGTCGTCACGTCGTAGAGTAGGTACCTACCTACGTCATATGACTGATGAATGAAGTTTTAGTAAAATCAAATGCAACTTGCAAAAATATGTTTGAAAATATTCAGTTTTGCCGGAGACGAATATTGTTTTTTATTTTGTAAAAAAAACATTTCATTGTTTTCTCAATTACATCCTAGCAGCAGACATTAAATAAAACATTTATTAAATTAAAAAAAAAAAAAAAACAAAGTAGAAAACTACGTTTTAATTAGCAAAGTTAGTGGTGAGTACAATCATCAAATTACATCGAATAAATTACTCCATTGAATTGTGTAAAATACAGTTGCGTACAGTACAACTCCACAAGTCAAAACTTTCCAAACTGTGCTCGTCTGTACAAATCAAACAATGATTTGTCGGCCTATCATTGGTGTCCTTCTTCTGATTTTCGTTTGTGTGAGCGTTAAAATTTTTGGCGGTCGATCGAGTGCGGGGTACTAAGGGGGGGTTGTAAGGGGGCGGGTCCCTGACCTAGTTCCGTGTTCCCTTCCCGCGCCGCTCTCGCGTACGCATGAGGTCACTGTACTGCAGTTGCAAGCGCCCAAATACCGCAGGGTGACTGGACTCATCCCACAATACAGTCCAACGACTGTAGTCGACACGCAGCATTGTGTGCCAGAAAGTGGGGAAAATGTACGGAAAAATTGGATGTGCATCAAAATTAAAAGTCGATTTTTGATACCGCTCGGAATCGTTTTGGTTCTCATCATGAAATTAATCTAGGTCAGTGTAGTATATTGATAAAAAATTAATATTGATAAATAAAAGAAAACAAATATGAATGTAGGAATGTATGTATTTATCATCAATACTTTTCAACAATAAAAAAAAAAAACAAAATTCCATTTATGTTTCCTGAATGGCATAGGGAAATTTTATATGGTAGGAAATAGTAGATTCTCGACGCGGCACATAGGATGTCATTGCATCCATATATCGGTACATTGTGGTTAGCTTTATTCCCGCGCTACATGCAAATACGCCTCGTAGACGCTGCTACGCTGCTACGAATGTCTACGAATTTCGTAGCAGTGTCTATTTTTTAAATATTCCTTTGTGTTTTTATGTGTTTACACGACAATGTATTTGTATGAGCTCAATTTGTTCAACTTTCTGAATAACGGTGCACAATGGAACAAATTGTATGGAATAAAGTAATAAACATTTGTACTGTTACGTTGGGAGGTATACGAAATATTTAACGTTTTATGTTTGTGTTATTTTAAAGACTTCCATTTTGGTAGAAATGAAGGTACTCTTATCAGATATTATGAAACAAATCAAACTGGTCCAAAGTAAACCGTTGAAAATAACAAAAAAGTGAATTGTGTCTAAAAATGTTTTTTTTTTGTTTCGCGAATGCCATTTTTGCACTTTTTGAAGATGCCGATAAAATATTCTTATAAAAAACTTTTTCATGAACTACATAAAGCTACCGTTAAGAAACAACATGGGGGTCCACAGGGCATAACGCTTTTTAGTTACGTGACGATTTCTACCAGCCAACTCCAAGTAAGCCGCGTTAAAGTACTTCGTACCAAATACTTACACAAAAAACCTTAAACAGATTTCCATTTTGTAAGTATAGGAAAAATAAATACAGTAAAAAGAAAACCAAAAAATTGAATATCACCCATCGTGCAACCCAATATTTCACTTCAACAAATGTGCCGTTGATTCATTCTGTACCCGCCCTAATGGCCTCCGCAAAAAAAGCAGTAACAAGTAAAAAAGATCCGATTAAACCCCGCGATTCAGCAAACGGCCGACTAACCTTTCTGTTTGCATACCAATTACATGGCCCCATGTATTTACAAGAAACCGACGCACTCGATGCAACAACCACATAACTACATTACAACCTGCCATTCGATATTAAATCATGACTCTCTGACATAAGTCTCTTATTCATTTGGCAGATATTTTAGTATTATGTTCGAAGGACAATAGACTTCTGTTGGCTGTCATGCAATATCCAGTCCAATATGGCAGCTGGATCTAATCTAGGTTTAAATAGAGCACTAGATTCAGGGTACTTTTACTCGTTTGCTCGTTATCTAGGTTCTGAAGTTGATTGATGATAAGGATTAGAGTTTAATGTTTGTGCATTTAAACTTGTTAACTGATTTGGTTGACTGTCATCCGTTTGATTAAGATGTCCTATAAACGGATCGTTGTGCTTGACAAAATAGCCATAATAAAAGTATTTCTAGACGCTTTCAGCACTGGTTGTTTTAAAATTGTCAATCTATGTTTAAATCTAACCATCTTATGTATCATAATTTTTTTCACAAAAAATTTTAACCCTTGGGGTACCTAATTAGTAACCCGAAATGAAGCGCAGAAAATGCGATCCTGAACTAAAAATGCTTGTAACATATTTTATCATAAATATACATGTTTTTTGGTAACATATACAAACAAAACACACACACACACAAAACACAAACAAACATATTTTAATTTGGAAGGTAAATTAAGGGAAATTAATTGTTAAGCAATTGACTACCAACTTAATTTATCTGTATATTCAAATCACAACTGTAAATCTTTGTATGAAATAATTATGACGCGGCAAATTGACATAGAGTTAAATGACAACATGTAAGTTCAACACAACGTAGACTTTGTAATTTCGGAGTTTTTAGTAAAGGCTAAAACTACCCTTTCACGGCACCTAGAAGCTCAAATCAACGTCAATATTTTCTTGGAACGCCTACAAATAGATTACGAAGGTCTCTGAATAAATAATGTTGACGAACTAGCTCCAAATGAGGCTAGAGCTGTCATGATACATAAGAAACAAACTTATGATGGATTCTAAAGGGTGCATGCTATATTAGACAGTAAATACTTTATAAATTGTATTTATGTGAGTTAAGTAAACTTTATTAGTATAAATAAAGTCATAAACCAACTGCTGTAAGGTTTTGAATAGATAGATATACGTGTAGTCTCTGCTTCTATACTTGACTGTATATAAGTTTATAATATTTGAAGTTATTGCTTAATTTGTACATTCAATGTGCACAGTTACCATTTACTATACATATTTTATTTACAACACCTGTTTTTTACACCCACGTTGCTAAAAGCTTACCCTCGAAAATGATCGTTTAATCTCATGTCAACTTTTATGCTCATTTATCTTTATTCTACTCAATCAATCACCGCATACACCACAGCTATCAGCCCATAAACATACATCTAGAACGTCAACAAGCACAGTTTCCACTCGTCTCCAACATAAAGTAATTTTCACTGGTTGTCTCGCTGCGGAAGCGCCGCTAGTTGTAATCACCGGTCCTCCTAATAAAACTGTCGCGGGTTTCTAGAGCAGATTTATCATGTTGTGTTCTAGTGTTTCTCATCAATATTGTGTTTTATTAACATATATCATCACGCCTGTGTTTCCCGAAGGGTGGGTATTGTGCATAGTACTGTAGAGGTTCTAACCGGGTGTGCCATAAGCATGCAACCTTCGCAGGTTTAAATTATAATTAGTTTTAAAAAAAGAAGCATTGGTTTAAAAATAGAATAGAGAAAAAATAGTTGGCCTCCTGGCCCTGACAAGCGGTGATTTAATTGTAGTAAAAATATGAAATAGATTATTTTATAAGAATAGATAATTGCTAAATGTCCTAAAATATACTATTTAGCACTTATCAATCCTCCCATAAACGTAACAGTCTGGACTGTTACAGTCAAACTCAAACTCAAAGCATTTATTTCAAATAAACCAATTACAGGCACTTTTGAATTGTCAAAGAGTCGGTCAGTTAGTCAGAAAGTTGAAGCTGGTTACCCATTCCAGAGCGTAGATCTCTATGGAGAAGAACGGGCAAAAACTCCACGGACATTCTTTTAAATCAAACTATTGTTACAAAACACACAAAAATATTGTTACAAACAGTACACTCACATTTCATCATGTCCCATGTAATCGAGGGCTAGTCTTTTGCCATCAACTGAACACAAATTTGGATCCCGGACTTACGTAGTTTTTAATCACAAACTCAAAAATACTTTGCCCGACCTGAGATACGAACTCGGGCCCATGCTCCTCCGTCGCGCTCGCGAGCACTAGACCAACGAGGCAATAACCATCCCGTCCTAGTAATAAAACTGTCGCACGTTTCTCTCGCAGATGTTATACATAATGTTATTTTTTATTTGAAGCCCTGATTGATCAATCCCAGCATGAAATAAATCATGGTGTGGTCTCTGTTTAAGATCCATTCATTTTTCTTTACAGAAAACGGTGTCTGAGTATTAATAATGCATTCGAATATACGTAGTGAATAGGTTACAATCTAATTGACAATGACTAGCCATTAAAATTCTTATGTTCCTTCGCTGAGCAGTGTAAGATACAAATCGCGGTAAAATTAGTCGAATTAGGTGCATATCGCCTTAATGTCATGCCTTGGTGTAATTTAAATAACGCACAACCTCTTAAGGTGTCATTGTACTCATCATTAAGAACAACTTTCACTATGGGAAGTAACCTGAATTCGTGAAAAAAAAAATCTGCTGTTCAAATTTATGTTCGCATAACTCGTCAAAATGTAGGGGACAGCTGATTTCTTTCCTTTAGGTTTGGTCCCATAGTAAAAGTTGTGCATAATGATGAGTACAATGACCCCTTAGGAGGTTGTGCATTATTTAATATACACCTTGAATATTTGGCAAAATTCAATTCAATTCGCACGCTTTTTTGTGTTAATATTTAAATAAAACAAAAATACTCCCTTCCCAAATTGGCACACAAAAAAGTAAAAGTGAAAAACACCAATATAATTTATTCAACTAATGACGACTGATTCAATGAACTAATACGCTTGTAGGCAATGCGTAGCGTGCTCGTAGCCGAGACCAACGCTGCGTAGCCAAAGCGCTACGCGTGAGTGGTGCTACGAGGCAATTTTATATCCATTACTCGCTATTTTGTGCACACCTGACGCGTAAAGGGTGAGTATTCAATACATAATTAAATGAATTTATGGTAGCGATTTCGATGCGTCTATAAGATTGATTTTGAGATATTTATAAATACCCGTTTAATTAATTGAATGTTTAAAGCAGTCGGTCAACAAAATATGGTCAAGCAATCCTCTTTCTGATTGGCTCGTAAAGTTTCGCTCACCAGCAAATCAAATTAGACAGAAGCATTATATTCTCGCGTTATTTCGAAAATAAGCCCTTTAACCCACCACATATATATGTACAACGTCTGTATTCCCCGTAGGGTTAGGCAGAGGTGCAACTATAGTACATCCACATTTCACTAGTTATGTTTGAGTCCGATGTAATATGAGGCGAGCCTATTGCCATCAACGGGCCCAAATCCAGACTCCTGGCTGCTACTGAGAAATTCCAGATGGAAAAACACAATAACACTTACCGATAACATTTGTATTACCCAACTACTACACCTAAATTAACATCCATAAATCTATCATTAAATAATTACGTTTGTAAAATTTACTATGTAAATTGTCACACAAATTACGTTTTATGAAAGCCATCAGTAATACTGATTGATTCTACATTTATCATTTTGTATTATCAAACAAAATTTTACTCGTAATAATTAGAGGCTCGTGGCTAAGTAATAACAGCGCACGCGTCGATCGATCAAGTTAAGCTACGCTTGCCGCGGTTGGTCCATGGATGAGTGACCATCTTTACATACCAAGCAACCTCCGTGTCTCGGATAACACGTTAAGCCGTTGGTCCGGGCTGTCATTCGTGGATCTTCGACAGTCGTTACGGGTCGTCAGAAGTCCGAAACTCTGACAACCAGTCTTACCAATTGGTATCGTATTTTCCAGTAATTGGGTTGTGAGGGACAGATAGGCAGTCGCTCCATGTAAAATACTGGTATTCAGCTGCATCCGGTTAGACTGGTAGCCGGACTTTAACATAGTTGGGAACAGGCTATGCAGATGATGATGAATTACTGAACTTTATAATTTAGCAATGACAGTGTGTCAATAAAAATATACGAGCCAAACCAACGGTTGGTATTAAGTTTCTAAGCTTTTGTAATAGCACTATATGTAATAATAATTAATAATTGACAATATCAATCAAATAATTTCCACAGTAAGAGTAGAATAAATACCTGCACATTTGATTCCATTAATTTTAATGTTCTCAAGTATTTTTGTAATGACATTCATATTCCAGTTTTTTTAGTCTTATGGATAGTTATTTATTAGGTATTGCATAAAATATTCCTACTTAATAAGCAGGGAAAAAAATAGACAAAAATTAAATAACATCATGGTCTGTTCAATATGATTTCCAAACGGCTGGTTGACACTTCCCGTGACCCAAGGGCTGGCTTTTACCTTGGCCAGAGGCTAAGCATTGCCATACAACGTGGCACTGTCGCCAGTCTCTTGGGTACATTATCAGTGGACAGCGATGCGGAGGAATTTTTCGACGCCATGTTTTAGTTTGTTTGTTTTAGTTTGTTTTTAGGATATTATATTTTTACTTTATTAATTTATTAGGAAAAAGTTTATGTATATTTCATTTTAATTCTGATTAAATCTATACAAATAAATAAAATTGAAGTGTCTGTTTGTAATGTCAAAATAACAACTTTATACTATATGCATATAACAAAAAAGCAATTTTAAAATGTTTGTCTGTCTGTCTGTTAGTTCCGGCTAATCTCCAAAATGGCTGAACCGATTTTGACGGGACTTACAATGTTAGATAGGTGATGTTACGGGGAGTAACTGAGGCTACTTTTATTTTAGAAAAATAATTAGGGTTCCGTGCAAAAAAACTAAAACCCATGAAATTGTGATCAAAAAGTTGGATTTGAAAAATTCTTTTTGCATTTGGTATTTAGGGTATTTAATCATAGGGTATTTAACATCACGCTACGACCCTTAGGAACCAAGCAGAAAGAAAAAAAGTCAGAAAGAAAGCTAAGCGAAAACGAAGTAATAGCGCGGGCGGGCGATGTAACGCGGCGGGTCGGGGACGACGACGAGGGAGTTTTATTAAAATGTGACTGTTATTTTAGTACGTATATTGTGTATCTTACGACTTCCACGCGAACAAAGTCACGGAGCACAGCTAGTGTTTAATAATATCAATCATAACTTGACTTGCATATGTAATTGTATCAATAAATATGAGCCACCAATACTGTTTAATGTAACATGGTTAACATGACATACGGCTGGTATTAATTACGGACTACGCACGGCTCGTAGTAATGGCACTACGGTCGTTTGAATTTACAATGCTGCGGCGAATCGCTGTAATTTGATAGCGATAACAAGGCTTTTTTTCAAATGAAGCTGTTTTGCATTTAATGTATGTAAGGGAATTGTGTTTGTATCTAGTATGTTAAGTAAACATTTTTTGATGAAATAATATAACTCCCTGTTTTCCCTGAAGTGATAAGCAGTGGCGTCTCATCCACATTTCAGAAGTTACGTTTAACCCGTCAAAAGTCCGCCTACTAGAAGTCGTTTGCATGTGAGCGCTCAACGGTTTTCACGATTATATTTATTGTCGTTTCGAGAATATTTTGCATATTATGTACCTATAGGTGTTCATACGACGTTGGAGAGGTTAATTCCCAAGTCAGACGTCCCAGATGGCGAACCTATTGCCATCAACCATGCACAAATCCAGCATCCAGACTGTTATTAAAAAAGTCCTAATGGAAAAAAACCCATAAACATTTTACCCGATCAGGGAATCCAACCCGAATTAACATACGTCGCGCTTGTAACCACTACTCCAAAGATGCAGTCATAACAATAATAATCTTTTAAAAATGGATAAGCATAAAATACTTAAAATATAACAATATCTTGAGTGAAGCGAGGCCAGATTGTCTCATAATTGCTAAACTTCAGTACGAAGCAAGCGAGACTGCAATTATGATATTAAGATCTTGGGTTTGATGTTCAAATAACCTGGAGCATATTTGAGTTGCTTACTCGTAAGATGTAACTTTGATCTACGCGAGACTTTCCAGTTATTTATATGTCGCATTAAACCAGTTTAAATTACATATTCTTAGAATCGTTTTAGTATTGTCGTTTTCAACGTAAGTTATTATCGACAAACTCACCCCTCGTGGAAATAATTGCTTCGTGTGTGTTTGGTAGACGGTTGTTATCTTTCTGACTAGTCCTTTGGATAAAAACCTACGAAGGTGTAACGGTTATAGAACGTAATGTCTTCAGATTAAAAAATGCTGTTTTTGTTTATAAGAAACCTATCGACTAGTAAACATATTCCCAATGGTATCGACGCTCTAAAAACCAAACCCTAAAAACAAACTTAATAACGCACGTTCTAATGAAAAGTTTATTTAGTTACTCATTTTATTTAAATTAAATGAGAACTTCATTAATTTAAAGAGCAAAGAAATAATTTGTTTAATAAAATATTGCATTCAATTATATCTGTATGAAGTAATGACAGTCATTATCAAGACGAAATTAATGAATGAATAAAGCTGAGCAAGAATGAGGTCAAATGAGCTGTAATAAATTAAAAGGCATACACAGTAAAAACAGCTCATTTTTGCTCGCTATACAAAGTACAAGTTCACGGCATGAATGAACAGCAATTTGTAAATCATTAAGTAATACATGAATGGGGTAGAATTTAGGTTTGCATTTTTCAATGTTTAATGTTGTGAAAATCAATTGGATGGAAGTCGAAAAGTTTAAGAGCGACCACTCCCAACGTTCTACACTCACACACATACAAATCAAAGTAACGGCGACGGCGACGCCCTGAATGCCCCACGTGTTCCGGACTCTATTCAATAGTAAATCGAATATACGCATTTCGTGTGAATATTCTTTCCTGTGAACTATAAAAGAAAGTGTAGACCAAAGATACTAAGGAAATTCAAATAGGAATTTAAACGTCGTCGAAAAATAAACATTCGTTTGGACAAAACAAACGATGTTCAATGTTTAATTAGTTAAAAAAAATATCGTAGACAAATCCAAGACGTACATTAAAAAGACGTCGTGAAGCACACGAGGGGCCTCGGATCGATGCTCCGCCGTACACCTAATCGATAACATCGTACTACTACCTCAATGGGGTGCGCGCGCCGCCCGACTTACATAACGCGCAGAACACCACCTGTTGCTTAATACGACCACCCATTTATAACTCGACCACGTTGGAAAGGCCGTCTCATCTCCACGTAGACTCGATTCTCGTGTACTATCAAATTCGGACGGGTAGCCGGAGTCAATGCACTTGGGCAACCTTCGGCGCTGCACTCAAGGGTGCATAGTAGGGTAGCGGTGTGTAGGTATGATAATGATCTTCGTTACCGTTATTGGAAAGCGTAATGAAGAGTTTACGCTGTAAAGGGCATGGTAGTGCATAAAGTTGCTTGATACTTCGCGGTTAAAAATGCTGTCCTAACAAAACAAATTTGTACTTGCAGATTTTTAAGCTTGAGTGCGGAATGTTGTGGTAAGCTCCAAATGGGGATTGGGTGACTGCATAATGGAGTTATTTGAGTATTTTTTCTCGTACATTTGGATGGGCAATCTCCTTTTTTTGGATGAACAGTTTTTCTTAACTAAACCTTATGAAAAGTACACGATTTTCCTCTTTATTTTTTTGAGTAGAAGAGAATTAGCGTTCACCCGTAAATAACCGATAAAATCGTGCGAGAATCCGGTTTACCGGTTGGTCGCAGAGATCAGACGGTTCTACGCACAGGACCGGAAACTGTGCACGACACGGATGAACGGATCGGTCGCGTGTGTCCACTTGTTTAAGTACGGAGCTCCGCAATAAGGCGGGAAGTACTCGGAAAAAACAATAGAATCATTATTTTATTACGCCTGTGTTGCCCGACAGGGTAGGCTGAGGAAAACTTTAGTGTACTTTTCCCATTATAGTTACGGTATTAAATATATAATCTACTCATAAGCTTTACTGCCTCGTTGGTCTAGTGGTCGCATGCGCTACTGATGAGCGTGAGGCTCTGGGTTCGATTCCCAGGTCGGACAAAGTGTCATCGGGTTTTTCCATCAGGAATTTCTCAGAAGCAGCACGGAGTCTGGATTTGTGCCCGATTGCAGATGGCAATAGGCTCGCCCCCTATTACATGGGACTTAAAACATAACTGGCGAAATGTATGTAGGTGTACTATAGGTACACCTTTGCAAGGGTTAGCCCTTCGGGAAATACAAGAGTGATGTTATGTTATATTATTGTGTTCCAATCACATGAACAAACCCATGTTTTTATAGTGAAAACTTTTGATTGGGACTTTCATCAACAACATTCCACTTTTTGTCTAGGCAAAGGTTTCCGTGCGTAGACAGAGATTTCTTAGTAGATAAGTAGGTACCATCGCGGACCTTTGCGGTGAACCACTTTTCGACCTTATTGCTAAGGTAACAAGGTTGAAAATTTGTTCACCGCAAATGTCCGCCATGCTACATAACATTTCGCCCGTATTTCCAACCCAGTAGGTATCTGTGACGCAAGCGTCATGAAGACTAAACGATGTATCAATTCATTTCATTTAAAAGTAAATGCGAAATGAAGCCCTCGTATTAAAATACTGCGTAGGCTTTCAAACGTATAGAATAAACAAGTTTCACTAACAGGCATGGGTTTATAGATCAGAATCGCTGAAGCATTGACAGCTTTATATTATAACTACCACCTACGGCGCGGCAGTGGAATATTACCCTTATTTGTGACGGGTGACTAGACATGCATGATGATTACAGGGTAATTGGTAGGTAATGGTTAGCAGGGGTGTTATAAGCAGGTATAGTTTATTCAATGCTTACTTAGGTAGCGAGTTTAGTTCAAGTATCAAGAGTTGGGTCCAAACGTCAAAAGGTCAAAAGTGACAGATTTTTATTGTGACGTGTCAAAGTTACATCTATGTCAAAGTTTTGTTTTTCCTAGGAAAGCTGTTCCATCATAATAAAACGGGCGTCATGAAAATCTGTCACCAGTATTTGACATTAAGGTGTCCAATAACGCTCTGTACTTGGACAGCTGTTATTGTGTGACCATTCAACGGTTTCTTAGGAAACCAACGCTTTGACTCGCTATTTGAACTGATGGAATGTAAGACTGTTTTTAGTGCTATATGGACTATCCGTACGGACGGCCGTCGTCCGGGGCTATCGTTAATAAATATTAACAACTATTGCATTTAGTAGCGCATGTCCGTCCATCATACGAGGACTATCCGTGGAACACGTCCGTGCTCCGTATGTCCGTATCAGGATGCGCTAGGCGAGCGGAGCACTAAACCGTTAACTGTACGGATGGTCCGTGCTACGGACGTCCGTACGGACCGTCCGTATGGTACTAAATACGGCCTAAATCAGACTTTAGATTAGTAACAAATGCAACTAAAGTTCGTTTTTTAATCCCAGATTAATTTGACAGGTGCAAATGTCAAACTATGAAATGAAGAATTGATACCTATACATGGAACATTTGAAATGTCAAATTACTATCCGAAATTAAAAAAACGAACTTTAGATGGGTTTGGTCGATTGTTTTTTGTTTTCGATCTTTTTTCCTATTTTTAAAAAGGAGTTTGCTGAGCATCAGACTGCAATACGCTGGGTTAATGGTTTTAGAAAACCCTTGTTTTTTTATTTCATTTCTATGTTAAAGTAGTTTGATATGGGGCACTAAATTATATCTTCATTAACTCAATAATCGTAAGAAATATAGTTGAAAAGTAAATTATCCTTATCTGAATCCATTTAAGCTTAACTTGATAGGAAAGATCCAAACAACTTTAGCCTAACAATATTCGTTACAAAAATATTGTCACAAAAGATATGTCTAACAAGCAGATCATTCACTCAACCATAGATATCACTGAAGGAAATTATGAACGTTACTGACATATTATATTATTTACTTACACTCATTTATTAAATACATACATACATAACCCTAACACATAATACATAATCCTAACTAATAATATTATAAATGAGAAAGTGAGTTTATTTATTTAAAATCTGTTTTAACAATAACACATAGTTTGCCAAACTGCATATCAGTTTGTCGGCAACACAAGGGATATTGCGGGTGTTGGGTGTTTGTTTTGGTTTGTTCGTTTATTTGTCTGTCTGTTAGTTTGTTTGTTACGGTTTTGCGCTAACACGGCTTAACGTATTTGGATGAAATTTGGCACACGGGTAGATCATGACCTGAGTTAGAACATGGGATACTTTTATCCCGATATTCCCACGGGATTGAGATAATGCGGGTGAAACAGCGGAGCGCAGCTAGTTGGTATATAAAATAAACTCCAGGGAGTACATAACCTTCTGCCCACGAAACATATGTGTTTCGCCCACACTACGCAAAATATCAGTTTAATATATTCACAAACCCCTTTTAATCGTTGACATTATGAAAACAAGTAACCCATGCCTAACTGAATGACAATATTATTTAAGTATGATGGAATTTTGTATCTATTAAGTTGATTATTTATTTTATTTTGTAAGCAGTAAAATGGCCAACTGTAAACTAAACTTCAGGCTGACAACTGACGCAGGCTTGCGGATGGCGAGCAATGGGTAGCTCGCCGTCCGGTAAGGTCCAGGCCCGAGTCGACAGCACGTTGTGTTCCACGCGCGCCTCAAAGAGATGTCAGTACTAACTGATGGGGTCCGCTAAGGCCGATGTCAGCCGGGGTCGCGGGATGTTTGAAAGAACACGCCCTCCCGCTCCGCCCAGAGCGGGAGAAGTCATTTGATGATTTCCCACCCAAAAAAAAAAGCTGTAAAGTGAGAGGTCGTGAATTCGATCCCAATTTATTGCTCTATTATAACAACACAAGTATACTTTTCTCCTTCTGTCGAACTAAATAACTCATGTGTGTTTCAGTCTAGGTTTAATCTATTATTTTTAGAATGTATACCCCAAGTGGGTATTATTTTTATTAGACTATGGAAATCAACAATTTTATGTATGTGCGTCACTTTCATGTGAATAAACAGTTTTTCTTTCTTTCTTTCTTTCATGTTACAATGATCCCAGTAACGTATAATATTTGTTTCGTAAATGGCACTTAACTAACTTCAATCACGACTTATTAACTACTCAATCTAACTCAAAATAGGTGCTTAATCTCTCCCCATGAATTAAGTAAACGTTCGTCTTAACTTCCGTAACTCAATTCGGCTAGCCGTGGTTCAAGCATTAATACCACTTAGATCTGCCCTCACTCCATAAGAGAATTAGAGCGAAAAGATAAGTCCGTTCAGTTTAATTATCCCATTCCAAGGGATCCCATCAGATTGCCATGGAAGTTAGCAGAATTGAATGATGAAAATTATTTATGGTTATAATAACGGGTTAAACCATTGACTATGAAATTGGGATTGGTGGTTTACATTCATAGACACGAAAATATGGAAAGAGATGACAAGAGGATGCCAAAATATAGTAACTAGATCGCATATTTTAAGAGAATGTCTCTAGATATTTTTTCGGATCAGATGATGATCATAAAAAAAGAGTAGAAATAGATCAGAATAGATGTTGTTGTGAAACTTTAGAATGGGCTATGTCCAACGTTGAATGTTGAGGGAATGTTTTGATTGATTATACAGGGTCAAATTAAATTAGCTAGTGAAACTTCACAAACGTGAAGTTCGTGTATTTGAAGTTTACTAAAAACTGATTTTTAAACTGATATTTTAAGTGACTACACTACGGTTGAAGACCCCAAAAAGAAAAGATCATCAAATATTTTTTTTTTTTTGTTTTATCATATTAAGATATCGATACCCACCACGTCTGCGGAGTTTCGCTAGCTAATTTAATTTGACCTTGTATAGATAAATGCCTTTGGTTACGTTAGTTTCCTTAAATTTTTACTCAAATTCACTCGCATGAGAACCAAAAACACATTGCTCTTTAGAACGTGTATCTTTTCTGTTAAGTAAAGTCTAGCCAAACCTGCCAGGATTTGGCTAGACTAGGCTGGCCAAAAAAGAATAAGTAATATTCATGGATACAGAAGAGTGCAGATTTCTTTCCTTTAGGCAAAGATTTAAGGAGCTTTTAAGCCAAACTTGGCACAACTTCAAAGTAAGTATGAATTTGGGCAGACAAATTATTTTCAATACGTGGCTTGTTAACATCTATTTCTACCTTGTTTAGCATTTAATTACACTTTAAGTTACCTAAAACGTTGGCGCCTGAGGAAAATCTGTCATAGGTTTAATTAGTCCCTGGGGCTAGACATTATACCCATCCAAACCAACGTTGGTAGTAGCTATAAATAGCTTCAGTAAAGGTTTGGGGTCCCAAAGATCACGGAGTACCTCTCAGTGGTGCAGCTACAATTATCATTAGAGGGAATCCGAAGAAAAAATTGTTCAGTTCTCATAAACTTAGACAAAAACTGTAGGTTTTTAAATCTTATGATGTATTAAAATGGTATTTTTAAATATAATTATGTAATGTGATACACAGTTAAGCACACAGGTGTACCATATTATATGGCAATAGTTGATATTAAGAAGAGCGGTTGTTCCGAAGGGAAGCCGATAGGAATCGGGTTGTATGAAGGCTACGCCCCTGGGACCTCTACTTTTGCTTTTTTTGAGATCATGTGATTTAAGTTTATTGCTACAAAATAGTAACTAAGGACCTCTGTAGTAAACAGTCGGTAGGCTAAGTAAGATTTATGATCAAAGTCTCAACCAGATCTAGATTTGGCTGAACCAAATTTTGATCATTAATATTTTCTTAGTTATGCTTGTAACTATACCCCGAAAGAGTGAGCAGAGGCATAGAATACACCTGCACCTGTTGTGTACAGAGCGTGGGATTCCAGGAGTGATCTCCAGTTTTCGCGAAGATTTCTTGGAATTGTTCATTTTTAAATTCTAAGTAATAGATAAGAATCTAGCAGAGTGTCGAAGTATGCAGGTGTAGCCCCCCTCTGCTCGCTCTTTCGGGGAATAGTTACAAGCATTTTGCATTCATTTATTTGTATTTGCATGCATTCTTATGCATAGCCTTGATTGCTTTTTTCGTTTATAACTTAATTTCCATTATGCCTTCACTAGCACAAGGATCTGCAGGTTCGTCAGAAAAAATTTGATGGAATTTCCACGTGAAATAATTTTAGGGTACCCAAAGGTGGGAGTAAAGTGAAATTGCGAAAAATACGCGCTACCGCCATAAAACATCGCCACATGAAATGGTGCAGTGTTCCCTCACACCCGTAGAATGGAGTTTCGTGAAATAGGCACTTCGGAATGTGATAAACTTTCTACATCATTCTGACGTCTTGCTTGAGAATGAGGACCCATGGTTTGAATCGATGCCTTGATGCACATGCTAAAATAAGAATGGTTTATTGTTGTTGAATAAATTCTTTTGTTAGAGACAACACTAAATGCAAATAGAACGTTATCGTAACCGACAGTATTTAGCGTTATCTCTGAACCTTAAATTGAACCATACAACTTCTTAGAAATGGCTTCATTTATATAACTACCTGGGTTCCACAAATTAAACCTTTTCTAAGTGAAAACTTATGAGATAGAAATATCTATTAAAAAAAATCCTGAACACTGTTAAAAGCAATTATTATTATTTCCACAAAGTTCTCAAATGTAGGTAGCTACTAAGAATTTCACTTCAAAAAGCAAATCTGTTCAATGGACTTGAAAGCACACATTGAATATTTGAATACCAAAATGGTCTTCGATCTTTGATCAATAGTTATACATATTCTGTGCAAAGATATTTGCAACGTTAGTGTATAAAACAACACTAAACTAATACTAAAAGCTGCTTTAATAAAAACTTTACAGCGTAACCACAAAATCAATTTCCTAACCCCGCTTAGTAAAAAGCAGCGGAAAAAGCGCTTTCATAAAAAAGCAATCAAGTTTTTCAATCAAAACAGCTGCATGTAATATCTGCAGCCCCGGGCTATGGGATCGTCAAGGCTATCGTCTAGACAGGACACGGACAAACTGTAGATTCTGATAATGTCATTTGAGCATATAGCTCAAATGACATTATCAGCTATTGCTTTTGGGCACGGAATGCACAACATGGCACAAATTATCAGCGGATAAACTTCTGTGTGTTTATTAATACTGTTGGATGAATTTTGACATAGTTATTCTGAGAGAAGTGTTGGTACTTCGGAAAGACCAGATAATTTCTTTTTTCATTATCTCTATAGACTAGAGATGGATAAAATAAACTCTTCTCTGATTTTTTTATCAGATCTATGCTCCGTTCCGTTATACGGAACAGATTATTATGAATGCTAGGGTGAAACTTAATAACCTTGCTGTATTTCCTACTACTAGGCATTTTATTTTTGTTCACGATTCCATGCCATAAGATCAAAGATCCCGTTTCCTTTCAAAGATATTCAAAGCAAGAAAGCATTATAAGTTTTACCGAAACCAACGACCGTAAATGACAAGGGGGGCGCAAAAGTTGACGTAATTTCATCTCTATGTCTCCATGGCAATAGATAATTTATCAAAATACCCTCACTTAATAATATGCTACCCCGTAGCATAAATCTAGTAGGGTAGCAGCCCAAGGATATCGTCTAGACAGGAGGCAACCACCATTATTAATGTAGGTATTAAATAACGAACTAGTAAATAAACTATGTATTAGAACGCCAATTCTCGTATATATATGAAACATTAAAATTCAAGTCGCAATCTCATCTCAGCGACAATCAAACACAAACTCAAAGCATTTTTGAATTATCAAAGAGTCGGTCAGTTAGTCAGAAAGTTGAAGCTTGCTTATTCTAACACGTAGATCTCTATGAAGCAGAACGGGCAAGAAGCTTAAAGGACACTCAATCAAGATATTACAAAATCCTGGGTACATTTTTCTTGTTGCTTCTATAAGTGAGAACTCATCAAAATATATTAGATTAAAAATAAGCCCTGGCAGTTAAGAGATGACTAGTCTCAATTGACGGCGCCCGTTCATGAACATGACGCGTGGATCAGCACCATCCAGCTCAACCATTTTGTAGGGAACTGAATGATCCAACACACGCGCCACCATCAGCGAGACATTGAATCAATGTCAAAAACTTGACAAAAATTTAGGTAAATTAGAGTTTTTCTTTAAAATACGGGAATTGTCGCTCTGGAGGGATTTAGCACTCTGCGAGCGCAAGACACTGTAGTTTCCTATCAGCACGAACTATAAAGAATCGGAATCGGATTTATTTAGAAAAGCATCACCTTTGTACAATTATTTCTGTTCCTTTCTTCTTGTCTGTTCATATGTGTGTACATAAACTGTTAAATGAATAAATAAGAATAGTTGCAGAGTGGTAACGGAACTGACCTTTTCACTGTTAACAAATCTAATGTTTTTAGAGGGGTCATGGTATTGTCATCTCAAAAATGTTACGAGATATTATTATTTTTTTTTTTTTTTATAATTTATTTCAGAACATAATTCCTTATAAAATTATTAGTAAAGGCTTAAAAAACTATGTTACTACCATATAACTACTTATTAATTAATTAATTTGACATTCCAATTAAATTTAATCCAATTCAAAATAATTCAATTCAATTTAATTTAATTCAATTAATTTACCTAACATTAAATAGAATAGCACCAGAATTATGCACCTTATTCCAGTGCCTCACAATCGGACACTCTACCTTTCTGTTATGGTGTTTAGAAGGCCATTGGGGCTGCCCCGCACACGACACATCAGGGAGGCCACTCTCTTGCGCACAATAGCCCTAACGCAGTCAGTGTTGGCCTCCGCGAACATCCCCGACGCACTACAGTATCGCGGCAACCCCATCAGCATCCTAAACCCATTATTGTAGAGGACAGGCAGGGCATTGAAAGCCTTCTGCGAATAGCGGACCGCGTACTAGATAATAGACTACCGCTCATTAAAGCGATAGTCATATCATATAATTAAATTTATACCATCTATCTAACCAAATCACAATCCATATTATGCGAATAAATACTTTGATTTGATTTGATATCCAATTTGTTAATTTTATGTAACTAACATTCATAAAATTAATGCATATTTTGCAGGCTATCGTAACGGAAAGATCATCTCCTCATGTAACGATACTTTGTTTCTTTTTTGTTCAAACAACTTAGTATCTAACACATCCCATAAATTAAATCAACTTTACCCTACTAGAATCTTCACTGTAACATCCCAGCTAACATCGGGACAGGCGCCAGCCTCAACTAAACCCCATTACAAGGCTGGTGACACCGTGACGTCATCACCATCGATAATTGACGCTTACGAGGACATCCTATGACCTTTCCAAGAGAATTAACCCATTTTACAGATGAATTGATGGCTTGTTGTGGCTAGGATATTGTGAAGGATTTTCATTAGTGTGTGCTTCAGTATTTTTCCCTGTAAATAGCACTTAGACTTGTTTTTTCTTTTATAGAAATAACACTATTCTATTGTAGAAAATACAGAAAACAGGCTACTTCTCAGTTGCTGTCTTTTATTAGGACAGAAAATAAGCTATAAATAAAACTGAGAGGGGAGGAGGGGGAGATCCAGTCCATGACTCTATGCAAAACAACCTGTACTCATAGCATGGTAATCCATCTCTTTAGTTAGTAGTGATTTAGGCACCAATACGAATCTCAATGATTTACTCTATCTATCTACAAGAATAGAAATTGTTTATTTTCTTACTGGTAGCATAGCTGCCATGTGATCCCTGTTAAAAAATTCACCCTGTTGTGTTCTGCCATTTTTTTAAATTTTTTTACTAAACTTGTATTACCAGCTCATAAAATATTCTAAATTTTAGCATGTTAGTATGGTTTATTAGATTTACTGCAATTACTCTCAATAAAGTCGTGTTATTTAATTACTGTAAGCAATCTTTTATTCTTCTCACAATTTATTTTTTGCTTACATAATGAAATCACAGGTAACAGTACATTTGATGAAAATATTCAGTAATTCTCATTTATTAGTCTCGGTCTTCTCTGGCTCAGACAGGACCCAGACCATTTGTTAGTCCAATTGTTTATCATTTGTTAGTCCACTGAGCTTCGTCAACCTTTTCTATTTCAGATCTCAACATGAAAATTATTTTTAGCATGAGCAATTATTTTACCATATAAATTAACTAGTTTGCAAAAGCGAGCAGATAAAGATGACTCGTTGGTCTAAATATTCAGTTTAATCTTGGTAATTACTAGTCTGGGAAAAGTAGTGTGTGAACTATAATGGGATCCCTATAAATCTCACTAACTATTTAAATATTAAATATATATAAAAAACACACACATTCCTAAGTGAGAACTGAATTTTAGCAGGATTATAAAATAACTCATTATTTTTTATTAAGTGAAGAATATTATTTTATATGAAAATAGTGTAGAGTAAAAACTAGACCAACTCTAAACTGTGTTAAATAAAGTAATTTTATTAACAAACATTTTTTTAGCTAAGCGATAAAGTTTCACCACCCACTGACTTGAAACTAAGCCAATTAAAACCGGGTCTGTACACTGTTAAACTAAGTATTTAAGTATTCGGAAATTTCGTCTTAATTAAAAATAAAAGTGAAAATAACTAAAGATTTGAGCCAACCGTTTTCACGTGTGTTAATCTTGTATATTATGAGGTGCTCAAGAAAACGATAAAAGATAATGGTGGAAGCAGTTACCTCTTCTTTGGGTGCAGGAAACTTCATATTATAATTGTGATCATCAATACGTTGGCCAATCGTGGTAGTTCTGCTTACCTGTACTAACTTCAGAGCAGTCCGGATGTTACCTGTGTTTTGTTACACCATATTTTCGAAATTTTATGTCTGGATTTTAAAAGAGACCTTGAACACTGAGTTCTTTTCGCCATTTCTTCACAAAGGTAACTTGATAGGAAATTTTGACTCCATCTACGTAGCTTATTTTATTTATATAAACATAAAATGTAAAGTGCCGATGTCTTATTTACAGAATAAATCATTTCAGACCGCTAGACATCTTAGGAGGCCCATATTTAGCAACTGAACATTCAGATACACGCAGATATCATTACTGATGACAATAAAATTTCATACAATCGTCATGCTTTCACTAAAAGATTTTATTTATTTCTTGGTTCGTTCTTATATAATAAATTTAACAAATTGCTTAAGATATATAATGTAAGTTATAATAGGTGGAGTACAATTTTATCCGATTATTTAGCAAAACTTAATTACTCGGACACGGAAAAACTACTAGAGGTGCTGAAATAAAGTAGCGGACTTAACTGTATTTAATTTACCTAGCCTAATATTATATTAATTTTAGTTACTTGTAGATATAAATATATCGTATAAGTCTAGTTTATAATAAGGGACCGCAAAATATTGTTCCTGCTTAGACATTGAAAATATATGTTAATTTGATTCAATGACTGTCCTATTTGAAAAGTACTGTCGTAGAGTATGGCCTGAAACACAGGTTTAAATAAACCTAGGTCGAGCAACGCACTACATTACCTTCAGAATTCTATTTTTTTGTTTGCAACTGTAATCTTATATTAATCATACCATTGTTCTTATCCAGATTATTATAATACTATTAGGTATAGACCTAGATTCTACTGGACCATGTGTTAATTTTTTTTTTTGTAAACTAATTATTTCAATAAAAACTTATTATTTAAAACTTTTTTTTTATCTACGTCCACACTTAATTTACTATAAATAATTAAAAAACAATCAATCACAGAGTTTCGCCAATAAACCGTTTAACCGATTCCAAGGAATTGATCAAACAGAAACCCGGAGCACCAAAACGTTTCACATAATTGTTTCACACGACAAACGTTAGAAAGTTCCCTTTGAAATGGTTAATTTATTGCTAACGTAGATACATACGTAAATATTTACATCACAAAAGGATACCCTAAACAATGCCGTCAGAGGAATTCCTTTTACGAATAAAAGCTTTATGATACATCCCTTAACTTGATGTAATCTCAAGTATTACAGGATAAGTTGGAGATAAGTTGAGTTCTCGTTTGTGTTAGTTTAGTGTTTGAAGAGCAAGTAATATGTAAGGCTGTGTGAGCGTTCCTGAAAGCCTTAGTTTGTAATAAATAATTGCGCTAAGTGGATAGGTTCCACTTTATTTTCATCTATCATTGGATTGGATGGATTAATATTTAAAATGCGAAAGTAACTCTGTCTGTCTGTTTCTTTTCACGCCTTTACGGCAGAATGGATTTCGATAAAATCCGACACACAGGTAGACTATAACCTAGATTAGGACAGGATTCTTTTTATCCCGGTACTTAGTTCTCATGGGATAATTTCCAAACTCCACGTGGACGAAGCCGTGGGCACAATTTATTTGTACTATTTATACAACATGCCACGGAATGCATGCACAACATCTTAAGAGGTCATTGTACTCATCATTATGAACAGCTTTTACTATGGGACCAAACCTGAAATCGTGAAAACAAAATCAGCTATTCCTTACACGACACACGCACATACACAACACAACCACTACACACAATATTACACATAATACACACACATACACCATACATAACACTTTGATAAACGAATGTATTTCGTGAAAAAAAAAACCGAAATCACGAAGAATACATACATACATACGTTTGATGAAAATTTTATAATTCTGGAATCTTCAACAGAACTACACATTGTTTGAGTTAGTAATAAAATCAGAGCAAAGCGATTGCTTTCAACATTTCTATAAAATTGTATTTCATTTCAAGTTTTCTCTAATCCAAAGCAATTGTTTGATATTAAATGTGTCAACAGACCAGTGTAAAGGGCAGTTCACACGGCAGGGAGAATAAGTCCCATAAGTCAATAGTTCAGTGTCCAAGTTGTTGATTCAAGCTAACCACAGAACATTGAGCTAGCCAAGCATGCGGGCATTACAAACAAATTGCTTGTCCGTTACTGTGGAATTGTGGACAGATTTACTCATGTGTGTAAGTGTGTGGGTGGGGTGTGAGTGATGTGTGTGTGTATGTCTATCTATAACATAATTTAATAAGTAAGGGAAACAGTGTAAGTAAAGCAGTGAAATGAATGACTGAAACACAACACACACCCAATCTACGTACTGAATATATGTATGAAGGAATAATCTTGCTTTGAGTTTAACGAGACAACTAATATTTTATGCTTGACTAAATACTGAATGCTTGAATCATGTATGTTAGGTTCGAGTCAAACATAGGAAAAGCCATAATGTATAACAAACATAGTTCTTACGCAAAGCCTATTTGTATTTTTCCGTTTTATTGTGATAGTTGATTGAATCGAACCTTCTGTACATAACTTTATCTGTGTTTTGATTACGCTCAACACTGTTGGTTTTACCATCAGTCGATGTAAAGTTTTCATGCATATAAATGAAAACTCATTCACTCTATTGTTTGAAGTCTAGATAATCTAATCCACAGACGAAACAATACATATTTTGTCACGTCTGTTGCACTTTATTATTCTCAATATGAATTTATCTAACACACACACAACAAAGGCACAATAAAGGTACAAAGGTGGCAGTCAACCAAGGGCGGTGGAGAGATTACATTGCAGGTTTATCATATGCAAGTGGAAATAAAATATTAAAAAGGTACCATCATCTATACAAATAAATAAAAGTGAAGTGTCTGTTTGCGCTGCAAAAATAACAGCTTTTTACTAAATGTTTATGAAAGTATACAGGGTACGTACAACAAAAAAAAATATTCTTAAAATTTTTGTCTCTGTCTGTTTATTCCGGCTAATCTCCGAAAAGGCTGGACTGCTTTTCACGGGACTTTCACTGGCAGTTAGCTGATGTTCTATGGAGTAACTCAGGCTGCTTGTATTTCAGAAAAAGAATTAGGGATCCGCGCAAGAAAATTAAATCCCATGAAATTGTGAACAAGATCCTATTCAAATAGAGAAGTATTGACATCCACGCGGGTGAAGCTGCGAGGAACAGCTAGTTGTAAATAAAACAGTTACATCACCATCCATCCACAGCCCATTTTCACCCACTGCTGAGCATAGGCCTCTCTTTTCATGTGCCAATCTCATCCAGGTTCTACCCGCGATGGTAACAATATCGTCTGCCCATCTCGCCGCTGGACGACCGACGCTTCGTCTTCCAGTCCTTGGACGCCACTCGGTCACTGCCTTACTCCACCTGTCATCATTGTGCCTTGCCAGATGCCCTGCTCAACTCCATTTAAGTTCCATAACTCGTTTTCCGATTTCATAAACTTTGGTACGTCTTCGGATCTCGACGTTTGGAACTCGGTGTCTAAGTCTTGTGCCGAGCATAGAACGCTCCATGGCTCTCTGTGCAACTCTCACCCTGTACACAGCCTCTTGCGTTAGCGTTCACATCTCAGCACCGTACGTCATGGTGGACAGAATACACTGGTTACAGAGGCGGGACTTCAGACATTGTGGAATTTTCGCTGATTTTAGTAGGTACACCAAGCACATATTAAGTATGATAGTATACCGGTTTTAAGGGACAGGGGGCCAACCACCACCTCTTAAAGCAGTATTATTTTAATGTTACTTCAGTGTGAGAAAGAGATGGAGCTATACAGGACGTCTTAATCTGCCTAGTGTTTTCTCAACTATGTCGAGATCGGCTTCCAGTCTAACCAGACGAAACAGAATACCAGTATTTTACATGGAGAGACTGCCTATCTGACCTCCATAGCCCAGTTACTGGGTAACACGATACCCCTTGGTAAGACTGGTTGTCAAACTTTCGGGCTTCTGACGACCCGTAACGACTGTCAAAGATCTACGAATAACGGGCGGGACCAACGGCTTTACGTGCTTTCAGAGACACGGAGGGGTCTTGGTTTGTAAAGATGGTCACCCATCCACGGACCACCCGCAGCAAACGTAGCTTAACCTTGCAGCTGTTGTTACTTAGCCACAAGCCCCTCGTCAGTATGTACCATGGGAGAAACGAACATCTATACACCGTAAAGACTCTTCTTGTTTGCAGCGCACGGCTGCTATAGTAACGCTTGCTAACAGATGTGGTTATCGTGTGCACGGGATTTTGTTTTCAAACTGGTCAGATGTAAGTTTCCTCGACTGTACCTATATTCGACGCCAACCATTCCCTCGTTTTTGCCAAAACTTCACTAAGGTTGAAACTATATCTAACTGTCACAGAGAAATAGACCTTCTCGTTTTATGACGTAACACGGCTACGTATCAAGCTATACATTCCAGTGTAAGCTGATCTCGCAGTGTAGAAGATTTCCGTTAATTGAGAGGTCAGCTTATACTGGAAATGTATAGCTTGATATGTAGCCGTGTGTACAACTGACATTCAGCCTTAGGGTAATAAAGCAATAGGTACCTAGTAGATTTATCTGTAGATCTAGGCCCAGACATTTACTTCGAAATGAGTCGTGTTAAATCAATCGCTGTTTGTGCTCCTCCAATATTTAAAGCCAATACATTAACGAGGTAATTTATTTCAAGCGAAGCAATAGGTACGTCTCAATGCTGTCTCTAGAAGTTTATTTACTGAGAGAGCAAAGTAAATTACGAGTTACGAGCTTCTTCTAACATGTATGTACATATTGATAAAGTTAAAAAATCTCAAAGATAATAAATTAATAAGTTATACCTACATTATTACTGACGTAATAAAGGCTCTTGCAAACAGGCGCGACATGTGATGCGACAAAAAGGCACCGCGTGTTGCGCGACGAGCGGTGCCTTTGTGTCGCATACGATTCGCGTCGCGTGTCGCGCCTGTTTGCAGGAGCCGTCATTCGACTTTACCCAGTAGGTATACCTATCTGACCAGGTCGTAGGATCGATGCCTACATGGTCACGGTGTGGTGACATAACGGGCTGATTTTTCAGAAGTCAGATAACTTTTGTCTGAGGACTAAATATCGCGGTTCTTTTGCATAGAAAATATGTGAAATTCAAATTCTCTTACGATTTTTGCAATTTGCAGCTCAATGTCTGGGTGTATGTTGATTAAAGTATGATTTGCGACCGTAACAAATATGTATTTACAGAATTAAAATCATTAGACTCAGTAATACAACATCTTAAGTTAGTATAATCCTCAAATGTCAAGATTTCATGAAACAGTCATTCAATAGGATTACTTGGTCTTAGAAAGTTGTATTGATGACTTTAATAATTATAATTCTGTAAATACATATTTGTTACGGTCGCGAATCATATTTTAATCAACATAAACCTAATACTGACCTGCAAATCGCACAAAATGTAGGAAAATTTGAATTTCGCGGGCTACCCTGACGCTTTCAACTTAATGAATAGTTTAGCCCAAGACAGTCAAATGCTATTGTCACCTCCCTTGACTTTTCAGTAATCACTGTAAATTGCTGTTTGTGACAATAGTAGGCACCTAATGCCTACTGCTACTCCATCCCCTTGAAATAAATATTCACAGGCAAATATTTTGGAACTATGATCAATCATTACTACATTCAATATAAAACTAGATTTCAGCTACGATTATTATTAAATCTGTCAGTTTTAAATCAAGATGCATGACTAACCATTGTTCTAAAAAGTGCCTTAACCTTTTTGCGACACACACTCACACTAACTCAAACTTCTAGGGAGAATAAATAAATATTTCTCACAATTTGTATTTTCTTACTAACATTTTTCTTACTTCAATTGATTTCTCTTTGCATTTACTTTCTTAAGTTCCCACCTACACTAGAACAAGTACTAAGAATAAAGAAGCCTTAGACATAGTGTGGGATTACCAGGAGACGCCTACATCACCCTATGGCTTTGTGAGTCACCGGCTAAATTAATTCCTTACTTTGTACAGTTTGTATGTACTCTATGGGTGATTCAGAGTAGAGGAGTTAAGTCAATTGTGGGAGGTGTATGATGAGTTGGGTTAGTCAAGTTTGTCTGGTTATTCGTCGCCTCGTCCGAATCGGGCGAATCGTCATTTTTAAATAATATTATTTTTTCGGTGGCGATTCGCACGAAGTTAATTTATTTGTGGGCGAATCGACAACTCCAGGAATACGTAGTTGGCAATTGGCGCGTTTTGAATGTATGCAAGAAAAATTACACTAGCGCACAGAAGTGATAAGGGTAAAATAGCCGAGGTTCATATCCCACAGAGCTGGTGGCCTTTTGATTGAGGCACCCACAGGAATGTCCGGTTAAGCAGCCAACTTCGTAAGTTGACAAGCGTGATGTCAATAAAATATACTTATATATACGTATTTGGTACAAGACAGTTGGCAGCAGTACTCGGAACAATAAACATTAAGAAACAACACGTGTTTCACTCTTTTATCCTACCTTTAATATAAAAATAATTAATTAATTTTACCTACTTAATATTTCAAAATACTCAAGTCTTATCACTTCTGTGCGCTAGTATACTTTTGATTAACTTTATTGCATAAATTCAAAACGTGCCAATTGCTTAATACCTATTTCTAGAATTGTCGATTCACCCGCAAATAAATTACCTTCGTGCGAATCGCCATCGAAAAAATAATATCATTTAAAAATGAAGATTCGCCCGATTCCGGCGAGTGAATTTGTGGGAGTCGACCAATAACCCGTCTATGACGTAAGTATCATCTTATAATCCATATTAATATTACGTAGGTATAAATGCAAAAATAACTATCTGTCTGTCTGTCATCTTTTCACGTCTAAGGCAATGAACCGATGATTATGAAAGACAGATACGTAACCTGGAACCTGGAAAAAAATGAAGAGAACAACAGCTAGTACAATATAATTGTGTATTATATGATTTGCTGTCCATCAAACTCTGGAAAACATTAACGTGTTACATTACAAGAGCAGTGATAAAATCTATTAAGGAATGAATGAACGAAAGAACGTGGGCGACGCAGTACCTATAATTATATTAGAACATACAACTAGCGTTCTGTAGCTTCGTTCCACCATGTAAAACATGTAGGAAAACACAATTATCTACTAATATATTATATTTAAAATGAAACCATACCTACTATCTTGCTCTGTTGTCATTATTACCACCTAAAAATTAACATCATCTCAAAGGCCTATGTAAATATTTACGACACAACATTCCCCAACTTTCGTACTAAAAGCTTCACGCTCCCACCGAAATTTTTAAGCGGGACATATTCACAAGTCGCCTAATGTCCCGCGGTGCTATTAAAGGCACTTCGTTCTGGTCGCACGTACCCCCATTATAAACTTTGTACCATATTACCCTCTACGTCTTGGGCCGAAAATTGGGGCTACTTTAAAAGGATTGAATTTTTTTTATATGTTTCGAACATTGGTGGAGGTTAATTTTTAAGATAATTATAAACTAGTTGTAATTTATTTGAAGCTCTTCACCGCGTCTTTATCCTATCATAAATTTATATGTATAAAATTAAAAAAATGTGTGTATGTATGGATGTTCCCTATGGACTGCAAAACGGCTAAAGCGAATTTGATGAAAATTTCAGGAAATTTTCAAATTAGGCCAGCGGGTGATCCTGTGAACTTTGGTAGTGATCGGGCTATCCGTGCGAAGCCGGGGCGGGTCGCTAGTTATAGATATTTTCATAATTTTGTGGTTAATTTTTTGAGGTTATAATAAATCTACTTTCGCTGTAAATATACTTTTCCTTTCTGTTACGTTTTTTAGAAATTTTGATGTTTTTCAACATCAAAATTTCTAAAAATGCGCAACAGAAACGGTACCTATTAATTACGCTTAGTTTATTTTTCGTCTTCACATTTTGATAATGGAAAATAATCACTACCGCTGTACAAATAAAGGTCAAGTTAGATTGTGGGATGTCACAGCTCATTAAGGACGCCTACACGTTTTTCTCCAGACGGCCACGCCCACTTAAGGTCTACACGCACTCAAGACAGATTTAATGGTATATTAGAATCGAGACGATTTGCGCATGAGAGAGTTCAAGAAATTCACGAAAATTTTGAAATCATTAGAGCTTTGAAGATTCATGTTGTTTACAAACAAACAAATGAAATTTCGTTTAAATGTACATTTTTTTTTTGCTGTAGCAGCAACTAACGAGATACTAAAACATTCTTCATTCTTCAAAGATGAAAAAATATATAAATATCTGAGTAAAAATAAATATCTAACTTCACGTATACTGTGTAATGCAAATAATACAAGCCGCGCGTGTCGATCGAGATGAGTGTCCATCCATTACATACCGAGACTCCTCCGTGCCTCGGAAAGCACGTTAAGCCGTTGATCCCAGCTGTCATTCGTAGATTTTTGACAGTCGTTACGGGTAGTCAGAAGCTCAAAAGTCTGACAACAAGTCTTACCATGGGTTTGTATTACTCAGTTACTGGATTATGGAGGTCAGATAGGCAGTCACTCCATGCAAAATACTGGTATTCAGTTCATCCGGTTAGGCTGGAAGCCGACCCCAACATAGTTGGGAAAAGACTAGGCAGATTGATGGACTGTGTAATGTAATCACAACCTCCTACAAAATAAAACCCGAATCAGTAACAAACCAATTTGCAAATACATATGTAGTAAATTGTAACGTAATAGCTGGAAAATTAATCACGGACGCTAAATACAGCGCTGTTTTAAAATAAAAACTATTAATTACTGTAGCACACATTAAATTACTGCTATAATTGCTTGAAAAGTGAAATGGCGACCGAAGCTTTTAAAGCGCTTCCCGCTACAGGTGTAACGGACCATAGGGGACACTATTTATTTTGTATACCTATGTGTCAACGTTTTATGGACAACGTATTTTGCCCTGGACATTGTGAAGATCAAAAGTACATTTCTGATAATTAGGTATCCGAGGGATAATTTTGAATTTTTGACAGTTTTTGTACGGAAAATTAGTAAAATGTCAACTTAATTCCACGGATAATAGTTATCTGACATTGGAAAAATAAACCCTAATGTAACAAAACAACTACACTTTAAAAATCTTTTAAACTGATGATTACGGGCTGATTTTACCAAATACAAAGTGAGAGTTAACAGGCTTCTTCTGGGTAAGCTCGCTCCATCGTCGACTTTGTCTCTGTCATCTCTGACCTAGACTAGAGTCAAGAGCAAACCTACCTTAAATTTTTTAAAAAAATTAAAAAATACAGATAACTAATTTACATTACGTTTAGATACTCCGCGCGGTCGTGTTAGGCCCACTACTATTTATTAAGAAATCTGAGTCGAATTCGTAATTAGTAATAGGTGTTATGTATGGACATCAAGCTACTACAATCTGTCAAATTTCTTTAATAGATTTTCGACTTTATTGCTAAAGCGTTAGGTTCTAGGTTGATTGGGAAAATTTGACAGTTTCGGGTTGCTTGATGTGCTGGCGTCTGTGCATGTTGTTAATAATTACAGAATATTGGATAGGCACAAAAAAAAATTCAATGAAAATATTTTTTTTAATGAATATGATAGGCACTAAGTCGAATGCGTACATCAACTTGGTGCCGTACAATTTGGTAAAACATAACAAAGTTATTTTGTAGACATGGTTGACGAAATGAAGTCGGTTCATTATGGTAGAAACTGAATTCTAATGTTATGATAAAATTTTGTAACACGATGTGCTAGTCGCCCTTAAATTTTTAAATTGACCCTAAAAATATTTCATGTCAAGCAAAGAAGTTTATCAAACAACATTTTTACGTTCACATTTTTGACGTTAAATTAGATTTACTAATCGTAAATAATGTTGTAAATTATTGCTTTAATTTCATGTTCGCAGTACTTAACGCCTAACGTTTTTATTTCCACCGTAAATTATAAGTTACGAAGTAATGAAACAACTTGTAATCACGGTTATTTATTAGTTTTGTCTCGCGACGAGCGTTGAACAACCTTTAACAACTTTCCGCGTTGTTTTTTCAAGGGAATCCCACGCATCAAAGTGCGCTAATATCAGTAAGTGAGACTGTGTGTAAGAGTATGTATGTATAGTAGATATATAAAGAGCTGAGGAACAAAACGTTTCGTCTTAACGTACAATGGTCCTCTCGGTCTGACGCCATACCTCCCCCTCTCTCCCCGCGCATCACACCCCTCGCCCGCCTGTCTCTGTGAGCGGCGCCTAATGAGAAGCGTTGAAAACTAAAATTTGGTGCCAACTCGAACTCTGAAGTGCTCTAGACGGTCGAGAGCTGAAACGTCGACAACTGGAGCGAAGCTTCCACATCAGTGACAAAGAAATATAGACCTTATCTCATAGCGATAAAGACAGAAGTGGATGCAGTAAATAAATTTGTCAGTCTCAAGTGGCAAATGGCGGTATTGATAGAATTTTTACGATTCTATTTTTAAGAGCTTTCATGTCAGCTGTAACCTGATTTTTCATTTAGTAAAAACGATTGCTTTTACACGTACATACTTCTGCCTGCATGTTTGTAAAATTTCAAGGCTCTTTACGATGACGTAAATACCATTACTACCAAAAATATCTTCTTTATTTTTTAAAGTATTTTCGATTGTTTATCTTGACTGAGGGTATTTTGTACAGCCATTAACACAAAATCGATACGAGAACAGGGTCAGAATGATTACTTAACAACCCTTACCAATCGTTCGATCTACCAATCGTTGCAGCACATAATTACGACATACCCACGAACAGTAATTTGTGCCCAAACACAAAGCAATAAATCATCACGTAAATAATATTAATAAGACTATCGGAAAACACGTTAAACATAAAAGAACTCCTTTTGGGGTAAACAATGAGATTCATTAAATAACAAATACTTTGTCTTGTTAACAAAAGCTTTTGCAGGAAATTTCTCAATACCGTGCCTTTATAAGAAACCGCGAAAAAGTCTTTTAAAAGCTACCAACGAGCACACTTTTCAGTGTAATTTTTTTTTTGTATTAAAAATCAAAGTAAGTTATTATCTTGAAGCAAATTAATAAGGTTTTATCAAAAGAATTTCTAACAAAGAAAACATTTAAAGCTTATTATTAGCCTTTAGAGCTTATTAACATTTTCTAAGTTGTTACGAAGAATAGTTTTTCAGCGTAGCCCGCTACGAGAAAGCTACGAGACTGCTACGGAGCTACGAACTTTCGTAGCGTACACTAATGAACTGTTTATTTAACGGCAATTTATATTGTAAACTTTGTTATACATAGCTTAGTCCCGATTCAGAATAAGTCATTATAGCTATGAAAATGTAAAGGTTAACATAATTATCCAGTGGGTAAAAAGTCCACTTGTTTAGAAGTAGGTGTAGCTGGAGACATTCAAAAGATATCCATTAATAAAAATATTTTCCTTGATTTTTTTTTGTTGCTACCCCATATTCTGTAACTACATGTAAAGTCCGGGAAATTTATTGTTAAGTAAATTGGCTACCAACTTAAACTGTCCGTATATTTAAACCATAACTGACCTTCTTTGACAAGTGTATGAAATGGCAATAACACGGCATATGTTGACTTAGGGTGTTGCATTTTCTCTACACAGCGTGCCTTGAGCGGGGCCAGTTTCCCACTCTGTGGAAAACTGGTCGTCTGGTCCTGCTCAGGAAGGCGGGGCGCCCTGCCGATTCGCCGTCAGCGTACCGGCCCATAGTGCTGCTCGACGAGGTGGGTAAGCTGTTTGAGCGGATTATCGCAGCCCGCCTCGTCGGCCACTTGTGCGGAGAGGGGCCGGACCTGGACGAGTGTCAGTTCGGGTTTCGGTACGGGCGCTCCACCATACACGCTGTGTCACGGGTGAGAGTCCTGGTGGAGGAAACGGTGTCCCGGGGCGGAGTGATGATGGCGGTGTCGTTGGACATCTCCAACGCCTTCAACACCCTGCCCTGGAGTTGTATCCGACAGGCACTGCGGTATCACCGGGTGCCTCTCTACCTCCGCCGCCTCGTTGGTGCTTATCTGTCGGAGAGGTATGTCACCTACGTGGGATGTGATGGCACAAACCAGCGCCTCATGTCGTGCGGTGTTCCACAGGGCTCGGTCGTAGGCCCCCTCCTGTGGAACATCGGGTACGACTGGGTGCTGAGGGGTGAACTCCAGCCGGGCGTGGACCTGACGTGCTATGCGGACGACACGCTGGTCACGGCCCGGGGGAGTTCGCACAGGGAGGCAGCGTTGCTGGCGACGGCTGCGATCTCACAGGTGGTGGGCCGCATACGGCGCCTCGGCCTGGAGGTGGCCCTCAACAAGTCGGAGGCCATGGTGTTCCATGGTCCCCGGCGGGCGCTGCCGCCCGGATCACACATAGTGGTCGGGGGGGTCCGGATCGCTGTCGAGTCTACCATGAAGTACCTGGGATTGGTGCTCAACAGCCGGTGGGACTTCGGACCCCACTTCCGGCGGCTGGGGCGCTGTCAACGCTGCTTCCCAATCTGGGGGGCCCGAGCGCCGCCTGTAGGCGACTCTACGTGGGGATCGTGCGATCGATGGCCCTGTACGGGGCCCCGATCTGGGCGGCTGACCTGACGGCCGGTAGCATTGCTGTTCTGCGGAGGCCGCAGAGAGCGATGGCCGTCAGAGTCATCAGGGGGTATCGCACGATCTCCTACGAGGCGGCTTGCGCACTGGCCGGATCCCCGCCCTGGGACCTGGAGGCGAAATTACTCGCGTCATTGTATCGGTGGCGCGAAGAAATGCAGGCGCGAGGTGAGCGACCGATGCAGCGACAATGGAGCAGTGTCGGTCGCTGCTTCGCAAGGTCCTGGTGGCGGAATGGCGGGACAGGCTCTCACGCCCTACCTCGGCACCATCGAGGCGGTCCGGCCGGTGCTCGACCTTTGGCTTGGGAGGAGGCACGGCTCCTTGTCGTTTCGGGTGGCGCAGGTGCTCTCGGGGCATGGTTGCTTCGGGAAGTACCTGTGTCGCATAAACAGGGAGCCAGACGCCCGGTGTCACCACTGCGTCGACTGTCGGGAGGACACGGCGCGGCATACGCTGGCAGAGTGTGCCGCTTGGGAGGAACCGCGCCGTGCCCTCATCTCTAGAGTAGGCAGTGACCTGTCGCTGCCGGCTGTCGTTAATTCGATGGTCGGCAGCGAGGAGTCCTGGGACGCGGTGGTTTCCTTCTGCGAGACAGTCATCTCGCAGAAGGAGGCTGCGGAAAGGGAGAGGGAGATCACATCCTCTCACCCAGCCCGCAGCAGGCGCACTGGGCGTCGGCGGAGGGCGGACAATGCCCTCTTCCAGCCCCCCTAAATGGGTCCAGAGGCGGACTCGGGGACGTCCGTCGCCATACATCGGACCCGAGGTGGCGGGGCGTAGTGTTCCACGCGTGCCCCTCTTAGACATCGCGGGGGGAGTCAAACGCCTCACTCCCCCCCTCGACACGAGGAGAGGCCTGCCGTGGCGGGCTGGCACCAGCCGGGGGTTGCGGAAGGATCGTAAGTTCCCGCGACCCTCGGCGTAGGTGTGAGATGGAACACCAGGGTGGTTTTTAGTCAGTAAGAGTCTGACAGACCCCTCCGCCCACCCCAGGGCGGAGGACATCCATGAGGATTTTCCACCCCGAAACAAAAAAAAAAAAAAAAAAGGGTGTTGCATTTGCTTAACAAGTAGTTTCCCTGCTAGTACATTCCACCTATTACTTATTACAAAATCGAGTCAGATTTTGAAATAAGTACAGGTTATTAGGTATTCTTTGAGGAGTGGCTGGAGAGGCGCCAGGGCGTCCTCACCTTCCGCTTGACGGAGGTCCTCACCGGACACGGGTGCTTCGGGAGGTACTTGTTCCGGATAAGGCGGGAAGAAACTCCCGGGTATCACCACTGTGTGGATCGCCCGGAGGACACGGTGGAGCATACGGTGGAGGCCTGCCCGGCTTGGGCGGGGCACCGCCGTATCCTCGTGGAAGCGATCGGCGGCGGCGATCTCTCGCGTCATGCCCTGGTCCAGGCCATGGTACGGAGCGAGAGTATATGGGAAGCCACTGCCTCCTTCTATGAAGCACTAATGCTCGCGAAGGAGGAGGCGGAACGCGTGAGGGAGAGGCAAGCATTGCGCCCTCACGCCCCTAGTCGCCGCAGGAAAAGCCCTGGGCGTCGAGAATTGGTAGCCGATTCCCGGCCACCGTAGGCGCGGGCTACCCATTGCTCGCCGTCCGGTAAGGACCAGGCCCGAGTCGACGGCGCGTTGTGTTCCACGCGCGCCTCAAAGAGATGTCAACACTATTGACGGGGTCCGCTAGGGCCGAAGCCAGCTAGGGTTGCTGGATGTTCGAAAGAGTTACCGTGGCCCCCCAGCAGTGGCAACTGAAGAAACAAGGGTGGGTTTTAGTCAGTAAAATAAAAGTCTTACACGCCCTCCCGCTCCGCCCAGAGCGGGAGAGGTCATTTGATGATTTCCCATCAAAAAAAAAGGTTATTAGGTATTCAGTATGACTTACCTACGGGTCACTTTAAGTTTTGTATTACATAAGTAAAATGCAAGACTTTCATTCTGGTGTATACTTATAAAAATTGCCCGTCATAATGTATGCCAGTGCCACAAGAACGAAAAAAACACAAAAACTAATGGGTTAATAATTGCATTGGCTCCGTATCTATCGACCGGTCATAATTCCTCTGACAGATAAGAATCAAATTAATTAACATTCCGTATTGCTGTGACCACTTACTTCGATATTTTTAGACCTATATTATTTTGTTAATACCAACTGTTGTATAAATGTGAGTATGTTGAAGAATTTGGTGCGATTGTCTAGAGCAATATGGTATGCCACAATCAACCTAAACTTTTCCAATCTAGGGTAGGATTTCTATCAGGGAGGAACATCAGCAAACTAGGTGCGGTTGATTATTAATATATCATGGAAGAGACAGCCATATGACCTAAGTACTATTGATATTCTAAGATTGGACTAGCTTTCGGAGTTTTGGACTTTTACCTAATGGTACCATTTTGAAGTGTACTTCAATGTGTATATTACGTAACCAACTAGCTTAAATAGCCTTTCAGTTAACAGCCTAGCCTTTTAACTAAACGGTGCCATTCATCTAAAGCCCTGAATGATATTCAATCATAGGTTATGTTGGAAGTGTAACCAACCACGCGCGAGCCGAGCGAGCGAAGCGAGCGGTGCCTCGGCAGCGGCCGGCGAGTGCTATTTAAAAATGCTAAGCTGTTAACTAAACGGCTAATTAACCCTAGATAGCTAACCTTCCTAAATACCCCTTTAAAGCTAACCATCCGTTGAAACGACGGGTATAAATAAAAATTGATTTTTTGCATACATTATGTTTATGACGTAAATAATATTTAATGAATTTAAAAGTGAAAGGGTATTATAATTAAACCACGTTATTAGTTTTTATTTTAGTTTTTTATTAATGGTGCTACATAAAAAATCTGAGACCCTAGAAAAATATGAGATCAATTTTCTTCATATACTATAAACATGCAAAATCAACATAAAACAATTCAACAGCCTCGTTTTGTGGTACACATAATATTAGTCACAAAATAATAATTATTTATAAACTAAATTTAATTAGGTTTCTTTGGCGCAAGTGGTGCAGAAATCAACCATTTAGCGCAAACACTTTTCTTCATTCTCTATTTTTGATAATGGCATTTTCCATACGTTTTTCTTTTACGATTTGTGCTTTCCGATGTCGTGGATGCCTCGTCTGATGTTTCAATGTTTGATTTGAGATTCAGAGCTTGAGATGTACGTGGGTTTCGGCTTGTTTGATGTTGGTCTTGGTTGGTAGATTGATGCGACGAAAGTAAGCTTGCTTTACATGTGTAGGCAATGTTGTTATTGCAAGTCTCGTCTTCAGCGAAGGCTCTACTAATTGAAAGTGCAATGACTTCAGATAATCTATAAACAAACCGATTTATTGTATAAAATACACTTGCACACTACATGGTAAAAAGTCACGTTAAGGCTAACCATCCGTCATAATGACGGGCAAGGCGAACGTATCTCAAAATCTGAGGTACTTACCTACACGACCCGTACGCCACTGCAACGATCCCGTCGGCGACTGAGTTGGTCAGGCGCGGCAAATTAATTCTGCATACCGTTATAAAGAGACAGCGATATTACGTTAAGGCACCCGTCGAATCGACGGAGGTTAGCTATCTAGGGTTAAGCTAGTTGGCTGCGACATATACACTCCATATCTGCTATTTTAGTTACCTGATATTACCAAAGTCTATCTATGAATTATACTCTAGGGTAAACTCTAACTCTCAATCGTCTATCAAAAAAGTTTACTTCACTTTTCTAGACCACTTGAGCATCTCGTATAAACATAATAAATCTAAGTGAAATACATGTTATTCTGTCATAAATAACATCACCAGACTATGACAAACATCCAAAGAATGCCTATGAAAAAGATAGCAGTTTTACAAACTAAATAGGTTATAAGGTCTAAGCGAATATTTTATTGTCAATACCTACAACAAACATAGCCTAGTTAGCACGGACTATATGTCAGAGAGGAACCAGATACTAAGATGTATGAATGCTCACTGAACTTTAGCTTAGGTCATGGACTTTTGATGTAAAGTCAACTCCTGACTCAATTTTTTGATGCCCTATGATTTCTTCCTCCTTTTTGATACAAGTGTACATATTATTATTTTAATTGTGTTGAGCTTATAAATTATGTAACTATTTATTGGTTAGATTTTTTTGTAATAAATATGTTCTCCTGATTGGCTTGCATGTTTTTATTTTGCAAATTCACATTAATCATAGTGCCTTTTCGAAAGAGTTATTAACTGACGTTAGGCCAGCTAATGTGGGTTCGACATAATAGAGGGTGAGCCTATATTAAACTATTTATTTCGGAAAGAATCGAACCAACTTACAAATTATAGTAGTAACAAAAAATACTTCTACAAAGGTAGAAAAAGTTATACACACAGTATTTTAAAAGTAGGTAAAGATGAAACATATTCCACGAAATTATATTTTATTTTTTATTTGAGATAGGTTTGCTCTTGACTCTAGTCTAGGTCAGAGATGACAGAGACAAAGTCAACGATGGAGCGAGCTTACCCAAAAGAAGCCTGTTCACTCACACTTTGAAGAGATCGGGGTTGCATGGGTTCGGAAACACAGACGCACGTAAAGAGTTCCACTCTTTTGCTGTGCACATCACAAAAGACATTTGGAAACGCTTAGTGCGAATTGGTGGAATAGCAACTAGGTAGGGATGGTAACCTGCAGTGCGTCTAGATCGTTGTTTCCTAAAGTGGTCCAGGTGGGCCCCTAAGGGTCAACGCAGCCAACGCAAATTTCTATAGTTAGATCTAATCTTCACATTTTTTTGTCGAGTTTTGGGAATATGGTAGAAATGTACCAGCAAAATTTTGAAACTGGTCTATGAGAAAAAAAAGTCTGGGAACCTCTGGTCTAGATGTCCGATGGTAGAAGGGGGCCGGTGGATAAGAAAATAATTGCGCATTTATCGGTCAAACATAAGTGGATAATATTGTACCCATAAAGAAACAACTAGATTAAGGAAATGTATTGTTAAAACGATTTTCAGGAAAAATCTTCCGCTATCATTGGAGATGTCTTCCCTAAATAGTTATCCCAAAATATCTCTTGTAGGGATAATGTTATTATTTAGAATTTTTCCTCGTTTTTTTTTTCTTTTTGATCCTTGGAGATAAGCATATCCTACTTGTGACCTTCCAGTCAGGTGACTAAGAGATTATATCAGGTGGAATGACACAAATGAGACTATTGCTCTGGATAGACCGCAAGAACAAAAAAAAATATTAAAAAAAGGTTAAAAAAAGTTATTTATTCAAACTAGGCTAGGAATTAGCACTTTTGAACGTAAAACTTACATAAGATAGTCCCCCAAAACGCCCGCCCTTCACCACTTCATAGTGCTTTAGCTGGGAAGAAGAAGTGGCGCAAAAAGTTTGTTGCGCTGGGGAGTTCCCCACCAGCACAGCTGTCTGTTAAGTTAAAATAACTTGCTTCAAAACTACAAGCTAAATTTAGGTAAACTGATTATTTATTCCTATTGGTGCATTCTCTAAGGCTAGGTTCACACGTTTTTTGGCGGGATGAATGTTACCGAATAAGTAGTGGCGCATACATTGAGTATAGACCCGTTCACACGTCGTTTGTAAAATAAATACATTTATCGAATGTGTGAATATGTTTTCGATCTGTATGTGGATGTGGCTACGTGGTATCACTGCGGCTATTCGTTTTTATACCTCAGTCAGGACCTATTATCTGCGTTTAAATGGGTATGATGTAATATATGCTATTGCCCTGTCGATTTATTGACTCCCTGATAAGAATAGAACCTCTTGGCCCTTAAAATGAATTAAAGCCATGGATCAAAAGGCTAACACAAAGAACAAAACACGATTTTTCTTCAGCAGCAACTTGTACAAAGTTACTAAATTGGTTAAACGGCAGACAATGACGAGAAAGTCGACGGACGATTGAATTTATTATCCTAAGCTATTGTGAATTGAGTCGCTTGATTTATTTAAATTGAGCTGGCTAAATGGAAACAGTCTGTAGCTACGAGCAATGATACTTTCAATTTGTTTTAAGAATATTGTTTTTAACTTTTACTGTTAGTATCTTGCATGTTGTGCTATTAAGGTTTGGTAAATTGCAGTAGATTATTTTCTGCTCCGTCTTTTTGATATTATTCTGACCATCAAATAAAAAAATTGCTATAATCTTTTGGTAATCGAAGCCCTACAGTGGTAATCGTTAATGCAGAACCAGGCTTCAATTAACTGTATTATATTTTTTTTTGTGGACTCAAGACCTTTTGCAGAGCCAAGCCGTGACAATTATAATGTTAACACATACCTATATACATAAACTCCCGCCTTTTTCCCATGGGGTTAGGCAGAAATATCGATACCTCAGAACTACATTACTTACATACTCCTTTTGCTTCGTTTACGTTCACACATCTGCACCCTAATTGCGTAACACACTATCAATCACAATCTGAATGATTTTGAAGCATGTTACTAATGCATTGCTTCATATGTTCGAAAAATTTGTCTGCTCAACAACGTAAATAACGCAATGAATGTTGTTGAACTGTCAAAATGATACCGATTCCTATTGTAAGTGTGTTACACAATTAGAGTGCTGGCCATACACGCACGCCGGTTACGGTTGTAATTTTAATTGTATTTAAAATTATGTTGTAATAATTCATTGAAACCCCATCAAGTTCATTGAACTTCAATATCAAATCGAAGCAGTAACAATAACCATTAATAAACAAAGCAAAACAATATTCGAATCAGAGAGCAAATCGATGGCTCAGTAAATAACAGTTAATGCACCATTACAATAATCGAGTGAAATATCGATATACGATTCAGAATAAAATTGTCGATGCATAAAATCCTTGAATTTTACCCATTAAACATTACTCATTGTTGGTATTAAACGCGGCAGGCCCAGAAGGAGACGCGACGACGGGATGAAATACTCATTTTTCACAATTGCATTAGACCGGGAAAAGTGGAAAGAGGCCAGGGGGCCTTTGCCCTGCAGTTGGACAACATAGGCTTATAATAATAATAATAAGTTATTTGTTTTAGATCAAGTGTTTTTTTTTTTATTTCATTGTATCCTGCTTCCGGCCTGCAATTAGATTGCTCCTAACCTAAACATAACTGGTGAAACATAGGTATCTAAAATCTCTGCCTGACCCTTCAGGAAAAACAGATTCGATATTGTGTTATCTTTTTAACAAAGTTCGTACACGTGATCTGAGTAACTGTGGTGCAAAGATAACAAAACATTGATCCAACTCCGCGTAAAATCACCGAAGCACGAACCATCGATCCTCCAAACAAATTCATCTATGCAGAAAAGTCCTTGAACTTTACCTGTCCTATCGATATCCAGGCTTTGTTCCCATTCATGAAACATGTTGCCTTCAGTAGTCCGCTCACAGCGTGACGTCATTGGCTGCAATATTGTTTGCCGTGACAATAGATAGTGGAACGCTTTGTACTGATAAAGAGAACGCACTAAGCCTATTACCGTGCTTCACTTAACTCTTATCGCTTCATGAGCTTTTTAGGGTTAGGTAAGGAAAAACTCGGAAAAACGGAATTAGACTTCTGTTATTTCAGTGTTCTATCGTCCCACGCAACCGAATGCTGCATGATGGATAGTAAATATGGGATGATTTAAATGTGATCATTATTTTTACAGACTTGCACCATATCATCCAAACGACTTTATCTGCCAAAATTATGCGGCGAAAATTTCGCCTGACACATCAAGCCGAAATGACGTCGCGTAATTTTCCGCTGGTGTATTGCTACGCTAAAGTTTAACTTGTTTTCCATTGTGTTCAATGGATAAACTACGGAACCTTTCAATATGCATTGGACAGACTATCAAAGTTTTTAACAAATGTGTCAGGGCTAACATGGTTTGGTTATATATTTTTGCAGCCAACTCTTATCAGTTTTTGAAACTAACAACGTGTGGCGATAAAAAACAACGGTAACAAATTGCATGTTTCCAATATTGAAGTCACTGTTGTGACAACATTTTTAATTTGGAATATGGTAATATAGTTACGTCAGTCCAACGAAAAACCATTTGAATGAAAACTCGGACTCATTATTATTATTTAACTAGTTAAATTAACACAAGTGGCTAAACGGCCCTTCTTAACTTCCACGAAAGTGCTAATTTAGCGGTATTTCAACTCCTTAACATAATTATCCTAACTATGCAAATCAACCCCAAACTGCCTAAGATACTTTATCATCAAGTTGCGTTAACAAATAGTTGTCAAGTAGTCCAACAAGCCCCATGGAAAGTTAGTTATTTATTCAAAGCGCGTAGTACTTTGATTATTGTAATTTGACGTAAGCCACGCCCATCTCGGGGTACTCAACTCTCTCAACTCACTCAACCCTCGGTAAAGGTTGAATGAAGTGGAGTCACTTCACATCACAATATTTTACTGCGGGTGTTGATTATCTCTGACGTTCTCGAGTTGCTTTGAATGTGAATGCGAACAGAATTGTCGTGTGTGAAAAGGATGGAGGATGTGGTGAAACTTCTTTAAAAGTTGTGCATGTTGTTATTAGGTGGATAGGCGTTGAGCTGGTCTTTCATACTGTAGTTTTACAAACTTTAAAGTCACCAAATGGGTCATTGTAAGTTTGAGATCATACATGGTAAATCATTTATTTATTTCCAGACAAAAGGCAGTACAAAGATCTTTTCGGAATGACCAGAATAAAGTATGTACAGCAATAACCGGATTCAAAAGTGTTCTGAATATAACTCATTCATTCTGAATACCCTAAAAATACAAAATCTGTGTCATCCACATTTAGATAAGATGGAAAAATATGCTGCCCGCCATTGGTTATATGTAATATGAGGACCCTACATTATATTACGTCATCAGCATAAAAAGGGAACGGATGTCAAATGTTGATGCGAGCGTTCAGATGAATGTGAAAAAGTGTGATACAGTACAGAGGAAAAGGAATCGAAAGTTGAACGTCAATATTCGTTAGGCGAGTATGGCCGCCAAAAATTGTACATTTGGAGAAAAGTTTGTGTCCTTCTCATTTATATAAAAAAACACATTCATTTTAAATTTTTATGACATGTTTTAAATATTTCTGGTTAGCAGAATTATGTATAATGATATATAATTTATAGTAGAAGTACATTTCGGTTTATTTACGAGCAAATTAGTTTTTTTTTTATTAGTCTCTTTTCATATCCATACAAAATTCGTGTGTCCCAACTACGACATATCGCACATTGAAGTCAAAAATATGTACGTAATTAATAAGTACCATCTTACATATTGAAATGGTTAAATTTTCCCATATATTATCTATATTTTTTATACAATTAACGTTTAAGTATTAAAAATAAATTTCAAAAATGTGCACTCGCTTTTCGTTCCCGAATGTTACTTCTCGTATGTTACCAATTATCTGTGAAACTCCTTAGATTCACAGATAATTGGTAACATCCAAAAATTCATGGTAGAATCTAAGTCTTTTAAGACCTTTCTTGAGTCATGGCAACACCATACTACAGGTTGGTCAAACGTTGGAAAAAAACCGCCATTGGTTTTAGACCAAACCTGAACATCAAGTCGGTCGGCAAATTTGTCTCGGGAGATTTTCATATTTTTAAGAGCTGATATTAACGGTAACAACGCATGTTTACTACGTTATTTTAGTTCTACTTGTAGCTAGACTATTTGGTTAACAAATTAAGCTGTAGATACGGTGCCTTCTAACTTCAAATCTCACATCAATACATTTTTTTTAGATTATGTCCATAGTACTTTTGATTCACGAATGATACCGTGTGTTACTATGTGTCTTACGTAACCTTCGTGATCTGTTGTTAAGCTGAGTGTACACTATAGAAACTTAGTGATTAGGTACTTTCTGTCAAAAATAAAATCAAAATTAATTTATTATAATAAGGCTGAGGATCAGCATTTACTAAATGTCAAAAGTTACAAAATAATTCTAATATTTAATTTTAGATGTGAATTCTCCCCATTCTCACATATGGTGCTCAAACCTGGTTTTTTACACTTCAGCAGAGGTCCAAGCTCGAGGTTTGCCAGCGAGCCATAGAGCGCAGTATGCTGGGTAAAAGAAACACAACACTGCGAGTCAAAACTAAGATCACGGGTGTTACCCAGAAAGCCGCTAAGTTTAAGTGGGGCTGAGCCGGACATGTCTGCTGCATGTTAGATGACAAATGGGCTGAGAGTACCACTAAACGCACGACGACATCGTGGCAGACCGAGATGAAGATGGTAGGACGAGCTCGACTCCTGCCGAAAGGACTGGCCGACACTAGCAAAAGACGGAATTGTGTGGAAAAGGGAGAGGGAGGAGAGGAGCCTTGCAGTGGGACAATACAGGCTAGTTAGATTAGACTAGATTAGATTAGATAGTCACAGCTCGAAAAAACTTATATTTTACCTTTTTTGTTTAAAAAAAAATTTTCATGATATAATTTTAATGGATGCCCATGGTTTAAATTGATAAAAATACCGCTTATTAAACCCCTGTTTACCTTCATTAAAACCTCACACCTTATTGTCTAATTACGAGTAAAAATTAAGCACAAGTTGAATCTCAATCAAAGTATTATTTGCTTATACTTAACCCAATCGTAAATGTAAAAAAAATAAAGTCGAAAATAAGGGTAAACAAATTATTTAGTTTGTGAGCTTTGCCTTTGCTCCGTTCAACCCTATGCTATAGGTACATATAGGGTATGTTTGACCTACAATACATAAGCTATGACCAAACGTGGTTTGATGTTACGTTAATTATTAACCGTAGAAATGAGTTAAATCGGTAGCTATTCTGTTTATCCAAATCTAAATGACGGGTTGAAATTTCAGAACGGTAGGTAAAATGTGGCGTTTATTTTTTAGGCTGTATTTTTTTTAAACTGTAATTAGATGTTTATTTCGGGGTATTTTTATTCAAGTGACGAAATTTTTATAGATAAATATGTTGCTGAAAGCTTACCACTCTTGCTTGCTTGCTTGTTTTCTTGCTTTTTTGCTTGCTTTGTTAGCTTGCTTTTTTTGGTTTGTTATTGTTGTTTGATGATGTAAGATGGATAAATAAAATAAATAAGTTTTTCTTTTGACATGATCTAACCATCTAGCTCGTATTATGCTAGTTTTTTTTTTTATAAGAACGTAATCGTGATTGAAATACAGTTCTTGGTCTACTGACAACTTATGGGTCCCCGAAACGATCAATTGCAATTGTCAGTTGTTACGTGATTGATACCTACATGCGCAAATGGATCGTCTGCCAAGTGCAATTGAAACGATTGTCAATCTTACTACAATAGAAATTGATGGAAATTGATCAATCGCAATTGATCGTTTCAAAGACCCCTTAGTCCAGTACTAATTTGTCAGTTTTGAATTAAGAACTGTAGATACCTACCGAAACGTGGTCGGAATAAAATTCGAAATTCAAAAATGGCCTGGCTTAGATGTAAGAATAGTGTTTATAATACAATACCTATCTATTAATGTAGTTAGATATATCACCTCCTTGCCAATAAGTTAATCTTTTTAATACATACCCTGAGCCTTTAAGTTTGTTTCATCAATTGAGATGTCTTGATTCATAAGATACGATACGATAGGATTAAGTACTTATGGTTAACACCGACATGTATCTTAGCCTATGTCTACCATAAATTACCCAGGTACCTAAATAATTATAAATTATATATTATATATAGGTACCTGGGTTTTATTGTATGACCAATTTATACTTTGAAAAAAATATTTTTTTATATATTGAAAATTATGTAAAATTTAATCCTTAGGTACTCTTCCGACATAGTTACCGTGGCCCCAGCACAAGCAACTGAAGGAGCACGGGTGGGTTTTAGTCAGTAAAAGTCTGACACGCCCTCCCGCTCCAACCAGAGCGGGAGAAGTCATTTGATGATTTCCCATCCAAAAAAAAGGTACTCTTCCAACATCAAGCTAAGCATAATATTTGCCAAGTTTACTTCAAACAAACTAAAATCTAGATACACAAACCTACCTATAGCAGATAGGTATCTTTTTTTTAAAACAGCACCAACTCCGATTCGTGACATGAATCATTACAACCATGTCACAATAAAACGCGACGAATAAAAGTCGAACATCATGTTTGGGCGACACGAATTATAGTTCATATTTCTAACATTACTTTTTGAACATAAAACAATGCTTCTTCAGTGTGCAAATGTAAAAAATATATACGTAGGGCACGATGTTGTGCCCGTACGAAACAAGAGCAGTACGATAGGAGATAATATTAATATCAGTATAAACGAGGATGCTCCTGTCTTTGCTCTAAGGCATGTACTTTAGCTAAAGTCCGTTTTTTTTAACTAAATTGACAAGTGCAAATGTCAAACTGACTTATATGACAGTGGTAAGTGGTAAGTGATTTATTTCTGTCTCTGTCACAAAACTGTCAATCGACAAATGCATTATAGAGACGGGAACATATATATATATATATATATATATATAGATGCCATCAATTTCTATTGTAGTAATATTGTCAATCGCATCAACTGCATTTGGTGGATGATCAATTTGCGTATCAATGTGTATCAATCACGTAAAAATTGACAATTGCAATTGAACGTTTCGTGAACCCTTTAGACAATGCACGAGTAAATACCTAACTTTTACAGATCTCAGCCTCGGTCTTAAAATTATCCTTTAGTTATTTAATGCCAACAGATGAAGCCTACACTTCTATCCTCTTAGACAACGAAGAGGGAGAAAACTCTAATAACGAGTGACAGAGTTCAATAAGCAGTCGAGAAAATTGTAATATCCAATAGATGGTTTAACTGGCCTATCTACGGGTAGTACACTACCCTTACCCTACCTAGATAAGTAGTTGACTGTCTTGGGTAGTGTAAGCATAATCAGCCTATAATGCTCCGAGTGCTGGAACACAGGCCACGCAGACTCATTGCGGATTGGTAGATGTCACATGTCTTCGAAATTTTGGTTCTAGAACATGCCGGTTTCCTCACGATGTTTTCCTTCACTATTTTGAGAGCAGTGGTGATGAAATTATTTACACAAAGTAAAGCGCCTGCCTGGGTTCGAACCCACAACCAACAAACTCGTAAGTCGGGGCCAGCACTGCTCTCAGGGGGTAGTGTAATCGAGAAGAAAGAAAAGTCGGGAGGTGTCATGGAACACCCGGCTGGAACGAAGTTCCTTTCTCTGTTACATAATTAGTATATAAACACAGAGCCATCAAGTATGGTCTCAAGTTTCAAGTGTCAATATGGGGGTCAACGGGGCATAAGGCCGCGTCCTAATAGAAAGCGATCGTCACGTGAATACGCGATCGTCGCGTTCATATGTCCCTTTTTGTTCGGTGAACCGGAACGCCTGGTCGCGCTGACAGAGGGCGCCTTCAGATTTCCCGAACAAATGAGTGACATATGAATGTGACGATCTCGTATTCGCGTGACGATCGCTTTCTATTAGGACGCGGTGTAACGCTTTTTCGCGATTTCTACCAGTCAACTCCTACCGCAAGCCGCGTTAAAGAGCTTCGTTTCAAAAATAACTAAGAAAGAGACGCTTGCTGGACATGGGCGATTCCTTCTGTTAAAAAGAATCATATGTATTGTACTAGAACGAGCAATAACCTCATACATTGTATGTCTCGTCTACCCAGCACATGGTCCATTGCGCCCTTTTAACTCATAGCCAAAAGCTGCGTTGAAAAGACTCATATGCAATGTGCAGCCCTTTCTGAAGAAGTAGAGTAGACATCATCTGCCTAGCCTTTTCCCAACTATGTTGGGATCGGCTTCCAGTCTAAGCGGATACTGCTGAATACCAGAACTTTTACATGGAGCGACTGCCTATCTGACCTTCACAACCCAGTTATTGGGTTAATACCATACCCATTGGCAAGACTGGTACTGTTACTAATACTCCTAAGTAAGAATGCTTGTCAGACATTCGGGCTTGTGATTACCCGTAGCGACCGTCAAAGATCTTCGAATGACATCCGGGACCAGGGGTCTCGGTATGTAATGGACGGTCACCCACCCACGGCAAGCGTAGCTTAACTTTTGTTTGACTTGCGGCTGTTTTTACTTAGCCACGAGTGTAAAAGTAACATACAAATATGTTACTCATTTCGATTATACTTACAATAATTAATAGTTATATTCTAATACCAACAACAGTGAAGGAGTATACAAATTATTGACAAAGAGTTAATAGCTACTGAAAGTTGAAAGTTTGAACCATATTACACGCTTATGTGTAATCGTTGTCATTTTAAGTACCGTTTAAGTTCAAGTAGTACCAACCTACTTATTATGAATAAATAGTTTAATAACTTATTCATAATAAGTAGGTTGGTACCATTTGAACTTAAACGGTACTTACAAGTGACAACGATCACACGTCAAAGTGCAATTATGGTTCGAACTATCAACTTTCAGTAGTATTAACTCTGTCAATAATTTTGTGTAGGTATTCGTTAAGTCGTTAACTGTTGTCAATACAAGAATATAACTATTAATTATTGTACGTATAATCAAAAAGTGAATTATATTTGTATGTCATTTTAAAGATGGAAAATACCGAAGGGTACACGACTTACTTTGACGTAGGTATTTATAATATAAACTATGATTGCTTCATACTAATTAGTAATGAGACATCCAGTCCATATAATAAAATGCAGGTAGGTACATAGTAATTACCCTTTATTCGATTTAAAATAACGGTCAAATCCCAACACCATGAACGATTAAAATACTACCCGCAGATTCACTATTTTAAGTGTAGGTTAGTACCAATGTCTTTGCACAAGATGGCGAGATGCTGCAAGTACATAAGGTGTTACGGCGCCAGCAACGATTGTAGTAACTACTAACGATTTACTATTTAAAATACAGTATTTTCACTCACAATTACAGTGTTTTATATTTGGAACAGTATGAAACTGAAATATGGTTCTAATGGTTGGAAGGTACGGACGGCGGGGCCGCACCAGGTATAAAATAGAGTGGCACCACAATCTATTTTCTATGGTCTTAACACCACAATAATCGATACTTCAAAAATAATGATCGATTCGACGACCCACATTCATATGACCTACAGATTGATTACCCGCCCTTCAACGAAACTTCACTAATTGCTTAGAAACGTGAACTTTTCAAGCGTTCAGCTTCTTAGATTAATTAAACTGTCACGATAGTTTATAAATGTCCTCAACTATAGATAGTTAAGTAATTAATGATTTATGAAAAGCGGTAGGCAGTTAGCTGACTGAAACATAAGGTAAGGACCAGATGAATTTAGCTACTGGAGAGTTGCAATGAAATAATTTGATAACTGAACTCAATGATGGAATTTCATGACACGAACTTAGGCTAAGGAAAGATGAGAATCAAGAAGAAGCATGATTTAGTGAGGCATTAGTGAGCGGGGTCGTCGAACGGCGTCGGCGTCCGGGCCGGGAGGGGCGACGGTTTCGGCGCGCGCTATCGATCGGATTGCATACCTTCCTGCGGCCGCAGCAGAGCATCCTCCGAGCGCGCGACTGTCCGCCCGGCGAAGACTTCAACCTGGTAAGTTTTCGCCACTGCATGGGTACAGGTTAGCGCGGCGCTTGCGGGAGCGGCCGCGGGGCCGGCTGCTCGCGCATCGCGACGCCGCGGGCTGGACGCGGCCGGAGCGCGCGAGCCTTAATCGCGAAGTGCCCGCCGCACGCCCGCGCCTGCGCGCCGCGACCACCCGCCACCCTGAACCACCCTCCGCCCCCTCGCGCCCCCTTACTCCTCGCGATTAATAATTCCGGCTACGCTGCCAGTGCGTATGTGGGTTAGTTTTTTGGCGATCGATGCGATTATTCGGTGCGAGCCGCTTCCGGTCGCCAGACCATCGCGGTGCACCTCGAGACGCCAGACGACCTATTAATCGCTTTCTGACATCACCCCTTTAAGTGTCGCGTTGACGCTATAGGTGTCCTTAATCGAGAATATAGGTCAGACACTTAAGTAGTAGAATAGAAAATCTCTTAACATGCAAGAAAAGAATAGGTGCCCTACTGAACTATATTGGCAGCTTTCATTGTAATGAACTGAATATTTAAGAAGCTCACGAAGGCTTGATTGATTTTAAAGTAGATAACCGAGATTAATAATTAATGAGTTAGACACTACACCTAAGCAGCTATGCTAACATAACGGTGTAAGAAGGTCGGTACCTACTAATAATAACATCACACCTCTACTTACAATACAATTTTTAAACAACCCACCGAAGGGCCTATAAAACCTAAAGCTGTAAATAAACCCATCACATCCCATTCGACCTTAATAAATTCATCGCAAAACGTTCTAAAACGCCAATAATTAAGGGTATAATAATTACGTAGGAGGGCTACAAGTCAAACGTGTTTGGACTGATATTAGGCTGCAATACAACGGCGAGGGTCACATCCGACCGCACAAAGTCCGGTCCAAACCACACGAGGCCCTCCTCAGACCTCCGAGAGGGTTTGAAGGCCCAAAAATGGGCCAAATGCGAGTCGGACTCGCACCCTAAGGATCCCGTACCACCTAAATTACTATAGTTTATCTTATTTTTATTATTTATTTATCATGGTCATAGTTAGACGTATTCTGTAAAAATTATAAGTATCTGGCTACCTATTAAGCCTAATCAACACGGTGGGATTCAATTGCACGTGGCATACCTACAATAAACTTTTATCAATGAATGACTTACAATTTTACTTGCAATGTTATTGCATGCCACAGGCAGGTACCTAAGAAACTTGCATCGTGTAAATGCTGAAAATGATACCACTCAGTAACAACAGACGGGCAGACAGATGGGCGTAAGCTTAGATAGTTACTTTTCGTGCCTGTGGGTACGGTACGGGACCCCAAAACCGGGTTTTGAAACGCCCGGACGGATCACTTTCGTACATAGGAGCAAATTAATGAAATTTTGCTAACGTTTTTCCCGTAGGTACACTGTTTTCCTTATACGGGATCCGTTATCGTGCACTGGGAAATCTCTTTTCGGAAAACTTGAGGAAATGACTTGATAGCTTTGTGTGTTATCTGTTTTGTGCGCACTTTGATCTGGCAATTGTTGAGGGTTATCTTCATAGATACTAAATAGATTCTGTCTTTGGTCTCCAATTGAGGTTTACCAGGTTGATGATTTTCTTAGGATACCATGGACTCTTAATCTTAGTACTCACAATACTATTCAGCGCTTCTTTAGAACCGTAAGGCAGGTGTCAGGCCAGCCCTAAAAACAGTGTCTCTAAGAGCTAAGCATTCACCCGAATAACGGCTATTGGATTAAGTGCTTACACCCACTTCGCTGTAGACACCCTTCACTCTAACGACACCTGGATTGCATGTCCAGTATTATCCGAGAAAGACTGATCGTTAGAAATGTCCATTGTCCACTGCTATCCGTGACGGAACGCGAAACGGTCCAAGAAAACTCGCTTCTTTATTTTCGCTAGCTCAAATTCAGTGCATAAGGTTCAGTTGTAGATGTAGTTAGTCTCGGGTCTAGGAAAGGTGTAGTGCATGATACATTAATTTGTGAGTGCATAAATGAAGTCACTTTCCTTGTGAGAAGGGCAACGTTTTGATTAAAAAAAAAACACGGTATGAACGATCATAGGCCTTATGCACACAGGTGCATGATGGTAGTCTTTAATGATATTAAACATTTGTCTCGATTTGGGCCAAAGTTATGGCTACAGTCAAAGTAACCCGATATTAGAGTTAGGAGAGAGAATGAGACAATTCCAACAACATGCAACAACAACTAGCGCAGTAGGTCTGCACGTGTCACATAAATACTAACTCGTGGTCACTGCGAGGGCGCGAACGATCATATCCTTATGTATACGTGCATAAGGTCTATGATCGTTCATACTGTGTTTTTTTATCAAGACGTTCCGTATATCAGTTCCGTTTCGTCGAGGCAATCATCCTCGCAGTGACCACGAGTTAGTATTTATGTGACACGTGCAGACCTACTGCGCTAGTTGTTGTTGCATGTTGTTGGAATTGTCTCATTTTCTCTCGTAACTCTAATACCGGGTTACTTTGATTGTAGCCATAACTTTTGCCCAAATCGAGACAAATGTTTAATGTCATTAAACCCACACAACTATTCCGCAAGTACACGTTTATATCTCCATCTATTAGTTAACGAAGGAATACAACGTTCGGTTGTGTGGTCGCGACACGGCGGGCAGTTCAAACATTCTCTCGATTTGGGCCAACATTTTGCCCTAGAGTCAAAGTAACCCGCCATGACGGTACTGAGCTGTGCTGCGCTGTCCTCTGATGTTCAAGCTCTTGACACAATCTTCTAGTCGCCTTTTACGGAACTTTTACTGTAGGTCTTCCGCCGTGTTGGTCGCTTTTTTTTTAGTGTAAGAGGTTTTCTCCTCTATCCTGGAATTACACGAGCGAAACTTTTACTGGAGGTATCTACGTTGTTATGGTTCGTTACTGCTGTTAAAGTAATGAAGTTGTTATCCTGGCTGATTTACGTGAACTTTTCAACCATAACGATAAACGAAGAGACTGCAAATATCGACCGAGACTTTTATAAAAACCGCTTACTGTTAACGCTTACTGTTATGTTGCTACCAACACTTAAAACCGTAGGAAACCATCAAAATCTGCATAACAAGGTCACGGCTCCATAATTTCGAAATGGCGTGGTCCTCAACAAAATTGATTAGGGCAATTTTGTAAATTATATTTATTTTAGTTTCACCGTTTCATCAAGCGATGTGGCGAAAACCTCCGTATCGAATGTTGACTTTGTTAAGAAATAATAAGAGAAAAATTGTTTTTATCTTGAGGAAATAGGCTAGTTGACAGGTTTGAGAAACCAATCAGTAAAGTGTCCTGTGGTTTATTTTGCTTAAAATATGTACATATATTTCATCGAAATATTAACATTATCAGAACGAATTTATCATTTCTTTATTACGCAATTTAATTTGGGATTATTTTAGTTGTAGGTCGTGGGTTCGGGCTTGAACCATAGAAATATAAAAAAAAAACAGTTAATTTAATGTAAATGGTTCGAACCCAAGCAGGCGCTTTGTTTTTTGTAAATAATTTCATCACCGCTGCTCTCAAAACGGTGAAAGAAAATATCGTGAGGAAACCAGCAGGTCCTAGAACCAAAAATTCGAAGACATATGACATCTACCAACTCGCATTCTGTTAATACTCTTATGAAATTCACTTCAGTCACCAATCCGTTTGGCAACCCCAGTGAATCCGGTGATTGTGGATTTATATTCCTGTAAGATCTGTCTGCATTGCGCCTGCAAACAATATGATGCAATTTAGCTGATAATTAAAATTGCTACAACATCAGCTCGTGGCTAAACGATAACAACCGGAAGGGTCCATCGAAGGTAAGGCTACGTAGTCAGTATTCCAAAAAATCTGACAACCAGTCTTACCAAGGGATATCGTGTTACCCAGTAACTGAGTTCGGGAGGTCAGATAGACAGTCACTCCATGTACAATACTGGTATTCAGCTGCATCCGGTTCTACAGCCGACTCCAACATAGTTGGGAAAAGGCTAGGGTAGATTTGATAATGATACAAATGTTCCAATATACAGCGTGTGCGCTTGTATTGTAGTAAAACATGCAGATAGAAAGCCTGACATTTTTTACTGTAAGAATGAAACATTTTGCACCGTTGTGATAGAGCAATTGGGTACGTATTTATGTGTGTCTCAATAATTGGCCAATTCCAAACCAATTTCGTTTGATCTATCTTGATAAGAGTTGATCGACTTTTGAATGGAGTTGCTAGAACTATTATAGAATAGAAACTAAATTGTTATTGATCACTTTGGCGTGTACTTAGTAGGAATTGTTTAACTTGAATGATGTTGGCTGTCTTTAACAACTATGCATAAAAAACTAGCATTTTTTAGGGAAAGAAGTTTAACTGACCTTACCTTCTGCTTTATAAATTACTCAAACTAACGAGTTATTTAATTAAATACAACCTAACTAATGAATACCTAGATATATCGACAATAGCAGCAGCTACGTAGATAACACTAGCTTCTGCCCGCGACTTCGTCCGCGTGATATACAATACAGGGTGTAAGGGACAGCCCTCCGCAGGGAAGCGCAGCGAGGCTTCGGCTGCCGAGTATTTCAACATCCATTGCTCATTTTTTTTTATTTTAGGCGTTTGATTTACATAAATGGAGTGCTGCGTACAGAGAATATAATTTTACACTAAAATAAAAGAATAGTAACTAAAAAAACGATTAAAAAAAATTCCTGAGAAAATGATTCAAAATAAGGAGCTGAATGCACCCTGTTAGTTTGCGGAGGGCTGTCCCTTACACCCTGTACAGTGTACATGTCCTTTTTTTATATAAGTTGCTTATGTTAATGTACCTTCCCATTAGTGAAAGAATTGTCGAAATCGTATCAGTAGTTCCGAAAGTTACCCCATACGTACAAACTCAAAAATTCTACCACTTTATAATAATTTTATGTATTTTGTTTTCTCTTCTACTCTTCCACACGTTGTCTACCTCTGTTTATCTTCTTTCCTATCGCAGGTATGCTGGAAGAGATTTCTTTAGAAATAAGCTGCACCTTTATATGTATTTTTCTGTTCCTTTCTTCTTGTCTGTTTATATGTGTGTACATTAACTGTTAGATAAATAAATAATATAATATTATAGATTGGCATTAAAAGTAAATGTAATAATTTCCACTCGAGAAAAAAGGATGAAAGCAGCTGCTAGTAGGTACTTAGTTTGATCGCCAAATGACAGTTGCTATATAGGGTCTGCCAAGTTGACGTTTGGGAAGATATCTGCTCAGGCGCTTCCCTCCTTCACAGTTGACCTCTCTGAGTATATGTATTTACGAGCATTAAATAAGAATTAACTACGCAACAATATATTGACACGAGTTATTTATTGAGGTGACATAAGTGGATATCAGTCTGTAAAAATAAATAATAATGTTCTGACACATAAGTTTATATATACCTACATATCTAGGTCAAAGATAAGAAGGTAAATCGAATTGACCCCATTTCTATCAAGTTCTTCGTAGATCTGTCCATATAGGACTGCAGGTTATTCTTCAAACACTGTCCCTCTTAGCTAGACAAGTCAAGCAGTTCCCTTGGAATGGTATTTGTGGTCAAGATCAGCATTTTTGGAACAAATCAACAGCTGGGTCTGTAGCCTACCCTCAATCAATCTGCCTAGCCTTGTTCTAACATTGTTGGGTTGTCTGTCGTATTTATGGCGTACTACGCTCTTGTTCGGGTCGACATTAATCGGCACAGCCGGGCGGCCACATCTATATCTATACCAATAATAAAGCTGAAGAGTGTGTTTGTTTGAACGCACTAATCTAAGAAACTACCAGTCGGATTTGAAAAATTCTTTTTGCATTTGATAGCCCCGTTCTTGAGGAAGCCTATAGGCTATTTAACATCACGTTAGGATTCTTAGGAGCCGAGCGAAATGAAAAAAAGTCAGAAAGAACGCTAAGGGAAAACGAAGTAATAGTGCGAGCAGGCAATCCGATGTAATGAGACAGGGTGGGTCGGGGGACAAGAAATTTCGCGCGGACGAAGTCGCGGGCAGAAGCTAGTTGACTATAAATGCAGGAGATACCTAATTGCTTCTCGGTCGGCTTAGTTGTTCTAAAAAATTACCTAATCGCCTAATAACTAATACCTACATAATTAACTTCTATTTTCTTCAACAAACACATCACGACTTCGGATTTTCCCAGTTTTTACATGCAACAATAAATAATGCTAATGCACAGCTAAATTATCATACCTTAGAAAACAACTAGGTATATGCAGATGCAGGTAACCATAATTAAAACACAACACTAACTTCACATATTTAAATATCTTAAAAACTTAACAATTATGACTCATCACTCAACTTAGGTCCTAGCGGGCCTATCACTATGTCTGGACACTTCTCCACGCACTCGTTGGTGATGGAATTCCTCACAGTGCCTGGGTTACACCAGCAGTCGCAGTAGTGTCTTCTGGCGGAATGGGCGCTGGGTAGACCACAGATGACCTCGAAGGCGCAGTCGGGACCAGGGTTGTATTGCCCAGGTGGACACTCCGCTGAAAATGTTAACAAATAACATAACATCACGCCTGTATTCCCCGAAGAGTTGGGCAAAGGTGTACCTACTTATAATACAGCCACATTTCGCCAGTTACGTTTAAGTTCCATGTACCTAATAGGAAGCGAGCCTAGTGCCATCAATCAACAATCAACTCAGCCTATCGCAGTTCACTGCTGGACATAGGCCTCTCCCAGGCTGCACCACAACACCATTTCCTCCGCCTTCCGCATCCAGACTGTCCCAGCCACCTTCTTAGGGTGCGTTTCCACTGAAGCAGAGACGAGCGGAGCTGAGCGGAGACGTGCAGGAATCGTCCAATCAGAAATGAGACGAGAGACGCGATGAGGATTTCAACTATAGTGATTGGTTGATTCACGCACATCTCCGCTCAGCACCGCTCGTCTCCGCTTCAGTGGAAACGCACCCTTAAGGTCGTCCGTCCATGTAGCTGGGGGGCGTCCCTCACTACGCTTGCCGATACATGGTCTCCACTCCAGGTCTCGTCTGCTCCACCGGCCATCGGTCCTTCGACAAACATGGCCAGCCCACTGCCACTTCATTCATCGTGATCACCATCTGCTTCTTCATTTTTTTATTGCCATCAACCGAGCACAAATCCAGGCTCCGGGTTGCTACTGAGAGATTCCACATGGAAAAATCTAATAACATTTTTCCCGACCCGGGATTTGAACCCAGAACCTCATGGTCAGCAGTAGCGCTTGCGACCACTAGACTAACAAAGCAGTCCAAGTTGTAAAATGATGAAAATGCGAATGAAATGGTCAGGCAGTTGGTAGTCACTAGCAATGTTCAATATACAAGTGAAGTGATTTGTAGTGAAGGTACCTTTGCCCACAAGCCTTCAGGCTCTTAATAATTATAAGATTTATTGTCAGATCACAGTTGCTTGTGTACTTATGTAACAATATTAATATCGAATTATTCAACATGACATCATTGTCCGACTAGATGCTCTGTTCTAACTTTTAGGTATAGAAATAGTATAGACACTTTAAAACTACAAACAACAAAACCAAGATCGATAAAGTTTATAATAAATAAACTTTAATTAATAAGACATCAATCAAAACTGGTCTAGAGTCTCGAACAAAACGTATAATAAATTTACTTGATTTGTTTAGAATACCTTGCAAGTCGGGTAAAAACTTTGCATAAATAACCTGCACATAATTATTAAAAAACTCACCGATCGACAGATGTACACTAACAACAGACACAAACAATACAATCGTCCAGAGTTTCATGTTGACGGTACACTCACACAAACACGAATGCAGTTTATCACGACACATCACTGTTTAAATAACTTCTTCACCTTGATTATCTGTGCCACTAATTTATATAACTAGCTCATACAAATTAAATATCTTAAACCAAGTGTTTTCTGATACTTAGCAGCATTTTAGGGCTCCTGAACAATGGGTTATTTGGGCTTAGGTACAATTATGAGCTCACATTCATTGATCGATTTACTAACTTTGATTGTTATCTCGTAAACAAATGACGCACACGTTAAAATGTAACCACAAAATTGGGATCATATAATCAAATAAATTGTCAAACTATTATATTTCACTGATAAAGTAAAATTACTGGCAACAGATAACCGTATAGAGAATTAGAGACAAAACTTCGCGTCGTATTCAGAAAACTAATTTGAAAACGATTAACTCCGAGCGAATAAATGGTACTCATTGACGCAAACAGGATTCTCACGTGATGTGGTATGGTAACTTAACAATAGAAGTAGGTATACACGTGTATATAAGGTGCTCATACTTTTAGTATGTTATTAACTCTCATGTTTACCTACCTATACAGTCTCAGGCCAGGCCATATACAGCGCGTTATAATCCATACATCCATAAAAATAAATGAAATTTAAGTGTCTGTTTGTAAAGACAAAATAATAGCTTTTTACTAAATGCATATGAAAGTATTATGCAGTACTTATAAAATAAAAACAATTTTTAAAATTTTCATCTGTCTGATAGTCCCAGCTAATCTCCAAAACGGCTGGACCGATTTTGACGGGACTTTCACTGGCAGATAGCTGATGGTAAAAAGAGTAATTTTGGCTACTTTTATCTTAGAAAAATAATTAAGGTGCCGCGCAATAAAATTAAAACTCATGAAATTGTGAAAAAAATCCGATTCAAATATTGACATCTACGCGGGCGATGCTGCGTGCAACAGCTAGTCCACACTAATCATAATAATACGAAAGTAATTCTATCTGTCCCTTTACCTCTCGCCTCTCTCTCTCTGTAACTGTACCTTCACGCTTGTACCACTAAACAGGAGTGCTATGCTGCTAAAATGTCACCGTGAAACATAAGGTGAAGTGAGTTTTAAGTGAGCTATCAATAGTGCCAATCCCTAGCGTCAGATGGGATGACAGCTCACTTCACCTACGTTCTCACGGTGAGATTTTCACAGAATAGATCGGCTGATCATTATGGAATTTGATGGGACCCAAAAAAGGACAAAGACTGCATTTGATCCCGGATATTTGTATAAAAAAATGATGAAATATAAAATAGGTACCCGCAGACGATTTCGTAGGCAACCACTATAGTTTTTACATAAAAACACTGGCAATGCACGTTCTTAAGGAAACAGATAATAAAAAAAAATACATACGTGTACATACGTATTTGAGATCTTGCCATTGTAGTTTAAATGATTCAAATGAGTTCATTAACGATTATAACCGTCACGGTATGTAACAATAAACTTAATTTTAATTTCTGCTTCGGTCATAGACATTGCTTAGTAGGAGTAGAGGCGATTGTTTCTTTTTTTTTTTTTTTTTGTTTGTTAGCTAATTATTTCTGCGAGGCATAACTATAGAGCCCACAAAAGATTTTGAGTTAAGTAATATTTTTTGTGATGAATCTAGTGTATGTTCTGGTTTGTGATAAAAAATATGAGATGATTGCGTAGGTCAGTGATGTAAAAAATTGTTGGTTTCTTATGTTTTAATTTTTTAGCTTTTTTCACAGCTTATTCATTGTCTTTTAAGGAGTAGAGGTAAGTAATCTATAAATAGGTACCTACAATCTATCTCCTCATCTGTCGATCGACCGGCTAGTGGTCAGTAACAATAGAAATTTAATTGTGTATAATATCATGACAGCTGAAGGTGTATATGACAAGAGCGTGACCATAATTTTAAGTTTTTACTAATACATAATTATATCGAAAAATAAATTACTGTTACAAGTAGAATAGACTCTTTTCCTTGAATGCTTCGAGACAACAGAGTTCTTGCATACAGTAGGTTTTCAAAAAAAAAGCACTTCTCCCGCCATGAGTGCTGAGTACGCGGCGTGCCACGAGCAGGTGTTCTTGTCCTCGCATCCAAAAGGTCCTAAAATATTGCGTGATCAGGCTGCAATGTTTGAAAAAATAAAAAACATTCATGAAGAAGTAAGTAAACCGATATATACAAGATGTAACATAAATAACGCACAACCTCTTAAGGGACCATTGTACTCATCATTATGAACAACTTTTACTATGGGACCAAACCTGAAATCGCGAAAAAAAACCAGCTGTTCCCTACATTTTGACGAGTTATGCGAACGTAAATGTAGGGAGCAGCTGATATTTTTTTTGCGATTTCAGGTTTGGTCCCATAGTAAAACTTGTTCATAATGATGAGTACAAAGACTCCTTAAGAGGTTGTGCGTTAATTATGTTACACCTTGTAGAAACTAAAAACGTCGATAACTGATCAGAACACGATTCATTGAGTAGAAGGTGTCCCGCCGAAAAAAAGCAATTTAAAATTTAAAAAAACAAATCCACGGTTATTTACTTAGTTGTTACAGTCAGGAACTATTGATGAAAAAGGGTCCTAATATGTCTCAAGATACTATCGATGGTATCTTGAGACATATTAGGAACCTTTAAAGCATCTCCTGAGACGGTTTGTGAAAGCCGATCAAAAATATAGAAGCATCATCAACCGTTCCTTACCGAGACACTTTTAAACTCTTAAAAATCATGGCCGTGAAATCGTCGAGGTAAGTTCTTACACTGGCCCTCACAGTCGCCCGATGCTAACCTGATTAAAAAAGTTTGGGCGTTGATGAAGCCTAAGATGTGTGTTAAAAAATTAACTAATTATACAGTACCCGCCGAACTTGACCGTGACATGAAATAGGTATGGGCGTCATTTAACCGCGATATCGCCTGGAAGTAATGGTAAAATGCTTGAAAGATGGCAGGTGATTACAGATAATGGAGGAGTCTGGACACTGTATTAATAATAAAGCATGCAAAGTTAACAAATGTCAACAAGTTGTCAAATGTTAAATAATAAAGTTAGGATATAATTTTGTTATTTTATTAATTAATTAGTTATAAGTTAAAATATTAATGTATTGAAAAAATAAATAAATTTATAAGCATGCAAGTGTAAATTCTGAACCACTATTAATAACATTTTCAAACGCCTAACGGCCGAACCTAATAACCTATCTATCACCAGTTTTGGCATACTGGAGGTAGAAAACCCTATCTATCTATGGTTTTAACGTCCTAATAATCTATAAGAGACTATGGAATACACAGATAGATTTATATTGTCTACTATCAATAGCGATCTGTCTTTTACTGAAATAGATGACTGGATTCGGCCGTAAGTCAATTTTTTAAACTCATTTTGCTGGACACGCTCTTACGACAAGAGAGTAGTGGCATAGTGTGTCCATATTATTATAATGTAAGTGCTTACATACGTAACTCCTAAAAGGAAAATCTTTCTTTTAATTTGCCTTTTTGCTGTTACATTTAGCTCAAAGGAAACGAAACCTGATAGCCACCTAGTAATTGAAAGACCTAGTATCTGCATAGAGTTACTGTCTGAAACTTTCAGAATAGGACGCAAGATTTCTTAGTTGTGATAAATGATAAATTATTTTTATTTCTGTAAGTAGGTTCGTACAAACACTTTTACACGTTAATCATATTTTTTTTTTAAACTAGGTGAGGCCGGCGTTTCCTATATTCTGTCTACTCTGAGAAGAAAGGCCGAAACAAACTCAGAGGTAACCGTCAATGGTCTTTTAAGGAAAGAACCAAAGAGATTGAGTGGAACTGTCCAGTCATTGCACGCATTGGTCAGTAATCGTACAGCTCAACTCAGAACCTAAGGAGCTCAACGATTCGACGAACAACGGCAAAAAAGAACATTTGGGTAGGTCGCATAAATTACTCAAACTGCCAGTTTTCAACTGTCAAATGTTCAAGTCTCCTAGAATTACCAGTACTTCATTTCGTTTCGACAACAAAAGTACTACTTACAAGGTATCTATATTCCTAGAAATATAATAAAAAAATACCTACTTTCTCTAAGCCCAGTATGACCGCTACGTTAATCACAGCATCTGAGAGCCACACAGATTTACAGATCATCCATTATATACTCACAGTGATGACAAATAGGACACAAAAATAATCAACTCAGTTTAAAAATATTATTTAATAATCATAACAATTGCTTATCTCCACACAGGCATCGGTGTCCAGTCTCCTATAAGTGCCGGGTACGCACCAACAATCGCAGGTATGCTTCGGGTATGCATGGGAGCTCTTCGTGGAACAGGATGGCTCTAGACCGCAGTTGGGCCCTGGATTGTATTCACCATCGGGACAAGCCGCTGGAAAGAAGAATTTTTCTGGTTAAAGATGCCTATGATTTCATCATCTGGACAGGCCGCTGCAAAGACACATTTTCTGGTCAAAGGTTGATGAGCGCAACCCATTTTATGGGTAGGCACAGTCAGCAACACAAACGATTAACAGTTATTTTTACATATCATGTAAATTAATACAAAACTGTTAATATTGCTCTTCAGCATTTCATGTAGTTCCTAAGAGTTAAATAACATACATAACATAAACATCACGCATTGTTTCCCCGAAGGGTTGGGCAGAGGTGTACCTATAGTACACCCACATTACGCCAGTTATGTTTAAGTCCCATGTAATAGGGGGCGAGCCTATTGCCATCAACTGGGCACAAATCCAGACTCCGGGCTGCTACTGAGAAGTTCCAGATAGACATACATACATAAACTCACGCCTTCTTCCCATGGGGGTAGGCAGAAACTACAGAACGCCACCTGCTACGATCCTTACATACTCCTTTTGCCTCGTTTACATTCATACATCTGGTCATACACGCACGCCGGTTGCGAGTACTACGCACCTGACCTTTCTGAAGAACATCACCAATAAGATCATTAGATAGAAAAACCCAATAACATTTTGCGCGACCTGGGAATCGAACCCAAGACCTCAGGCTCAGCAGTAGCGCTTGCGACCACTAGACCAACAGTGCAATCAATACTCCCCTAATTTTATATTAGTTCAGATTTTTTATGAATATTATGCTCGATAAATTAAGATTTATAAAACTGAAGTGTGTTTATCGACTTCTGTGGCTCACCTTTGTTTCACACTTCCTATACCTGCTCTACTACACTTTGAAAGAGGCACTAATTCCTAGGGTAGCAGAATCAGTCTTATTCAAATTGTGGTCAGAACCAGATGTAGACCAGTTATTTTCTTTTATGATAAAACCTAACACACAAAACAGCCAAACCCAGAACCACTATGCTAGTCCATACAAATTTATTTATTTTGTGCGGGAATCGTACTGGCGACCGAGAAGCTCGCTTAACCGCTGCGCCAAGCGAACGTTCTACCGTTTGCTGCAAGATGCTGGATAAAGGCTATACCCCGATTACCGGGTTTTTGTAAGTCTAGTACCTACTAAAATTAGGTCAGGTATATAATGATTGGATGACTTTAGCTGTCGTAAATTTTATGAGACTGGTAACAGGTCTTATGGAAACCAGTAACTTTAATACTCATTTGGAAACTGGTACCTATCTACTGAAAGCCGGATATCAGTGATAGGTGTGTTGATACATAATTAGGTACCACATAAACTTACTACATAATGTTTATTTGCAGGCATAGACGATTAATGGTGTGTACTTTCATAAAGTTAAGCAAGGAAGTAGGTAACCTAGTTAACCATTAGAGTTAGGTACAATATCAGCGATGGTACAATAGTTTACTCGGTAAACGGGTAAAACAAACTACATACTCTTTTAAGCGTAGGCTTATTATGTAGGAGTAGTTTTTGTTACCTATGCTAAATAGTAACATAACATAACATAACGCGGGCGAGCCTATTGCCATCTACCGGGCACAAATCCAGACTCCGGGCTGCTACTGAGAAATTCCAGGTATGAAAACCCAATAACACTGCCCGACCTAGGAATTGAACCCAGGACCTCATGCTCAGCAGATAGCGTTTGCGAGCACTAGACCAACGAGGCAGTGCTAACCTATATAGCGTGACTGGTAATTAGTGACCGATACTTAAACACATGATTGTACTCATGATAACAAACAACTTTTACTATGGGACCAAACCTGAAATCGTGAAAATAAAATCAGCTGCTCCCTACATTTATGCTCGCATAATTCGTTAAAATGTAGGGACCAGCTGATTTTTTTTTCATGATTTCATGTTTGGTCCCATAGTAAAAGTTGTTGGTTATCATGAGTACAATCATGTGTTTAAGTATCGATCACTAATTACCAGTCATCCTATATACTTTTCTGCTACGTCATTAAATCAATCCAACTAATAAAAATCTTAGTAGGTAGTAGTAATTATCATCTTTAACAAATTCGCTTAATGCCATCTATCTGTTCTGCTGAGAAAACTAAAGCCCGGTAAGAACCAGTCCTTTGCTGAACAGTGGGTAAACAGTAAGACAAACCGCAGTTTAAATTAAACTTCTGTACCTTCCAGTTAGTTAGTAACAAGTTACTGTTAGAAGTTTGTGAGCAAGTTCTTGGTTAAAGCGGCCAAGTGCACTGCAAGAACAATAGTTCTGTAGCAAGTAAATGATGTGCAAAGACTCCTGAAGAAAGGCACTGCGTGTCGCGCGACGAGCGGTGCCTTTGTTTCGCGTCGCGAGTCACGCCGTTTTGAAGGAGCACTAATGAATTAAAGAATGTTTGTACCTACCTAGGCGTTGGCAGACCAATAGCCAGGTGGGTGGACGACCTACAGAAGATCGCGGGGAAGACCTGGATGAAACTCGCATGGACACAAAAGGGAGGAGGACTATACTCAGCAGTGGGCGAAGGCTGCCAATGATGATGATGAGGCGGCAATAGTCCCGCGGTTTACACAGGGTATATCAGAGAGGTGTGGCCAAGTTTAAGGGTGTGGTACCTTCAGAGAGAGCAGTGGTGGCTTAATGGTATCGGCCCCGATTCACGAGTTGTAGGTCGTAGGTTCGAACCCAGGCAGGCGTTTTACTTTGTATAAAATAATCTTAGCACCACTACTCTCTTAACGGTGAAGCAAAACATCGTGAGGAAACCGGCATGTCCTAGAACCAAAAATTCGAAGACATGTGATATCTACCAACCCGCACTGTGGTGGATTACAACGGCCCACTCCCTCTCGAAGAGGGGAGGCCTATGTCCCAGCAGTGGGAACATTATAGGCTAATATTATGTACAGACCATCCAACTCAACAACTTTCTCCATGGGACCAACATCATAATCACAAAAAAATTATCAACTGTCCCATACAAAACTTCAATACCTACTCGACCCATATGTATGGGACGAGTAATTATTTTTTCGCGATTACGATCTTGGTCCCATGGAGAAAGTTGTTCAGTTTGATGGTCTGTACCACACCTTTAAATTTAATCACACCTTTCTGGTACACCTTGTTTAAGCAACTTGGCTACTCATGAAGGAGACGTAACCCACCCATTGAAAGTAAAGCACATTCTGTATTCTCTGATCGCGGTAGACAGAAGTGTTAACGCCACATTTTGCTAGCTTAATGTTAACGATCCAGGTGCTTAATAAAGGGCGACCTATTGTGGCCTTCCACCGAACACAAATACAGACTTGACCGAAATGGACTATGAGAGTTGAGGGACGTTATATAATACCTATATAACGTCTGTCAACTCTCACTGAGCCCTCGTAGTCTATATCTTTAAGATTCTATCAATCTAAATATTATATTATTTAGATTGAGAGGTCTAGCAAAATAATAGTAATTTATTACTTACCCAAAGCCAGCGCCAGATTGACGAGCACAACAGACAACACTAACGCCCAGAACTTCATCTTGTCTTTGAGTCGGAGTGTATGCAAATACAACGAGCGATCCACCTTTATACCTCACTGTCGATAGAAAAAAGTCCACGACGACCGGTCCGGTCACTCTCCATTGGGACTCTGGATTGTTTTATTTTAATGCGTAGTCGATAAAGGGGTAAAGGACGTGTGTTTATTGAGTTTGTACTGGTAGCAGCAAAAGTGGGCTGCCTATATGGTCTGGTTCTACTAGAATTTAAAATATGAGGTTTGAATGGAGAGTTGCTGGTCAAAATATATAGCAATGGATACTGATTTTATACCAATTCCTTAATTAAGTTGGTACCGCGGTACCTAGCTACTAAATTACCTACTAAATAAAGGAGTTGGTACGGTCAGCAATGAAAGCCGTTTGGCTCTGGTATTTTGACACGTCATCTAAGCTGACCGAAAATGATTCGATACATTGTTTTTCAGCATTTTATATACCTACAATAAGTTTGTTATCTTAATTTTTATTGTTACAATATAAAAAAAATTAAAATGTTAAATGGCTGTATCTACTTTTACAGCTTCTATGACAAAGGAACTCAAACATAGTAGGTAAAAAGTCGATATTGCAGTTCTTCCTCAAAATAATAAAAACCGGCCAAGTGCGAGTCGGACTACATATTTTTTTTAAATACTTCGGTTTAAAAACATGTTTCTCGTATGGGGACTCCTTTAATTTTTAGCTTTATTTTATTTTTATGAAAATACTGAACGAAGAATATTTTTCATATTTAATTACAATCGCAAAGATAACTCTATATTTCATAATGATACTGTGAATTACAATGGTATTTTTTGCAGTTGCAGAAAATCGCTCATGTTTAAACAAAATACCTAATGACACGGCGTTTAAGTATTTATTGATTAAATACAGTATATATGGCACATGGTATACAGAATTTCAAATTCCTAACTTGTTCAGTTGTTGCAATAGAGCTCGTACAAAAATGGTCCAAAGCTGTCAACTTTTGTGACCTCCTATTTCTTCATTGTTCTCTACTAGATGAGTCCTAGACAATGACTCCCGACATGCAAAAGAAAAAATAATTTCGTAATCAAAAGCCAATTAATTTCTAACTTTATTTGATTTTTATTATTTGTTGTTACAGCGGACGGACAGCGGAGGCTTAGCAATATCCGATGGGTGCCCAACGGAACCCCCGTTTAGCACCCTTCGAGTACGGAACCCTAAAAATGACAATTCTATTTTATTAATTAGGTACCAATATCAGAAATATGAAAGTTTGTAGGTTCGGATGTTTAACGGATTTCGATGAAATTTGGCACATGGGTAGACCATGACCTGGATTAGGACATAGGATACTTTTTATCCCAGAAGTAGGTACGTCCTACACGCGGGCAAAAGCTTGTTTACTTATAATGGTCACTGTACCTACTTGTGATATTATTATGCACCCATTTATAACGTAAGTATAATGTCACTACCGCATGTTTACACTTTGATTAGTAAGTTATATTGGTAATCAAATAGAAACAATATATTAGTTCTTATCAAATTAATAAATACACATAACATAACAAGTAGATACCTATACACAAGGACACAAGTAGGTAGGTAGGTGCTTGTGCTTGAATGGTGCAGTCTACTTATTCTCTAGCTTCCAGAACAGATAAAGAATTCCGCCAAATTAGCATTGATATATTTTTTTACCAAAGGACATTCAAACTTATCTAGTAGGAATATGATATAAATGCCAATGTTTTAAATTGATTCCGTGGCATCGAATGGGATTTCTTGACACGGCATTGGAGAGCGCGCTAAGTTTGCGGGCACGAAGTTAGCGGCGGCCGGCGGCCAAGCGATAGCGATTGCGAGGCGGCACGGCGCGGCGGCGGCGTGATCAAAAGTATAGCATTCTGAAGAGATGCGCATGAAACGAGCGAGAGCGGCGCGGGGCGAGCGAGAGCGGCGCGGGGCGATCGAGCGATGCACAGGCGGTGGCGGTGCGGTGGTGGCGCACAAGTGACGGGAACAAACTTGTTTGATTTCACCGCTCGACGGCCGCTACTTCCTACTGGATCGACCGCCAGTTTCGTGCCCACCCCAAGCCCGCTGCCGCCCGGATCGCCTGGATGAGGCAGTGCAAGCGGTAGTACATGCACACCACATTTGCGCCCGCGCCGCTATCCACTTCGCTCATTGATCGGATACAAGACGTTCAATATAGTATACACAGTCGCGGGATGTCTTGGTAGACCGCCGGAATGCTACAGTATCTAATCGGCTAGTGTGCGCTGACCGGTGGTAAAATCCTAGTGGTCCAACTTTGGACCCTGTGAAGTAGGTAACAAACAAATAACTGACGTTTTTCTGGCACGATAACGTAGATTCATTGATATACCGATTTGTATAATAAACGTGTGTTAAGTTGAGCACAGGGAACGGTCACTCCGGGAACTAGTCCCCAAGACCATACTAATTAACACCGTGACGAAATGAAATATCGTAATTTCGTCAGAGCTCTTAAGGCGCCTTCAAATTAGCCGCAAAGTGTCGCGCGGCGGCAGCGAGTTCGAGCATCACAGTGTTGTAAATTTAGTTTCACGATGGACTGTGACGACGAAACACTGCTGTTAGTGTTACTATTAAAACGAAAAAAGATTTTGGAAAAAGAAACCTAAGAAAACGTTGCCGTTATTTTGTATAAGTCAACGAACTGAATTTCATAAAGCAAAAGGCTACTGGTGATCAAAAATTTCAGAATTTCCAATTACCCATATCGCTGGACGACTCTCAACCTCATCGATACATTCTTGAACCTGATTTTCGTTCACAGACTAAACCAAAACTACGTGCTATAAAGTGACGCGCGTCACTAGTCGATCAATGAACTGATGCGCCGCCGCAGCGCGGGTGTAGCGCTGCAGTCGCGCGTTTTTTATTTATATGGATTAACAAAGCAGCGCTACAGCCGCGCTGGCGCTGCGCGGCACTTTGCGGCTAATTTGAAGGCGCCCTTATGCTCTTTGCAGAATAAGGAACACCGTCAGTCAGTCGGCACTACTAACTGCCTATCATGGATATGTTGCTTCAATCATACGCTACGGCATCATATTCTGGGGCAACTCTGTAGAAAAAGAGCGCGCTGTTAGAGCTCAAAAACGTTGTATTAGACCGATGTGCAATATAGGTACCTACACCAAGTGGATTCATGCAGACCACATTTTACAAATTTAAAAATATTAACTCTCCCTAGTGTAAGTATACATATAAGAAACTGTAATGGCCAGTTTACAAAGAGAAGCTGCGCGCCGTAGCCAGTAAAACAAGGCTTTTGCACCAAAGCATCTTTTGTATCGGCCAACATATCTTTAATGGTCTTCCACCCTTTCTCAGAACTATGAGCGATATAAATGCCTTTAAAAAAAAACTACACGAATTATTGATGTAAATGTTATTACTCTATAAGAGATTTTCTAAATGACGAAACATTGAATAATACTATTTTGTAACATGAATTATTTGTAATTTGACATAAATATTATACAAATCTTAATGTATTGCATGACCATTTGATGTATTCTATTTTAACTATGTACCGAACTTATAATATAAACTAGCTGTGCCCCGCGACTTAGTTCGCGTGGATGTCGTAAGATACACAATATACTAAAATAAGAGCCACATTTTAATAAAACTTCCTCGTCCCCCGACCCGTCGCTAACCGTCGCGTTGAATCGCCCGCCCGCGCTATTACTTAATTTTGTTCTAACTTTTTCTTTTTGCTCGTCTCCTGGTGGTCTTAGCGTGGTGTTAACTATAACTATCCTCGAGAACTGAGAAACCAAAAAACCAAATGCAAAAAGAATTTTTCAAATTCGACTTTTTGTTCATAATTTCATGGGTTTTAATTTTTTGCGCTGAACCCTAATTATTTTTCAAAATAAAAGTATCCTAAGTTACCCGCCGTAATATCAGCTATCTGCCAGTTAAATCGGTCCAGCCGTTTCGGAGATTAGCCGGAACAAACAGACAGACAGACAGACAAAAATTTTAAAAATTGCTTTTTGTTATAAGTACCTACCAACCATTCATACTTTCTTATGGATTTAGTAAAAAGTTGTTATTTTGACATTACAAACAAACACAGCAATTTTATTTATTTGTATAGATAGTTGTGCCCCGCGACTTCGTTCGCGAGGATGTCGTAAGATACACAATATACTAAAATAACAGCCACATTTTAATAAAACTCCCTCGTCCCCCGACCCGTCACCACAGATTACTAGATAAATCACTCCATGTACTTACGCGCGCTAACTACCTACCGGCAGCCGGGCCGCACGCAGCCCATTTCTCAGTGGGTAGCTGACCGCCGCGAGGCGCGTACGTACGAATATATAGTTTCAAATTCTTATGATATGTGCAGTTGATGGACATAGATCCAGCAAGAGAAGAGATAAAAACTTATCTTTTTTCAGTTTACCAGCTGATACAGTTTTACTATCGTTTTTTAAATAGGTAAATTGTTTTAATTTGCATGTTTCGTGTTTTGTATTTTATTTGTAGGTACGTAATTACTACTACTATGCGTCTGAGATAAGAATAGAAAGGTAAACGCCCTCCATTTGTCAACTGTCATTTGAAAATTACGTTTAGCAAAAATCTACTTTGTGCAAATTAATTTTCAATAATATTTATTTTCGTTATTATCTTGTTAATGTTATGTTCATATGATTATTGTTTATTTAAAAGCGTGCAAGTGTTAGAAAAGCGTGCATGACGTCACAATATGGCGCCAGCGCAGGTTTGTTCATAGGGTAGAAGCATAGTAGTTACCTATTACGCTAATTGTATAAATGAACGAACAAATCAGTTATTTTCAGTTTTCTCTATTTCGTATTTCATTCGTATTCGTGGCCATGCGGAGTGGTTACGTCACTAATTATTAAATAGTTAGGTACTACACGTTGCATACAATGTGGGCCTTACTTGTCTTACAACTGCAGTTTCGGGGTGTGGTCACAGAATACTAAATAGTTACCTAGCATAAAAATATTCCTCGGTCTTTCATAAGTATTTTAAACAATTAAACATGCTAAAACATTAAAAAGCATTTCATTTTATTTTATATTATTTCATAAAGTGTACTACAAATACCAACTGACATCTTTATCGAAAAAGGCAGCCCTGGCTATTCACAATAACCACGTGACGGCGCACAGCTACAAAGCACAACTCACTTTACGCTTGTAAGGTTAGGTACATTTTCGTTCGCAGCGTCTAGCGACTCGAAGGTGTAGGCTATTATAGTAGTAGGTATTGAAAATTTTGTATGGAGTGATTTATCTGGTAATCTGTGCCGTCGCGTTGAATCGCCCGCCCGCGCTATTACTTTGTATTCGCTTAATCTTCTTCCTGACTTTTTTCTTTCTGCTCGGCTCCTAAGAGTCGTAGCGTGATGTTAAATAGCTTATAACTGTCTTCAAGAATTGTGTTACCAAATGCAAAAAAAAAATTCAAATCCAACTTTTTGTTCATAATTTCATGGGTTTTAGTTTTTTTACGCAGAACCCTAATTATTTTTCCAAAATAAAAGTAGCCTAAGTTACCCGCAGTTACATCAGCTATCTGCCAGTGAAACTCTCGTCTAAATCGGTCTAGCCGTTTAGGCGATTAGCCGGAACAAACAGAAAGACAGACAGACAGACAAACAAAAATGTAAAAAAATGCTTTTTTGTTATAAGAACCATTTATACTTTTCTATGCATTTAGTAAAAAGTTGTTATTTTGAGATTACAGACACTTCAGTTTTATTTATTTGTATAGATATAGATTTTGTATGCCTCAATGGCGGGGCATAGCAGACTTACTTGTAGGTAACTAACACAACATCTTATGAACCTATGATCCACAATAAATTATTTGAATTTGAAAAAACACTACAAAGTGAAAAATAACTTTAATTTCGGAAGTTAGTGCCTTTTGTTTAGTATTTTCGTTTTTTGCCACCGACTTCCGAAATTAAAGTTATTTTTTATTTTGTAGTGTTTTTCTTGGAAGTCGGATGTTTTTTTTTTGTTTATAAATAAGTTTTTATTTTCCACCTTTTAGTTGTGGTACCTACCCCACCCATATTCGTATACCACTACTTGCTAAGTAAATAACAGTGACAGGAAGTTATTATAACATCATCATAATACAATGGAAAAAATACGTATTATTAAAGCTAACTCAAAAACTACTCATCAGAATTTGACCAAATTTATATGCGACCACCTCAGGAGTATAGGTACCCTTTCAAATAAAAACTTTTCAAAATTGCAAATAAGTATATGTCGCGCTAATTCATGTCAGAAGTTTGGAAGGCGTAGTTTTATCAGGTTTAGACACCGTCGCCAACAAATTTTTAAATTCACCACACGACAACAGATCGTTGACGAAATCCGTCTTCTTACAATCAAGACCACACATAACATACGACTCAAGAAGCGCAAGTAGAAGCATAGGTATAACCATTAAAAATAATTTATGGCCAGAGTGCATCTCATGACAATTCCAATAACCCCAAACATGGCTAGGATACATTGTTTTATTACGGAGTTACGGTGCCCACCTTCCGGCTTCATCATCAGATCAGTTCGATGGTACCATTTTCATCAGAACCATTTATTTAAATTTGCTTCGTCATAGTCGCTACCTTAATCGAGATATCTTTTCGCCACCCGTGAAATACTTATCGTTCCCGTGGCCATCTGTGGTCCTTCTTCATCAGTTCCACTTCACCTAATGGTACTTTTTGAATGCAAATGCTTGACTTGTTGAGCCTAACACTGTCTGACCCGCCGGGAATCGAACCCAGGACCTTATGCTCAGCAGTAGCGCTTGTGACCGCTAGACCAGAGGCAATTCGATATAAGTAGATACATTATTTTTACTAGTAGTAACTTTAACTTTCTACCTATCTACTGGTTTATTTTTAGCAAGAGTTAATATCTCATCACTGGGATTTGCCCACACGATACATCTTTAATGATAATAATAAAAAAACAAGTGAGTACCCACATATAACCTTATTACCTGCATCCAAGGATCTTAAAGGTCAAGATTTGTTAGTGCAATGGAATGTTCTTTTGTTACCTACAATAATATTAATAGGATAATAATTTTATATTATGGAAACCTGATCGAGCTGCAAGTTATCTTATTTGAATACCATGTGTGACCCACGTCAGTCGGTTGACCTCACATATATCGTGTCCTTTACCACACAATCCTCACATTTGAAAACTTCATGAAAATCAATTTTGAGAACGGCAAAAAATATTCACCAAGGTCAAAAAAATTGTCGCATTATGATTCCAAAGTTATAGCTATAAGTTGGTGAGGATTGTGGAGTGAACGTCTCCACACAATCCTCACCTCTAGTGCAAGCAAACGGCTGGGAGTATCGACTTGGTTTCGATTCCAAAAAATAGTCGTAACACTATGCCAAATGTCGAAAACAGTCAATAAGGGATTCCAGAGATATACCTTGTTTTTTTTTTTGTGGATGGGAAATCCACCCGTGTTCCTTCTGTTGTCTGTGCCGGGGCCACGGTAACTCCAGAGATATACCTAAAGGTGTCTTAGTGAGGCGTGGTGAGCCCTTCTCGGCACAATCCGCACCGGATTTATACCTCAATCAACTCAGCCTATCGCAGTCCACTGCTGGACATAGTCCTCTCCCAGGCTGCGCCACAACACCCTGTCCTCCACCTTCCGCATCCAGTGTATCCCAGCCACCTTCTTAAGGTCGTCGGTCCATCTAGCTGGGGGGCGTCTCACACTACGCTTACCGATAGGTACGTGGTCTCCACTCCAGGACTCGTCTGCTCCACCGGCCATCGGTCCTTCGACAAACATGGCCAGCCCACTGCCACTTCAGTTTGCTTACTCTGCTGGCTATGTCAGTTGCTCCGGATATATACCTACTTGAATGTAATATGTAGTTACAAACTACCTAAAAAGCACGTAGAAGAGTGAATATTTACATTAAACGTTTCTCACGACTATTTTTCATTCGAATTCAATCTCTTCATTAGATATTTTATTTTTTTAAAGTTTCAATAGGTTCGTAGGTGTGCAGGTGCTGCATGGGAAGCCGTCACCTCCTTCTGCGAAGCAGTAATGTTCGCAAAGGAAGAGGCAAAACGCGTGAGGGAGAGGCAATATTTGCGCCCTCACGTCCCTAGTCGCCGCAGGAGACGCGTCGGGAATCAAGAGCCGATTCCTGGCCACCATAGGCGCGGACTTGCGGACGGCGAGCAAAGGGTAGCTCGCCGTCCGGTAAAGACTAGGCCCGGGTCGACGGCACGTTGTGTTCCACACGCGCCTCAAAGAGACGTCAGCACTAACTGATGGGGTCCGCTAGGGCCGATGCCTGCCAGGGTCGCGGGATGTCCCCCTCCCTGTCCCTGTCGGGAGAGCCCCTGGCAACTGAACTGAACTGAAGGAACACGGGTGGATTTTAGTCAATAAGTCTGTCGCGCCCAGAGCAGGAGCAGTCATTTGATGATTTCCCACCCAAAACAAAAAACAAGGTGTGCAGGCGCGTAGACGTAGACAGGCAGCCGCACCGGTTGGTACGCTAAGGTTGACTGGTAATTAGTGACCGATACTTAAACACATGATTGTACATGATAACAAACAACTTTTACAATGGGACCAAACCTGAAATCGTGAAAAAAATCAGTTGCTCCCTTTTGACGAGTTATGCGAACATAAATGTAGGGAGCAGCTGATTTTTTTGCGATTTCAGGTTTGTTATCATGAGTACAATCATGTATTTACGTATCGGTCACTAATTACCAGTCACCCTATATAAGAGTAAATAAATGAATACATATGTATGAAAAAAACTGTATAACCTTAAAAATAATATTTATTTTAATAAAAAATAGAATAATTGATAGTTCTTGTCCTGCATCTGCCTCATTGTTGGCGCTACACAATAAAATAATGCAATTATTAAGACCTTTAAAATGACATGTCATTACTTGATACACCGTGGGGACAGAGCCAATTCAAAGTTGCCCAATGTCCTTTGGTTGTATGTAATGTGCACTTAGGTGTCAAAGAAGTGCTTTGGCACTCGTAGTAGGATTACCCTGTATCACGAATACCATTAAAGTTACCATTATGTTCTTGATTATTACTTTCAACATCAACAAGTATTTTAAAACCTACAGATTATGTTAGGCATAAACAAGGTACAAGTTCAAAAGTATGAATACTTATTGACTTAAAAATATATCAGTAACAAATATTCTTTATTGAGAATACTACTAATCAACCAAGTTACAGTCCGGCCGTTGAGAGAATGCATTCTTGACACCTGTCAATTTCATACTAACGAAAACGAGTTTTGCAAATTTGATCCATATTACAACTAGAAATTGTCAAACTGACAGGTATCAGGCACATGTTATTTCGATCACCGGACTGTAATTAGACAACACTGATAGTCTTGACATCATCTACAAATATTTTATATTTATTATATATAATAAATTTGCTAAGCAAAAAGAATTGATACGAAGATTGATAAGAATTTCTTTTTGCTTCGCAAATTTTGTCTTTCAAACAATTAAAAGAAATTATTTGATTTCACAAAGACAAACATCAGCATCTGAGGCAGTACGCAAAAGGTTACATATTTATCCCAATTGCCTAATTGTCTGGGGTCTATTTTTCATAAAACAGCCACTGATATGTTCCAAACTACTAAAATGGCCTTGTGCGAAAACTCTAAAATATCCCGATTCACTGGAATGACTTTAAATTTTTATTTCGATTTTTTTTTTTGCTGCACTGTTTTTTGTCTTTTTGAATGCAGCGACAGCTTTGGTTGTTGTATTGACAGAAAGCCATTCAAATTCCTGATATTTTCGTTAGATGGCGTTGGTTGATAGTATACATAATACAATATTGTGTTCGTGGTTAAAATCTGTGCACCTAGCTTCTGGCGTTTCATAAGTGCCCATGTAGGTTTATGTTAAATAAAATATTTTGAATTTGAAATCACTTAGCGGCGCGGTGGGCTAGCGCGCGTGGCGGTTTGTAGCGAGTTAATATTATTTGTATTTTAAAACTTTGTTTGAACAATGGTAGGTAACTATTATGATGTCATTGATGCAAACTGAATTGCGCTATTTTTTTAGGAAAAAAATAGGGTTATCGCTTTAGATTTTGAAATAATAATATTTATTTTCGTATTTAAAAAAAATAAAAAGTATATTGGTGTAGTAAAAAAAAACCAAAGTCATTTAAAATTACAAATAAGTTTTGTAGTGTAGGGTCTGTCCACTTGTACTATTGACGGGGTCCGCTAGAGCCGATGCCAGCTAGGGTTGCGGGATGTTCGAAAGAGTTACCGTGGCCCCGGCACAGACAACTGAAGGAACACGGGTGGGTTTTAGTCAGTAAAAGTCTGACATGCCCTCTCACTCCGCCCAGAGCGGGAGAAGTCATATTTTCATGATTTCCCATCCAAAAAAAAAGTGTCTGTCCATTTGACGAAACAGTCATAGTGTACTATCAGTTCAGAGAAACTTTTTGTTTACAAGCCGTGTTTATGTAACGCGATAACGCGCCGCGCCGGCGAAAAGCCGCGGGAAGCCGGACATATCAGTGTTTAGCAAATTTTGTTTTTCAACAATTAAAAGAAATTATTTGATTTGACAAAGACAAACATCAGCATCTGCGACAGTAAGCAAACGGTTACATAATTAACCCACTTGTCTAATTGTCTGGGTCTATTTTAGATACAACTTATAAGTAACATGATAAAATTACGATGTGCTACTACTGTGTCTGCTAGCATTGTATTGCCGTAAACTAGCCCATGGGTCTTGCAGCATCGAGGGGTGTAAGTATGCATCAATGTTGTGCCTTTCTTGACTATAGCTGTTGTTGCTTGAATTGCTCTGTAATTTAATAAAGGAGATAACATTAGTACATGAATAAGATGTATAAGTAATAAAAAAACACTTTTTTTTTTCTTCTGCGGGGCAATTGCGTAATACACTCACAGTAGGAATAGGTTTTATTTTGACAGTTCAACAACATTCATTGCGTTATTTACGTTGCTGAGCAGACAAATTTTTCGAACATATGAAGCAATGGATTAGCAATTTGCGTCAAAATCATTCACATTGTGGTTGATAGTGTATTACGCAATTAGGGTGCTGTATTTTATTTAAATACTTCTTGGCTGTAGTAAAGAACAATGGCGGCTAATTATCTGAACAAAAAAAAGCTTGTTACATAAATAAAATATTGTAAATCCAAAACATAGCGTAGAAAATATATTTAAAAAAAACCTCCGTGGTTAATAAATAATGAGAGTTTCATTCGTTCGTTTTTAGCGGTAAATATGAATGTTAAAACATCTATTATGGGTAATCACAACAATGTTGCCAACTGAATGCTTTTCGCGCCAGATCTAGCACTTTTTTTGCTGTACAGCGCAGTTATACACACATCAACAGAATCTAGGGATATTTATATTTCATCAAATATCTAAAAATCTATGAAGAATTTTCTGATATAGTAAATAGAAGAATGATAGATTATTTTAAGGTCTTTAGTAAAAAATAAAAAACATTTCGTGATTTTTTTGTTTTAAATAAGAATGTTATTTTTTTTAATCGCCCTAGAAAAATAATATAATAAGAAAACTTCATTTCTTCTTCTAAAACTATTCATTATAATTAAAATTGAAAAAATCTTATACAATCTAATTGTTAATAATCAGTGTTGCCACCTCTTACATTAATTACACATCGACATCGATTATTCATACTTAAAATTAAATTGTCAATGTCTTGCTGCGGTATGAGGTCCCATGTTCTTTGCAAGTGTTCGTAAAGTTGTTGTTCCGTCGTCAAATTTGGCGGGAAATCTCTCAAAGCTTTTCGTTGTAACATGTCCCAGGCATGTTCGATAGGATTTAATTCGGGCGACTGTGCAGGCCAATCCAAAACTTTAATATCGTGGTCTCGGAGAGCGGCCGACACCAGCCGCGCCGTATGGGAAGGAGCATTATCGTGCATGAGTAGAAATTCCTGACCCATTTGGATTCTGTGTGGGACAACAACAGGCTCTAGTACCTCCTCGTGGTATTTTTGTGCAGTCATGCTGCCTTGGATCCAAACGAGCTGGGTACGTCCGCCAAGACGAATTCCTGCCCACACCATGATCGTCCCCCCTTGGTATGAGTGGACCTCCTGAGGGTGCCGTAGACGGCTAAGTCTCCCTGGAGTTTTTCAAACGCATGTTCTTCGTGAATCCGGATGAAACCCAAACCGGCGGCGGCGGGGCAATTGCGTAACACATTATCAATCAGAATCGGTTTCATTTTGACAGTTCAACAACATTTATTGCGTTATTTACGTGTTGAGCAGACAAATTTTTCGAACTTATGAAGCAATGGATTAGCAATTTGCTTCAAAATGATTCAGATTCCGATTGATAGTATGTTACGAAATTAGGGTGCGGGACTCATCGGTGAACAGCACCAAAGACCATTGTTCGTCATTCCGTTTCGATTCGAGCCCACGAAAGCCGCCAACCGCGATTGCCACGTCGCAATGCTGGAACACGTAGCGGCCTTCGAGCATGAAGACCAACTTCATGCAACCTCCTTCGCACGGTTTGGTCGCTTACCAGCAGCTGGTGACCCTCCTGGAGACTTTGTACTAGTTGCATCGCTGTGATATTAGGTGGTCTTCTGACGGTCATTTGGAGAAATCGATCCTGTCTCTGCGTAATAACACGATATCTACCCGTGTGCCGTTCAGCCACATCTCCAGTACTGCGATAACGTGACCACAACCTTGATATCACGTTTTGGCTGGTGTGTAGGGCCTCAGCAACGACGCCTTGAATAGCACCATTTTCTAACATGCCCACGGCTCGTAACATTTCATCTCGACTCAAATGACGACGTGACATGACTCCTATAGCTCACACGGCACGTTAAATTAAAAAAGAAAAACAATCTAATTCGTTTGCATCAATTAATATCAATAAAACAGTTTGAATTTTCCTTAACGTAACGAATTACTAACAATTTTGCCGCCGTATTTTGTTTTTTTTTATTGACATTTCTAAATTTTGAAAATAGATTAAAAGAGGTTTCAATCTGTATATAAACTTATTATGGAAACTAAAAAGATTTTAAACTAAAAATTCGTAAATAATTTAGGATAACTTATTATCCCTAGATTCTGTTGATGTGTGTATGACCGAGAAATACCTACTAGATAGTGGTGATGGTGTGTTAAATAAATAAATTGACACAAATAACATAACTATTTATTTTTAATAGTTTGTAGTTTGAAAGATGTAATATTTTTTTTGTTTTATTTATCCGAAAGAATGATAAAAAATGGCGACTCAGACTGCGTTGTTAGCAATATTGACAGTAATGACAGATGCTCTCGAGCAGCTGTTGTTGTTGTCGTTGTGAGTTTCGTGTGTTACGTTTAGATTGGTTTATATTTTTCGAATTGGATTGTTTTTTTTTTTGGTTTAATTTTATTAGGACCGGACTGTTTTTGTGTCGGATCATTCGGTTCCCTACAAAATGGTTGAGGTGCTGATCCACGCGTCATATTCGTGAACGGGCGCCGTCAGTGGAGACATCATCTGGTCATCTCTTAACTGCCAGGGCTTATACAAGGAGGAATCAAAAAGTAGTGCGAATGAGATAGAATATAATGACTATTGATAACATAATAATTTATTTTTCTACATAGTCTCCGAGTCTCTCTACACACCGGGTCCAGCGCTTTTCCAAAGCTTCAATCCCTTTCAAAAAAAAAATGTTGTCTTGGTCCTGCAAAAAGCTCTCCACGGCATCCATCACCTCGTTATCGTCTTCGTACCTGTTTCCCCTTAAGTATTCTTTCAATTTCGGGAACAGATAAAAATCGCTAGGCGCCAGATCTGGTGAACAAGGGGGGTGGTCAACCAATTCGAAGCCATCTTGCTGAATGGCAGCCATCGCAACTGCCGACCTGTGCGCGGGTGCGTTGTCGTGATGAAACAGCACGCCCCTTCGAAGTTTCCCTCTCCTTTTCTCTTTGATGGCATTCTTCAACTTGGGAATTAAAGCTGCATAATATTGGCCTGTAATAGTGGTTCCACGCTCCAGGTAATCAATCAACAATATCCCTTCTGAGTCCCAAAATATTGAGGCCATAACCTTGCCAGCCGATGCCACGGCACGAAACTTCTTCGGGGTCAGTGATGATGGCCGTTTCCATTGCGAAGATTGCTGTTTTGTCTCGGGATCAAAATGATGGACCCATGTTTCGTCCATTGTTACGAAACGAGACAAAAAGTTTTCAGAATCTTCTTGAAACTTGTCCAACAATATCTTCGAAATGTCAAGTCGATTTTATTTCTGACTGTCGGTTAACATTCTCGGCACCCATCTTGCGGAGACTTTTCTCATATTCATAGGTTGTTTCAATATGGATTGAATACTTCCATATATAATTCCCGTTTCTTGAATTAAGTATCGGATGGTAACTCTTCGATTGCTCAATACAATTTTCTCGACTTTCGCAACATTTTCTTGGGTGACTGACGTCGATGGACGGCCGCAACGATGTTCGTCTTCCGTGCTCGTTCTCCCTACTCGAAATTGAGAAGCCCACCTTGCGACAGTGGAATACGGCAGAGCAGACTCTCCTAATGTTGCCTCCAAATCGCAATGAGTCTCTTGCGTCGTTAACTTTTTTAAACAGAGGTATTCAATAACGGCTCGCACTTCGTTTTTCTCCATTTTCGAGAACACATTCCGACACGAAGCTGTGGCGGCATATCTACATCGCCACAATGGAACGCGTCACACTGACGTCACGCAAAATCCTGCATCGCGCAATCAGAGTTTACCGCGCGACTAGCATATATACAACATCCCGACATCAACCGTCGGGCAGTAGCCCACCAGACACAACACCCGTCTGGTCGGAGGCTCCTCTCTTTTCTATGGAGGATGAGTGAACTTTACTCCCTGTTCCTCATGCCTCTATAAAGCAAACAAATGACTACATTCAGAAAAAAACAAAAGAGAATCGAAGATTTTTTCTTTATTAATATTACAAATATGTATCTGAGCTATGCCTGCCAGTATTTTTTTTTCTTACCAAGGAGTATGTCGTTCTCACTACTTTTTGATCCCTCCTCGTATTTAAACTTATATTTTGAATTGTTTTTAATTATTTATTTTTTACATTGTTCTCACATATAGAAGCAACAAGAACAATGTACCCAGGATTTTGTAATAATTTTGATTTAAAAGAGTGTCCATGGAGTTTCTTGCCCACTCTTTTCCATAGTGATCTACGTTTTGGAATGGGCAACTAGCTTCAATTTTCTGACTAACTGGATGACTCTTTAACAATTCAAAAGTGCCTATTGGTTTAATTAAAATAAATGCTTTGAGTTTGAGTTATGGACTCTCGATCGATTCTTCCTCTGTATGACCCATGCGTGCTTTTTGGCCTGTATAACAGAACGTCGCTCAATACTCAAGCATTACTTAAAACTAGATTCGAGCCATTTGAGTGGTTGAAACTAGTTTTAAGTACATCCCAGGATTTTGTAATAATTTTGATTCAAAAGAGTGTCCATGGAGTTTCTTGCCCATTCTTTTCCATAGTGATTTACGTTTTGGAATGGGCAACTAGCTTCAATTTTCTGACTAACTGAATGACTCTTTAACAATTCAAAAGTGCCTGTAATTGGTTTAATTAAAATAAATGCTTTGAGTTTGAGTTATGGACTCTCGATCGATTTTTCCTGTGTATGACTCATGCGTGCTTTTAGGCCTGTATTACAGAACGTCACTCAATACTCAAGCATTACTTAAAACTAGATTCGAGCCATTTGAGTGGTTGAAACTAGTTAGTAATGCTTGAGTATTGAGTGACGTTCTGTAATATGGGCCTTACAGTAGGAATTGGTTCAGGTCAACAACATTCATTGCATTATTTACGTTGTTGAGCAGACACCTTTTTCGAACATATGAAGCAATGGATTAGCAATATGCTTCAAAATCGTAAAGATTGAATTTATTAAAAATTAAAATAATATTGAGTGACGTTCTGTAATACGGGACTTAGGCCTGAAACTGCGTTAAGCGGGCGCCCGCGACGGGTCAAGCGAGTGTTTGCGCCTTGTGATCGGTTAGAATTATGAATAATAATAATGATTATTGACCTATCGGTCTCACATGACGGGAACCTCCTGAAAGTCGAGAAAGATAAAGAAATCAAGTATCTTGACTTGGCTCGCGAGGTTATCGACATGTGGGATGTGGACTCGGCGATCATTGTGCCGATAGTCGTGTCAGCCAATGGCTTAATTGCTAAGAGCATCGAACAACACCTGAGAAGGCTCTTATTGGGCAGCTGGATTAAGGGCTTCATTTAGAAAGCGATACTTCTGGTCACGGGTCGCATTTTTAGGAGGTTCCTCTCTCTGGAGCCCTGACCGCCGGTAGCTTGGACCCTGTTCCCGATACCAGTGGGCTACTATTTTTTATATTCTAATATTTAAAAATGTAACTTAGGTATATGTGTAAAGTAAAATAATAGTAAAAAATATTAAAAATAAATATAATAATAATAATAAAATATAAAAAGAGGTTTTATGCCTTCTTGTTGGCACACATAGCGTTATTGACTGTACAAGCCCGCGCGTACCTCCACGACGGATTCCGTCACTCAGAGGCGGGCCCCGTTACGCGGGCGCGGGGTCCGACTCCCCGCGATGGATGACCGCGCGAGTCCCCGCGACAGAGCACTTTTGTATGGAACCGCGCGGGCGTCCGCTTAATGCAGTTTCAGGCCTTAGACTGTGATTATCTTCCTTGCGTGGCGACATTGTACTCTTCTTAACTGGACTCGGATTTTCCTTCATAAGTTGGTTCTGACTGACTGATGATGGATCTTTACTTCACCATCACAATGGGAGACAACGAGAGATCTCGTCGTTCGCGGATTCTATGCATTAACTGCAACATCTGCGTTAATTTAACGTTTCAAATTCAAAATTCCCGCCAAAAAGACAAGTCTCAATATTTATTAACAACAGAGTTTTTTGTTGAATATCTTTTTTAATATAAGGGCTGATTTTTTAATAGTCAGATAACTTTTATCTGAGGAATAAAAATAGCGGTTTGACATATTTTCTATAGATAAGCTGTCAAACCGCCATTTTTATTCCTCAGATAAAAGTTATCTGACTATTGAAAAATCAGCCCTTAGACTAAGAAATTTTACGAACATTTTACAGTAGTCTACATTACTGTATCAAGCTTTTTTACTTCAAATAAAATGATGACATGTATGGACACCTGCCATTGTTCTGTGAGTGTTGAGCCTGAATTGCATGGTGCAATTTAATTGCCTGTGGCATACCATAAGTTGAGGCAACAATAAAAGTTGCACCAAACAGTGTTTAGACGATGCAAGTCATCTGTTCCTTCAATTTTACTGTTTGCCACAGGCAAGAAATTTGCATCATGTAAATGGGGCTTAAAAACGATTTTTGTTTTCACTTGGGGTAATCCTGATGCGTACTCTTGGTTTGGGGGGCGGAAGCTGTGTGCGTTACCCCAGCAAATTAATGTTGAAAATGGTCTATACATATAGATCGATTTTATAGACAATTGGTTGCCCAGCTTCTGTAATTGTTGCGCACATTTTTAAATTTGTTGCACTTATATTTTTTTAGTTATTTCACAAAAACATTGCCTGCTGGGCTAACATTACCGTAGCCAGACATTTTCTTTTTTACTGGGAATGTTGAAATAAATATTAGCTATATAATTAGTTGTCTAGACGAGGTAAATGTTGCAACTTATCTTGTATTTGTCCTTTCTTCGGCTGCGAAGTTATTCGAGATCCTGCTGGAGTAACGTATGTGGTTTTGCTGGATCTCTGAAATGGTTAAGCGGATTCTTATCATGTTTTGTACATGATTTCTTCAGAATTAGTTTTAATTAGTTGTGCATTAAAAAAACTAAAATAATGTACCATTCAAAGGTTATTTAATTAAATATAATCATTCACAAACTCATTCACTCAAGCATTACATTCACAACAGAAGGTGAAATAAGCAAATACTCATCTCGTCGAGCTTCTCACCTGGTATTGTCTAAAGTAAGAATTAACTACGGTAAAAATAACCTGACCTATGGGGTAGCACAGCTCTATAATAAACTCCCAAAGGATGTAAAAGAAGCGACTTAACTCAACATATTTAAAAAGAAATTATTCACTTTTATTTACAACAACGAAACACTATATTAATTGTGTTTTTGTTTAAAACAGCAACATCTTTTAACTTGTGCCACCACCTTATCTTAGGAATGCAGTGAACTCACTACCAATTTTGTTGACAATGCTTTATTTTTTACTTTTTGTTTTTCTTCTACCCGCACTGATATAATTAGTAATAAGATTGAATGTTCTCATGTAAGTGAGGATTGTCTTAATGAGAATAAAGCTCTTTAAACCGAAATATAAAAACACTTAAATAGGTTGCTAACACCTTGAATAAGAGCTCTAAAGACTTACTTTAAACGTTATTTTGTAGCTTATAACTGCCTTCAAATGTATGTGAAGTTTCATTAGTATCCTGTTAGAAATTAACAAATTATCATGAAATTCAGTCCTCCATTTTCACAATCACAATGTGCACGGAGTTATTTGGCCACCGATAAAGCTGTATGTGGATATATAAACTGAATGATATATTAATAATTACTTGCTTAGTTCAGTTTTATGCCTGTAAAATTTCAGTGTAGTACATACAATAATCAACAAGATAATACAATAAAAGTCATTAGAAAGTGCAAGACCGCGGTAACCCGATTTTAGGTGGTTACAAAAAAGATTGTGTAGTACATTATGCTATCTAGATATCTATCTAGGATAGTGTTATAAGTTTAGTACAGATGTGTACACAAGTGTTAAAAAAAACTACATGTTTCTTAAATAATTTTTATTTACAGGTAAAATAAATAATTTCAAGAGAATGTTCAATAGAATGCAATTAATTATTGACATATCATTCAGTTTATATATCCACTGATCCACATACAGTATATCGGTGGCCAAATAACTCCGCACGCATTGTGACCTTCGAATGGCTCATTTTTTTTAGTTTTTTTATTGCACACTAATTAAAACTAATTCTTAAGAAGTTATGTACAAAACATTATAAGAATCCGCTTAACTGTTTCAGAGATCCAGCAAAACCACAAACGTTACTCCAGCAAGATCTCAAATAATTTTGCAACCGAAGAAAGAACAGATACCAAATAAGTTGCAACATTTACCTCGTCTAGACAACTAATTGTACAGGGTGTAAGGGACAGCCCTCCGCAAACTAACAGGGTGCATTCAGCTCCGTATTTTGAATCAAATTCCACCGGAAATATTCTCAGGAAAATTTTCATTTTTTTAATCATACTTTCAGTTACTATTCCTTTATTACAATGTAAATTTAAATTCTCTGTATGCAACACTCCATTTATGTAAATAAAACAGTTATAATCAAAGAAACACCAATGGATGTTGAAATACTCGGTGGCCGAAGGCTTGCTGCGCTGCCGTTCGCTATGCACGTTTTGCCACGGTAGTGATACATTGCATGTGAGGAAACAAAACAAATCTGGTTTATTGGATTCTCAAAACGTCCCTGAAAACATTTCATGTAAGGTGCACTGGGGTAATTCCAAAAAAGGGTATATTCCGAAAATCCATAAAATTCTCTTCTTGGGGTAATTCCGAAATACAAAACTCATGATATTTTGTGTAAGGGGTAAATACGATTGAAAAAGAAATGTAAACCTTTGGTCAAAGTACAATAAAGTCGACGTTTAAATAATTTCGGAATAACCCCAAGATAGTTCGTAATTTCCCATAAACCAAAAAATTATAATTCAAAAATTCAAAATGCTCTATCTAGTGAATCCAACTACATATTTATGAATCTAATATATCCATTGGTTAAATCTTTTCATTAAGTTAACCAAAGTCGCTTATTAATGGCAGTAAATATGAAACTACTTTACATAACTAACCAAAATGTAGACCTCTAGACATCTCGTAAAAATTCCCGTCGGAATTACCCCAGTACACCTTACCAGTGATCTAAGTATAATATACTGAATTCACACCATCAGTCTGCGGAGGGCTGTCCCTTACACCCTGTATAGCTAATATTTATTTCAATATTCCCAGTAAAAAAGAAAATGTCTGGCTGCGGTAATGTTACCCTAGCAGGAAATGTTTTTGTGAAATAACTAAAAAACTATAGATAAGTGCAACAAGTTTTAAAATGTGCGCAACAATTACAGAAGCTGAAGGCATCTATAAAATTTAAATGACTATTTTCGACATTATTTTGCTGGGGTAACGCACACGCGGAGGCTTGAATATTCTTAGTTTATACTCACTCCATAACTGCTATTCCGCGAGTTATTCCAGTTAATGTGACCACCACCTCGCCATTTGCCACTATGTCGATTGTTGTATCTTTGCTGTTGCTGACCTTTATCCTGTTGCCATCTGTTTTGAATAGGCGTACTCTGATTCAACGGTATGAAATTATCTGACATTTTGATATTTGATTGATTTTAGATTTCTTCTACTTTTCAGAAATAATTTTTGTTGTTATTTTTTGGCCTTTACTACCAATCAGATAACTTTATTGAAGCTACCAAATAAAATAAATAACCACACCACTGCCAAATCAGTTTTGACGTTAGTCTCAGACTGACGTCAAAACTGACATCTTAGTCTTAGTATTGCCATTTTTCTAAACTAAACGGGATAGTCGTGTCTACTTCTCTTCTATAGTGACATTATTCAGTGTGGACGAAAAATCTTAGCTCTAAACGAAAAATCCATGGAAACAGTGAAAGTTTGTCATCCTTTGAGTAATTTAGTAGTGAATAAAAAGATAAACACTGAACTAATAACGAACGAATGGGGAGAAAATTGACACCTTTTGCCACGGATGTCACTAATATCGCTTGACTCACGGAAATTGTCTTTAGCCATAGCCTTTAAAAATTCATAGGCTAAAAATAATAAATATTTAGGTAGGTATTTGTTTCGGTCACGAATCATATTTTTATGATTATGATTCTTCAGTGTCAGTTCACTGACTTGCCAAAAACATAAGAAAATTTTAATTACATCCGCATCCCTCAATAACATACAAAAATGTCTAACAAAAACTTTGGACAGCATCTGAAAAAAAATGCCACATTGTGTTGTAATCTTGTTGTAATCGATTGTAGTAACTGGGAAATCATTAAATATAATATGGCCCGTCTCGCCAGCAGGAAAAAATATAATATGGCCTGTATCGACAGCAGGAAAAATTAATTTCCTAGCTGTACGAATTAAAAGCTATGGGAAAGAACGACTGAGATATGCAGTTTTACAGCAGCTGCCAAAAATTTCAGGATATGTTCTAGAACTAACTCACCGGACGTAGAAGATTCATCTTTATGTGATCATTTTTATGCTGCTGAAGTACCTTGAAATTTAAATTACATTCAAATGATTCGATTCTGGGTTAAATTTTAAGGTTTTGCTATGTTAATTTTGTAGCTCATGAACATCGAATACGACGTTTTTATTTCACCGATGACAGTAATGTCCACGATAAACACATTGTACATGTGTATCACTTGATTTGCATTTCACTCTAGACATTGGCAGAATGGTCGACATCGGCTTTGCTTGCCATAAGAAGAAATAGAATAGAATACATCATGTCATATGATTGAAAGAGTCACACTTATACTTACCCGGATTTGAACCAACAACTTTATGCATGGGAGAAGCCTTAACCATACTTTATTATAAAGACTTCTATTATTAACAAGATAATAAGTTGTAAATATTAGGTCCTTACATATGAAATTAGCGTTTTGTCGTACTGACCACTTTGATCCGAAATATCTCCTCTTTGGTTAAGAATTCCAAATTCAAATTTATAAATTCCTTTAGCTGGTACATTTGAGTTTTGAAAACAGTTATTCATGTTTTTTCCTCATTATTTTTTTCTTTGGCGTCGCTTATTACCGCACAATGGAAAACATGATATATCGGTGTATTTACGAGTACGGGTTCTACCATGGCACCAGTGCTGCAGAAACAGCTCGAAGGATTAATGATGTGTACGGTGCTGGTGTCGTAAAAGAAAGCACGGTACGTTTTTGGTTTCAACGTTTTCGTTCTGGAAATTTCGACCTTCAGAACCAACCCCGTGGACGGCCGAAGACCGAAGTGGAAAATGAAGAATTAAAGGCTATTGTGGAAGCGGATCCATCACAAAGCACTTCAGAGACAGCTGCAGGCTTTGGGGGTAAGTGCTATAACTGTATTAATCCACTTGAAGCAAATCGGGAAAGTAAAAAAACTTGAACGATGGGTACCTCATGAATTAAGTGAATCGAACTTGCAAACACGCGTCGACTGCTGTGTTACTTTGCTCAACCGACACAATAATGAAGGGATTTTAAACCGAATCATTACTTGTGATGAAAAGTGGATACTGTACGATAATCGGAAGCGCTCGTCGCAATGGCTGAACCCTGGAGACCCAGCCAAATCCTGCCTTAATCGAAAATTGACTCAGAAAAATTACTTGTGAGTGTTTGGTGGACTAGCACCGGTGTCATTCACTACAGCTTTCTAAAATCTGGCCAAACGATTACGGCCGATATCTATTGTCAGCAACTGCAAACCATGAAGGAAGAACTAGCTGCTAAACAACCGAGATTGGTCAATCACTCTAGGCCACTGCTGCTTCACGACAACGCAAGACCACACACTGCACAACAAATGACCACTAAGTTAGATGAGCTACAATTGGAATGTCTGCGACATCCAACGTACTCCCCGAACCTTGCTCCAACAGATTACCATTTTTCCGGAATTTGAACAACTTCTTACAAGGAAAAAAATCAACTCCGATGCGGCAGTCCAAACCACCTTCAAAGAGTTTATTGATTCTCGCCCCCATGGTTTTATTAGTAAAGGGATCAATGAACTACCTATGAGATGGCAAAAGTGTATAGATAACAACGGTGCATACTTTGATTAATTAAATATATTTTACAAAAAAAAATTAACTTTATATTCTTCCCGTACAAAACGCCAATTTAAGGACCTAATACATGCCGAACAGTATCCTAATTGCGTAACACTTTGTAGGAATCGGTTTCATTTTGACAGTTCAACAACATTCATTGCGTTATTTACGTTGATGAGCAGACAAATTTTTCTAAAATGAATGGTTTACCAATATGCTTCTAAATCATATAGATTGTGATTGATAGTGTGTTACGCAATTAGGGCGCAGATTCGCTTTCCAACCTCTTGTGGGCTTCAGTTCAGCTTTTAATTGAGGTACTGTTCACGTTGAATGCATTGTTCGTTAACATTATTAATGAAACAAAAAACACACGAAACTTTACATTGAGACATAAAACTGACAGTGCAATGATAGGGTTATGATTAGTTAAGTGACAAGCAGCGCCCCCTGTTCATAGTTTTGTTTTTCTTCCCCATTTCATATCTGAAGTGATATACCAAAAAAAAAACTCCAAGTAAACTCAAAAACTGTTTGGTTTGATGATACGCAACACATTTGTTTGAAAAATATGAATGAAAAGTGAAATTGAAAGTCGATAAAATATGTGTCTATGTACTCGAATAACAGACAAACATTACTTATCTGTTGTTAATGTTTAGTTTTTCACGGCACTTCTGTCAAAAAATTTGATCGAACGCAGGTCTTGTTCGGAATTGATTATGTATCTATTTTAGGATGATACTAACAATTCTTCAATAATGATTCAGTGAATGTTGTGTACGAAATTCGTAGAAGCTGGCAGCGTTTAGTGTGAAAATGTGGAATCCTACGAAATCACCAAAGCTAGCTGTTGGTAAGTTGTAATTTTTTTAATCAATCAGCATTACGCGGTCCGGATACATCCTGCCAATTACAGCGGAAACGTAATAACATGTTTTGAATTTTAACTATTTTAACAAGTTAAGGAAAGGCATAATAGATAGGCCGATGATAACATCTCAAGCAACTTGCTCGACCACTGATAATGCTCATTGTTTGTCTACCATGCCTGTGTTTTCCTTACTTTTCGGCCTTGTTTTTAAAATCAAGGTGTTTTATTATTATGCCTATTTATAGAATAAGTTACTTTTCAACACAACTTCAAGACTGATATCCTAAGAGATTTTAAGCTACTGAAACACTAATAATTATTGTATAAAAGAAATAAATATTATTTTACTTTTATTTTCTTATTAATATAATAAAACGTTGACTAAGTACATACAAATATGTTGTTAATAAAAATTAGTAGTGAAACATGTTTGTAAAAAAATGTGTTAGATGTTAGAATAAATTTTACAAGAATAAGGAAAAATATCAACTTTTCTGTTAAAAAAAGTATGCTCTGCAGATCTCAGCTTGTGCAAACTAGGTATCCTTTCTGCCTTTGTTCAAGGTTTCATTCACTCCCCATTGAGTGATGTTATTTGCAACACAAATAAAACATTGGCAATTCAGTCTGATTAATTCATAGCCACTATTAATGAATGAAATACATTTCTATGCATGTCCAAGGCGCTTGCAGGAAAATTTACTGAACATAATATAGCATGTTTGTGGTGGTGGGGGCATGGGTTAGTAATTACAAGCCATTGTCAAACTGTAGGACAAAGACCTCTTCAGATAGTGAAGAAATATTGTGTTAAAAATGTTTATGGTGAATGTAGCCTGGAAAATTGTAATTTCTAAATATTTTACTTGCAAGAAAAACTGACAATTGTGGGCTACTTACTAGCTATTGCCTGCGACTTCGCCTGTGTGGAGATCTTATCCCACAAGAACATATTACTGGGATTAAAATCATTGTGCAGGTTATAAACTATCTGTGTGCAAAATTGCATCCACATTCATTCAGCCATTTTTGCGTGGTTGTATAACAAACATACAAACTTTCACATATTAGTAGGATGTTAGAGCATCAGTTAGAGCAGAATTTGATTAAAACAAGTTATTTATAACATAAACTATTTTAATTTCAGCTGTTTATAACTGGAAGGGAGATGTCAGATCAGGACTGCCGTTGGAAATTGGAGAGACAGTCCAGATATTGGAAGAAAATGGAGGTATGATTGTATATTTACTCTTTTGCCATGCATTGGCCAAAGCAGGTGGAAAGTTGGGTGCGCCAAGCTAAGAGGCAATTGTTTTATTATTTAATTTAAACCTTTATATTTTTTTGAACTCATACTTTGGGTATTGAAATCTCTAATACTGAGTAGCTGTCTACATACTTATTTCTGTATATTACAAAACCTAAGTTTCAAAGCATATAAGCTGGTTCACTACATTACATCATTATGTATTAATATTCATTATAACGCAGGCAGACACTGGCACAAAAACACAATCTGAAATGTTAATTACTTACAAATTCTAGTTCTCTTTTTTTAAATGCTTATCTATAATGAAATAGAAACATAATAATGTAATAATGTACCTATTTATTATCTTCCCACACAGTACTGGCAATTGACCCATAGGAAGACCTAGCTCTTTTAATTTAAGTTCTAGAACACTAATTATGTAATTAGTGTCATAGATTATAGTAAAAATGCCAAAATTAAAATAAGTAAGGCCAATTATTATTAAATGGGTAATCCCCAGGTTCAGTAAGGCTAATCAAATGTGAAGTGATTTGATAAGTCAATGTTATTTTTGTCAACCAACAATATTATAACTGTTGACATAATATTTGAAAGCACATTTACTGATAAGATTTGATTTAATTTTGTGAACAAGACGAAAATAAGGGTTTGTTTTAGTCTCAGAGATGGCACTATCCACCATATTATAAATTCAAAAACAGAAACGAATTTGTATAAAACTATCTGGTAGAGAGCCTGTGTGCCCGATGGGTTTTGTTTGTTGGCAAAAATTATGAATTTCCATACTGCAACCATTTGCTGCTTCCATTTGCAACTTGTAATGTACATTATACAAACTTTCATCCCCTATTTACCCACTTTAGGGGATGAATTTAAAAAAATCCTTTGTTATAAAAGGAACTCTTGTACAAAATTTCAAGGTTCTAGACCCAGAGGCCGTGTCTTGTCTTTCAGTGAATGAATTTAAGATTTTTATTTTATCTGGAAGTGATTTAACTGTCCATTAGTTAAAAAAATCATTTTATTTTAAGATATTAATCAGTAATTTATTTCTTATAGTCTGGTACCGAGGCTTCAGCTCAAAGAACAGGTCTTCGTGGGGCATATTCCCATCATGCGTCGTGACAATCCGGCCATGCATTGTGAAGGGATCGGGTGCTACAGCAATAGCTGAACTGAAGGATGACCCATTAGTCCGGGAGATAGCTTGCGTCTTAAGAGAATGGGCCCGATTATGGAAGAAGCTTTATGTGGTAAGTGAAATACATTCATTACGAGCTTTTGCCCGCGGCTTCTCCCGCGTGAATAAATCCGTCCTATAGATAAAAAAAATCCTATGTTCTAACTAGGGATGTTACGGAGGTTGTGTTACCGGAACCGAAGCCCGAGTCAGAGGTTTAAAGTTTGATTGATCGGAGTCAGAACCGGAGTCAGAGTCGGAACCGGAGACAGAGTCAGAGGCAAAGTTAGAAGACAGATGTGTTCCTTGAATAAGTTTTCTTACAAATATTACACTTGGCATTCGCGTCAACTCATTAAAGTAGTTCCATAACACTTTTTGGATTCATCTATACTAATATTATAAAACTGAAGAGTTTGTCTTCAGTTTTATAATATTAGTATAGATGAATGAAGTTTGTTTGTTTGGTTGAACGCGCTAATATCAGGAACTACTGGTTCGAATTGAAAAATTCTTTTAGTGTTGGATAGCTCATTTATCGAGGAAGGCTATAGAGTAGGTATGTAACATTACGCTAGGGCCCTTAGAAGCCGAGCAAAAATAAAAAAAGTAAGAACGAGCGCTAAGCGAAAACGAAGTAACAGCACGGGCAGGCGATGCGATGCGACGCGGTGGGTCAGGGGAACAAGAAATTTCACGCGGACGAAGTCGCGGGCGGAAGCTAGTATTGACATAAACTTACAGTACCCGGCGATAAATATTGCACATCGACCTTTGGAAAGAGACAATCGGCTAATTTCAGCTTCGTAGAGCGTTGTCTCTGTCACACGAAATACAAACAGTCCGGTATCTATTAGGAGCTGTTAAAACAATTATGATTTGCTTCTTTTGATAATTCTTTTTATTCTTTGTATAAAATACACCAATTTTTCTATATAAGTGATGGCTTTAGGTTGGGGCAGAATAAAATAAAAAAAACATGTTCACATTATGTTTACGTATTTAATTATTTTGGAAAATTACAGGTGTAGTGTACATAATAAACACCATGATACCTATTGTTAAAATGAGACATTGTAATAAAAATAATAATAATTCTAATTCTCAATTACTTCCATTTCACTATCTGTGCTCTCAAAGAGGTCAATATCACTGTCACTGTCAGCCGTATTTATCACTAGTCTATCAGTGTAATTGTCTAAACCGTGTTGAATGCTTCTATATTCATTCTCACATTTGATTGCATGATCGCAAACCTTTTTCCACTCTTCAGCCCCGATCATGTTTACTTTTTCAGTCAATAATGTTTTTACTGTAGTTAAATTCATACCCACATTTCTAGACGCTACATAGCCTTTCAGTTGAGACCATATATTTTCAATTCGATTAAAATCCGAATGATATGGTGGCAATCGCAACACACTGCCCATGTTCGGCAAGTACTTTGTCCACGGAAAACTCTGTATACTTCTCCTTGTGCTGACATATAATAGCGTAAATCTGGGTTTTTGTTAATTTTGGATCAACTGGAATTTCGTGTCTGCTTAACCAGTTGATCATTTCCTGTTTAATGGTGTTTGAGTTGGGGGGTCTTTCAACATATTTGTTGTGATAGGGTGCGTTGTCGATAACTAGAACAGAATCACAGGGTATATTTGGGATTAATTGATTAACCAGCCATTTTTCGTAGTTATCGTTATTCATTTCATTGTGTTAGTCACCTGTAGTGTCCGTGGATTTATACGTTAAAAAGGCACCGAGTACAAAGCCTTTTTCATTTCCCGCATGAACTATTATCAAACGTTGACCTTTTGAAATTGGCTTTTTTACTCCTTTTTTCTTATCATCACTCCAAGATTTCCCTTTAGTGTGGGATGTATGTATGTAAGACTCATCCATGTAGACGATATTTTTTCCTGATTCGCGAAATTTGCGTATTTTATCGAGGTATTCCATTCGTTTGAGACTTACATCGTGCTTTTCCATTAGAACTTTTCGATGATCTTCCATTTTAGTGAACCGAAATCCCATCTCGTGAAGTATTTTTCTCAACGTCTTTTCAGACCCATTGTAATTAATAGCTTCATATAATTTAGCTTTTAATGATTTTATTGTTGGCAGTTCATTAAATCGTAAGTGAAAATCAACAACATCATAATCAAAATCGTCCATATCCAAACGAAATTGCTTTTTTGGTCTCCCTTTTTTTGGAGTGCTGAACTTAATTTCAGTAGAATGTGTTTCATACTGACTTCGTTTAATATATTGTTCAAAGTTCTTCTTGAAATTCCAGTGGCATTTACAACTCGCTCTTGAACCTTCTTAAAATAACAACTTACATTTTCATCCTCATTTTTTTTTAATCTGTCAGCTTCGGCTACAAAATATTTATAAACATTGTAGATAATTTTGCGTGACTGACCTCGTAAAGGTTTCCTTCTTTTTCCTAAAGATGCCATAGTACAAATTTAAATTATTTAAATTTGGGGGTGTTAACAACTCTAAATATATATTTTGAACTAGACGCGACCGCACTCTATCGCACTTGAACAATGACTGACAAAACGTCACATAGGTAGTGTGCGACAGAGATAACGCTCTACGAAGCCGAAATTAGCCGATTGTCTCTTTCCAAAGGTCGATGTGCAATATTTATCGCCGGGTACTGTAACAATGAAACTGCTCTAAACTTAATTTAACAAACGCATATGACATAAACAAAACAATAAACTGAGATTGAGCGCGAGCGTGTATAAAAATTACCCGAGTGACACGTTCAAACTTGTTTGTACGCGCTCTACAGTCCAGCCCACAGGGGGCTGAAATTCGCGTTTCATAGACATTCAAATATTTTTTAAGTGCCGCTTTTTTGCTTGGAAACGATTGAGAATACCTATTATATGCCTCATATAATAAACTTTTAGGTTTATAATTGTAAACAGGGCACTCAGAATTTTTTTCTTAGTTTTTAGGGTATTTCTAGTACCACAAAATGTGTCTTATGATGTTTAGAATTCATATATTTAACAAATATTTCAATATTTGTCAATTAGTCAATTACAACAAATTTTAAGTCTAATTATCCAATAGATATTTTAAAAGTCAGTATAGATAGTTAATGTATGGTTAAATATTAATATTTTAGTTAATTGGGCATTTTGAGAGTCGTTAGATAATTACTTTGCCAGCTCATCATTTCTACTACTTAGTTGTTCATTAAAGGACATTGATCGGACCTGGTATCGCTATATTTTGTTCTGCGGTGACTTAAGTTTGTAATGTTGATGATTTTATCTAATAATGTGAATCCTTAAATTCTCCGCATAAAAAATAGAAAAGGAAAGATATTGGACTATGGATTGGGGTGGCTAAAGTGGACTGGTTATCTAAAACTATAGAAGGACTTTGGCCCCTGCCTGACCAATGTTTTATACATACAATACACGGATAAAATGGCAGGGTTGACTTGCACACTCAATAATGGGCCCCCGGAAATGGTCGCTAGCACATAGTGTCTTAGCGACAGGGGGGCAACATGTCCTGAGGTGCTTATGAGGAGTGGAGACGTATTCCACGGCTATCAGGACAATCCCGGAAGTACGGTTAAGATCCCTACCAGCATCTTACTGGAATACTTCCTTCCTCCGATTACGTTTGCTCTTGCGAATCTCCACTCAAGCCGACCAATAAAGGCAAGAATGAGGTGGGAGCACTGTTCCTCGTCAGTGTTCACTCTGGCCGGTCAATAAAGGCAAACCAGAGATGAGGGACAAGACTTCTCCCGGGAGATAGGGTCCGTGGGATCGCTACTGCCCAACAGCTCGCCACATGCTGCCCTGCGGGTTCATGTATCTCTCTTGGTCTGGCTCCTCACTCTAGACCTGTTTCGGCAAAGTAAATTCTACCGGTACAGACCTAGAGTTCGGAGCGCGTAAGCCCCACCACGACGTCAACGTATAGATACGGCGGCGGGAGTTATTAGTTTATTATTGTAGGTATATAACAAATGGATGATTTCTTTTGTTTTGTTTTAATGTATACTAATAGGCCATTATTATTTAGCAAATTGAATTTAATTAAATATGTTTAGATTTTTGTATGTCACATAGATTATTAAGTGCTGACTGAAATTATGCCAACACTTACGGCAAATAAAAATGTACCTATATTCTGATTCACTTTAACTTTTTGCTTCTCTCGATAAACAAGTAAATACTGTTACCTCATCTGGGTTTAAATAACCACTTAAGCAAGGTCTCTGGCCTGGATTATTAACTATATGCCTATTTACATAACTATAAACTAGTAAGTATTTATACCAATTAAAATGAATTGGGTGCGGGTGAATTCGCGGGCAGAAACTAATGTGGTAGAAAAAGCATCCATTGCGTTTTTAAGCGACTGTACATGTGCCAATTTTTTAAGGCGTGGGTGACTGTGACTTATTTTGTTCTTTCCATCGATTGCTTTTTTTGTGAATATTTTAATTTTTTAATAATTTCGTTTTCTTGAGTAGTTTTCGTTCTCATTTCAATTGCTTTACATCAATAAGTCATTGTCCTGCTTGTTATGACTTACGGAGTTGAAACGTGGACACTCACGGTACGGCAGGTCCATAAATTCAAGGTCGCTCAGCGAGCTATGGAACGGGCTGTGCTTGCAGTCTCTCTGAGGAGTCGAATGCGGAACGAGGTGATCCGGCAGAGAACCAAAGTTGTCGACATAGCTCCCAGAATAAGCAAGCTGAAGTGGCACTGGGCCGGCCATATAGCCGTAGAACCGATGACTGTAGGGGTAGACGTGTTCTTGAGTGGAGACAGCAAATCAGCAAACGTAAGGTAGGACGCCCTCAATCTAGGTGGAGCGACGATTTTCGCAGCATGGCTGATAGCAGCTGGATGAGAGTTACCGAGAATCAAGCTAAATGGCGTGCAATTGGAGAGCCCTCCCGCAAACTGATAGGGTGAATTCAGTATATCATACTAAGATTACCGGTACATGAAATTATTTCAGGAACGTTAGGGGTATCCAATAAACCTGATTTATTACCTCACACGCAATGTATCGTTCCCGTGGCAAAACGCGCGTAGCGAACGGCAGCGCAGCGAGCCTTTGGCTGCTGAGTGTTTCAACATCCATTGCAGATTTTATGATTTTAGCTGTTTTATTTGCATAAATGGAGTGCTGCGTACAGAGAATGTAATTTTACATTGAATTAAAGGAATAGTAACTGAAAAAACGATGAAAAAAAATTTTTTTGATTATAACTGTTTTATTTACATAAATGGAGTGTTGCATACAGAGAATTTAAATTTACATTGCAATAAAGGAATAGTAACAAAGTATGATTAAAAAAATGAAAATTTTCCTGAGAATATTTCCGGTGGAATATGATTCAAAATTAGTAGCTGAATGCACCCTGTTTGTTTGCGGAGGGCTGTCCTTTACACCCTGTATATTTGAATGTCTATGAAACGCGAAGTTCAAGCCTTCTGTGCGGCCGTAAGAGAATGCGTTCATGACACCTGTCAGTTGGTCAATTTGTAGTAACTTTATGGATGAAAATCGCAAAACACATTCGTTAGTATGAAACTGACAGTTGTGAAGAACGCATTCTTTTGATGACCGGTCTGTGCATCGCTGCGTTTCGATCTTCGTTATAACTCCAATTAAAAATTATCGGAACCGAAGTCGGGGTCGGATATGTAAAATTAACCGAAAGTTCCGAACTTTCGGAGTCGAAATCGGAAGCTCCGTAACAACTTTGGTTCTAACCCAGGTCATGGTCTACCTGTGTTAGATTATCCGTATTTCATCGAAATCCGTTCAGCCGTTAAGACGTGAAAAGGTAACAGATAGACAGATGGAGTTACTTTTTGCATTTTTAAGTTTAGTATGGATTGGTTTCCACATGAACCATTTGCCAAAACTTAAGTGGCAGTGGGCAGGGCACATTGATCGCAGAGTTGATGACCGATAGGCTCTGAAGGGTTCGGGAGTGGCGACCGCGTGCCGGACGACGCAGCGTTGGTAGGCCTCCTACAAGGTGGTCTAATGTCCTGGTGAAGGTCGCCGGAAACCGCTGGATACGAGAAGTGCAGGTTCGGTTGGTGTGGTGACGCTTAGGGGAGGTCCAGTAGTCTTTTTGATGACCTGAAGAAGCAAGGGGAAGTAAAAAGTCTGAATAACATGCATAATTAAGATAAAGCATTCTCACTGAGAATGATTTGTCGTATGCTGAGTATCTTTTCTGAGAATTTCTCAGATAACATTTGGAGTGGTATAAAGGACAGGAAACTGATGCAATGGCTGTTTCTAATTAGTTGGGTTGCTATTGGCTGAAGATGACGATGATGATAATAAATTGTGTATATTGATTGCAAACATTATACTATCAACAATATTTACAATGACTAAAGTCTTGTTTTGTTTGCTGTCCCATGCAGTATGGGAAAAAAATGAGGTGCTCATTTACTATGGTATACTCACCATAATCACTGAATAATCAATTGTTTACCTATGACATGTTTTAGTTACCCGTGTGGTGGTAGTTGTGGCGATTCTTGAGGGATACCTATGTCCAGCAATCGACGACTTTGGGTTGAGTGAGATGATAAAGTACCGAGCATACGAGTATAATTCAGTTAACGTTCTGTATTCCGCAATAGGTAAGGCAGAGGTGTAGCCATAGGTAATACACTCACGTTTCACCAGTTATGTTTAAGCCACATGTCAATAGGAGGCGATTCTATTGCCATCAACTGGGCACAAATCCAGACTTCAGGCTGCTACTAAAAAAAATCTTGATAGAAAATTGACAGCCGATTCCCGGCCACCGAAGGCGCGGGCTTGCGGACGCGAGCAATGGGTAGCTCGCCGTCCGGTAAAGACCAGGCCCGGGTCGACGGCACGTTGTGTTCCACACGCGCCTCAAAGAGATGTCAGCACTAACTGATGGGGTCCGCTAGGGCCGATGCCTGAACAACAACAACAACTGAGGCAACTGAAGGAACACGGGTGGGTTTAGGGGTCAGTAAAAGTCTGACACGCCCTCCCGCTCCGCACAGAGCGGGAGAAGTCATTTGATGATTTCCCATCCAAAAAAAAAGTCTGCTACTGAAAACAAAACCTTATAAAAAACCCAATAACACTTTGCCATTCCAACGAGGCAATATGGTTCAATTATTGAGTGTTAACTAGAATAAGAAAATAAACGTTACCAGTAGATACGTAGTAATAGTATGCTGAACATCTCTGACCTCTGATCAAACGCATCTCATCGTCGCAGCTGTGTTTATCCCTAGGCCAGTAAAGCTGTAATTAAAGTATGGATCACTGGTTCACTCAATACGTACCAAAGTAGTTACTTACTAATGAATCATACTGCACAGTATATGCATCGTCTTTGTTATGTTGTATTTTAGCACATCTCTGGGTTGAAAATAAAACAGAAAAACACATTTGAAATACACATTTGTTAGCCTTAAACGAACTTTCTTTTCAGTGCTTATAATTAGATATTGCATTTTAATTATTATACGCAAATATACCTATGAGCGAACCTAAAGGCAAACAGGCGCGACACGCGAAGCGAATCGCGTAGTATGTAGTTACTTTCGTAAGAAATAAATCACTGACTTTTCCTTTCATCAATTTAATAAAGCAACCAACTATACAAGGTGGAACAGGACGATTGACATTCCTTTAAACCACGTAAAGAGAATCATGTTGTTTACCCGTATACAAAAAATCAATCAAATTCAATGAATACTTTAGCCACAGGAAATTACTTTTCATTTTCTTATTTTTCAACATGATGTAGATCCGAGTCCGTAATAATAGGAAACACCCCGCACCGCACCGTTGGTCAGTGACTTTTCGTAGGTAAAGCGTGTTTACTTTTTATGCAGTTGATTCTGCTATTTATTTTGTTTGAAAACTGCAATTTTTGAATTTTCCATTAACTACTAATATTCGTGTTTTAAAATGTTTCGATGGATCAGTACTGTTCTCGTTTTCATTTAATGTCGTACATTCAGATCCACGTTGTATAATTAATTAACAATAAATTATTGTAATAAGTAATACATATGATTTATTGCAACTAACATATCGTTTCGCTACAAAGTTAATTGTCGACTTATTTAGCGCCGGCATTACACTGGCGAGACAGGAAACGCATCACGCGGATAGAATTTCTGCGCATGGATTGAACTTTAATTGCTACCAATATTAAACGTTCATATTTTATGCGCCAAAGAAACTTTTCCGTTTTCCGGTACAGATAGTGTGACAATAACAATGAAATGTTTAATTGAATATTAATATTTTATGAAAATGAATCACTGTAAAAAAATAAAACAATGTGTGTACAGACGCCAGCATATCAAGCTACTACAATCTGTCAAATTTCTTTAATCGATTTTCGACTTTATTGCTAAAGCATTAGCGTCAAGGTTGATTGGGAAAATTTGACAGTTTCTGGTAGCTTGATGTGCTGGCGTCCATGATTATAAAATTTAGATAGTTACATTACATTTTACTGCAATACAGTGGGACAATTGCATAATACACTAAGGCCCGTATTACAAAACGTCACTCAATACTCAAGCATTACTTAAAACTAGATTCAAGCCATTGGATTGGTTGAAGCCAGCTTTAAGTAATGCTTGAGTATTGAGTGACGTTCTGTAATACGGGGCTTACGGTAGGAATTGGTTATGGTTAACAGTTCAACAACATTCATTATATTAGGTATTTACGTTGTTGAACAGACATATTTTTCGAACATATGAAGCAATGGATTAGCAATATGCTTCAAAATCATAAAGATTGTGATTGATAATGTTTTACGCAATTTGGCTGCTGAGCTGCTAACCGCAATCCGATTATTTTGCTGTGCTGACTCATAAAGTCAGTATAAAATCGATACTCAGTTGGAGGAAATAAACAAAATAAATAAAATAAATAATAAATAAAAACTTTATTGATGCTAAAACCTTTGTTACATTATGTAATAAATATAGGTTACAAAAAACAGTTGGTAGTATAAAGGTGTCTAGGATGATGAGACCCTGCCTCCTAAACTAGGGGAAACCTGTGCCTTAGGAGACAGTGTTCTACTGTTACTTCGTGCACAAGTAGTCCTTTTCATCATACCTTGTTCGTAGTAAACCTAATTAAATACATGAATGGTTGTAATAAAAGCATACTAAAAATTAATAAAGGAACAACGACAAAGTTAATGAGGAATATGAGTTTGTTATACTGACTGAAAGTGTGAGCGTGAGTGGGTGCGCGTGTTGGGGTGAGTGTGTGTGTGTGTGTGTGTAAGTGTTGTGTGTGTGTGTATGTGTGTGTGTGTGTGTGTGTGTGTGTGTGTGAAATAACTACTAATATATACAATTATGTTTGGATAGAATCATTTGGACTTGTAGGACTTTTGGTTTGCATTAGTCAAGTAGGATATGCGTAGTGAAGTGGAATTGTACATTTAACTGAGACTAACGAAGAAAGATGAGTAGCTCTTCGGTTTTTAGATAGTCCAGGTCAAACAGCCATTTTTTCAGTTTAGTTTTGGCTTCATATCTATTTAACTTATTCAATTTAACGTGTCTGTTGATCTTTCTATAGATGTTAGAACCAACAACATACAGTTGTCGACTGGCGAAGGACGTTTTGTGGGGTACAGATGGGCATGATGTCATCAATGTTCGCTTATTAGGATCCGGAGGGGGGATTTGGCTGTGTTTCCAGAGCGTGGCTCGAAGCACAAAGAGCTGTCGAACAGTCAGTACTTTACAGTCCGCGTATAGTTGGGTTGTGGGGTACCTAAACGGTTTGCCTAGCATCACCTTAAGCACAGCCCTCTGTGCTCGCTCTAAGCTTAGCAGTTTAGTTTTGCCAGTGCCACCCCACACTGAGATGCAGTAACCAATAACGGACTCACAAAGCGCAAGGTACACCATCCTTAGTGTTTTTGGGTCCGCACACTGTCTTAACGACTTAACTATGTAGATTAGCTTCCTAACTTTCGAAACTAAATAATCAACATGTTTGTGCCACTTCAGTCCTTCATCGATCGTTACACCCAGGTATTTGGTGTGACAGACACGAGATACTGCTGTGCAAGAGCATAAAGAAGAGTTATCACATGAATGTGCAGTTAAACTGAATTCTGGTGGGGCTTTGGTTCTATGACTAAGACAGAATGGGATAAAATTGGTTTTGGATAGGTTTAGGGTTAACAGATTCTGCTGCAGCCAGTTCATAACCACCTTTAACGACTGTTGCGAGTGGTATTTTACATCATCCCATGTATCCCCACAAACTACTATTGCCGTATCGTCAGCATATGTGAAGATGTTGGAATTGAGCAGTGGCAGTGTACAAAGGTCATTTATATAAACAAGGAACAAAGTAGGACCAAGTACACTGCCCTGCGGGACTCCATATGAGATAATTTCATCATCACTGACGCACGAGTCAATTTTGACACTGAGTGTTCTATTTTGGAGATAACTTTCAAACAAATCGAGCGTTTTTCCACGAATACCTATGCTTTCCATTTTTGACAGAAGAGTAGGAACAGAGACTGTGTCGAAGGCTTTTGTTAAGTCCAGGAATATGGTAAGGCATCTTTTATGGTCGTCTAACTTCTTCGCGACAAGTTCTGTAAGATCAATAATTGCATCTTCTGTAGAGACTCCTTTTTTAAAGCCATACTGGTTGGGCGCTATAATTTTATTTTTCTCTAAGAAATTCAGTAGACGACCATTAATCAGTCTTTCCATAACCTTAGAAATAGCTGAAAGAACAGAGATCGGTCTATAATTGTTCGCACAGTCCCTGTTCCCGCTCTTATAGATCGGATGGACCAGGGCCTTTTTGAAAGATTCAGGGAAAATTCCTTTTGCTATGGATATGTTGATTACATGTGTTATCAATGGTACAAAAGTTTTTCGACTCAATTTTAAAAGAGTAGACGATATACGGTCCCAACCTGTGGCACTATCACTTCTTAAGTTCATTATGGTGGACTCAACTTCAGCGTAATCAACATCAAGGAGGACAAAAGAGGTTTGAGGGGACGTTTTGGGTGAAAGAACTGGTTGTGTGGTGGAGATAATTTTAGAGGCTAGGTCTGAGCCTATGGTGGCAAAAAACTTACATACTTCACTGGCCGCAGTGTATGGGTCTGGATGGATTTTTAGGAGTTCTAGAGGTGGTGCTGATATTTTTTTAGTATTTGTGATCTCTTTGATTTTATTCCACAACGTTTTAGGATTATGTCTTGCTTTCTCCAGTTCAACCCTTTCATGCGCAGTTTTAAGTTTCCTAAGAAGGCGGTTGCAAAAATTCCGATAGCGTCTATATGTGATCTGCAAAATATCATTACTTGGGGAGTTACGAGCCTTTTTATGTAGCTTATCACGATTGCGAATGCAACGCAATAGACCTGGAGTTATCCAAGGTTTAAGATTTCTTTCCTTTTTTGGAACTTTTACTATTTTAGTGTTCTTGTTTAGGATAGATTGTATTGTGCTAACTAAATTAGTGGCGGCAATGTTAGGATCTTCTGTGCCGGTGACTTGAGAAAAATCATGACTTTCAATATCTTTTAAGACATTGCAGTATTCAATTTTTGGGATTGTATAACTAGGAACAGTCAAATTTGGTGATGCTATATCTACGATTTCAACCAGGAGTGGTAAGTGATCAGTAATATAAGATTGTAGGACCAATACGTTTGTAGGTTTATTTGTTTTTAATAGTACGTGGTCTATACAATTATTGATTCTGGTCGGGTAGTAATGTCCAGGCAAAAGACCATGCGTGGCATTGAGCGTTAAGTAATTGGCACAGCGGTCATCTTGATTGGCCGGTTTAATATCAATGTTGGTATCACCGATGAGATATATACTTTTGAAATGATTGAAGGAGGAATAGACACTGTCTAAACTGTCTAGAAAGCAATCAAATTCAGCTTTAGTTTTGTATGATGGTGAACGATACATGGCAATTATTACTAAATTATTACTTAATTGGCATGTAAGACAGTTTCCATTTGTAAAAACTGGTTCATTTACAGTGCACACAATGTGATTTTTTATGTACAAGGCCACTCCCTCATTTTGGTTCTTAGTTTGTGTAGTGTAGTAAGAGTTGTATCCGTCCAAAACCGGGAGGTTAGCAATTTTACTTAACCAGCACTCGGTTAAAATTAGGATGTCACAAGGCACTTTAATCATGGAAAGTAGGGTTAACAGTTCATTAAAGTTCTTATTGATACTGCGTATGTTAATATGAAGAATAGTAATACATTTGTCTGATATCTCTAAAAATTTTGTGCATTCTTCCGGAACACAATTAAAGGCCTTTGCAACTGTGATTTCGTCCAAGTCTAATAAGACATTGTTAATTAAATTAGCCATTTGCAAAATAGATAATGCATGATATATTGAACCAGCTTAACACGTCGAAGAATAGCTTGGCCACAAAAATGTAAGCATTCGGAGAAAGCCATAAAGCAAAAATTTGAGTTAGATGAAAAAGCGTGAGTGTTAGTGTACTTATGTGTTTATGGAAATTTGTCGTAAGTATTTGTGTAACTTTGTAAATAATGTGTGTGCGTGAATCGGTTGAATTTAAAGAGATAATATTTGGGCAAAGATTTAAAAGAAACTTAATTAAGAAATAATCGTTAAGTGATGTGCTGTAACGAAATTGATCTACTATATCTAAATTGAGTAGTCATGTCTTCGTTTGCAACTCTTGTAGGGTTGCTTCCGACTTAACGAGGATATGCTGCTGTCCTGGTAGTTTACGCAGGAAAATGTTGCCGTTAGTGATCCAACAAAACTATAAAACAAAGAAACATTAACAAAGAAATATTGTTGTTCTGTATTTCTTCGTTGTCTACAGGCATTCAGTCATTTCAGATGTTTCATTTAATTCAAAATTTTGTATTTCCTGTCTTTCTGCTCAACATAGCAACAAATTTACAAAATCATCTTCCCATATTCAAACAGAGATTGGTTATACTATGATAGCTATTCAGCGTAATATTGTTTAAGGCGTACATATTTGACATTTTAAATAGCCTATTCACAGTTTCCTTTGTTTCTCTTAGTTATTCATGAATCATTGTTTGTCCTGTTCCGTGTGAAGTCTTCTTACAAAGTAGGTAGAATATGAATACACGAAACTAATGTTTTGAATACCGTGACTTATGTAAAGCCCATGTATTGCACTTACTTCATGAGTCTTCTGGTTAAAAGTCTACGAACTCTCAGAACGATTCAAAGTGAGCTACTTACAACCAAGTTTGCTAGCAATGGGAACTAATCTAAGGCATGTAAGTGCACATCCTGTCACACATCATCAAAACATTTGTCAGCTGATATCATTGGGCAATTCTAAAGAAGAATACGTCATATGTTATGGGTAATGTTATTATGCCATACATATAACAAGTAACAATGGTAACTTTTCGGCCAGTTCACATTAACAATGTGTGCAGAATAAGGCACTTGATATGTGTGTTTCTGTGTGTGTTTTTATAATCCGGTATCTTTTTGTTCACATTTTTTACTGCCTTGTCTGCCAGCGCAAATTCTGGGTGTGTGGGCCTGGGATTGATCTCTAGGTCGGTCGTTCAAAGTAAATAACTGGCAAAATGTAGGTGTGCTAAACAGCTGCCCTGTCTTTAGAAAAATACAGGCATAAAGTCATCATTGCATTGCCTTGGTATCAAGCGTGAATGATAGCGTGACGGTTGACAGGGGAGAATGGAAGAAGAAAACGTGTTGCGCCGACCCCACGTAACACAGGACAAGGGCAGGAAGATGATGATATCTTGGCATCAATCAGTACGTTGGCGTCGGCTTCCAGTCTAACCGGATGCAGCTGAATATCAGTATTAAAATATAAGCATTAATTATTAAAATTAAGGGGGTCGCGCTAAGGTAGCCTGCGAAATTCAAATTTTCTTACGATTTTTGCAATTTGCAGCTCAGTGTCTGGGTGTATGTTGATTAAAGTAGGCACGATTCGCGACCGCAACAAATATGCATTTACAGAATTATAATCAGTAATACAATTCCTTAAGTTAGTATAATCCTGAAATGTTAAGATTTCATGTACCTAATAGGTAGTCGTTCAATAGAATTGGTCTTAGGGTATTGATGACTTTAATGATTATAATTCTGTAAATACATATTTGTTACGGTCGCGAATCATATTTTAATCGACGTACAACCTAATACTGACCTGCAAATTGCAAAAAGGTAAGAAAATTTGAATTTCGCGGGCTACCCTGTCGCTTTCGCCTTAACCTTTTGAACGCCATTGTCACATATACGTGACAAGCAAGCGCGTGCCCTGTACGCCAACGACACAAATATGTGACAAAAAATGCGGTGCACTTTATCATGAAATAAACAATTAAATCATTACTTTTGTGTGTTTTTATTTGTATACCTTAAATATTTAAGCTCTTGTCCATATTTAATTGCTTGAAACGAATTAAATTATACCATGGATATAGAGAAATTTGATGACAAAAAAAGAGAAATTAAACGTTTAAAAAGTGTGGCTTGGCGTGGAGGGCACGCGCGTGCGTTTATGCTCTGGCGTTCAAAAGGTTAAATAGGGCTCGAAGCTCTAGTTAACCAAATTGGTATCAACTCCAATCTATTTTGCCTGTTATTTAAAATAACGTCATTATACTTTATTCGAAAGCCAACCAATTTGATGCTATTGTCTGCACATAATACCACTCAAGCGAGTAGCTGCGCTGTTCTACAAATGATACCTAAATGTTCCACGGACCGCAGGCACAAAAATACCCCTACTGATTAGTATTTGTACCTTAACATTAACGATGTTCGGCTTGTGGGGCTTGTAGCAAAGAAATAACAGCCGCACGGGTTGATCGATCAGGTTAAGCTACGCTTGCCGCGGTTGGTCCGTGGATGGGTGACCATCTTTACATATCAAGACCCCTCCGTGCCTCGGAAAGCACGTTAAGCCGTTGGTCCCGGCTGCTGTCATTCGTGTATCTTTGACAGTCGTTACGGGTCGTCAGAAGCCCGAAAGTCTGACAACCCGTCTTATCAAGGGATATCGTATTACCCAGTAACTGGGTTGTGGAGGTCAGATAGGCAGTCGCTCCATGTAAAATACTGGTATTCAGCTGCATCCGGTTTTACTGGAAGCCGACCCCAATATAGTTGAAAAAAGGCTAGACAGATGATTAATAATGTTCGGCCTTCAGAATGTTTTCCTTGCAATCCTCGATAATAACGACAGTTTTGATAAAAAGCATTTTTTTTAAAGTAGTAGTACCTAGTTTCTCTCAGCAATAGTTTCGTTGAGTTTGTGGGTATTTACTCTTCAACTTGTAAGACAACGTGACTATAATTTTGCCATCGCCGACTGTACCGGCCGTTTCCTATACCGTAGGTGTTACCTAGTGAAAAATGTCGTTGGACACAAAATTCTTCACCTAATAGATTTCTTTTTCAGTCAGATCTTATAATAGAACATCAACACTTGTAATTCCCGAAGGTTTAGGTAGAAGTGTACCAGTGTAGGCCCAAAGTTAATGTGATTAACGATTAAAAATTAATGATTAAAAATTAATGATTAAAAATCATAATCAAAAAATTTGATTATGATTAATTAAACGTAATCAAATTTTTTGATTATGATTTTTAATCATTAATTTTAATCGTTAATTTGATTATTTGATTAACTATTAACTACTCATTTATTTATTTAATTGTTCTCCCGATTTTTCTACCGATTTTAAGTTGGCAAACCTTTTCATGTATGCTTAAGGCGAGGTAGACCCTGCGAAGTAGGTATTTAACGCTACCAACCTACCCACGGAGCGAGCCGTGCGCTTACCTCGCCAGCGTGAACTTGCATGAACCCAAAATGTGTCACAGTATAGGTAAGCGTGTCGTGTAGGCAGTAGGTCAACTCATTGGAACGAAGTTCTTTGACGCGGCTTGGCAGAAATCGTCACTAACGAAAAAGCGCGTTCATACTTTCTTCTTTGAAATTCACACTCACTCTCTCTCTCTCTCTCTCTCTCTCTCTCTCTCTCTCTGTCAAGAGAGAAAAATTTAAAATTTTCCTTCATGGGTGTCGTTTTCAAGGTTTTCGAGGGTGCTGAAACCGATAGTAAAGTCAAAATGAAAATCCAAGATGGCGGCCGTGAAAATTTTCAAATTTTCCTTCATGGGTGTCGTTTTCATGGTTTTCGCGGGTGCTAAAGCCAATAGTAAAGTCAAAATGAAAATCCAAGATGGCGGCCGTGAAAATTTTCAAATTTTCCATCATGGGTGTCATTTTCAAGGTTTTCGAGGGTGCTAAAGCCGATAGTAAAGTCAAAATGAAAATCCAAGATGGCGGCCGTGAAAATTTTCAAATTTTCCTTCATGGGTGTCGTTTTCAAAGTTTTCGAGGGTGCTAAAGCTGATAGTAAAGTCAAAATGAAAATCCAAGATAGAGGCCGTGAACATTTTCATATTTTTCATCATGGGTGTCGTTTTCGTGGTTATCGAGGGTGCTGAAACCGATAGTAGTCAAAATGAAAATCCAAGATGGCGGCTGCGAAAATTTTCAAATTTTCTTTCATGGGTGTCGTTTTCAAGGTTTTCGAGGGTGCTGAAACCGATAGTAAAGTCAAAATGAAAATCCAAGATGGCGGCTGTGAAAATTTTCAAATTTTTCATCATGGGTGTCGTTTTCGTGGTTATCGAGGGTGCTGAAACCGATAGTAAAGTCAAAATGAAAATCCATGATGGCGGCTGCGAAAATTTTCAAATTTTCTTTCATGGGTGTCGTTTTCAAGGTTTTCGAAGGTGCTGAAACCGATAGTAAAGTCAAAATGAAAATCCAAGATGGCGGCTGCGAAAATTTTCAAGTTTTTCATCATGGGTGTCGTTTTCAAGGTTTTCGAGGGTGCTGAAACCGATAGTAAAGTCAAAATGAAAATCCAAGATGGCGGCTGCGAAAATTTTCAAGTTTTTCATCATGGGTGTCGTTTTCAAGGTTTTCGAGGGTGCTAAAACCGATAGTAAAGTCAAAATGAAAATTCAAGATGGCGGCTGTGAAAATTTTCAAGTTTTTCATCATGGGTGTCGTTTTCAAGGTTTTCGAGGGTGCTGAAACCGATAGTAAAGTCAAAATGAAAATCCAAGATGGCGGCCGTGAACATTTTCAAATTTTTCATTATGGGTGTCGTTTTCGTGGTTATCGAGGGTGCTGAAATCGATAGTAAAGTCAAAATGAAAATCTAAGATGGCGGCTGCGAAAATTTTCAAGTTTTTCATCATGGGTGTCGTTTTCATGGTTTTCGCGGGTGCTGAAACCGATAGTAAAGTCAAAATGAAAATCCAAGATGGCGGCCGTGAAAATTTTCAAATTTTTCATCATGGGTGTCGTTTTCGTGGTTATCGAGGGTGCTAGAGCCGATAGTAAAGTAAAAAGGAAAATCCAAGATGGCGGCCGCGAAAATTTTCAAATTTTCCTTCATGGACACCCATGAAGGAAAATTTGAAATTTTTCTCTCTTGATAGAGAGAGAGAGAGAGAGAGAGAGTGAAAGTGTGAATTTCAAAGAAGAAAGTACGAACGCGCATTTTCGTTAGTGACGATTTCTGCCAAGCCGCGTCAAAGAACTTCGTTCCAATGAGTTGACCTACTGCCTACACGACACGCTTACCTATACTGTGACACATTTTGGGTTCATGCAAGTTCACGCTGGCGAGGTAAGCGCACGGCTCGCTCCGTGGGTAGGTTGGTAGCGTTAAATACCTACTTCGCAGGGTCTACCTCGCCTTAAGAACAATACACCAATGCCGTCCTCTGGCTCGGTAGAAAGAATGTTTTCTTTTGCAACTATGCTAAATAAACCTAGGTCACACAAATTATCTGACGACTTATTTGAAAAAAAAGTATAGTAGAGTATAGTATAGTAAAGTATAGTAGTTATGAAATGTAACTTGAACATCAAGAAATCAGAAATGTAAAGATCGGAGATTAGTTGATTGAAAATATTCTTCAAAATTAGAATTCAGTGTATTTGAAAGTTATAAATTATTTTTTTGTTCTTTGAATAATTAATAAAATATTTTAATAAATGTGTCATTATTTTCCATCATTTCTTTTATATAGAATTAATAACATTGATGGATGTACGAGGGCGGGTCAATAAGTCCGTGACTTTTTAAATGAAACACAAATTTTTAGATAAAAAGTTATTTTATTTTTCAACGTAGTCTCCTTTTAGCTCTATACACTTAGCCCAACGTTTCTCCAATTTTTTTATCCCTTCCGTAAAATATGATTTGTCGAGGTCTTTAAAATAGGCATTTGTTTGTGAGATGACTTCGTCGTTGGAGGCAAATCTCTTTCCACCGAGCCATTTCTTTAAGTTTGGGAACATGAAGTAGTCACACGGGGCTAGATCGGGAGAATAGGCCGGATGAGGGAGCAATTCGTAGCCCAATTCATGGATTTTTGCCATAGAAACTGCACATGTGTGCATGTGTGTATTAGTTTACAATCAAGTTAATCAATTAATGATTAATGATTAACGTCAATAATCATGATTAAGATTATTTTTTTAATCATGATTATTCTAATCATGATTAATTTAATCTGATTAAAATTAATCAAATTAATTAATTGATTAAAAAATTAATTGATTAATGCCAACACTGAAGTGTACTATCAAGGAAACTTATATCTGACCAATTTGAAAACAAAATCCCGTGCACACGATGACCACATCTGCTTTGCGTTACTAAAGCGGCCGAGCGCGGCAAGCAAGAATAGTCCTTACGGTGTATAGATGTTCGTTTCTCCCATGGTAGGTACCTATAGTAAACCCATATTTCGCCAGTTACGGTTAAGTCCCGTGTAATAGGGGGCGAGCCTAATGCCATCAATCGGGCACAAATCCTGACTCCGGGCTGTTACTGAGAAATTCCTGATGGAAAAACCCAATGACACTTTGCGTGACCTAGAAATCGAACCCAGGACCTCATGTTCAGCAGTAGCGCTTGCAATGGGACCAACGAGCAGGCAGTTTACGATATATTGCACTAGCTTACCCGACAGACGTGCAAATTGCCCTGTCCGAATTTCAATTCTCATAGAAAAAAGCACGTTCAGTTTTTGCCGAATTTGAAATTTTTCAAGGAAACTTCCAATTTTTCTTTCCCTAAGAACCTAATTCTAACTATTACGAACGCTTTAAAACTGAAACTAGCCAAATCAGTCCTGATGTTCTCAAGTGATGCGCTTACCAACGGACATCGTTTCATTTTTATTTTTTTTATAATTATAGAAGATATAATAAAGAAGTCTCGATGGTCTGTAAAGTCGTTGAAACCGTGCTTAGCAAGGACGTGTCGCTAGTAAAAAATAAAACAAAATGTAAAAATGTTTATCACTCAATCCCTTTTCCAGGAGCGAGAGACCTACAGGTTCAGCGCAGTAGCCAAGGTGATGCGGGAGCTCCTAAGCGGCAGACGAGCTCTTTTGGCCGGCACTTTGACCCAGGACCAAACGCGAGCGTTGAGGCTCAAGCTCGTCGCCAAACTGGACTGGGGGAACAGGTGAGTCTTGTCAGCATGGTTTTGTGAATGCACAGATTGGTCTGTTGACTGTAAAATTACGTACATCCAAGCCTGGGCTTAGTGTACATAATTTACGTAAAAAATCGCGAATTTTTTACGCGATGGGGTGCGCTCGATTGGATTCTCAATGCTCGGCTCAATACCTAGAGTTGAAAATCAAGTGCGCGATAAAAAATAGTCACGTTAAAAAATGGCCCGTGCTACGAGGGCTTTAGCGAGTTTTTGTGCAAATATAGTGACGCGTTCTGGGGTGCTTGCGATGTAATGAAAAGTTTTCATAAAGAATAGCGAATCCACGATGGCTGCGGAATTAATCGTCATGGGTATAATTTTCATAGATTTCAAGGTCTCTGATGCGAGAAAGGAGTATACAAACCCAAGATGGCGAACACTAAAAAAACTAATTAATTGTCATGGGCATCACATCCAAGGTTTTTAGGGGTTTCCAGAGTGATCCTGCTGATGAAACTGAAGAACATTTACAAATCCAAGGTGGCGGTATTTAAATAAGAGTAATCATCGTTGCTTTCGGTTTTGGGGGTGCTTAAGTCGAAAATGAGGGTAACTCGGAAGTAATTTAATTAAAAAAATGGTTAACTTTTAATATGTATGTAGGACGCTCCGTGGCGAAATGTCTCACGCATGTCGCATTCACAAATTATCAAAAAATAACAATCATTTACAGCATTAGATCTTTCTTGACACTATATTTACAACTTTGAAGAATTCTCAGGGAGAATTCTCATTTTGTTATGAGACTTTGGTTTCGGATAATATTTGGCTTTTGTTTTCCGTATTAAAATTATATTATTATAAAACCTCTGGTTCTTATGGTTCTTTCATTTGTTGAATCTGTGAATAACATTCCCATTCCACCATCCACCCAACCATACTAACTAAAGTATCTATCCTTGTGTGTCGGATGTTTTTGGAGTTTACTCCTTAGAATCGATTTTGTTTGGAAATTTTATGAGGAGTGAAATTAATACAAGCGTTACGTTTTTCTGCGCAACGTACCTTGCGCACCTTTCACGGAGTAAACTCCAGTCGTGCGTCGGAGCTGACTCATACACACTTTTCCTGTTGGGCTGTAGGTATTCGGTTTCTTGTTTATCAATCTCCAAAGTTTTCAGGTTACTCATTTATTTAGCTTTATAAGGCTTTGTGTGATCTGAACTGAATAATAGTGTCTTTTGAAATTATTTTGTCTGTGTTGTTTTTCCTCCTTTTAGGCGCCCAAAATACAGGATGGTCTAGTTTGGGGCCAATGTTAACTGATAGGTATTTTATGTATTTCCTTTTTTTATGAAAAGTATTATTAGTATACAAATAAAATTAAAATGCAATTATTTGAAGTCATTTATTACCAAATATAATGTAGACAATGTAACACATTGAAATAATGATTGTTGCAGTCTCAGAAATATTACGTAGGAAGTAAGGCAGCATCGTTTATCCATTACAAAACATTTTAAAATAGGAATGGCAAAGTTTATATTAAAAACTAGTAAATACAAACTGCAGAAGTCGAGTTCCATTAAAACACTGCTCGAGTGTATGGAAGACATTTTTCGAGATTCCAAGAAAGTTTATCAATTCATACATACATATCTATTAAAATAATGCATGACTCAAAATCTTATTCTACAATAATATTTGAGATACGTTGAGAATCGTGGCTTTTCACTCTGGACATCTTATTTAATGGCACATTTGGAACAATTTATGAGTATAATGTATTCATTTCGAACTTATAGATAAACGTTCCTTGATTATAATCCATTCACACTTCATACAAATTTTATGATTTCCCTTTTTCTTAGTACCAAATATACTTTTGATATCAATCACAAGATTGAAGTAACATTATATAAAATTTGACTATCAGCAGATACTCCCAGACGTAGCTAATTCATACACATAATTATAAAACTATTAGTTACATGATTGTATAAACACGTGGTTTACTAAACCAATGGAACAAAAGAAAAGCACGTTTAAAATACTCTTATCATATAATATCTACTTAATTGTAATTGAAAGACTTAATTTAAAGTCGATATGTGTATTTCAAAGCATTGTTATAGTTTTAATTCTACTACAAATAACTCCCAATATTTCATAATATCAATTGGATTATTATCAATATCAAAGACCAGCCTGTATAAGATTTCATTGGATTATAAATCACTTGTTTAATTAAAAATGCATAGCTATGGTCTCAATATTTTATCATCCTTATCGATACAAAAAAAGAAAAAAAATATAAAGAAAACGTTATAATTAAAAAAATGTCTTCTATATCTCACGTATGAGGTTACTAACAGCACGAAAGGGGCAAGTCATTTAATGATACGTTATTATAACTTTTAATGATGGATAATAAAATAAATATACTTAGATGTTACTTGCTCAAATCCCACTTGCTGCAACCTCTATCATTTTTATAATATCATAATACAAAAGATATGCTATAGGTACTTACTTAAAATAAAAATGAATGTAGGTATGTATACTATGTATGTACTTTTAGATATCAATTGCATTTATCTGCGAGTTGTTTAGAACTTACAAAACTAACTAAACATGTTATTCAAACATAGTTATTCAGTAAAAAGTAAAATGTGGCTTATTCGCAAAGTCGTAGTACCACAGCAAATTCCATCATAATAACAAACAAATTAATTAGTATGTTAAAAGAAAAGATTCAACAATTTTATTCTAATTACAAATCGTATAGATTCACTTAATTTAAAGCTCAAGGCAAATGTTGTCTTATATAAACAGGTAAAATAAGGAATGTCATGGTCATTCATATCGTTGGAACTGAATTTCTTACATTACTGCGAATGAGCGTTACAATTACTAAAAGAACAATACACTGCGCGTCCCATACCTTCTTCTCAGAAAGTAATCTCGGATACAAGAATCGAGACGGATCAAAATGGATTGTATAGGAATCACATTCATTCTCATTTCTCAAAAGTCGTATTCGAGACAAAATTGCATACATTTTCTAGGACTATTCTGGGAGTTTTGCGTGTATTGTCTAAGCTCAGTCTGGAAACTTACGTCTCTGTTTCCTTTGCGTACTTGTCAATGTTGGGGTAGATGGGGGCCATCTCGAGGGTCGAGGGGGCAGAGGGCGCGTTCGAGTTCATGTGCAGCCTTCGAGACAACTCGTCTAGTACCTCGCCGAATACACGCAGTGACATGTTCTGACCTAGCAGGTGCAGAAGTAAGAAGTCACCCACCTGGAAAAAATACAAAATAATCGATTAAGGAACTGCGAATTATTACATTAAAGCTTAAATAGATTGCAAAGACGTCGCATGAAACTTAACACCAATCAAATTTAAACATAAGCATAATTAGCCTATGCTGGGACACAGGCCTCCTCTCTTCGAGAGGGAGTGGGCCGTAATCTACCACGCGGGCCCAGTGCGGGTTGGTAGATCTCACATGTCTTCGAATTTTTGGCTCTAGGACATGCCGGTTTCCTCACAATGTTTTCCTTCACAGTTTTGAGTGCAGTGGTGATGAAATTATTTACACAAAGTAAAGCGCCTGCCTAGGTTCGAACCCATGACCTACAACTAGTAAGTTGGGGCCGTTACCACTGGGCCACAACTGCTCTTCATCAAGCTTAAGGAACCATCTAAACTGATCAGGCTTTGGTCATTACTATACATATCTTCTGGCACTATAATAATGATAATATTTATTACTACATAATGGCTTACTAAATACATATAATCTTTTAAAACAAACCTGAGTTTTCCTAACGAGCGACTCGACACCGGCCGGTGTTCCGAAACGGAATCGTCTCTTGAGGATCGTTTCGCGGGTCCTTGGTAATAGGATTACTGCTGCTGAGTATACTAGGGCCAATCCGGTTACTACCGATAAGATGATAAACCTGAAAATAAATACACAAATGAGTGACGACACAGTATATATTATACTAGCGAGTTATCAAGGGGTATCGTGGTACTCAGTATCTGGGTTGTGAAGGTGAGAAAAGCAGTCGCTCCATATAAAATACTGGTACTCAGCTGTATCGGGAAAAGCTAGGCTGATAATGATGATGAAGTTGACTTGATGAGAAAAAGTATTCGCAAAAATTTTTCATCATCATCATCTGCCTAGCCTTTTCCCAACTATATTGGGGTCGGCTTCCAGTCTAACCGGATGCAGCTGAATACCAGTATTTTACATGGAGCGACTGCCTATCTGACCTCCACAACCCAAAAAAATTTTTCATATCAAAACTAAATTAATACACTTTAAGATGATGCAAGGAATTAAAACAGACTAAAAAGATAAACATCTACAACAATATTTTAAATTCACACAGTACTTAGCAAAGCATGAAATCATGCAAGTAAAGTAAATGGAGGTCAACGTACCAGAACCACAGGAAGATGAAAATCTTCTCATTGAGGATATTCAAGGCTAACACACATAGCGCATCGTGTTTCTGGATCGTTCCAGAAGCTCCGAATTTGTGGAATGTACACTTTGTTATTCTTGGAAAGACTTCAATCTGGAAAAGAAAAAAGTAGTAAATTAAATGTTTGGTAACTTATATGTAACAATACTTAAGACAGTCTTTCAGCACATCTGACAAAATGAGTATGAGATCTATCAGCTTTGGGTACAGAACAAACCTCGAATATTGTTTAACTAAATGGTTTTACTTATGAGAACAAAGTTATCTCAAACCTGAAATGGGCTATGTCCTAATAACTAAGGTATTTATGCAATTAACAACTTTTTACTAAATGCTTAAGAAAGTATACAAAGTGTAACATAATTAACGCACAACCTCTTAAGGGGTCATTGTACTCAACATTATGAACAACTTTTACTATGGACCCAAACCTGAAATCGCGAAAAAAAAAATCAGCTGTTCCCTACATTTTGACGAGTTATGCGAACATAAATGCTAATAACAAAAAGCAATTTAAAAAAATTTTGTCTGTCTATCTGTCTGTTTCTTCCGGCTAATCTCCGAATAGGCTGGACCGATTTTGACGGGACTTTCACGGGTAGATAGCTGATGTTACAGGGAGTAACTTAGGCTACTTTTATTTTAGAAAAATTATTAGGGTTCTGCGCAAAAAATTAAAACCCATGAAATTGTGAACAAAAACTTGTATTGAAAAATTCTTTTTGCGTTTGGTAGCCCAATTCTCGAGGATAGTTATAGGCTATTTAACATCACGCTACGACCCTTAGGAGCCGAGCAAAAAGAAAAAAGTCAGAAAGAACACTAAGCGAAAACGAAATAAAATGTGGCTGTTATTTTAGTATATTGTGTATATTACGACTTCCAAGCGAACGAAGTCGCGGGGTGCAGCTAGTTTGAAATAAATGCTTTGAGTTTGAGTTTATTCCTACACCAAAGAAAATATTCATACGGTGGGCGTACAGATAGTTTTTCCGAGTCTGGGTGTTCACGTGCGATTTGCTTATCTGTAAAAGCATCTATGAAAGGAGAAATTCTTAAAACGCTAAGCGAAAACGAAGTAACAGCGCGGGCGGGCGATGCAACGCGACAGGTTGGAGGACGAGGGAGTTTCATTAAACGTGGCTTTTTTTTTAGTATATTGTGTATCTTACGACTTCCACGTGAACGAAGTCGCGGGGCACGGCTAGTTGTAAAATAATAACCTAAGATTGGTGACCTATAGCAGATAGCTGTGGTTACTACTGCGTTTGTTTTACTCATATAAACAATCTATTAGTATTTGTAAAGACAATAGAATAAAGTAAATATGCAGCTGATGGTGCAATAGGAGGTATTTGTCTGTAGTTTGATAATTATCTAGTTAAATGTTGCTATGCATCACCTCGTGATGAGATTTAGTACACAAATAGTGTCTTGCTATACTTATTACTATGTTAAGAACAACTGAACGATGATATTACTTACCATAGGGTCAGTACGTTGCTCTTGGTTCATGTTCGAAAACTTGACAACATCAGTACCGTAAGTCAAGAATGCACCACCAAGGAATGTGTCCAAGAAAAATATGTTGCCGACCTGAAAAAAAAAACAAACAGGCTCTTGTAAACGAATGAAATGAATGATAACTGGGTATCGTGTTACCACCCAGTATCTGGGTTGTGGGGGTCAGGTATGCGGTCGCTCCAAGTACAATACTGCATCCGGTTAAACTGAAAGCCGACCCCAACATAGTTGAGAAAACGCCAGGCTAGGTGATGATGTAAACCAGAGGTTCCCAGACTTTTTTTTCTCATAGACCACTTTCAAAATTTGCTGGTTCCGGTGGACCCCCTGCAGCTACATTTCTACAATATTCCCAAAATTCGACAAAAAATGTGAAGATTAGATCTAACTGGAAATTTGCGCTGGCCGCGTTGACCCCTGGGGGTCCATCTGGACCACTTTGAGAACTAAGGATGTAAACGAATGATTCGAAATGTCTGTCTTAAGATCTTTTCAATAATAGGAGATTAGCCTATGGTTAAGACACGCCTCCTATTATATAGGATCTAATCTTTGTAGGCGATCTGATGCTGCAGGACAATGCACCCTTGATGTTTCATAGCGTGACGGTATATGTTCACTAGTTGTCTTCAACTTGCTAACCATTACTGGCAAAGTATGGGTGTACTTTACACTTTTGCTTTTAAATACAGACGTGAAATTATGTCAAGTCAGTACTCACCACGTTAATAAAGTTCAGAATCTCACAGAAGAAGTAACCGAAGGAATAAGTATTGTGCATGTGTCTGGTGTCCACCAAATACTGGACAAGGCGAGTCTGTAACATACAATGACGAATATTAGCCTAGGAACATAACCCATCTGAACAGAACAGAATATTACATAATAGACGTTCCAGGCTCAGTTAATTTGTCTTATTAGGGACGTTCATCAAGTTTCATTAGTATCGGGACTTATCTCAATTGTACCACTTTATTAAGAAACAAGATACCTATGTGTATTGGCCTTATTAATGTACTGGCATTATCTGTTTGTTATTCTACTCCCACAGCTACGGAAATATTCAAGGATTGTAGGGAATTATTTGAAGCTTACCAAACGGTTGTTCTTGTCGTCAGATATGCTGGCAGCAGTTCCACGCATGCCATCTGAGATCATGCGGACCTTGCCTTCTTCCCAGTTCTTCCATACCCAATGGGGCACGTAGAATAACAGACCCTGAAAAATGAGGTTAATTGTCAATTACATCAATTACGAAAAATGTTAAAGTCCACACACGGCATTATGTATTTGAATATAAAATACATGATTGAACTTTAAACCTGTTTCTTTCTAGCAACAAAAACTTAAAGGCAGCGAGTCAGGTTTACTCACTCGTTGAAAAATTACATCATACTTTACGTAACGCAATACAGAGGATACCTCTCGATCGAGTACAAAGAAATCGCAATTTTTAATGATCGGAGTTTAATGATAATAAAATAAATGAAAGTGCTTACTTGGAAGAACAGCATGAAAGGCACCCACTGGTAGTAGGCGTGGATACGTTTCTCTTCGCCATAATCATTGCCAAGGCCAGGATGTGCGATGCCCCTGGTGTGGGCATTCGGAAGTGTGAACGTGTAGGTGATCCAGCAATAGGTGTTGAGGACGTGGGCAGGGACCGCTCCGTCGTTGATACATGAGATCGGGTCGCCTGGAAGGAAATAGACGATAAGGATTGATAATGCAATGTTAAGATACACCTACGTTTTTCTGTCTACTATTTCTGTATAATGGAAATAGTCACAATAGAACTCGTTTTAATACCTTCAATATGCAAATAATAACTCAGAATTCCCTGGAACATAGCACACGCTTAGTGAGAAATAGAAGATAAGTTTTTCCTAGGACCTCACCGTTTTTCAATGAAATAATATTTAAAAGAGGTGTGAAGCCAAAAACCGCAGGCTGCATTGCGAAAGTCAGTCGAACCCTAACCAGGCACGTAAGGAAATCGTGTTCTGTGGTTTTTATCTGACGCGGATTAAATGGAAGTCGTGATGATTCACTGTTACGCGATTTAGGGTAGATTATGGTTGCATTTTCCTTATTCAAAGCTTTTGATAATAGCTGCCAGCTTTCTAAGACCATGATGACCCCTGAGTCATTTCACGACTACCTACTTCAGTAGCGCAGCTACAATTATCATTAGAGGGAAGCCGAAGAAAAAATTGTGCAGTTCTCATTAACTCGGACAAAAAAACTAGGTTTTTAATCTTATGACGTAGGTATTGAACTAGTATTAAAATTAAGTAATATGATGTGATATACAGGTACACACACAGGTGTACCATATTATTTGGCAATAGTAGACATTAAGAAGAGTGGTTGTTTCGAAGGGAAGCCGATAGGAATCGGGTTGTATGAAGACTACGCCCCTGCTACTTAAGTGTTTGCAGTTATGTTTTAAAGTCCGCATTAACATGATCGTAATTATTACTGTCAGGGCCTGACAGTCAGGCCTTGAAGGGCCATTGAAACGCTTCGGGCTATAGATAGGTATGTAGATTAATATCGTTTTATGCCCCTGACATTGCAACAGCGATTGCGGATGCGCTAATATCGTCAGTAATAGTGCATCTGCCCCGCAACCTGTCGCAATTTGTCGACCGTGATTCAAATCACCTTGGTTGTGTCGAGGGCTGTGTTCCAATGTTTTATGTTCCTGTTATCGATTTAATAATAAACGACCCAATCACGTGCAAAAGTTGTTGAATTTATCTCAAGAATGGGCCTTGTTTTAAAAAACAGTATGAGACCGTCGTTGATAAAGTGATTGCATTTAAAATAATTACCATTTAATTGCATTTCTCACTAATACCCTTGCAATTAGTATATTCAAGAATATCTATTTAGTTATAATAATTATTATCTCTATGTAGATAGGTAGTGTGCATAATCGCCTTAAATAACGAACAAGATTTTAATTTGTCCTGTTAAATCCAGTCATATGATCTCATTTAATTTAAACTTGTTCTGTCTCGGATAGCATTGAACTATACAATACCACAGAAGTGGTCGGTATATTGGTAAGTACCTCAAGTACACGTGACAATGTTGGCAGTGACCAGCTTGCTACACATAGCGGATGCTGCAGACACAATCCTGGGAAAATCATGTATTAACCAGATATTGCATATAATGCGATCTCTTCTAGCGTTTAGGTCCCTGAATTATCCGGTTTCCTCATAGGAAAATATTGATGTTCCATTAATTGTTCTGACTGACTGTAATTATTGTTGATTGTTATCGATGACAACAAAACTAAGTACCTAAAAACTCCCTTGATTGTAATTTGTGTTATTAACCCTAGACATCGTTTACGATTACGTAACAAATATTAAAATGTTTCATCACATTTCTTAAGAAAATTATAAGTATTCTCCGCTATCATTTTAAATCGTCTAAGAATCATCAGGTCATTTCACATTGCAAAATATTGTGTCATGTGTATATTATGAATACCGTCAACTCTGACTCAACAGCTGAGGTGTCGAATTGACTAAAGTCACATGCTTGCTAATTGCTCCATAACGAGCACTTACAATAGTTAGTGCATTTATCATCGTCTTGAGAATCTCGAACGGACATACAATTAAGAATGAATTAACAAATAATGTGGTGACATTTTTATAGCTCGAAGGGTCGAGAGAGAGTGCTGTGTCTGCTGTTGCAGATGTCATAGTTAACGCAGGGACATGAAAGTCGATCACTCTTAAAGTCCATCCGCTTAAATAGTGCAGCGCTTTGTGCACACAGTGAGAGTTTAATTATTACATTACGTTGGGGTATACCGTCATTATTTGAGCGGTTAGACTATACACACAAGCTTTGATTTAAAAAGTAAAGTACTTATCAGACAAAAAAAGAAAGAGACCATTTACAACGAATGTAAGTTATTAGCAGTCTTCTTTATCGCAACAAAGTGCATTGACTTCATAAATTCTAACAATCGAGAGAAAACGCAAGCGACACATACTGCATTATAATCGCAGCGGTTTGTAGTAAAGTTGTACCCATCAACAAACCAAGCAAATTACCTTTCCAATGCTGTTAATGTTATCGTCAAGCTATTCAAGTTATGCTAATTCTAAGTTACATAGCATTGTACTGGTAAAAGTACACGATAAGGATTTAAAACGGTTCTATCAATAGTACCCTGAAATACTCGTTTTGCTGCGATTGCCTGGTTATTATTAGTGGGTCATGGTGAGCTGGGCTGCATGAACTTAAAACTGTCATATAAATAATATATAGTACTTGTATACCTACATGTGCTCATATGGGTACAAAAATACATCATATCTATACATATAGCGTGCCTGGTAATTAGTGACCGATACTTAAACACATGATTGAGGAGCTCGTGGCTAAGTAATAACAGCCGCATGGGTCGATCCATCAGGTTAAGCTACGCTTGCCGGGGTTGGTCCGTGGATGGGTGATCATCTTTACATACCGAGACTCCTCCGTGCCTCGGAAAGCACGTTAAGCCGTTGGTCCCGGCTGTCATTCGTGGATCTTTGACAGTCGTTACGGGTCGTCAGAAGCCCGAAAGTCTGACAACCAGTCTTACCAAAGGGTATCGTATTACCCAGTAACTGGGTTGTGGAGGTCAGATAGGCAGTCGCTCCATGTAAAATACTGGCATTCAGCTGCATCCGGTTAGACTGGAAGCCGACCCCAATATAGTTGGGAAAAGGCTAGGCAGATGACGACTTAAACACATGATTATACTCATGATAACAAACAACTTTTACTATGGGACCAAACCTTAAATCGTGAAAAAAAAATCTGTTGCTCCCTACATTTATGCTGGCATAATTCGTCAAAATGTAGGGACCAGCTGATTTATTTTTTTCACGATTTCAGGTTTGGTCCCATAGTAAAAGTTGTTTGTTATCATGAATACAATCATGTGTTTAAGTATCGGTCACTAATTACCAGTCACCCTATATAATATTATAAATGCGAAAGTGAGTTTGTTTGTTACGCTTTAACGCTAAAACGTCTGAACACATTTGAATGAAAGGCACATGGTTAGACCATGACTTGAATTACGATATAAGATACTTTTTATCCCGGTGCGGTAGTACGTTCCCGTGTGATAATTTACGACATCCACGCGGGCGAAGTCGCGGGCAAAAAAGCTTATAATATAATAAACGTGGAATGAAGAATTTAGGTTGTGACGTTACAGTACAATGTTCATCATGATGTTAACGATTGCAAAATGTGCTCACTGTCAGTTTTGTGTACAACCAAAATTATGAACCTATTGTTTGTTATGAAGTGGGTACAAGGTTTTATCTACCAACACATCCCTTTTACAATCCGAATTCTGACAAAGTAGTCGATGTGACTCATTTTAACGTATGTTGAAGTTAAACTAGTTTTTTTAGAAGTTCGGATTTCGATGATTATTCATCAAACTATGCAAACAATACCCGTAGTAGTAATATAAGAAAAATAGTTTTACGATAGAGAAAATGGGTCTAGTTCAGTGTCCTTATTAGCAAGTAATATAAAAACTCGTTAGCCAGTTCTCACAGCGAGATGTTTAGGTAGTAACAGCCAATCTGTAACTGTTATCGTTGCTAACGACTGTGCTTTGATTACCAACACCTGAGGCACAAATGTGATTGTTCAAGCTGCATGTAGGGCAAAATATCACGGACTGCAACGCTGCAATAAACTCCATATGGATTGCTGACTAACTACCTACGAGACAATGTGCACTGAGTACGTGACCCGTAAGGAACCTGGATGCTTTAGAATATATTATTATATTATTCGATATTACTATTGTTGGACGGTACATGCTGTTGGAAAGTCACAGACATTGAGCTGCGGCCTAATGACCCATTAAGTGTCACGAGTCGTGTAAATTACTGACATACTTGTACGTAATTGTTTATTTTAAAATTCGAACTGTTTGACCCGATTTTTCTGTTGACTAATGGACACTAAATAGAATTGTTAAGGTAAACGCTGGTTAAGCTAATCTGTCTGAAGTTAAATTGTCTGTCACGAACTAGTCAACAGCCTGCACAAATAAGGAAAATAATAATGTTTTGTTTAGTTGCAGTACTAAGCAGAATATTTGCTTTTGTCAAGTTCTAAGATGAGGAAGATGACTAAAACAATGCCGTAAGTTCACTAAACAATAATCCTAACATTCAAAATTCAAATCGTGCAATTGCAGAAGATAGATCTATTGGAGTCGATACAAACCTTGAGGATTTCACATGTAAATTCTGTATCTCACGAATCACGACCTTATTTACCGAATTCGTATACCTTATTCTATTTCTATCGTTCGCTCACACAGCAATAATCGTCAGATGGTTAATAAGTATAAGTTACAAGTGGCTATTAAGCAGTAGTTTGTTTGTGTTTATGGCTCATCGAATGGGGAGCATACGATAACGTTGAGCGTAAACATCGTTTGTTCCACCGGCTCATTGGAACACTTCCTATCATCACTCTCTTTACATAATAATGGATAATGAGTATCTTCGATTTGCTGAGAACTAGTTTATTGCACGCGATTCCTTTATCTGAAAACGAGGTGTTTATTTTGACGTCTTTTTTGATTAAAGCACAAGTCTTCGGTTAAATAAATATCGAGCAATAATCAGGCGTGCAATGATACTAGATGTCATAATCGCTTCATTAACACAGTATGTCGTTAGGCAATTGGGGATAATGTACCTAATGTGTATATGAGGCATTTAACGATTGTTTATGGTCTTTATCATGTGTATGATAATGATAACTGTTATGGTTCTAATAAGACTGTCTTGAACCCGTCCAGATGCGTGTTATGTAACAGAAACTATAGAAGTGTAAATCAAACAATTCGGAAGTCAGGGACAATTATTCAATTGATGATCTTTGAAGCTACACTAAATCTAACAGATAAGGTAATCAATGCCGGATTATGGCCCCGCGCTATGGTAGAAATTGGGAATTGTCTTGAGAATTTTAGCACCTTGGATAGGTTAGGTTAAGTTAAAAGATTAAGACCTAAGGGATATGACAATGCGAGAGCGAGCGAAGCAAGCTCAAAAATTTTTAGCACCCGGCCTCTTCGAGGTTTTTTTGACAATTCTTACAGAAATGGGCGTTGCTTTATACGACTTAAAACAGGAAAACAGAAGAATAAAGAGAAATCGGGAAGCAAGAGCGAGTGAAGCGAGCTCGAAAATGTATAGCATCCCGCCTTGGAGAGGTTACATTTATTTTGACCATTCGAACATAATATTCCATTGGGCCAACCGGTAGTTTAGGTAACCAGACTTGCTTTTAAGTACCAGACGTCCAAGCGCGGGGCCCCAAAGTGCGAGGCCTGTAGCATTTGCTACAATTGCTACGTGGCTAATCCGGCCCTGGAGATAATTCAGAATCCGAATTCCAGGAAAGCCCAGTAGGTACTAGTTGCGCTAGCTGTCTGTAATAGAGGAGCTATCGGTCAGTTACAAGCTGTAAACACTCGAAAGTTGAATACTAAAGATAAGCTAATGACGAAGAATAAATAGGACACGGTGAATTATGGGAAGGATTTCCTCAGGATTTTACTAGTAACATAACGTAAACTTCCGCAATAAAGGCTATTTATAAATTAAGTTCAACATGTAAACAGGAGCATTAACACGTTTTACATTGTATTTGACTTTGAACTGTAGAATAGTGTATAACATCAGTCGACCGTAAAAAGATTTCCATGGCCTTTAGTTTTCTTTCTGTTTAAGTGATAAGTTGACACAATTAGATCGTGTAGGTTTTTTACAAGTCGGTTTTACTACACTAAAGTTTCTAATGTCAAGTGCACAAACTTGGGTATAATTGTTTAATTGTTCTAAGAGGCAAATCAAAATAATTGAGGAAGAAAATGTGGAAAAGATACAAAATTTTACGATGAGTGCGTGCTACTCCGATAAATGATGACAGGTCCACTGTCATCATTTATCGGAGTAGGTATAACTCAGAATTTCCTGTCGGAAAAATCCGATTCTAAGATGCTCAACAGGAAAATAAAACTGATGATCAGGGCGGTTTAGTCGATAAATGACAGATTCTACAAATGTCAGACGAGTTTAAAATGCCAGATTCTATGAATGTCTGATTCTACAAATGCCAGATTCTATGAATGTCAGATTCTACAAATGCCAGATTCTGTAAATGTCAGATTCTATAAACGCCGGATTCTTAGAATGCCAGATTCTATAAAAGCCAGATTCCGTTAATGTCACATTTTTGTTACAATTGCAATATAATAATTTCCGTGTGTAAAAATTTCGCTAATTTCAAAAGTTGTTGTTTAAACTTTCTCTTCTATCAGAAAAAAAGAGTCATTGATCTATGTATAACATAATTAAGGGTTTTTTTTTTATATTTCGAAGCCATCAATTATGTAAGAAAAAAATTATTAATTCCCTATTACGCTATTTAGTAGACTAAGAGAAAACTACCTGTCATGTTTTGACGTACAGCGACATCTTGTAGGTAGATTTGTGAATAACGATGCGACCAGAGAATAGCTAGAATAGGATATTTTTTATCGAATCATGTGCTTAATTATCGTTTTATTTCCTGCTTTATAATAGAAAATGATGAATCAATTATTAACCATTTATTTATATATTATAATTAATCTACTACCATAGTGCACACTCATAAATGATTTTATTAAAATGTAGGTAGTTCAGTTATTTTAAACGTCAGTTATTAATTATCTAATTATTTATTATTTATCAGTTATTAATTAATTACTATTGTGATGTTGTTACTTGTAAATTACATAAATATTGTGGTGAATTTGCTTATTATTATTTAAAATATGGAAAGTGAGTTTATCATTGTCAAAAATCAAAAAGGTAATGACACATTTTCACTTAACGGCTTTCGATATAATAAAATTAATAGAACAAATAAAAGCGGCAGTTCATGTTGGCGTTGTATAAATAGAAAATGCTGCAACACATCGATAACAATAGATGCAGATTGCAAAATAATTTTGATACAACCACAACACACTTGCCAGCCTGATTTACAAAAAAACGATGTTTTTTTAAAAATGAATAAACTCAAAACAGAAGTGTGCGATAATTTGGCACCAATAAAACCTTTATTTGAAAAAGAGTTTGAAGACAACATTTTACCGAGTACGTCAAGAAAAAAATCACACATCCCGAACTTTTTCGACAAGAAAGATTGCCTGTATAATGCAAGAAAGAAGTTTTTAATTGCAAAAAAATTGGTGTTTGACAAATTGGAAGATGTTTTTGTGCCGAAAGGATTAGGTAAAAAATTTCTTGTAACGGAAGATGGAAGTACAGACAAAATCTTTTCATCGACATTGGCCAGAAGAACAATGCGTAAATATAGAAAAGTATATTACGCTGACGGTACTTTTAAATGTGTACCCCAGCCATTCTATCAGTTGTTCTCACTTCATTTAGACTTAAATTCAGATGAAAGTGCCACCAACATAATACCCGTATTATATGCACTATTGCCAGATAAGACACAGATTACGTATACCAGACTTTTCACGCTAATTAGAGATGTTTTACATGTTAAAATATCTAGTTTCAAATGTGACTATGAAGTGGCCATTATGAACGCAGTTAGATATGTGTTTCCAGAAACAAACATTAGTGGATGTTACTTTCATTTCCAAAAAGCCATTAAAAAAAAGGCTAAAGAGTTACAAGTAACACGATCACGTGAGCAAAGAAATATAATTCGCATGGTTTGTATTCTCCCACTTTTGCCACCCCGTCACATACCCGAAGGGTGGCATATTAGAACATATTGAAGTGGAAACTCAGCATAGTATGGATCGATTTCAATTTTATTTTCAAAATCAGTGGTACCCACGACTACATCCAAGGCTTCTGAGTTGCGCCGGACAACGCCAACGGACCACTAATGCACTGGAGGGATGGCACCATCGTATGAATGTGCTGATCCCGAAAAGACCCAATCTGTTCTTCTTTGTCCAAAAACTAAGAAAGGAAGCTAGACATTTTGACATAAAAATAAAAAATTCTTTATTCGAATCACAAAGGAAGAACCGCCGAAATAAATATGTTGTATTTGATAAAAAGTATAAACGATTATTAAATCAGTTACAAGGGGGAGAAATAAATGTCAAAGACTTTTTAAAAAAAATTATATATGTACAACTGCTGCTGTAAAGTTTATTACTATATAGTAGAACAAGTTATTTTGACAATGATTTTGATTAATGTTAATTTTTTTATTAAGAGCAATGATGATTTTTTTAATGGAAGTGAAGATTTTTTTTGAACGAATCTGGTGGCTTTGATTATTGTTGTAGATCAAGATGTTTTATTTAACTAAACTAATAGAAAAGTTTGGGAATAACGATAACTTTGTGATTTTGTGTTTTTCCATTCTTATTTTATTATTAAATAATTTCTCAATAACTGTCTTTTTTATTTCCATAAAATTTGCAATTTTTTTTTCTGATAGAAGAGAAAGTTTAAACAACAACTTTTGAAATTAGCGAAATTTTTACACACGGAAATTATTATATTGCAATTGTAACAAAAATGTGACATTAACGGAATCTGGCTTTTATAGAATCTGGCATTCTAAGAATCCGGCGTTTATAGAATCTGACATTTACAGAATCTGGCATTTGTAGAATCTGACATTCATAGAATCTGGCATTTGTAGAATCAGACATTCATAGAATCTGGCATTTTAAACTCGTCTGACATTTGTAGAATCTGTCATTTATCGACTAAACCATCAGGGCCTTACCTGATAAGAAATGGTTGCACTGAAATGTAAAGAACCATTTGAGAAAAACGGATCTGTATTAGCAGATGAACAATGACAAATATCAGTACCCAATGAGTTGCGATACAGGCATCCAAGATGCTCATGATTAAAACAACACACAGTCACACAAATTTACACTGAGAAAACTTTGGATTTGAGAAGAATGGTCAAGACATAGATGCAGCGGGTGCGCATGGCATCTCTCAGCCGCCTACGCAAATCACTATGCACAAACTTTCCACAATCGGATCAATCAAATACACTTGTTGCCTAATACATAATCTCGTATGCTTTGTAAGTTCACTGACCCGTTTCGCTCCACTGAGTTGAATCTTATCAAGTACGTTTACGACTGTGTGTATGTTTGCACAATCAATTTGTCATGACGTCTCAATTTGGGTAACTGTTACACGGTGTTCCTGTTCTGAACAATGACCTGAAAATGATTCACACTTTTACGGTAGTTACGAGATCAGACGAGACGGACTGTTATTTCTGGTTAGACTCTTTGTGTTATTCGGTCTCTAGGTTAGTGTCTAGGTCAGGCTTTGCATCTTTAAAAACACAAACGTTTGCAATTAGGGGTTAAGTTTTAATAAGCTTTCACTTGAATGTTACAATTTCTCGGTTTTGTACTTTCTCGTTGGTGATATGCTCAAGATAATTTCGTAGTTTATTACACAATTAATTTAATTTATAGTTGCTTTGTACGTTCTCATGCTCGCAGCTTGAAATGATTGTGGTTCAGAAATTGCAATAATACTTCGTAATGAGAGGTTGGTTGCCCATCGCTCTAGAAACTCGATTACCTCGTTAGACCCTTTGGACTGTGGACAATAATCAAGTCTAGGTTTTCTTTGTAATTACAGAGTTACTTATTGTGAATTGTTTAAAGCGAGTCTACAGATTTTCTCAATGGTGCCAATTTAAAAATAAACTACCAACGTAACTTACATAAATCAAGAAATAAGTTAGCAGAGTAGATGTAACTGAAAGATATAAAATTTAATAGCCAATTGTGTGGTGGTATTACATGGAAATGTCAATTATAAAAACAATACTTACATAAGTAGGTAATTTATCATGAATTCTAAATCAAGTTATAAGGTTAACGATGGTTAAATAACTCCTTAATAAAACTTAATTATAATTTATAATGCACTTTGTTAAGGAACAGGTTGATTCTCCACTGAGCGGGAATAGGGGAATTAACTTAGTTAGGTTACATGCTGACTTAGTCAATAGGTTTCATGGTAACAAAATTCCCTTGAATTCAATATATTAAATTCACAAGGAAAAACTTTCAGAAAGCCTGCGTTTATGTAATTAGTTCTATTGTTCATTTCCTGGGTTTGTCACTTGGTAATGTTTGACTGTCTTTAGTAACATACCTAAGTATAATTTTCGCATAGGTGAGTATTAAATAAACGGAATATTCCGATGTTTGGCTTTCACACGCACTCAAAACAGTTTATCGCATTGATATGACTTCCAAATACCTTAACATTCAAACTATCGCCAGTTTATATTCATGGACATTTCTCATCGTACTGGGACGTACTGCTTGGCACTGTTCCGCATAATAAAGTATACAATTTAAAGACAATACGTATAGCTGTAACAGGTTGCTGTCCAATCGTCTGCCTATCTAGCAATGCGACAATGACCCATATCCCGTTTACAACTTCCGTGGGCAAATTACTAACTGATACAAGCCATTTCGAGCCAATATGAGATTGCCTTACAGATATTCCTGCAAAAAGAATCTATTACGGTCTCAAGTACAACGAAATATCGTAAATAATAATTGGCGTGCCGCAGGGAACTATCTTAGGCGCTAATTGAAATTAGTGAGAGATTTAAAAAATTTTAACTTACCAATAAGATTATTAGCGGTGACAAGTATGCAGCATAGGAACAATATGGCTGATGTGATGCGATAATGCATTCTGAACACCATGTTGTCGATGACAGCCTTGTCGATGAGGTAGCGGACCTTCACGAAACCCGCTACTGATGACACCAAGCCAAATACCGCCATCTTGAATGTTTAATTACTTCGTAGTCTGAAACAAAAAAAAAACATAACAATCAAGATGGAGTACCAAAGCATTGAACCTTTAATAAGGCAACATTATGCAGTCGGAAGCCCTAAGTAAGTGCACTTGCAGATTTATTTTGATTTTGTATTCTGTTTACCATCATGCAATTGTAAATGAATTGCAAATGAATGTTTTACTTTACAACCAAAACAAATGGCAGACAGTCTAAAGCAACCCTTTGTCTACATTAGAACACCAGTCACAAAAGACCACTATAAATACATCGACGCGTCTTAACTAACTTCGTGACAAGTGCCATACGCCACCCATACGAAATTAGAACTTACAACGGTAAACTTTATTAGTGTTTTGATTCCACCAATGTGCGTTACAGCTGTGTCGACTCGTCGTTCTTATGTCTTCATTTTCGTATAAACATATGCTTTATAAGTTTATGTCCCAATTCCGATAAACAGTTATGTGAAGAGAACACGAATCCATTTGCTAGGGCTGGTCTTCTCAATCAATGACCTCAGACATACTTTAACACTGTAGCTACCTCTCGCCCACGCCTTGTCCAGTCGGGTCCAGCGGTTTTTTATAAACCAATATTTTTTCTACGCCGCTAACACCACGTGTCAATAATGTGGTGTCGTCGTATTGACTTTTATACTTTACTAACTATGCTTGTGTTAATGCTGGTATATTGCCGTAGGATGTGTATGAATGAATGAATAGGTACAGTCTAGTAGACAACTCATGATAAATGGATCTAACCTTGACGACTTCTTGATCTCGTTCCTACGCGGTGTCGCATCTAGCATGTGCTATTTAGGTCGCTCGCAGGGGGCAATATTAATTGATCATTGAAATGTGTTATGAACTCAGCTCAGTGCCGAACGTTTATTATAACTGTTATTGATAGAATTTACTGTGATACATGCGAGTCATCAAGTAACCATTTATGTCAGTTTACGCAGCTATTGCATGTAGCTCACACAATAAACTGCACCATGATAGTAATGTTGCATGTAACTCATTTTTTAACTATTTTGCTAACATAATCGTAATCGTGTTAGGATGGAGTGCGGTGGAGGCGAATGGTGCGCCGGCGCAGGGCATGTGGCGGGTCGTCGACCGGCCGCTGTTCGTGCGCCTCCTGCGTTTTTAACCTCCCTCCTCCCCCGTGCCCCCTCGCTGCTTTACCTCAACCGACCCTGGCTGATGCATCGCTTGGCAACGCGAATTTTACGCGGAAACCAGTTTGAACGGCGACAATCGTTGCCAGCTTTGCATGTCGCGATCTCTACAATCGATTGGTTTCAGAGGATAGTTAGTTCGTTATAGCTGTTAATATTTGATATTTTAACTACCGACTTAATTGCTCGAGTGCAACATTATTTTCGGAACCAGTTTTGCGATTCTCACATTTACCAGTCGATTTCGTATAATCACAAATATTTGCTCATGTCATTTTGTGTATTCGGTTGGATATCGATATGTCGACATATTCCCTGAATGATAAATATTTTGAGGAACCCGTTGTTTGCTAACGCGCCGTGACTGATAATGGGCAGCGGAGGGGGAGAGGTGAGGCGTACATTCCGCTGTTTATGACATGCACAGGCGCACAGGCAGTGGCGGGTGGGCTCCGTCCCTGAACCTTTGTGCCGCTCTTAACTGCATATCCTTGTTCCACTCGCTTGTTACCGCAGACCATTTATCACCGGCACTTCGCGTTGCTAACTCGGTTTTATTATCTTTCGTTATAAATTACTTTGGCGTTTATAGGTTCCTCTTGTAAATCAAAATAATTAAACGCTGTGAAGCGTATGGAAATTCTTGTCCATATCTTTGGAAGTCAGATTTCACTCCTAAATTATTGATAATGAACTACATGCAGCTGCCGTACTTATTTAACTCAAACGGCACGCGCGTCGACTCTCAACTGAATGGACACTAATTGCGGTAAATGTGAGCCGCTTCAACCTGCACAGCACACGTTCAAACTTAATACAATACCGACGACTTTCGTGGGAAAGAATCTCAAACTTCTCGTATCGATGGCTCAGTCGGACTCGGACAATAAGCATTTCATCAGAAAGCGTGACTAATGACGTGAAACGATTGGTCCGAATATTATTAGGTAACGTTGAGATTTGCAGTGCAAGTGAACGGCCCAGTTGGTCGCTTCTGTTGTAATTTGCGTTTCAGCCTCGCGGCGCAGCAACGTACAGATTCAGTTCGGCTGCTGTCATCTCGTGTCTGATATAATTAACTCTCATTGACTGCGTTGATTGTTAGTGGCATTCCTTCCCGCATTGTTTACATTGTAGAAAAACAATGTGAAAACACGTGGTTGGTTAACGCAAGTAGAAGAACTCGTTGAAATCATAGGCGGTGACCAGATAAGCCAGTGTGTGGGTCATACTCATACATCCGCGGTGACTATGCCTGCCTGCCTTTCGTCATGTTTTGTGTCCATTCATACGGAAATGCGCTTCTAATGTAGACCTGCGGTTGCGTTAATGCGGTCCAGCTTATGTTTCATAGTCCTTTAAACTTCACGCTCTGATACAATTCTCTACATTATTTATGGAGAATATTGCAATTGCAAAGAATCGATATCCTACGGCAGATAATGATAATTTATCACTCTGGGGTCAAATATGCACTTTGAAATTCTCGATGGGTTGGTAAACAAAACCACGCTTTGTAAAACTTATACGGGCTAATTGATAGCGCGTGTGCAGCGTACGCAATGACGGATATAATAGACTTTCGTTCGTGCTTAGTATTTATCAGCATTTCTCTGCTATCTCTTTCAGTGCCAAGCACAAGAATCCTGGAATAATTTACTCAAATTCCATTCCTTGAATTCTCAGGATCATTTGAATATGTAAAAATAACTTTGGAGCCTTAGAAAGACAAGAATAACCGTGACTTTACTGCCAATTAGTGTTACTATTATTTTTATATGAGAAACACGAATACTTAAACAAGTTTGCAAGTTCAAGGCGTGTTTTAGAGGTTATCGCCAGGCGCTTCGGCGTCATCATGGATGCAGGTGCTGTGGCCGCGCGCCGTGACAAGAATAATATGTGAGACCGGTTAAAGATGCCCCCTTTTGTGGCATCATACCAAAGAAACTCTCACACGGTACATAATGGGAACCCGATAATTTCCTACACTCTTTCACGCGTTATTTAAAATTTAAATGCGCTGTACGGTAAATGTTATGAAATCGCATTTAAACTACTTGATCTGTTGCTGTTGACCTTTTTGCACGATCGTCTTAGATAATGACTGCTACTACTGCGTGATTACGTTAACGTCATTACATCGGAAATTCCTGTTAAAAAATTATTAAGTGATCCCAATGCGACAAATTAATATTAATTAAGTCGCTTAAATTAACTCCAGCTAGTGTACCTACCTGTGTAAGTTATTATTAGTACGCGGTCACTCATACAGTAGGAAATTATTTTCTACAGTCACTGACAATGTGATTGTCATTTTGTGTACGTGAACATGTCCGGGTTGTAACGAAATTAAGCGGGCAGTGGTTTGATTGTTTTTATTTCTTTATTCAGTGTCCTTGGTCGGCACATCTTCAATGATGTTTCGTGGACCGTGAATTTCGCATGTTTAGGCACATATTATTTATTACCGTTTCTTTGAAAATCTAGTCATGATACATCGCGATTTGTAAACTTCATAAAATATGATAATTTCCGGATTTTTATGAATCAAAACGTGGTAGATAATTATTTATCTAAACACATGTTCATCCCTTTGGCTGAACTTGCTTTGTCCATTCTATTCAAATGGAGTTCCCGGTAAATAGAACGGCGTCCCTTTCCCCCTCGGTCGTCGCTCAGGTAAACGGGGACACAGCCGCTACCTGTGACCATGAGAAACTACACTGGCACATCGACGCGTCTTTAATTCATAACATCATTACTTTTATAATTATGAACCCATTAATCGTTCGTTCATTACTTACTCGCCGTTCCTACCTCGCAAGACAGCGGGTGGAATAAAAAAGAAATGTGATGACTATGCACAAGGCTTTTGTTCCCGCACATGTATGCTGTCAAACAACATTCCTCGCGTCGTCGATATGAGTTAAGCTCGACTCAATCCATTCCAAGTAAGCTTTTGTGACACAACTCACTTACCTTTTAAACCTAACTGTTACTTTTCCAGCCACTCTGGTCTTTAAAATTTAATGATCGCAAGTCGCTCGTTCTTTATACACAACACTGATCACAGTCTCACTTATATTATGTCTAAAAATACTTTGCTACAATAGTTAAACGTCATTGTATTACAAGGGATATGCCATACAATATAATGAAGCGGAGTAAGCGAGTTGCAACTGGGGGCCCGCAGCACAACGCACCAGCTGCTCGTGTGTCGGAAACTTAACTGAACGAACGAGCGTCCGATTCGATCGGCCTCGCACACGGTGACTCGCGCGGGATTTTCTACCGATGTTGAACGTCTATGTTGCGCACGCGCATTTATACCTATCTCTCTCTGCCGTAAACCAAGTTAGTAAGGCGCGCACATTTGCCGTCTCGCTCTTAATGCACAGTAGCCACTAGCCACGGGTACTGAACGGGTTGCGACTCGAGAGGATTTTGACTCCAGCGTGAGGTTGCACCGTGAGCCATACTTTGATCTTCGTGTCGATTTTTTTGGCCGTGATTTTGATGACTGGTTTCGACGAGTGAGGACCGCTCGCGGCTGTTAATTAACACATTTTCGGGCCATAGTAATTTACTTAAAAAATTGCATTATTTTGTTTGTGTTTTAGTTAAATTATTAGAACATTTTTAAATAAAAGCAAAAGCTTCCCTTGTTGTTTTGGGCAGTCTCGGGCTGATCTTGAGAGTGGCTCGTAAGAGTAATCAGATGGCCAGCTAAAGATAGAAGAGATAGAGGAACAGTTGTTATTGTGATAGGCATACTTATACCTAGAGAGAAAAACTTAGTTCCACTTTTTAGGCCAAAGTGCTAATTAAACATTTTCACGACAATCCGCTATTGATATTTATTAATAGCGCAAGCGGTCAATAAAATTACAGATTGTAGTGAAAATTGTCACGATAAGTACAATGCAAATATTTTGCGCTCTTTTTTGCATCTGACTATAGCATAAGTGCTTATAGTAAGATCGTGCCTACAGTACATATTAATACCTCCTTCATATCACTTGATAAAGACTCAATTATTATATGTCTCAGTCAGTAATTACGGGTCCGGTCGCTGCAAAGCGCTGTCGTCGGCCGCTTTAGCCTCATTGGACGGGCATGCGACTATCTACCTGTTCCTCAAGCCAGTATAAAAAGCTAGATACAGCTGAGATGTGGTTTTACCCGATTGCCCATATTCAGTACTTTAGCACATGTTTACGTAACTTCAACAGTCTATCAGCTCGGTGCCTTCAATATTTTATTTATCTACGGACATTTTTAAATGTTTTAAGTATCGTTTCATAATTTTCAAGTTAGTAGACTAGTTTTACTCCTCCTCTGACTCCAGTGTAGTTTGCGAAAATATTCGCTTCTCATTCCTTTGAACGTATGGCGGTGATTTATAATCTTTACGGGCCACAGATTTTTAATAAAGCTTCATTAAAATCCTTTTATTATTTTGAGTAATGTCTGAGGAGCTCGTGGCTAAGTAATAACAGCCGCACGGGTCGATCCATCAGGTTAAGCTACGCTTGCTGGGGTTGGTTCGTGGATGGGTGACCATCTTTACATACCGAGACTCTTCCGTGCCTCGGAAAGCACGTTAAGCCGTTGGTCCCGGCTGTCATTCGTGGATCTTTGACAGTCGTTACGGATCGTCAGAAGCCCGAAAGTCTGACAACCAGTCTTACCAAGGGGTATCGTATTGCCCAGGTACTGGGTTGTGGAGGTCAGATAGGCAGTCGCTCCATGTAAAATACTGGTATTCAGCTGCATCCGGTTAGACTGGAAGCCGACCCCAACATAGTTGGGAAAAGGCCTAGGCAGATGATGATGATTTTGAGTAATGTCTGTGCAAAAGGAAATATTCTACTTTTCCCATTAGGGGCGCGATTTTGTTTGCACATTCTCCCGGTTTTGCTACTTCTGCTGATTTTGCGTCTAGAAAATCTAATAGCATTTGGCTTAGTCGGTATCTACATTAAACCGACTTCCTTATACTGTTGATTAAACAGCATTTGACTCCACGTGGTTTTGCCAGCGAGCTTTTAAACGTTCCTACTGCACTCGCTTACAACCAAATCGACTCAACCCCATACAACCCGTGGATACAATGATTTTTTTTTAAAGTTCTTATTCCATTTATGAAAAAAATATTTTTTAAGCCTGACGTTTCAGCTATAAGATGATACCATAAGTGTTCAAATTGGTTTAGTTGTTTCCGAGATAAGGAGTTGAGGTGATTTGGTTGCTTGCAATTATAGTTCCTATCTAAAGAAAAGATTTTGGTAAATGTCACTCTTATACTTATCAAGAAGTAATCTTTCAAATGTATGTTACTAGCGGCGCCCCGCGGTTTCACCCGCATAAGTCTCGATCCCGTGGGGTTATCGGGATAAAAAGTATCCTATGCGTTAATCCAGGTTATAAACTATCTGTAAGCCAAATTTCATCCAAATCCGTTCAGTAGTTTTTGCGTGAAAGAGTAACAAACATCCATCTGTCCTCACACACTGTCACGTTTATAATCTTAGTAGGATAGTAGGATTCAGTTATTCTTGTAACTTGGGCTTATTTCGCTAAACTAGCGTCTAAGTTGCCAAACATGCATAAACAACGACTTCTTTTTCTCTAGGCAACCTATATTATTTTTCTGTAGCTAGGTAGGTAAGTCGTTTCACTTATTATTTTACAAGCTGGGGTACCCGGCTTCGTTCAGGGAGTTGTTCCAGAATATTCCACAACATTCTAGTGTTCTGGAATATTCCACAATGATCTGGGATGTTCCCGAACGTTCCACAACATTCCAGAATGTTGTGGAATGCTCTCGAATGTTCTGGACTGTTCTAGAAATTTCTAGAGGGCGAAACTTCCAGTCGTTATATCTTCAAAAGCACGCCCTTCAGGTAAAAGCGGGAACTTTCTTCATGGATGAGAGATAGAGGGCTACCACAACATATTACTCCCTTGATCATACCGGGACTCGTTTCTGAGTTTTAGCGGCACGCACATTGTACACTTTCTTTTATAATAGGTATAGTATAGTATATTGATTATAATTGAAAGGTTAGAACTTGCTTACTATAGGCCTTACCTTGTGAACTTCAAGACAATTCAAAAGGCCCCTGGGATATGCTGAATGGACCGTTACAAGAGACTGGAAAGATATTAATTTTGAAAAAGAAAAAACAATTTTTGTGGCACGTTTAAAGCAAACCAAATCATGTTTAAATTTCACAACGGACAAAACAGCATTTTATATAAAGGATTACGAAATAATTTGTCTAATGAAACATCGTCACGTGGAGAAGTTCGATGCGCCGGAGTTCTGCAAAACTTGATTTACCTGTTTGGTCTGTCACGATGAAATCTAGCTTCATTTCTCGTTTATTTTCGGCTGGGTCTGAGAAACATATCATAGTCTGTGTATGTTAGGAATTTATTTTAAAAGGTGCCTAAAGTTAAGAAGGTACATATATACACTACCGCCCAAAATTATTTGGCCACCTAGTAAAATATATTTTGCAAAAGTTTGATTCAATGAAACTGTTTATTAGTATTTTTTAAACATAAGAATAATACACTTTTTAAATTTTGGACTCAACTATGTGTCCACCTTTATTTTTAATGACATCCTCACAAAGCTTCGGCAACCTAGCTACTAATTTTTCCAATGTTGTCTTGGTTATCTTCTGCCATTCGTCTTGAAGTTTTCTCCACAAGTCTTCCTGTGATATAGTACAACGTTTCCGCACCTGTCCATCCAGCTGATCCCACAATAGTTCTATCGGGTTTAGGTCTGGGGACTGTGGAGGCCATATCATGAGTTTCAACACCTGTTAAAAGTCCTTGCATAGTCTTGACGTGTGTTTCGGGTCATTATCCTGTTGAAATATAAATCCCGGACAGTGGTCTCGAACCTACCGATTTTTCGGTATTTCTACCGATATGGAAAAATTTAATTGAATTGGATTGTAGAAATACCGAACAATCGGTAGGTTCGAGACCACTGATCCCGGACCAATTAAATGGGTTCCAGAAGGCACTACGTTATTCTCCAATATCTTTTTATAACCTTCTTTTTTAAGATTTCTTGTATTCGCACAAGATCTCCAACGGCGGAGACACAAAAACAGCCCTAAACCATCACAGACCCTCCGCCGTGTTTAACTAAAGCTACAGTACAAGCGTCATTCACCCTTTCGTTTGCTTGCCGCCGTACGAAAACTCTTCGTTTGAATCCAAAAATGTCAAATTTTGATTCGTCCGTCCAGAGGACCTTTTCCCAATCTGCTATTGTCCAGTTCTTGTGTTCTCTAGCCCAATTAAGTCTCTTCTTTTTGTTAATAGTTTTAAGAAGTGGTTTTAACACCGTTATGCATCCCTTAAGTCCTGCGTTACGGAGTCTTCTTTTGATTGTGGACACACTGACTGGTTTATCACGATCCACATTAAACTGTGCTGCTATTTCCGGTGCAGTTAATCGTCTTTTCCGATTGCTTTTAATAACTATAAGTACTCAAATCTTCACTCGAGGTTGTGGCTCTCGGTCTGCCTGAACGACGTTTGTTGCAAATTCTTCCTTCAGTCGCAAATTTCTTAACGGTGTAGTCAACAGTTTGCCTTGGTATCTTCTGCAGTCTTGAAATCTCACGATTACTTTTACCGGATTTATGAAGGCCGATTATTATGCCTTTGATTTCTTGGGAATATTCTTTAGTTTTACCCATTTTCTTCAAAAAATAAAACTCAGAAGTCAAAAACAAGAAAATATTATTAGACTTTAAGTACTGAGCTACGGAGAGCGTGTTTTCTGGTCAAATTACATCAGATAAGTAACGTAATAATAGTTATACTACATTTTAGTTATGTTTATTTCTCAATAACTAAATCAAAACAAAACTGTGACTTCAAAGATTAACTATGACCAGGAGTCGTCGGCAAATAACAATAAGTTGTTTACGATTTTACCGTAGATAAGTATTTGGCGGTGATATACAAACAATGAAACCTAATATTTTTTTAATGTATTATTTATATATTTTTAGTGTATTTATTTGTAACTTAAACAAAATGCAGGTGGCCAAATACTTTTGAGCGGTAGTGTATCTAAATAAACTTTTATATAATTTTCATATTTATGTATCTACCAAATATGCCCCATATTAAACAAGACTTACTTCATTAGGCCCATACAGTGTAGGCCCAAAGTTAATCTGATTAACGATTAAAAATTAATGATTAAAAATCATAATCAAAAAATTCATTATGATTAATTCATCGTAATCAAATTTTTTGATTATGATTTTTAATCATTAATTTTAATCGTGAATTTGATTATTTGATTAACTATTAACTACTCATTTATTTATTTAATTGTTCTCCCGATTTTTCTACCGATTTTAAGTTGGCAAACCTTTTCATGTATGCTTAATTTTACGGGGAAGCCCTCAATAGTATGTATGGATGGACCTAGTGCAGAATCTTCCATATATTTTGGGGAATACCCTTGTGTCCTACAAGGGGGCTTCCCGCTCCGGGATTTACCTGTCTAGTCTATATAAATAGGAATTCGGTATTATTTTTTTCATTAATTTTCTTAACTTTGGAACTAACAGTCACGTTTTAACACTATCTGGCTGACACACGCTCGCTTGCACTCGGTTGGGGATAATTTTTCCAGATTTTGCAACATTTTGTGATATTGTTTCACTCAGTGAGTAACTTAAAAACAAACATGAATTGTGATCATGACTCTAATAGTAGTGGTGTTTCAAATGATCCGTCGGTGTCGGGAAACAATTCCGAGAATTTAACAGTGCAATCGGAATCAGATCTTTCTTCTTCTGCTTTATTTGACGGTACCTATTATAAGCTTCTACTAGACAAATGCACAGACAAGAACACAGTAGCAGTTTGTATGAAGTGTTCGGACCATCAAAGTAAAGAAGTTAAGGGCTATGGCAAAACGACATCTAACTTTTTGGGACACTTAAAACGGAAGCATGGCGCTGACACAGAAAAGGAATGTAAAAAATATATGAAAGACAATAAGCGAAAGAAAAATAAAAATAATACAGTTCTGACTTCAAGGCAAACTCCGAAAACACCTGTAACTCAAGAAACTTTTGACCGTAACTTAGTAAATTATTTCGTTAACTCAATGATTGCTTTTCGAGCCGTGGAAGACCTCTACTTCATTAAGATGATGGAGGATTTAAATGTGACAAAAAGTGGAATCAAGATACCCGGGCGACGTTCTCTCAGAAAAAAAGTAGCTAAACAATCATTCGATCTGAATTGCGAAATAACACAAAACCTAGCTGCTGTGAAATATTTGTGAACCACCGCTGATATATGGTCAGGGAAGAAAAGAAGTTTTTTAGGTGTTACAGTGCACTGGATTGATAATAACTATAAGAGGCGTTCTGCAGCTTTAGCTTGTCGCCGATTTAAAGGGGCACATACATTTGACCGCATAAAAAATTTGCTTCTGGAAATATACTCAGATTTTGATATTGACCCCACTAAAATAGTATGCTCTGTTACTGACAATGGGTCAAATTTTGTGAAAGCCTTCAAGATATTCGGAATAAATACGACATCCTTAATCGAATATGATGAAGATAATGAATCTTCAAGTCCAAGTAGCAGCGAGAACGAGTTAAGTGGAGAAGAACTCGAAGTGACTGAAGGAGAGTTCGGCACAAGACAGGAACACGAACATGATGATCTTCTGTTAGAAGCAAATATAGTAGACGACCATTCACAAAACAATTTGTTACCATTTCACTTTAGGTGTAATGCGCACACTTTAAATTTGATTGCTAGTAAGGACGTCCAAGCCTTGTTGACTGATAAATCGACATGTCTTGGAAAATTGCATTCCACAATAATGGAAAAATGTAACGATTTATGGAGTGCTGCTGCTCGCCCAAAATCAGCTGAGGTGATACATAACATTCTTGGACATACGTTAACACGACCTGGCATAACTAGATGGAATAGTTACTATGACGCTTTGAGAAATATATTGAATATCAGAACTAGTTACTCTCAACTAGCTAGAGCACTTAGTATAAGAAATCCATTACGAGACTCTGAATTTCAATATATTGAGGAATACTGCCAATGCGCTGCTCCAGTTGCAACTGCTTTGGACATATTGCAGCGCGATGACTCATTTTATGGAATATTATTACCTTGCCTGCATGCACTAAAAAAAAATTACAGAAGATCACGACTACTCCAAATCTAAAATTCTGTGAACCACTTGCTGAAAAATATCTACAAAGCGTAGAGAAAAGATTTGAAGAGTTTTACACTCTTTCGAGTGAAACTAGTAAATATGCAGCCGTTGCAGCTCTGTGTTACCCCAGATTTAAAAAAAAGTGGCTAGTATGTCTAACTGCAGCTGATCAAAAGAAGTGTATAAACATTTTTAAATCAGTCGTAAGGAAGGAAATATCAGAAATCCCAGAGCTTTTAACAGTCAACAATGCAGCCAATAACATACGCCACCAAGAAGACGAGTTTTTTGATTTCAATTCCGACTCTGGCAGTGAAGCGGAATCAGTTGATGTTAAAAAGAGAGCGGATATGATAATTTCAAATTTTTTTGCCGAGGGAAGCCAAGAACGAGAGCTTCTACGAAGTTATCCTGTTATAGGCAAAGTGTTTATTAAGAACAATACACCAAAGCCGTCCTCTGGCTCGGTAGAAAGAATGTTTTCTTTTGCAACTATGCTAAATAAACCTAGGTCACACAAATTATCTGACGACTTATTTGAAAAAAAAGTAGTTATGAAATGTAACTTGAACATCAAGAAATCAGAAATGTAAAGATCGGAGATTAGTTGATTGAAAATATTCTTCAAAATTAGAATTCAGTGTATTTGAAAGTTATAAATTATTTTTTTGTTCTTTGAATAATTAATAAAAATATTTTAATAAATGTGTCATTATTTTCCATCATTTCTTTTATATAGAATTAATAAAATTGATGGATGTATTAGTTTACAATCAAGTTAATCAATTAATGATTAACGTCAATAATCATGATTAAGATTATTTTTTTAATCATGATTATTCTAATCATGATTAATTTAATCTGATTAAAATTAATCAAATTAATTAATTGATTAAAAAAATTATTGATTAATGCCAACACTGGGCCCATATTATCTAGTATCAACGCAATGGCAGCATTGTTCATTTTATTTTTAATTCGTGCGTGTTTGGTTTTGCCTGTCATTCTAATAAGATAAATTAATGTTACGATATACAGGGTGACTTGTAATTTGACGTATTCCTTCCAGGACGTGATAGTTTGACTCATTTGCAACAATTAAGCACCCCATAAAGCCTTTGCAAAAATTCATGGGATTCGAGAAAACCCAATGTTTATGTATTTTTTAAAATTTCCCAGAACTCGTCACTAAATATCACTTTTCTCTAAAGTCTCAAATGGAATTACCTTTCGATTTAACCAAATTTTCTAAAACGTCACGAAATGTAGGGAACAGCTGATTTTTTTTCGCAAATTCAGGTTTGGTCCCATAGTAAAAGCTGTTCAGAATGATGAGTACAATTATACCCCTTAAGAGGTTGTGCGTTATTTATTTTATTACTGATTCTAATATTATAATTCTGTAGATACATATTTGTTACGGTCGCGAATAATATTTTATAAGTATTTGTGTATTTGTAGTTAATAGCTTTATTTTAAAATAGCTTAAATAAATTGTCTGTTTTAAATACTTAATATGTGAATATTTTAGATTATGTTTATATTACACATTTGAATTGTAAGTGACTGTGCTGTTGGTATGCTTATCATAAATAAATAAATAAATAACCATCTAAATAAGAACAGGAATATACAACCTAATACTGACCTATAAATTGCAAAAAACGTAAGAAAATTTGAATTTCGCGGGCTACCCTGGCGCTTTCACCTTAAAGGAAAACAAGTTATAATAGAAATGCAATGATGATGATGATGCCACATGTAGGCTACATCGTCTAGCACTTTCATCAGATACTTTTGGAACACATAGTATCATCATCATATTATCATGTCATAGTGGTTGGGAGCTACGACTTACTGCTCTTTCATATGCTCACATCTCATGTGACTGGCTTACCCTTATGCGTGGATTTCGTACTTTAGTACCCCGTTAGGGGTAGATTTTCAAATAACCCTAATTCACGTTATTCTTTATTTTCGGTCTTAAGTATATATGTATACTGAGTTTCGAGTTAATTGGACCGCGCGTTAAAATTCTTCCATACAAACTTTGACACCCCCACACAAAACTGTGAATTCGCATCGCATCACAGTTTTGTGTGGGAGCCCTAAGGTTTAGGGGTTAGTTTAGAAAAACAAAAAATTACAAACTTCATAATTTACTTAGATAAGTATTCGTGACAAGTTTTAAGTTTATTAACTCAAGAAATAAGATTTTTCATACAAGCAAAATCCCCCCTTTTCACCCCTTAAAGGTCGAATTTCCAAAAAACCTTCCTTAGTGGATGCTTACAACATAAAAGGCATCAACAGTCAACTGCCAAAATTCCAAGTTTGTAGTGCCAGCGGTTTAGGCTCTGCGTTGATGTATCAATCAGTCAGGACTGAGGACAAGTAATTATATTATAATTATGTATAGAAGAAGATTGGTGCTCCAAATTAACCTTTTAACCGCCCGACTTCATATCTGTTGTCGTGCCCCCAGCGCCGGGCAACTTGAATCATTACGATATTTGGTCGTAAATATACGACCCTGGCGAAATGGACACGAAAATATTTGTCGGATTAATCCGTCGTAGGCGGTTAAAGGGTTAAACAACACCAAGAAAGATCGAACGGCACATAAACTATGAGCAGTCATGCGAGTCAAACAGATTGCATGGATATACAAATAAACTTACGCAGACCTTACGACTCATATTCTCATCCTATAAAAGTGATCGTGAACAGTAAAAAATATTGCCATAGATGTAATGATGACGCTGAAGTTACTAACAACACGCTGAATGCATGTCCTATCCTATTATATTATAATACAACATAAATCAACTATTTATATCCTATACTATACTAAGAAATAACTCTAATACATATAGGATTAGTGACGTAAGTATCGCTATTTGAATACTACGATGATGTAGTAAACCATAGTTGGCAATTTATGTCATAAAGCCACATGGTTTGAATACGCTATCGGTTATAGATGGACGACTTAGAAAATAAAGTACTAGCGACCTGCGTGTTTTTTACGACTTGACAAAACATTGAGATTTCTTTATTATTATGTGGGTAAGTTTAATATTGATGTAATTGAATAAATTCTCTAATTGATGGTGAAAACCGCTTCAAAATCCGTTGCGTACTTAGTTTCGAAGAAAAATGCGGACACACAGACAGACACGAAAAGTGACTTTAATTTATAATTATGTACGTATAGGGTACTGATTCTATTATAGTATTAGTATGACGTCACATCCTGAGATATTGGAAATTTTGCCGACGTCATCAATGTAAGTAGTAGTCAGATAATTTTATGATCTTATATCAACCGTCGATTAGACAGGTCATTCAACTCTGAATATTTAAGTAGGTGGGTATGCTATGTCAATTGGTCGTTGACCATGAGAATGAGGAAAGAATATTCACACTATCTATCTATAGCTGGTACTTTTTGGTACCTTCATTTAAGATGAATTGATGGAAAATGACAGGCTTAATTTAAGGTGATGTTTTTATTTGCTTTGAGTTAAGAAGTCTAGGAAGCTTCCTCGTATTGTTATTATGGATAAGATTTATTAACACTATATGTAGATTTGCTCATCACGTGCAAAAACGTCACCATCTAATTTTAATAAGGCTCGTCCATTCTCATCCGTTCGGAATAACTAACATACCTTGTCTGCATCGTTCACAACTTACATTCAGTATACCAATTATGTAAAAAGAAATCAACAGTTCTTCGGAAGTATCACAAACGTTGAATTCGACGAAAAACCTCAGCAAATACACGAATCCGGTCCATACAATCATGTGAAAATACAGTTAGGTGCAGCAACCGAATATATGCGCAGCCTTGAAATATATCAGGACCTTATACCGGCCAAAAAGTTATTGAAGAATTTAAAAATGAATCATCGTGTACCGTGAATTCCTAGGTGATGTTTCTTTGAAGGTCGATTTTGAATTTTTCGAGTTCTTAGTCGCTTGCGCATTGGGTGGCGTGCGGTAACCACCTCCAGACATCAGCCAGTGTCGCTTGAATAACTGGTTTGGCGACCTTTCTGTGTTGCACATTGAACGGACCCATACTATGGATTTATTTCGGCAATCATCAGCCAATAAGAATACTGTATTCACGTATTTGTTTTTATTAATATCGCAGATACTTTAAAATGTCCAGTCAGTTTTTTTTATAAACTTTTTGGTTACCCACATAGTAATTACACAATCTTGTCTTGAATTTCGCTGAACTGTCAACTTTCAAACTGCTTTCGTGTCTCTTCCAGAATTTAAAGTACCTACCTATGCTTTTAAAAGTATCAAATGGTGAATAATAACATGATCAAACAAACTCACCTGCAGTGAAGTTCGATCATTATTGTACGAAGGCTTTGTTCGAAGATGTATATGTTTACCATGCAGCTTCTCCGACTCACTCGGCAACCTGTCGCGCTTTAGAATCTATATTTTAAAAATTATTAATGTTATCTGTGGTCCAGCTGTCAAACTTCATACTTTAGAGCTAAATTGGTTAAGCTCACAACTTCAAAAAACAGAGGGTCTAAGTACCTGCAATACAGGAGTAGGTACTGGGTGGGTGGGTACATATACATCTTCGAACAAAGCCTTCGTACAATAATGATCGAACTTCACTGCAGGTGAGTTTGTTTGATCATGTTATTGTACATCAGCTTTGTTCTCGATGTATATGTTTACCATGCAGATGTTTAGAGTTTACATCATGAAGTTGTGAACTTAAAACAAGTACGGTATATACACTAAGTAGGTATTAGAAAGGTGACACAATATAAAAAGAAACATCTTTTTATAAATCAAATTATATTAGAGTACTATCAGTAACTATTAATTAACTTTTACTATGAAAATAACATTTCTTCTTGGAATGACAGTACTTAATGGATATTAATCAAATTATATTATTATATTTTTTTTTTTTTTTTGTTTTTTTTTTTTTTTTTAACACTAATCTTTAGTTTCCTTCTACATAATTAAATTATTACTATTTCTTTAGCAATCATTAATAATGTATTTTATAATTTATTGATTAAAAATAGCCTCAGTAAAAGAATCACAAGTTATAGGTCTATTATAGAACCTTTCAAAAGTTTTTGACATACTGGTCCATCACATATGGTCATCATATATGGTCCGCTGTCTGCCTAATTACATCTAAAGGCACGCCTTTTGACTTAGCCATAGAGGTTGCAGCATGTCTTGTACTATGTCCTGTAAACATATCAATATTTATACCACAACCTAATAAAACATTTTTAATCCAGCGCCCTATTGTTGAAGAAGACACAGGTTTGTGTGGTTTCTTAAATGATAGAATAAGTAAGTCTGAATTATTTCTTATATCTTTTGTGATTGCTATATAGTCTCGAAGAGTCTTAGCTGGGCATAAGTTTTGTGGATTTATATAATATAAATTAATACTAGGCTGGCTGCGGCCTGGACCAGATGTCTTGACAATATCAGAAATTATAATATGAATGCCAGAGTCTGAATATTTTATGTTACTAATTTTTATAAGAGATAAAGTTTGAGCTCTGTGGGCTGTACTTAATGCTAGTAACATCACCAATTTTTTAGAAATATTTTCTAAACTTAAATTATTATTTGGATACCAGTCTTTTAAGTTATTCAACACCTTGTTTGTGTCCCAAGTTACATTATATTTTGGTAGCGGTGGTCTACCTTTATAAAATCCCTTCAATAATCTCTTTATGCGGTCATCTTCCCCAAGTTTAGAGTTACTAATTAATGAAAGTGCAGATTTATGAGAATTCAATGTCCCATAAGATGCACCTGAATTATATAATTTTGTGAGGAATGTCATGACATATGGCACTGAAGCTTGATAAGGATCAATACGGTTTTCTTTACAAAAATTCCACCATAACTTATAAGTAACATTGTACTGTCTAAGTGTATTCACAGCAAGAGATCTAATCATTACATCCACAGCCTGTGTAGGAATTAATCTATTTAACCAGGCTTGCCGGATAATATTCCTGCTATCAATGTTAATTGATGGTGGAGTGGATGACTGTCTCTGAAAGAAGAGGATAAAAGATTCTTATGAGGAGATAAATGAACCAATTTTGATACCAAAAGTTCATTCATGATCGGATACCAAGGTTGAGATGGCCAATAAGGCATAACCATAATGCCAGTGGCCATATCCACTTTTATTTTCTGAATACATTTCAAAATTAAACTAAATGGTGGAAATGCATAGAAAAAATGTTGCGTCCAAGAAATTGTAAAAGCATCAACATCCCAAGCTTCTGGATCTGGTTTCCAAGATACAAAAGACTTACACTTTGTATTATGTCGTGATGCAAATAAATCTATGCTGGGACAGCCAAGTTCTGATACTATTTCTTTATAGGCAAGGTCACTCAATTCCCACTCTGTATCTGGATTTATTTTTCGGGATTGTTCATCTGCTTCCTTATTATCTGATGATTTAATGTATGATGCAAAGAGCCATAGTTCCCTATCTTCACACCATCTCCATATATCTTTTGACAATTGGTTAAGATGTAGGAATTGAGTGCCTCCCATTTTGTTAATATAGGATATTGCTGTAGTATTATCTACTCGTAACAATATGTTTAATTTTCGTCTGTGTTTTACAAATGATTTTAATGCAAGAAATATGGCCAACAATTCTAAATAATTAATGTGATAATTAAGTTCTTCAGTTTTCCAATAACCACTAATTTTTGAACTATTACATACACCCCCCCAGCCAGTTCGGCTTGCATCAGTAAAGATAACCATATCATAAGTAGGAGATAACATAGGTTTTCTAAATTTTGTAATATTAGTAAACCACCACTGAAGATCTTCTTTAATGTCCGAACTAACATACATTGTAGAGTCATAATTATTATTACTTTTTGTAAGAGCTTTTAATTTATAGTGCTCTAGTGTTTTTGTGTATAACCAACTGTACCGGGAGGCTGGACAAGCAGCCACTAATGTACCTGTCAACTTGGCAATGTCACGAATGGAGCAAGAATCCATTTTGATATATTTGGCGACACTGTTTTCTATGCATTTCACTTTTTCTGAAGGTAAGCTAATTGTCATATCCAATGTATTAAAGACAAAGCCTAAAAACTGACACGTCTGAGATGGTACTGTAACACTTTTTTCAAAATTTATGACAAATCCCAAACACTGAAGTAAGGAAATAGTTTCTTGATAATTTTTGAGAGCAGAGGTATAATCTGATCCAATTAGTAACAAATCATCTAAGTACTGAACTGATTTAAAGCCTCTTTGACGGAGGTAAGTTACTACTACTTTCATTACTTTTGTAAACACCAGTGGTGCACTACAAAGGCCGTATGGTAGAGATTGAAACTCATAAAGTTCTCCATAGCGGAATCTTAAAAACTTTCTATGACTTGGTGTTATGTTAACTAATAAGTATGACTCTTTCATGTCAATTTTTACCATAAAATCGCCTGGATTAAGGAGGGCCATGGTTGTTCTGATATCTTCCATTTTAAAATGGGAAGTAGCTACATATTCATTAAGGCTTTTTAGATTTAAAATAAATCTGTGATCACCGTTAGGTTTTGGAACTAAAAAAGTTCTTGACACAAATTGATTTCTACAGGGCTTACAAGGTGCTATGGCTTCTAAACTTAACAAATTCTGAATTGCCTCTAACATATTTTTATGTTCCTGGTCTGACTTTGACTGAAAAGGTTGTGGTTCTGAATGTTGACAAGGTACTTCAATGAAAGGTATACTATATCCTTGGATATAACCTAAAATGACTTCATCGTCACATATTCTTTGCCAACAATTTATAAAATGTGACAGTCTCCCACCATGGCTTACCTCTATTTGGTGGTTGGGGCATGTGGTTTTGATTGTTTCCACTGTCTCAACTCGGGGTTGGTTCTCCTCGGGAACTTCTGTTGGTAGTTCTTCACTACTGGTTGTTTCTTGGGCCCATTCCTCATTACCGTTCGAGAACCAGTGTGATGGTAACGGGATGGGCCACTGTAGTTTCCCTGTTTAGGATTTGGGATGAATTTTTTGATAGAGTTTCCACTCTTTTGGCCATTTTTAATAGCTTTAATTTTTTCATTCAAATCACTTCCAAATAAGTACTCATCTCTTTCAACATCTTTTACCAAGTTTAAAAACTGTTTGTCTAATGCAGGCAATGTTAAATTTTTTCTTGCCTTTGTTTGCATGGCATGTAGATCAGCTAAAATTCTGATCGCATTACATAGTGATGATATCACATTTATTCTATCCATGTTCTCATCTACTGTGAGTGATGATAATATTTTGCTCAGCATTGACAGTCCTCGTCCAAGCTGATTTTGTTCAATCTCAATCTTCTTATCACGATTGCAAATGTTTTCACCGACCGCTGTAGCAATTTCAAGATTCAGTTTGGGTGCAATCAAGTACTGACAATTTTCAGGTATAACCTCCTCCATAAGCGGAGCCTTTGCCTCTTTTTTAAGTCCGGCTTTCAGTATAGTATTCATGATTCGAGCCACATCCTCAACTAAGTTTGGACCAAACTTTGGTTGCTCTGGGAGTGGGTCTCCTAGTGCCGTGAGGATGTCTGTACTTAGTACAGCTAAGGAAGAAGAAGCATTGTTAGCTTCTAGTATTGTATCAACTTGACTTAAAACTTCCTGATCCTGAGGTTCAGTTTGTGACAAATTTTCATTATTTTGGGGGACCTGTTCCGTCATGGACTCCTCATCCGACGTTGAACCATGATCTGAAAAGCATTTCAGTTTTTTTTTTTTTTTTTTTTTTTTTTTTTTTTTTTTTTTTTTTTTTTTTTTTTTTTTTTTTTTTTTTTTTTGGTTATTTCAACCCATTGAGCACACCCATGTATCGCGTACATGGCTTGTGTCTAAAATTCATAGGTAGTACCTGGAGGTACCTCACTATGATATTTCGTTACGACATGTCTGTGCATCTCGTACACCGCCCATGTCTAACCACATCTTGTCCGAAAACAAAAAAGATCACGTCGATGTATCACGTACACCACGCGTGTCATGTGGTAGGTTTAAGTTTTTTACCAGGAATTTCACTTTGGTCCAAACGATCTTTCAACCGTTTTTCAATTTTTCGTATCTTCTTTAAATATTTTTCTAATTTTCGGTCACCCTCACTGAGTTTGTGTTTTCTACCCATTTCTGTAGTGTACACACTGAAAAAACACTAAATAAACTACTTTTATTTAAGTAAATAACTTTTTTTACAGCGCCGGTTACCGCGCGAAACGAAAGAATGAAGTTTGACAGCTGGACCACAGATAACATTAATAATTTTTAAAATATAGATTCTAAAGCGCGACAGGTTGCCGAGTGAGTCGGAGAAGCTGCATGGTAAACATATACATCGAGAACAAAGCTGATGTACAATAAAACGATATACGTATGGATGGAGGGACTTATTTCATTATAAAGTTTATAAGGCCCGATATACTTAGTTGTCCACATGGCTAGGCTTTACACATACTGGATATTAGAGTTACAATCTTGAATATATATTGGCCTTAAACAAATTGAAATGTCCTGGAATGTCTCTTGTGTGGGAGAGCGTTTGCAAATACAAGTGAGCCGGTTATTTCGCGCGCATCGAAGGCATCCAATGTAACCACGTGGCTACGCTATGCCATACCTTTGTTAGTCTGGGAATTCCTCAACATTTTTGCATATTGCTTGGAGCTCTTTAGGACACCTAGGCGCATACCACGTAACATTGTCATTTTTCGTACTCTGTATAGACAAGATAAAATACAGAACAAGCATACAAGAGAAACAATTGTTATAATATGATGTCTAGCGTAGTAAATAGAATTCCCTATAACATCATTTGAACCAGGACATATTCTTCTGAGTGAAGATGTTACAATAGGTTCGGTAGATCGGGTTATTACGGGGTTAGAAAATCTCGCACATAGGTTCCTACAAACATAGTCTGAAAAATTCGTAACCGTTCCTTTTGGCTTTGCTGTTGATAAAAACTTAACCGCACATTTCCGCCGCAGTCATAAAAGCGAAACCTTTATAGTTTTTGATGTCATCCATAGTAGGTAGGTTATAAAACATAGTTGCATTGACCATTTATACAATGAATAAATATTCATATCGTGCTGTGCTTGTCACAATACATTATGTACTTAAAATAGGTAGTTTTTATAATTATACAAAGTGCTTTAAGGAAAACCAATATAACTGGCTTGCATAATATCATCAGTCTAGAATGCTAATAGGATATGTCTGATTGAAGATAGGAATTTGAACATAGCATAAGAAGGACATTTGTATACTAAAGCCTTCATTTCGGTCTAAGATCTTGCTAATTTACACTTCCAGTAAACTTCTGAAGGTAAATGCATCACGCCGAGCCTGTAACGCTGAATCCACCAATCAGTGAAAACTTTCATAACAAATTAACAGGGGGTTGTGTGAACCACCAAAGCATAAAAGCCTATGTTTCAAATATAGCGTGACTGGTAATTAGTGACCGATACTTAAACACATGATTGTACTCATGATAACAAACAACTTTTACTATGGGACCAAACATGAAATCGTGAAAAAAAAAATCTGCTGCTCCCTACATTTAATGTACGTTTACGTTTTTTTTTTCACGATTTCAGGTTTGGTCCCATAGTAAAAGTTGTTTGTTATCATGAGTACAATCATGTGTTTAAGTATCGGTCACTAATTACCAGTCACCCTATATAGACTGATGTTAGTTTTTTAGTAACGTATCTGTCTCTTGTTAGATCCTGAATAATCCTGATTGTTGATCATTTGTACCTCGCGGGCGGGCGATTCAACGAGACGGTTGGCGACGGGTCGGGGGACGAGGGAGTTTCATTAAAATGTGGCTGTTATTTTGTGTATCTTACGACATCCACGCGAACGAAGTCGCGGGGCACAGCTAGTTATAATATAAATGTAGGGACATAGGTAGATAAATGCGTAATATTTAAAAATTCCATATACCTAAACATTTTGCGTCCTGGAAAACTCATAAATGCTTATACAGGGTGTCCGGTAAAGAATGGATAACCTTGAAATCGCATATAACAGACCTTATGGCTGTTCTAAAAAAAATACTAAAAAAAATATATCCCAAGTAATAACTAAGATTTTTTTGAAAAAGAATACTAACTTTTTTTACATTTTTCATCACCACAACCACAAATGAATGAATTCCATCGGTTATCTGTTGTTATAATATTGTACGTTGACTACGCCGCCGACAGAGAGGCAATAAATAATGTGACTAGAAATTACACAGAATTTTTTTCTAAAAAAATTATATCCTAGGTGCTTACTACTTGGGATATACATTTTTTTTGTATTTATTTTAGAACGGCCATAGGGTCTATTATATGCTATCGCAAGGTTATCCATTAATTACCGGACACCCTGTATATGATAATACTCGTTAATAATCTTCTTACATAGGAATATTTAGTGGAAATGATACCTTATTCTGTGTCAATAAAGTTTATTTTATTCGTGTCATTAGAAGTTTAATAACAACATGCGCGTGAGTTGATTGAAAGCTCAGACTACAACGGTTACGTGACCGTTTACCCGTTCATCTAATTTAGCTTTTAAAATAGTTTTTCTGAAACATAATTATTATTTATTTGCAATCTCCGCCGGTTCAATTAACTGCACGGACCATATGTAGAATTAGAACCGTTTACAGCAAATTGGTTTTTAAATCTTGATCACCGTTAATCTAGTTGATGTTTAAATTGGATCAATGTCTCTACTTCAGAAACATTTTGTATTTCAACATCGACATTGAACGAAACAACTTATGGAATTGTTACAGGACCTTTTATTTGGTTCCTATTATACCTACTTGCAACCGATCCAGGGCGTCAAGTTCAGTCTGAGTCCATTTGAGTATGCCGAAAGAGTAAATCAAAACCGGCATGACCCAACCGTTGAAGGCGCGCACCTTGTTTTCGCCTGATAGAAGACAATTAAATACTTTGTGGCGGCATATCTACATCGCCGCAATGGAACGCGTCACACTGACGTCACGCAAAATCCTGCATCGCGCAATCAGAGTTTACCGCGCGACTAGCATATATACAACATCCCGACATCAACCGTCGGGCAGTAGCCCACCAGACACAACACCCGTCTGTTCGGAGGATCCTCCCTTTTCATAGAGGATGAGTGAACTTTACACCTTGTTCCTCATGCCTCTATACTTTGTTCAGGCGGCCAAATAAGCGCTCCATCACAACGATTGCTTCATGCCAGTAATATTGATGCCAACGCTTCCGACATACCCAAATACTTGTAGGTTTCGGTTGAGGTGAGGCATCTAAGGTGTATGGAATCCGAGAGTTTGGGTTCCCACGGATTCCATAGTCTCCCCTCGCTTTACATGCAGGACTGCACATTTGTCCACACCAAATTCCATCCTGATGGCGCTACTGAAGGTTTCTGTAACCTTCAGTAGCTCGCAGTTGCAAATTGTTGGGGGGAGAGTTTCAAGTCATCCATGTAAAGGAGGTGAGATATCACCTGACCACCTCTTCTGAAACGAGAGCTTAGACCTGAATCTTCCAGCAGTGTGCTTAGAGGAAAACCAAAGCGGACTCAAACTATCGCACTGAAATTCCCCGCTAAATCCTGAACGGTTCATCGATCCCCCGGATCTGTCGACATCATGGATAGAGAAATTAATATTATTTATTAGTTCGCCAATAGATTACATTTTTCAAAAAAGCATCTTTTCATTTAACTTTCTTAAAAATTTGGTCCGTGTGAGCGAGAAAGATGACAAAATGCGAGAGCCCTCTTAATACACTGTTGCAAAAAAAAAAAAATGGTCTGCGGTCTGTCCCCTTTCAACAAAAAAGTAAAAGCTCTGACATTTATAGCAATATTACTTGCAACCCGAGGTTTTGTTTTTCCAAGAACCATTGTTTTTTAATGAATCATATTATTCGCACGGTCAGGTGTGCACGTTAGCACGTAGAAGGGGGTTTATCCTATACAAGGAAAGTGGTTACAATAAATAACCGTTTTTCTGAACTGTGTCATCATTCAATTTGCATACGTCAATACTGAGAATACCTTATTTGTGTCAATAACACTTGTTCTTTGTTTTGCCTAAAGCGAAAACCTAAACAAGATCGCAATAAGGGGATGCGCTATGGTAGCAGACGATAGAATCATCAATACTACTCTTTAAGTTTGAATTGGCCCCAAAATGGTAGTCATTCGTTGGGGTAATTTAAACGAGAGAGTTGTAGGTATCGATCATTTTAAGGATTATAATTTTTTAAATACATTATTTGTTACGGTCGCGAATCATATCTTGGCAAACATACAACCTGATACGGACCTGCGAATATACAAAAAACTTAGAAAATTTGAATTTTGCGGGCTACCCTGGCGCTTTCGCCTTTGCCTAATAAAGAGTCCCTTTATACATTCCCTAGTTGTATAAAAAAACGGTCGGGGGACCCCCGTCAGGAACCTTCTCACATATGATTTAAAACATAATTTTCGCAGCCGCCGTCTTGGATTTTCATTTTGACCAAATTCACAGAGATTTTCAGAGAAAGAGCGTAATTTCACAATTTGAAAGTGTGAATTCGAAAGCAGAAAGTCGCATGGAGGGGGCAAGTATGAACGCTTTTTTGCGTGACGATTTCTGCCAGTTTACTCCTACGACAAGCCGCGTAAAAGAACTTCGTTCCAATAAACGTGTTAGCAAAGCTTAATTTAACTTTTCTCATGTCGAATAACTTGAAATTTGGTTGACGAAAACATGAAAATTAATGACTCCATCACATCAGGGAAACTACATAAGGAAGAACTCATAGCGTCGTACGTAGATGTTTGTGCTTGTAACCCAAGTGTTCTCTAATTGCCGCCGTTTAGAGATTTTCCGCAACAAATAATTAACAAACATATTATTTACGATGATAAAACCTGTGCTATTGTTAGCACAAAACCACAGTAAACCCATAGCATGTATTTAATTTAGACAAAACAATTAGGTACCTCCTTTTGGACGTGAGTATCGTAACTTCACTTCACTTCACTTACGATACTAAAATATGTGGCGCAACAAAGACTTAGCACCCACTAGCTACTAGCTTAGCCACTAGCTAGTGGAGCTTAGTTGCCACTATTTTCCGTTTTAAGGATTATAATAAAACTTAACAATGTAAAACCACCGTATGTAATAATAATAACGTATAGTTTTGTGGAGCACAAGGTAACATGCTTATATTCTGCATTGTCTTTCTAAAATAAAAGAAATAAACAAACAAATGATGAGGGCGCCACTGCGCGCGCGGGAGATGACCATGTTCAGTATTGGACTGCAATCAATAGGGAATATTACGCAAAGCTGAGACAGCAGATGGAGCCATTTTGACGCGAGGTAAACAAAGAAAACTGTCACGGCAACATTTTTCGGCGTTTTTCAATATTATTTCATCCTTGTCACTATATTATTATACATATATTAAAATAATACCAAATGTTACACGCATATTTGTTTTTGTGATATTGAACTATTTTACAATAAACTTTTAACTTTACATTCAAGTAAATAGCAATAAAAATATTGTGTTTTTACATTAGGTTAATACTCAGACCTGTAAAATATCATTAATTCTTAGTCTTCAGCTCTAAAATAATTAGAACACAACCTTTAATGTTTTGTGACTGTAAAATGCTTGCAACGTAGCAATTTACCACTGCTTGCGAAGTTATTCGTTTTAGTTAATTAATGAACACCTTCGGTCCTGCATATATTACCTAATGGTACAAAACTGATTCACCGACTTATGCATTATTACTATCTATTAAAGAATATTCCTGACAAACGGATATCACTAAAATAATATATCAGTAGGTTGTAAATACACCGGATATCTCATTGTCAGTCATCTAACCATAGATATTTTTTTTATAACCATTTATGAAAGAGGAGGCCTAAACATCATGTTTTTCTGTTATTTATTTAATTATTTATTCCCCTTATAACTATCATCACAGGCTGCATCATAAAATGCATTTATTAGCCAGTCTTACCAGAGATGGACGTCATGTTGTTCTGTTTACCAAGTGATGCAGGTGCGTCCTCTAGCGGGATAAATTGTCAGTAATGTTCCCTATTGAGCTGAAAACAAAAGAATCTCAGTTGACCATATCTAGACACCAATACTACGAAAATCAATATTAATATGATTGTGCCATATCCTAAAACTCTACAGATCTATTTCTCTTTCTTTTCAGAAAACTTGGTCTGGAGCTGGTGCCGCGTCGTGGCGCGGAAGCGGTTGACCCTGAGGATATGAGCCTTGTGGAACTATACAGAGTGCACGTGGAAAGCGCAGAAAGGGCCGCAGCGGTGAGTTTACTGACAACCTTTTTAGATATAATACGTAAGTACTTATCGCAGTAACAAAATTTAGGTGGAGGCAAAAAATTGATTGTCTACGAGCAGTGGTGGCCCAGTGGTAACGAAATTATTTCATCACTACTACTCTCAAAACGGTGAAGGAAAATATCGTGAGGAAACTGGTATGTCCTAGAACCAAAAAATATAAGACATGTGACATCTACCAACCCGCACTGGGCCCGAGTGGTGACTTCTCTCACCGAGAACATTATAGGCTGATTAAGCTTATGCGTATGCAAAAGTTTATTTGAAAAAAAAAAAACAAGATATTTTCAGACAAGCTTGACGAATTCAGCAAGTTCCAAGTTTCATAAGTTGAAAGTAGGACAAAAATGTATGACACCGCGCCGGTTGTCTGCTTCATCGCGAGGATTATAGCTCTAATTAAACAGAAGATTATCTAGTACTTCGTGAATGAGCTGACGTGAGATAAGATGACCTGTCTAACCCATTAATACAACATGTTTAGGAACACTTGTGGATGTGGCTTTTCTCAAAATTCAAACCTAAGTAGTTCAATTGATACTGAACGAGTTCATTTTGTTTCCTGGCTTATTTTGAGACTTCAGATCCTACTCTTTTATCTGTAACTATTATTCTGTGTCTGTTTGTTTGACCATTCTACATCATTGCACCCAGCTTCTGATGTTTCATAAGTGTCCATCTAGGTTTGTTTTTTTTTTTTTGATAATGCTACTCAGACTCCATAATCTGGGTCGGCGTAGCACGATGCCTTTATAGGCAGGAGGATGACAATAGTCACACGTCGGTGGTTTGATTTATTAAACTAATGGTCACTGGTTATGATCAGTGATAGGAATAGGTAGTGCTAATTTGCCTAAACTTCGAGGAAGGAAGTAACATGGAGTAAATAATACCTCCTCTAAAATCCCCGAATAATTTTAATAATTAATTTTAATAATAATTTTACTTTATTTATAGATAGATAGAATACCTACTCTTAACTATGTACACCATAAAAATTACAGATATAAATGTGTGTGTGTGTGTAACCCTAAAAAATGTTATGATTTTTCAAATCAATAATTTGTAACTACAAATAAAGTCCGATAAAAAATTCGTGGTTTTTAAATCCCGGGATTTAAACATCATTAAAATTATTCCGGGATTTTAGAGGAGGTATTATCCACTCTATGTTACTTCCTTCCTCGAAGTTTAGGCAAATTAGCACTACCTATTCCTATCACTGGTTATGATCGGTGTGCCAAACACAACTAAGCAGTTCAAGACAACAACTATAAGGAAAATTGTATTAAAATGTAAACAGATGAAATCATCTACTATGCAGTTCGCTTAAAAGGATTTACCCCATGCTGCATTTTCCTGACTTTAGTAACTATTCATTGATGAAAGCTTTCCTGTTAGTTCTTTTACCATTAAAATAATTACTCGGTTACGTAGGGAATACCTAGGCTAACCACACCAAAGCCAAGAAAACAGAAGCCATATTACAATTCAAAGGTCTATCTTGGTTATTAGGGCGTCAACCCCGGCTGTCTCTCAGTAACAGACTACTTATCTACAAGGCTATCATAAAGCCAATCTGGACCTACGGGGTACAGGTCTGGGGCTGTGCTAGCAACTCCAGTATCGAGATCATCCAGAGATTTCAAAACATTGCTCTAAGAATTATTTCATGTGCGCACTGGTCTGTAAGAAAGGGTTACACAAAGACATAGGTTTCCGGTACAGGCAAGTCTGTGCGGGTCGGTACCGATCGGTGCAGGTATAATATTCCCATCTTATCTTATATGCTCACATAAAAAGAAACAGGTTTAAACTTGTCGGTGCCGACAACCTTATTAACCCTGCACCGATCGGTACCGACCCGCACGGGTTTGTCTGTACCGGAAACCTGTTTCTTTATGTAAGCACCTAAACACGGAAATACATGAATACCTAGAGATACCGACCGTAAACGAGGAAGCCTGTAAAATAAGCAAGGGATTCGAAGAAAGACTCAATGAAACACACAAATGAATTGGCTAAGAACCTATTAACTCGACAGGAAGATGTAACTCGCCTAAAAAGATGGCAAATACTGGAAATAGACCAGAGAAACTAACAATTTAGTCTCCACCAACTCATATGGTGCCGTTTAATGGAATCTCACCCAATCCAAATTAATCCCAGAAAACATCTGATTACTTATGGGTATAAGGCGATTGCAGATATATAAAAAAAACCGCAGGAAATACGTAAAACTCAGGGACAACAGTTACGTGAACCTGATTACTACTTACGTATGCATAGATGCACTTAATTATTTTATCTGGTGTAGCTATTACGTCACAACTCACAACGAATGAATTAACGCGAGTCACAATGGCTATTCAATTGTTTCTGTAATTTTTGTAAGTTGATGTTATGCGAAGTGGTTTCTGCTGAAGACTCTCTCGTGTGTTCTGTTTCACTAACTTAACATTTTGTTTTCCACTTCGGATCGGCTTACAATCCTATCCATGCAAAACTTTCTTCAACAAATTCAATCCTCCGAAACCCTAATATAGCTTTGGGATTTATAAAAGGCCGGCTATTAGACTTTCTGTTTAAAATACAATACATTAAAATAACCAAGTGGTAAAAGTAAAATAAATAAGTAGAAAAGCTACCTAGTTAAGTTTGTTACTTTATCGAGGTAACCACAATATGTAGATATGACTTCGATGTTGTTAATTCAAGCTATTATCCCCTCAACACTAATAGAAGCCCTAACTGTACATCAAAACCAGTAAACCTAAATATAAAGCCCTCAGCTGATTCAGGTTATTCTAGTCCAACTTGCATACCCGTTTAATTATAGGAATTTGCAATAAAAGCTACCCGTAATGCTTCTTCAAACATGATTTAAACTTAAGTGGGAGTTACGGCCATTAACCTGTACTTGAATCGGCTTCCTTATTAGTTAAGATTGTGATACTAAAAATTCGAAAAACAATGAAATTATATACTTAAAACAACAATGAATATTAGTAGAAAATGTTGGAGATTTCTAAGTATTATTTTGATACAATAAACGTTTACGATCTTGTCGTCAGCTCAAACTAGTTTTTTTATTTAACTCATGTCATGCTCGCTCAAACTCTACAGTGTCATCATTATACAAATACAAAAGCATTGCTATTTTAGACCAACTGGTAAGAGATGGTCGTCACCATCACGTTACCATGGCTTTGCCGCACACGAGCCACGCGTTACAGCTGCAAAGCTATCGTGGCGTGTAGCGACCACCGGCGTTATGCGCGTGCGGCGAGTTCATATAAAATGTACGAAAACTGTAGACCGCAGCTCGGTGGCGACGTTTTGTGGCTGTAGCGTGTGGCCCGTGTGCGGCAAGGCTTAAGAGTTGTCAAACTAGTATATGTCAAAGTTCAGTGTCGCCTAAACTTTTATGGAGGCTTTAGTTCAACGGAATGTCTCAAGTCTTTACATCCTTCAATTTTTTTTTTGTATCTGCAAGTTTCGTTTTTTTATCTAACCTGTAAAGACAAAAAGAAAGAAAATAAATTTATGTGACCCAGGTTAGAGGCACACAATAAATTCAAAAAGTATAACAGAAAACACTTAAATATAAAAGTATGATGTGGTGGATGGAGTGATGATAATCTGGTCTCTTTTAATGCTACCAAAACACAGGCGTGTCTTTTTACCGCTAAAAGGAGTCGTTTCTATCAAACTCCTACTTTTCGGGATACCTACATCTGTTCCTGTAACTGATCGGCTCGAGCTCCTAGGCATGGAGTTGACATCATGTCTCAACTTCGGTGCCACCATCGAGTATAAAGCCCAAACTGCGGCCAAGAAACTGGGCATCCTAAATAGGGTGAAGCGATACTTTACGCCTGGACAGCTTTTAACTCCCTACAAAGCGCAAGTCTGATCCTGCATGGAGTATTGCAACCTTTGGGGTGGCTCAGCTAAATGCCAACTTGCCGCGCTTGACTCGGTGGAACGCAGAGCTAAGAGGCTCATTGGCGACGTAAGACTGGTGGATGCCAAGCTTCACAGCTTGGCTCATCGCCGCAAGGTTGCCTGCTTGTCGGTCTTCTACAGATTATACTTCGGTGAGTGTGTTCAAGCACTCCACGACGTCATTCCGCCGGCCCCCGTCTACCATCGGACATCTAGACGCACTGCAGGTTACCATCCTTACCTAGTTGCTATTCTACCAATTCGCACTAAGCGTTTCCAAATGTCTTTTGTGATGCGCACAGCAAAGGAGTGGAAGTCTCTGCCTGCGTCTGTGTTTCCGAACGCATACAACCCCGATCTCTTCAAAGTGAGAGTGAACAGGCTTCTTCTGGGTAAGCTCGCTCCATCGTCGACTTTGTCTCTGTCATCTCTGACCTAGACTAGAGTCAAGAGCAAACCTATCTCGAAAAACAAAAAGTATTGTGTGACTCACGGCTGCGCCAAATAGGCCCATGGGGCCAACCACCACCTCAACACCTTATATGCAGTATTATTTTAATCTTACTTCATTGTGAGAAAAAGATGGAGGTATGCAGGACGTATACCTCCATCTCTTTCTCACTATGAAGTAAGATTGAAATAATACTGCTTTAGAGATGGTGGTAAGCCCCGAGTTCAGCATAAATACCTGCCTTACGTGACGGGGACCGTACTATCTGAATATCCCACTGCTAGAGATAAGTTCTTCCTTCACCATTTAATGCACAGTATCTATTATCTCCTCCAGCCCATCTCAAAGAAAAACATCTCAATACATGGTTTATTCAGAGTGCAACAGATTCCTTGCCAATAATATCCCCGTCATTCAAACTGCCTACACCATCAGGTAGGATGCAAAGTCGATATAACTTTATGAGTTCCTTTAATCTACTTGCAATACATCTGCTTACGGTTGTAAACGATCTCTATGGGAACATAAACTCTATTTTATATCAGTGCCTTCTTTCCCACCGGAAACCTTAGTATTCATTTACACCGTAACTAAAATTTAATATCCCAACTATTATAAATGCAAGTTTATTGCTATCTTTGGGATTTTAATTATGGTGTAAAATACAAATGCTTAATTGAGGAAACGTCTCAGGCTTGTTTTTATTCCTGCTAGTTTTAGTACTTACTTACCTATATTTGTTATTGTATTGTTCCTAAATGTGAATAATTGCTTTTTACTGCGTGATTAATGATCGTCTATCCTTATATTTGTCAGCTGAATTTCCAAAGTGTAAACCCTTAAGGGTTATGTGTAAATCCTTACCAGGAAATCGTGTTATGGGTTGTGAATAAGTTTATAGAGAAAACTTAAAGTAGTAGCCACGAAAAAAAAAACGTCTGGCTAGCTCAACAGTTTCACCAGTCAGTGAAACAATCGGATTGAGGATAAACCTTGTAGATGATTGTTAAAAAAAAATGAATATCACTAAAAACGCGCAAAAAGCACTGCCGTATTTTGATAACTGACGTAAATAAGAAGTCACCTAAAATACAACAAAGAACAGTGAACCCACTGATTTTTTCTGTTTTCCATAACATTACTTCTGTTTTGTGTAAGGGTCAATTCACACCGAGGCGTGAAGCGACGCGACGCTGAGCGCACTTTTTTAAGCGCGACACTAAATTGAACTTATTTACTACATAATAAGGGATGTCGCGCACAGCACACAGTACAGCGCATCTCAGCGAACTTCGACACACGTTCACGCTCGCACTGAAATGGTACCTTTTCGTGTAGTAAATAAGATCGATATTGTTTTGGTATCTTAAAAATTAAGCGCAGCGTCACGTTGCGTCACGTTGCGGTGTGAACTGACCCTAAAAAGTTCGGAAATTTTCTGAATTTTCGCCATAGTCATTTGTATGGAGATTTCGGACGTGAAAATTCAGAAAATATCCGAACTTTTTTGGGTTTTGTGATTTTATTCTGGTTTACCTAGCTACTGCGAAACAGCTATCAATCGTCGAACCAATATGTCACAAAACACATGTTGCTCAACATTGTTCTTTTGGGCAGTAGACATGACATGGCAAGTATCCTAAAAGTTCAAAGAAAACATGGTGTGAAAAAATCAAAGTACCAACAATATTCCATGACTTTATACTAACTTGACTACCATACATTCGATTTAGCCATTTTAGTTCATTGTGCCAACAGAGGTATAATGCGTACCCATAGGGTTCCTGTTTTAATTCAAAGGAAGTCATAACTGGATATGTACAGGCTAGATTTTCATTACTTTATTAATTCTTTATACAACCACAATATTAATCGCATACTTGATAGACTGCTATCAAGTATGCGCTGCACAAACATGGCATGGTATCTTTTTATTTGAAGTCGGCGAATTTGTGCTTGCGCACTTATACCATAAATATGGATATAGGTACTCTTGCCTTCTATGGCAAGCATGTATCTGAGTGATTTAACAGGTCTAGTTTCATAACTTAGTGGCTGTGTTGCATTTTATGTTTCATGCTATGTCAGAATTGTTTTTAGGGTCCCGTGCCTCAAAAGGAAAAAAATGGACCCCTTATAGGATCACTCGTGTGTCTGTCTGTCTGTCACAGCCAATTTGGTCCGAATCTAGTGGACCGATTAAGTTGATGTTACAAAACAAACACGGACGTGTTATATATATAAATGCATTTTGTATATGGGGTCACGTTTGGGGGCCAAATAAGAAAATTAAAAAAAAAAGTTTTGCGAACTATACCTATGGCATATCAAATCAAAAGGCTTACTGTGGGGGTTTCGAATAAATTATTTTTATAATTTTAAAATAAATATTTTTTTAAGTTATTTAACAAAATAGACGCAAATTGACCATAACCTCCGTTACCTCTCCGAAACTACTGAGCCTAAAATTTTGAAAAAAAAAAATACTGAAAACAATTATATACTTACCTATAGATTACAAGAACACCTATAGGTAAGGAGTCTATGGTCTTAAAATGACACGGTAAATCTCTCAATGTTGTGCGTACAACATTTACAGTTGGAATGTATGGAGAACATGGTTTTCAACAACAATCTTGTTTGTTCATGGGATAATTCTGTCTCTTTTTTCTTCATCCCAACTACGGAACCCTTCTTTGTGCGTGGTCTGTCACGCACTTGGTCGTTTTTTTTTTTAATATTTGTCTTGGAAGGTTTGAATGACCACGACGTGATTATATAATTGCGACCAGTGGGAACTTCTAGACCAATAAACAGTGTCACATCATTTTATTATCTTCCTTCCGCGTTACAGTCCAAGGAAACGTACCTATGTATCTAATCAAATAGTGATACAGAATTATCATGTTTTGCGTGTCACGTTGGTCCTGTGAACTACTTGTAAGTTGTAAAAGATAATCTTAACACACACAACACTGCGCTTGGTGTGCTCTCTTAAGCCCGTATTACAGAACGTCACTCAATACTCAAGCATTACTTAAAACTATATTCAAGCCATTTGATTGCTTGAAACTAGTTTTAAGTAATGCTTCAGTATTGAGTGACGTTCTGTAATACGGGACTTAAGATGAAAGCGCCATGGTAGCCCGCGAAATTCAAATTTTCTTACGTTTTTTGCAATTTGCAGGTCTGTATTAGGTTGTATGTTGATTAAAATATTATTCGCGACCATATGACCATATAATATGTGTTTACACAATTATAATAATTAAAGTCATCAATACAACTCTCTAAGACCAAGTAATTCTATTGAATGACTATTTCATGAAATATTAACATTTCAGGATTATACAACTTAAGGAATTGTATTACTGATTCTAATGATTATAATTCTGTAAATACATATTTGTTATGCTCGCGAATCATACTTTAATTAACATACGGCCAGACACTGAGCTGCAAATTGCAAAAATCGTAAGAAAATTTGAATTTCGCGGGCTACCTTGGCGCTTCCCCCTTAATATCACTGGCGGTCATTTTGACAGTTTTCATAGTAATTACCCAGTTCAATTTGTACCTACGTGTAGCAAGCAAGACTTGGATGTGCCAAGACCGGGAAAAGTGCAATGGAGGAGACGTATACTGTGTTTTCGACATGTGCAGACTTCCAGTACATATCCACATTTATACCACTGTACTGTACAAACCCGGTATCCGTAATAAATGCGGATGGCAGACGGTAGTCGCTCCACATAAAACTTGTCTCGTAGTGGTACTAACTTGTGTTTTATGGATGAAGGAACTATAACAGTCGTGCGCCTAATGAACTCACGACAATGTATCTTTGAGTGAAGCGGGCATTGGATCTAAGCTAAAAAAAAAGCTTTAGTCAGCTTTTTCATACGAACTCTAATGTCCTCTTAAATCAACTAACTTACTTAGCTATTTTGAATACAATATCGAATTGACATAATTGGTTATCTACATTATCATGTTCATTGCCGGATGCTATTGGTTCTTTGGCTAAATGCTTTCCGTCCCCGTTGGAGAGTTAGATACAGATCATATTCCCGCATAAAGATCCTTTTAATATGACGAAAGATATCTGAAGACCAATTCTCGTACTTAAAAAACGTTTATTTTCCACCAACTTGTTCTTTTTTGTGTTAATGTTTACCACAATTAAACGTATTTTCTTTCTTCTTTTCAAATTCGACATTCAATATCAAAAATTTTGGTAAATTAGAAGATTTTTCAACAGACTGAGACTGCGAACGCGAACGCATGCGAACATTGTTAAAAATACGGGAATTGCCCCTCAGTAGTTCGTAATATATGTCGTTACAAAAATAACTAGGTACCTATCTTATTGTCCATCCATAGCCTTACACCATAAAACTCAACTTTTTTTTATCTTCTCCAGTGGCGAGGCACACTCCGTCGTGCAGGCGGTTCAGGCAGTAGCTTCAACTCAGGCACGCTAACCTCAAACAGCTCAAACATGAGCACCACGACCACCGTCCAATCCCACCACCTCATGTGCAGTATGAGAGACTTCGGGCACACAGCAGGAGGAGACGAAGCAGAACTATTACTCTGGCTTCATGACGCCAGGAGAGGCCAACCTTTGTCTGAAAGATTTCGGATCAGGATAGCCAGAGACGGATTCTCGAATTATGTGGATCGACTGCAGGCTAACACCACCTTATTTGCGGTAAGTAGTCGGTAATCAATTTCGTCCCTAAAGGCCCTGGCTATTGACGGGCGATGTTTGCGTAAAGCTCGCAAGTGTTTTACCTCAAAACCATGGTATTAAAGCCGACGAGTCACACTCTCGTGGCTTCTTACGGTTGTTTGAAATGTCTTTCTAATATAAAAGTACAATATTGTTGCTTGTCGTCGGTTAAAAACGACGAAATGCGAGTAAAACCTCGTTAATATCGCGGTCTTGTGAATCGTCGATTACGGTCTTAAAGTAAAATTACATATGTTTTATCAGAAATTATATATATATATCTATATAGTGTAAATTATATATGTTTTATTATTGTTACTATTGATAATTTAGCACATAGTCGTCAGAAATCGTTTAACGGTTTGTTGCCGATATGCTTCGCTTCGATAAAATGTTATTCAAGTAGAAACAATACAATCTTTAACACTATCGATACAATTCAATTCCGATTCCGAACGCGATCATATCGATATTTACATTGCCGTTTTAGAGTTATGCTCTATGTTCTGGTAATCTTGCTGAATTTACTGCAAATGTTTATCGATAATGGATATAGCTCTTTATTCCTTTCTGTACTTTAAGGCAGGACGTTATTCGGACATTAAGTATATACAACTGTTTATACTTCAACGTAAACAACGTTCCTACATTTTTGAATTGTAACATGATCGTTTTGCAACACGTCATTGAGGTTAAGGCAAGAAAACTGGTTCAGTGCAGTATAAAGCGAGGTGTCGATAACAGAAGGTACAACTCTTTTTAGCCGCTTTGGTTAAAGGAGTAATAGCAGTTGCGATAAGAAGGGTTATTTACAGATAGATTAATGTTATGGCGGACTTGTAATTGTAAAGAAGTTATAGTTGAGTTTAGGAATCAGCCGGGGAAGCAGTAGAAGCAATCGGGGGACCTCTTAGATTAAACCTCCCGACTGCAATGACAATTTTATTTATCTGTTTAGTCAGGGAGTAAATGAGTGACCTTTCGCTTTGTATAAAATATTAACTAATACAACTTGTTTTTTTTGTTCGTTTTTTGGCAGGTCAGTCGTGTTTTTATTTTTTTTAAATTTAATACAAAAATTCAGGATGAAAAGCAGCCTATGTCGTTCTCCTGATCCCAGACTACCTATATGTCTTTCATAACGATCTGTTCAGTAATTTAGAAGTGAACAGACAGACTGATGGAGTTATACTTTCACCCACCACTAGCACCCTCTCCGCTGTCGCCCGGCCTCCCAGAGGCCGGTAACAATAGTTAATTGGTCTCATAATGTGACAGTTGAAGGTTTAATAGTAAGTATAGATTCCCATTTAACGCAAAACTGTGTCAATTCGTCTTCGAGTGCATGTACGTGCTTATTACTCAAACGCGCCGAAGTAGGAGGGTCAATTCCGATGCAATTAGTCGAAGACACGAACCTTCACGCAGGTGTTTAAAGGCCCAGATTATCTTGTAGGTGAAGGGCTTTTGATTAGTCCTTTATTTATAAGTTTACAAATACTAAACTGCAGAGGTGTAGTATCGATGGTATATTGTTTATTGCGATTCCAGTTTGTCAGTATGTTGCATTTGCATGACAGTTATATTTTGTCGCCTAAGGGTGCTTACATAAAAAAAGGTTTCCGGTGTAGGCGAGTCTGTGCGGGTCGGTAACGATACTAACGAACCACTAAATCTGAGTAACTTAGAGACTTAAAACTACCAATCCTAAGGACAAAAACTTAACCTTATAGAGACTAATTAAAACTATATGTACCTAACTAACCTAAATATCAAAGGAGCCCTGAAAAAATATACAAGAAACAACCCTAGCGAAAGAAAATTTGTAGCGAAAAAAAATAAAAGGAAAAATACTTTTTCGCCGAAACACGTTTAATTTTGTTATTAAAAAAAATAGAAAAAACATTGCAATTTAGTACAAAAAGTAAAAAAATGAATATTTAAAGTATCAAAAAGTTGCTGGTTGATTTATAAAAAATAGAAGATAAAAAGCAGAGTTGCGTTTGACGTCGCCCTTGTCTGTTACTTTCGGAACGTTTCTTTCAAGTACGAATCCCATACTCCATGGTTTGAGTCAGGAAGTTTCATCTTTATTTTCCTGGATTAATCAGTTTAGAACAGGCCGTCTTTCGGCCTCCAGGTTCTGGCCCAAATAAACGCTTGACATCGTTGGTCAACGCGGAATAATTGGCGGCATCCTGCCGCAAAGGCCAAGCAACCAAGTGGACCACCCAGCCAGCGCCTACTCCTGAGCCAAAGAGCCAGCTCCAGCTGTCTACGACACCTCGCCGGACTTACGTTGGACAACAACTTTTTTTCATAAATCAACCAGCAACCTTTTTTATATTTTAAATGTTAATTTTTTTTACTTTTTATACTTTAAATTCCAATGTTTTTTCTATTTTTTTTTAAATAACAAAATTAAACGTGTTGCGGCGAAAAAGTGTTTTTCCTTTTATTTTTTTTCGCTACAATATGTACGAATACGAGGTTTTCAATTTACCAACACTTAGAATGTTTTAAATAATAATTATGTTTAGGACTGTTTTAATGATTATTTGCCATACACTTCGAGTATTACTTATTATTATAAGTTAAGTTATATCTAAGCGAGGCAACGAAATAAAACGGTTTAAAAAAGGATAAGTATCGATTTTTATTCTACAACGTTTTATTGATAAACTCGTAACTGCCACCGGCAAACTATGTATTTTATAAGAAAAGCGCGCAAGTAGCGTAAAATATTTACGCTTTAACGATAATAAAATGAAACAAATGCACTCGGGAAAAGGCTAGGCAGTTGATGATGTACATGAGTAACACTATTATAAAACCTAAACATTCCTTGTTCGTTCGTCAAATTTAACCAGTAAAAGACTAATTACTTCAGCGAAAGTCCACTTCGTTAGAGTCAATATTGCAGTAGTCATACATTATGATTAATAAATTATTGCATTATGACAATAACACCATTCCCAACAAGGACGTAAGACTACCTAACTACCACCAACTTATTGTGGTTCCACAATCTCTTACAATAATAGTGTAAAATATTTATGAACAACTTTAAAATTAATAGGTAGGCATCTTATTCCATTTTTGTATGAACAGCAGATTTTTTTTGGATATTACAGAGATGCTCACTGTCATAATAAAGTCATACCTTCAAGTTCAATTTGATATACTAAAATAGTAAAAAAAATTATCATCATCTGCCGAGCCCTTTCCCAACTACTTATGTTAGGGTAGGCTTCCAGTTACATGGAACGACTGCCTATCTGACCTCCACAACAGTTACTGGGTAATACGATACCCCTTGGTAAGACTGGTTGTCAGACTTTCGGGCTTCTGACGACCCGTAACGACTGTCAAAGATCCACCAGTCATCGTCATAATCATCAGTCCATCAGTCGCAGGCCTTACCAAGGGGTAAGACTGGTTGACTAGTGGTTGAAGGGGGGGGGGGGGGGGGGGTATGTAGCTGGTACACCACTGACTACCTACACGGTTGTCTGTAAAAGATCGCTTTTAGCGATAAGACCGTCCATTGTATCACCCTATGTAAAATTTCTACATATCTGTAATTTTTAAGGTGTACATAATAAAGGGTATTCTATCTATCGTATTACCCAGTAACTGGGTTGTAGAGGTACTGGTATTCAGCTGCATCTGGTTCGACTGGAAGCCGCCCCGTGAATAGTTGGAAAAGGCTAGGCAGATGATGACATATATTAAAGAAATCACGATGTTTTGTCAAGTCAAATAAAACCGTGCGTAGCTGGGGCGGGTCGCAAGGACCTTATAAATAAAGATTTGACACGTTTATTGTTAGACATTATACAAGGTGTAACTTAAATAACGCACAACCTCTTAAGGGGTTATTGTACTCATCATTATGAACAACTTTTACTATGGGACCAAACCTGAAATCGCGAAAAAAATCAGCAGTTCAGTACATTTATGTTCGATTAACTCGTCAAAATGTAGGGAACAGCAGATTTTTTTTTGCGATTTCAGGTTTGGTCCCATAGTAAAAGTTGTTCATAATTATGAGTACAATGACCCCTTAAGAGGCTGTGCGTTAATTATGTTACACCTTGTGTATAAAAAGGTAAAAAAGGAAGATAGTAGAAATTTAAATCTTATAAAAAAATGCAGACAGGGTCGTTACTTTGGTTTAAACTATTGCACGAGAAGAACTTAGACGCCTCCAGTGGTTAAATATTTTTTGTCATTGTTTTGGTTCATTACCTGAAGAAATTCCAGTTGCAACCGCATTTTTTTTATACACGCACGCAAAATAAACTCCTTAGAAGATATAGGTACTCGTATTTTAAAGATAGCGCTAAGTTAGGTTGTGCGTTATTTATGTTACACCATGTATAAAATAACGTTTTCTATTCCAGGACCTATCAACAACAGATCTCACTCGCGAGTTATGGCTGGTCGCGTGGGTGATACGAGTAGGTCGATGGGCAGGCGCCGGCAGCAGTGGCAGCGGCACTGGAGAACGAAGGGGCCCAGTGGCTAGGAGGCCTTTAGGGGCTGGAGTATTACCTCTAGCTGAGTTCCTAAGACAGCCGGGACAACATCCTGGGGAGAAGGAGTATACATTCAAAGTAAGTCTGAAATACTTGTAGTGTCAACGAACTTTTAACCTAAGTGTAACCACTTCTAAGTTTAAAATTAGAAAGCATACAAATTTTTTAACTAAGGTAACACAAAATAGGTAAATACTTCCTTGCTTATAGCCCTATATTTATATCGTCCCCGTAGAGCGAAAAGTCACTAAGTCTAAACAGAAGAGTTAGAAGTTTTGCTCAATTTATAGTTTTTATAATATAAACTTTATTTTATTTCCATTAAAATGAAGCTAAAAACATAAAGGTATGTAATGGCAAGCCAAAATTATGACGATTTATAATTTTCAAAAACTTTAACTCTCATTAACTCAAAACAGGGTTTTACGACTTAATGACTTGTCGCTCTACGGGGACGATATAGCCCTGTAATAGATCTCATAATCAAGCGTTCGTATTTCCGAAGATAGAAGATGACTGCCCAAGCGCATAGTTCTGCCGGGAGATTTGTACTTTATGAGCTTTGCGAACATTCGTGCGATATCGATTCACTAAAGATTCCTAAAGCTTGGTAGTATTACCATCGAAAGTAAGACAGTATATTTGTACTTATTTTCTTTATTTAATAACTTATTAAATAATTTGTAGCATAGTTCCTTTAACTTTTTTTAATGTCAACGTTTAATCTGCCTCGACGACTGCCTCGTTGGTCTAGTGGGCGCAAGCGCTACTGCTGAGCATGGGGACTTGGGTTCGATTCCCGGGTTGGGCAAAGTGTTCTTGGGTGTTCCATCTGGATTTTCTTAGTAGCAGCCCGGAGTCTATATTTGTGCCCGGTTTATGACAATAGGCTCGCCTCCATGGACATGGGACTTTAACATAACTGGCGTGTGGGTGTACTACACCTCTGCTTAACCTTGCGGGTAATACAGACGTGATGTTATGTTATATTTAATCTGCATAAAATTATCAATATAACATTTTTATTTCTAGGTCTACCAATGTGAAGAGAAAGACTTCCATCAGTTACACGACATGCTAATAAGAAAACAAACGAACAAGTGTAATATCCTACCTGGACAACCTAATTATGGTAAGTTCATTACTTCTTCAGATACCTGCGGCACATTCTTAATAACTTTTGCTAATTGGTCTTGTATAGAAATATTTACACATAACAGGTATAATACCTACTAAATTAACCACTTATGCCGATTCAAATAGCATGAAATCATTAGTTAGATATACTTTGTTGAACTAAATGTTTTCGAAGGCGGATCAAATGACAACAGCCATCGAATGATGCCACTGAAATTTGTGATGATATTAGAACACTAGCTATCAGCGTACTATTTTTTTTTGTGCTTCGTCTGTTACGAAACAGGAACAGCTAATACTTTAGCTAGTGCTTTTATAAGAACGTATAAAGCAAAGAATATACTACTCTCTGACGAGGTATAAAGAAAGCAAGGCACGATGCCGCGGTTTCAATCTAATGCTAGAAAATTGTGATTTTCTGTAGTTACCCACAAACTGAATACTAACGTTGCACATTTAAAAATGAGCTTGAAAGTTTATGAAACTGAAAATGAAAAAAAATGTTTGACTTATGTATATTCCTGTTGAACCTAAGGTTTATTTATTTATTTATTTATATATACTTTATTGTACACCAGATTACACATTACATAAAGATACATCTTAAACTACAAAATATACAATTGGCGGCCTTATCGCATACTGCGATCTCTTCCAGGCAACCTTGGAATGGACAGTGATTTTATGGACATTAAATGGGGTTGTTCTTGGTGCAAATTAAAAGTATATAAGTACAGTATACTATAATAGATACACAGATACATACATATGCTATATAGTAGATAAATATGCCATATAATATATACATAGATACATACATACTAAATATTATCTAAGAGACGAAAACAAAAGAAGACTGTCAGCCAGCAACGAGAACAAAATCACAACGACAAGTAATGTTCCTTCACGAGTCGTTTAAACACAGGCAGTGATTGCGCGCGCTTTATTGGAACTGGTAATGCATTCCACAAACGAGCGGCCTGGACAGTAAAGGATTTGTCAAGAAAAGTTGTGGAATGCATAGGCATTTTAAGCTTCAAGTTATCTGATGACCTTAAGGATTTCGTGTGGGAGTCGCAAAGGAACTGGAAGCGTTTCTTGAGATAGAGAGGGGTGAAAGGGGAAAAGAGCACATTATACAAAAGGGAAAGAATATGAGCATTCCGGCGTAGGCGAATTGATAACCACTTGAGCTTCACGCGAAATTCGGAAACATGGTCATATTTGCGCAAACCGTATATGAACCTTATACAAAAATTTTGAAGCCGCTCAAGTTTATCGAGTTGGTCTTGAGTAAGGTCTAAATAGCTGGCATCAGCATAATCAAGGATGGGTAGAAGAAGCGATTGTGCAAGCGCAATCTTGGTGGCAGTCGGCAGAAAATTACGCAGTCTCTTCAAAGAAGCAGCGGAAGCAAAAAGCTTACGGCTAACCTCCTGTAGCTGGGCAGTCCAAGAGAAGTTCTTGTCAATGAATATCCCCAAGTTTTTTACTTTCTCACTGAAGGGAATAACTGAGTTGTCAAAAGAAACTTGGGGAAGAGTCGTCCAGTCGATTCTTGAGACCGTTCTAGAACTGCCCACCACCACAACCTGCGTCTTTATGGGGTTGACCCTAAGTCCATACCTCTTGCTCCAGTCGCATATACGGGCCAGATCTCGATTAATTGTTAAGATAGCCTCTGCCAGATTTCCAAGAGGAGCTCGAGAGTAAATTTGTAAATCATCTGCATAAAGATGGTAGGAAGAAATTAGTTCGTTGGAGATTGAGTTAATAAAAACTGCGAAAAGTAAAGGGGATAGCACGCCACCCTGTGGTACACCGGCAGAAGTATTACTCCAGGAAGACAAGGTCTCTCCGATGCAAATACGTTGCCGCCGACCGAACAGGTAACTTCGAAACCAGTCGATTACCGATGGAGATATATTAAGAGAGCATAGAATGCCAAGCAAAACATCGAAATCAACAGTATTAAAAGCATTACTAAAATCTAGCAAAGCTAAGACCGTTAAATTACCGTTTTCCATGGCTGTCCTTATATCGTCCGTAATATTCAGAAGCGCTGCGGTGGTACTATGACCAGGACGGAAGCCAGACTGGAAGGGGTTGAGGAGATTATTTTAATTAAATTATTTAAGGTTCTCTGACAATTCGATTCGATAAAAAGCATATAACAAACTAGTTGTCCCCATGGATAGTTCAATTATAAGGATCGCAGTGCTGCCGCAAATACTACAAAGATACAGCTAATCAAGTCACATTATTAAATCAGGGAATAAATTGCGAACATTAGATAACGTTACTTATTGCGTCTGGAACCAGTCTCGCACACCGGTTGTGTGAAACAAGAGAATGTCGATTGCATATCTATTAGATAGATGTTGCTTATGTTGTTTATTGATGTATATAGGTAGGTATGTATAGGTAGGTCTGAAGTTCGAGAAAAAGCACCAATCTTGCTGCGAGGTGAATTACAAAATCACCTAGGCAGTTACTTACCATAAGATGATTTATACTTTCAACTAATTTACCATGAGGTAGATGATGATGAAATCATCTGCGTAGCCTTTTCCCAACTATGTTGGGGGTCAGCTTCCGGTTTAACCGGATGCAGCTGAATACCAGTATTTTACATGGAGCGACTGCCTATCTGACCTCCACAACCCAGTTACTGGGTAATACGATACCCCTTGGTAAGACTGGTTGTCAGACTTTCGGGCTTCTGACGACCCGTAACGACTGTCGAAGATCCACGAATGACAGCCCGGACCAACGGCTTAACGTGTTATCCGAGATACGGAGGGTTCTTGGTATGTAAAGATGGTCACCCATCCACGGACCAACCGCGGCCAGCGCAGCTTTACCTGATCGATCGATCCGTGCGGCTGTTATTACTTTTAGCTACAAGCCCCCCTCAACTAATTTACCTACTAGTCCTAATTCTAATGAAGCCTATTTGATTCTATCTATCTAATTCAAATATTGCTTCGAAACATAAATTAAATAAAACGACAAGTAATTATCGCCTTGTCTAATTATAATTTAGCATCAGCATCTCAAATACTGATTAACTTCCCCCTTCAGTGAACAAGTTGACGTAAAGATAGTATCATCAAAAGATTACAGGAAAAGGACAATTTATTTTGCATTGTTAATTGAGCTTCATAGTGCCATTTATACACTTAATAGTACACTTATATATTAACATAAATTGATACTTACGATATTATGAATTTAATATTAGCGAAATAAACTGCATATAAGTATGCACGTCATTTGATAAATAATGTTATGTAATGAAATTAAATATTGTGTCGAAATTATTAATTACGGAAGAATCAACCTCAATTGAATTTAGAGTTTGTTTAGACAACAATGAAATTGTGTAAAACGATCATTCGCGGTGTTATGGAAACTTGTTATGTTTTCCGAGGAACACGATGTTTCTCACGTGTTTTATTCTGAGTTTTCTTTTAATTCGTGCTATAAACAATAATAATCGCAAACTCACACAGATAAAGCATGGTGATTCTGTGTGAGTTTGCGATTATTATTGTTTATAGCACGAATTAAAATAAAACTCACTTGTACAGGGGGCCAACCACCACCTCTTAAGGGGAAAGCCCTAAGGTAGCCGCGAAATTCAAATTTTCTTACGATTTTTGCAATTTGCAGCTCAGGATCTGGGTGTATGTTGATTAAAGTATGATACGCGACCGTAATAAATGTGTATTTACAGAATTATAATATTAGAATCAGTAATAACATTCCTTAAGTTAGTATAATCCTGAAATGTTAAGATTTCATGAAATAGTCATTCAATAGTATTACTTGGTCTTAGAGAGTTCTATTTATGACTTTAATGATTATAATTGTGTAAATACATATTTGTTACGGTCGCGAATCATATTATAATCAATATACAACCTAATACTGACCTGCAAATTGTAAAAAACGCAAGAAAATTTGAATTTCGCGGGCTACCCTGGCGCTTTCACAATAAGGGGGAAGCGCTAAGGTAGCCCGCGAAATTCAAATTTTCTTACGATTTTTGCGATTTGCAGCTCAGTGTCTGAGTGTATGTTGATCAAAGTATGATACGTGACCGTAACAAATATGTATTTATAGAATTATAATATTAGAATTAGTAATACAATTCCTTAAGTTAGTATACTCCTGAAATGTTAAGATTTCATAAAAAAAGTCATTCAATAGACTTACTTGGTCTTAGAGAGTTGTATTGATAACTTTAATGATTATAATTCTGTAAACTCATATTTGTTACGGTCGCGAATCATATTTTAATCAATATACAACCTAATACTGACCTTCAAATTGCAAAAAACGTAAGAAAATTTGAATTTCGCGGGCTACCCTGGCGCTTTCACCTTAAGAGCGTTTACGACGTACGGCATTTCATACAAACTTTCAAGTCCTTGTTTTTCGAAATGAATGAACCGATTTTAATGAAACTTCATACTAATGATCTCCGAAACGGCTGGATCGATTTTGACGGGTCTTTCACTGGCAGATAGCTATTATAAGGAGTAACTTAGGCTAATTTTATTTTAGAAAAAGAATTAAAACCCCTGAAATTGTGAACAAAATTCGATTCAAATAGGGAAGTTGTTTTCCGACATTCACGCGAATGAAGTCGCGGGCACAGCTAATAGTAAATAAAGGAAGGACTTACTGCCACTGCAACCGATCAATAAGATTAACTATTTATCAAAAATAATACCATAAGTTGTTAAAAGATCAACGAAATTTCATTCACAACCTTATCCCAATACTGTCAACACAAAATTAATTTTTGTTCCAGGTATAGTAGTAGCCCTCCGACTGCTAGCAAACGCCGGCAGCATATCAGAAGCCGTTAGTTCCGGGGCCACAGTGACAGCTAAACGCGGCTTTCCTGACGTCATAATGCCAGGGGACGTTCGTAACGACCTCTATCTTACGTTAGAGAAAGCAGAGTTTGAAAGGGGAGGGAAAAGTACGGCGAAGAATGTTCTAGCTACAGTTACCGTGCATGATAGTACGGGACAAGTTATTAATGTAAGTTGTAATTATTAACCTCTTGCTAGTTTCAGTAGCGTAGTAAATAATATTATAAGCGACTGTAGCTTCAAAAGGAAATGAGAAATTGGTTTTCCCATCGTAGTCATAGTCACTGCACTGGTTGACCAGTCGTAACCACAAGGCAAATTCGTTCTCAGTGGTGAGGTCACTATAGCATTGATTTTGACTGCCAGCGCCATCTATTGGTCGTTTCGTGAAATTCTATACTGGACATCGAATCTTATCACATTCAAAGCTGTAGCTAACTGGCGGTGAATAACAAGAATTTTAAGCGCCCAGTGGACTTTGAGTAAGCTAGATATTGGGCTTTCTGTTACTAAAATTACACTTGGTGTATTTGTACAAATGTTCGCATTACTTCTCTCATACAAAACTTTTTTGCAAAAAAAAAAAACAACAGACTTACAAAAAAAACACTACAAAGTGAAAAATAACTTTAATTTCGGAAGTCGGTGTCTGGATCTGTTTTTTAGTTTTTTGCCTCCGACTTCCGAAATTAAAGTTATTTTTTTGGAAGTCGGTTGTTTTTTTCGCAAAAAAGTTTTATTTTTCACTTTTTAGTTGTGGTACCTACGCCACACAAAATCGTATACCACTGCTTGCAATGTAAATAACAGTGACAGGAAATTATTATAACATCATCAATATACACTAAGTGGAAAAAATACGTATTACTGAAGCTAACTCAAAAACCACTCATCAGAACTTGACCAAATTTATATGGGACCAATCTGAAAGTATATCATTTCAAATAAAAAAAGAATTTTTGAAATCGGTTTATAAATGACGGAGTTCTGAGGTAACAAACATTAAAAAAAAACTATCGAATTGAGAACTTCCTCCTGTTTTGAATTCGGTTAAAAATGAACTTTATCTGAATAAAGATAGAATATGTTTTGTATTGCCCAGTAACGTAAATATTTGGCAAATACACCAAGTCACATACAGCCACCATTATATCCGATACATGCTCAAATATCTGTCTTCTATACACAGGAATGTGTATGGGGCGCCAGCGGCACTGGCTCAACGTCATACGAGTCAGTAGTATTATACCACAACAACAGCCCAGCTTGGGGCGAGCATCTACGACTCACCGTGCCATTGGAAACGTTTACGAACGCGCATGTGCGGATCGAGTTTAGGCATTGTTCTAGTAAGTATTATTTTGAATCCACTTCATCAACATTGCAGCCTGGAATCAGCCACTGCTGGGTCCTTTCAATCCACTTACGATGTAAAAACTTCTTATTGGTAATCATGCAGGCTCTTGATGCCAGGTAAGTAAAGAAAAAAAAACATGTCGCCGTCGCCTATTTAGACATCTGCAATACCAGAGAATTTGCAGATCTGTTGCCAACCCAGACAAAGTTAAAATGTCTCATATATGCTTATAATTAGGCACCATTCATTCAACGGAACACAGCAACAATGAATGATACCCTGATCCACGTGATTTTAAAACCAAATTAAGCTGTCTGTCAAATATTATAAAGTCGAATTCTGAACTTTCTGGTCGTAACAAGTTTCTAGAATTTCGCGCTCAGACAAATGTTTAAGATTAACCTCACGTTCGCACGAACATAAAACTATCGCGCACTGGATTTTCAACTCTCGGTGTTGAGCCGAGCATTAAGAATTCAACAGAGTGCATCCCAGCAACTTGAAAAAACACACTGTTGGATTTTCAACTCACGGCGCTCAGCAAAGTGTGGAAAATCTAGTGCGCGAAAAAAATCGCTCATGCGTACGTGGGCTAACTTTCCAAGCACCCACCATGCTTTTGACCATATAAGGCTTTGGTTATAATGAAAGTAATTAATGTGTTATTGTTAATATTTAATTGAATTTCCAGCGAGAGACAAAACGGAGAGAAAACTATACGGTTTCGCGTTCGCACGACTGATGGAAGCGAGCGGCGCTACTTTGAGGGACGGAGCACATGAACTTTATGTGTATAAGTGCGATGATCCCACCAAGTAAGTACCTACAGAACAGTGTAGGCCCAAAGTTAATCTGATTAACGATTAAAAATTAATGATTAAAAATCATAATCAAAAAATTTGATTATGATTAATTAATCGTAATCAAATTTTTTGATTATGATTTTTAATCATTAATTTTAATCGTTAATTTAATTATTTGATTAAATATTAACTACTCATTTATTTATTTAATTGTTCTCCCGATTTTTCTACCGATTTTAAGTTGGCAAACCTTTTCATGTATGCTTAATTTTACGGGGAAGCCCTCAATAGTATGTATGGATGGACCTAGTGCAGAATCTTCCATATATTTTGGGGAATACCCTTGTGTCCTACAAGGGGGCTTCCCGCTCCGGGATTTACCTGTCTAGTCTATATAAATAGGAATTCGGTATTATTTTTTTCATTAATTTTCTTAACTTTGGAACTAACAGTCACGTTTTAACACTATCTGGCTGACACACGCTCGCTTGCACTCGGTTGGGGATAATTTTTCCAGATTTTGCAACATTTTGTGATATTGTTTCACTCAGTGAGTAACTTAAAAACAAACATGAATTGTGATCATGACTAATAGTAGTGGTGTTTCAAATGATCCGTCGGTGTCGGGAAACAATTCCGAGAATTTAACAGTGCAATCGGAATCAGATCTTTCTTCTTCTGCTTTATTTGACGGTACCTATTATAAGCTTCTACTAGACAAATGCACAGACAAGAACACAGTAGCAGTTTGTATGAAGTGTTCGGACCATCAAAGTAAAGAAGTTAAGGGCTATGGCAAAACGACATCTAACTTTTTGGGACACTTAAAACGGAAGCATGGCGCTGACACAGAAAAGGAATGTAAAAAATATATGAAAGACAATAAGCGAAAGAAAAATAAAAATAATACAGTTCTGACTTCAAGGCAAACTCCGAAAACACCTGTAACTCAAGAAACTTTTGACCGTAACTTAGTAAATTATTTCGTTAACTTAATGATTGCTTTTCGAGCCGTGGAAGACCCCTACTTCATTAAGATGATGGAGGATTTAAATGTGACAAATAGTGGAATCAAGATACCCGGGCGACGTTCTCTCAGACAAAAAGTAGCTAAACAATCATTCGATCTGATTTGCGAAATAAAACAAAACCTAGCTGCTGTGAAATATTTGTGCACCACCGCTGATATATGGTCAGGGAAGAAAAGAAGTTTTTTAGGTGTTACAGTGCACTGGATTGATAATAACTATAAGAGGCGTTCTGCAGCTTTAGCTTGTCGCCGATTTAAAGGGGCACATACATTTGACCGCATAAAAAATTTGCTTCTGGAAATATACTCAGATTTTGATATTGACCTCACTAAAATAGTATGCTTTGTTACTGACAATGGGTCAAATTTTGTGAAAGCCTTCAAGATATTCGGAATAAATACGACATCCTTAATCGAATATGATGAAGATAATGAATCTTCAAGTCCAAGTAGTAGCGAGAACGAGTTAAGTGGAGAAGAACTCGAAGTGACTGAAGGAGAGTTCGGCACAAGACAGGAACACGAACATGATGATCTTCTGTTAGAAGCAAATATAGTAGACGACCATTCACAAAACAATTTGTTACCATTTCACTTTAGGTGTAATGCGCACACTTTAAATTTGATTGCTAGTAAGGACGTCCAAGCCTTGTTGACTGATAAATCGACATGTCTTGGAAAATTGCATTCCACAATAGTGGAAAAATGTAACGATTTATGGAGTGCTGCTGCTCGCCCAAAATCAGCTGAGGTGATACATAACATTCTTGGACATACGTTAACACGACCTGGCATAACTAGATGGAATAGTTACTATGACGCTTTGAGAAATATATTGAATAGCAGAACTAGTTACTCTCAACTAGCTAGAGCACTTAGTATAAGAAATCCATTACGAGACTCTGAATTTCAATATATTGAGGAATACTGCCAATGCGCTGCTCCAGTTGCAACTGCTTTGGACATATTGCAGCGCGATGACTCATTTTATGGAATATTATTACCTTGCCTGCATGCACTAAAAAAAAATTACAGAAGATCACGACTACTCCAAATCTAAAATTCTGTGAACCACTTGCTGAAAAATATCTACAAAGCGTAGAGAAAAGATTTGAAGAGTTTTACACTCTTTCGAGTGAAACTAGTAAATATGCAGCCGTTGCAGCTCTGTGTTACCCCAGATTTAAAAAAAAGTGGCTAGTATGTCTAACTGCAGCTGATCAAAAGAAGTGTATAAACATTTTTAAATCAGTCGTAAGGAAGGAAATATCAGAAATCCCAGAGCTTTTAACAGTCAACAATGCAGCCAATAACACACGCCACCAAGAAGACGAGTTTTTTTATTTCAATTCCGACTCTGGCAGTGAAGCGGAATCAGTTGATGATAAAAAGAGAGCGGATATGATAATTTCAAATTTTTTTGCCGAGGGAAGCCAAGAACGAGAGCTTCTACGAAGTTATCCTGTTATAGGCAAAGTGTTTATTAAGAACAATACACCAATGCCGTCCTCTGGCTCGGTAGAAAGAATGTTTTCTTTTGCAACTATGCTAAATAAACCTAGGTCACACAAATTATCTGACGACTTATTTGAAAAAAAAGTAGTTATGAAATGTAACTTGAACATCAAGAAATCAGAAATGTAAAGATCGGAGATTAGTTGATTGAAAATATTCTTCAAAATTAGAATTCAGTGTATTTGAAAGTTATAAATTATTTTTTTGTTCTTTGAATAATTAATAAAAATATTTTAATAAATGTGTCATTATTTTCCATCATTTCTTTTATATAGAATTAATAACATTGATGGATGTATTAGTTTACAATCAAGTTAATCAATTAATGATTAATGATTAACGTCAATAATCATGATTAAGATTATTTTTTTAATAATATAATAATTATTTATTTATTATTATTAATTTAATAATATAATAATTTTTAATAATCTGATTAAAATTAATCAAATTAATTAATTGATTAAAAAATTAATTGATTAATGCCAACACTGCTACAGAATGAGTTTCATGGCATTCTTGTTGGTTTCTTTTTACCTCAATCCAGTGTAGATTTTTTGCATAGCTCTTCCCTTCAAAATAACCCGGTTTCAACAAACTCTACAACAGCTACCTCGACGCTAATGGGCTTAAGAAGCGAATCCTCAAAAAGGCCGTGACAAAAATTGCCTTTTTTCCTAAATATTGGTTATTCCTTGTCACTAGCGGTTAACCTCTCCGCTGTCGACAGGCCTCAAATTTAATTGTGTCTCATAGCATGCCAGTTGAAGATTTAAGTAAAAACTCTGTAATCGTAGATGTAAGATGGATAAATAAATAAATTAATAATATTTCCCAGGTTAACATCAGCAAGCTATCTTTCATTGCCATCATGCGCGGCCGACACAGCCCGGTCTGGTTCCGTCAACGGCGTGGTGCCAACATTCCAAAGAAGCTCCAAAGAAAACTGCACCATCAGCACGTTATTGTGCTCCACGAAGTTGACGCAGAACGGTGAGAAGCAAGTTAATTTGTACATCATAATGACTGACTCGGAAACCTTTTTTTTATTTATTTTTTTATTTGAGATAGGTTTGCTCTTGACTTTAGTCTAGGTCAGAGATGACAGAGACAAAGTCGACGATGGAGCGAGCTTACCCAAAAGAAGCCTGTTCACTCTCACTTTGAAGAGATCGGGGTTGTATGCATTCGGAAACACAGACGCAGGCAAGGAGTTCCACTCCTTTGCTGTGCGCATCACAAAAGATATTTGGAAACGCTTAGTGCGAATTGGTATTACATCCTCTTCAAACAAGAAATTAAGACGAAAATTAAATTGAAGGCGTAAATTATAGTTGGCTAAGGATTTGACCCAAAACACCACTTTATTAACCGACTTCAAAAAATGAGGTTATCAATTCGACACGTATGTATGTATTAAAAATTGGAACTGCAATATATTCACATATCATAAAATCTATTAGGGCTTCCAAACAAATATACAATTTTTTATTGGTGTATGTATATTTATCCACGTATTTCTCCGAAACTGTTAAACGGATTGTGACCATTTTTTTTATTGGCTTACATTTATACTTCAACTTGGGAACAGTGCAAGTTTCATCAAAATCAGTGCAAAAGTTTTCAAGATATGGACTAATACGTGTAAGTGTGACGCCTAATACGAGCTACGGGAGTGGTTAAAAACAAAGAGAAAACATCTCAAAACCTCGCTCAAATTCTCGTACAATATTTACAACAAAACTATTAACTACTTATTACAAACAAATATTCCAGTTTTTACGTAAAACTAAAAATTACGAAAAAAATAAAGAAAATTAAATCGACTTCAGAAAGAAATTATGAAATAACTTTAATTTCGGAAGTCGGTAGCAAAAAAATAAAGTACAGATCCCAGGACACCGACTTCCGAAATTAAAGTTATTTCATAATTTTGAGTTAATTTCTTTTTGAAGTCGATTTAACTTTTTTAAATTACTTTTAATAATTGGCAATACTTGGATGAATGGACATGCCTTTGAAAAAGTCTTCTTATGTAGTTCTTGCCAGTTTTCGAACACGCTTCCTGGCTTGTGATCTTGCTTGTGCAGCAACTAATCACGACAAACTTACGCAATATGATTTACTCACTGATTCCTAATAATAACACAAAGCAACGAAACGCCCCACTTAGTGACACAATCCTAATGGCTAAACAACTGATTGGTAATCAAGAGGTCGCGAGTTCAAACGCAATTAATTTAACTATCGTCGTCAATATATGGGCCATTGGATTCTCTATGAAACCAAGGTTAATTTTAGTCTTGTTACTAATTCGTTAATAACGTGATACAAAAAGGGAAACCTCTTAAAATAATTCTCATGTCTAAGCAATTAGCAAATCCATAAAGCTATCGGGGTATAAACGCAAGTAGTCCGAAAGGGGGCGGGGCCTCAACAAGGTCGCCGCCATTATAGCGAATTTTTTTCTCGTCTTACATTATTGCTATTATCTTTTAAAATACGCGCCCTATCTCTTTCGTTTTTTTATGTCAAAATGACCAGGAAAGACAGAGCTAACTTATATTCAATGCTATTTACTATGGTCAGCATTTACGGTTATCCATCAGGTCTGATTAGCTTGAATGATTGTCGTTTCTGCTATTTATCGGTTGCTAATGCAACCAATCACATCACATTTTTGGCATAGGTTCGGAACAACTCCATCTGTAACCTTTTCCATTTTCTGTGAAAATGAGCTGCCGAAGCGGCCAGTTCGATCGTACATCCGTCTGAAATGGTCGCACGATAGTAGCCTTTGAGCAGCCAGCTGAAGGCTGTCTGTCCACTGAAGCGGAGCGGAGCGAGAAATTAATGTGTAGAGTTGCGGACTGTGTTTGTCCATTGACGCGGAGCGAGGAAGTATGCGGAACGGAGTTGCGTACTGTGCGGAGCTAGACTATGAGCATTCGACGAGTCATTTGAAGCGCACGCACTGGCCAGACCACAGTGGCACACTCCGCCCTCGCATGCGGCGGCACCCCGCTCCGTTTCTACATTCCGCGATCATGTATTAATTTTTAATCTAGTTCGCAAATCCATGTCCACTGAAGCGGAGCTTAAATTCTATTGATTACTATTGGCACAGCTCCGGTCCTCTCCTCTCTTCACCGCTCCAGTGTACAGGCAGCTGATAAATCAGCCGCATCTAACCAGGAAAACTAACTAGACTTTTAAAGCATTGCCCAACATCATCCAGTAATGAACAACTCATAAAATTGTCATATTCTTCGCAGAGGATCTCCTAGCATTACTTCAATGGCGCGCGCGACCGGAGAAGGTACAAGAAACCCTACTACGAGTATTGAGGCTCGGCGACGGGCTCAGTTGTGAAGAACTCATCAAGTTCCTCAGAGATGTACTAGATGCATTGTTTGCTTTGTTCTCCACTGAAGATGGGAATAGGCAAGTATTGCCCGAAACTTTATTTTTGTCTAACTCCCGGTTATCGAAAGCTTAATTTATTTTATCTGTGATCTTATCCAACTTATGCACTTGGTTGTTATTTTGGCCAACTAATCATAACAGTTACATATCGTTCACAGTTATTCTCTCTGATTATGCATCACTGTCAAACTCACAGTGATCTTTATTGTCGTTGCAATAAGGTTGATATTGGGTTGCTGTTGTCGGATGTAAAAAACTGTGAATGGACTATAATCAGTTACCATTTGATTTGACCACATACAACGCTACAAGGTTCTTATGGCGCGTAACCAAAATCGAAAGTAACGCCGCCAGATGGCGGCGTGAATTGTATTAACGAAACAAGATTGTTTCGTTAATACAATTTCTGTGACAATTTCACAAATGTTTACTTAACAACACTCCCTGCCAATGTCATTTAGGCCCCAAAAGATCCTTTTCGCTGACAGGTGGCGCTTTCTGGTTTTCCGTACAAAAAGTTACGATATCTTTTAAATAGGACGCGGCCTGAGGCTTCGATTTTACCAACATAAAAATCCCTTTGGACAATCTTGCTGCTACTAATCAAAGTCAACGTCTTGTTAATTATTTTTCTAGGCCACATTGGGACCTATAAAACCACTTTTTTAATTTATGAGATTAAAAGTTATTTTTTTGTTTTTTTTCTAGCACTCCTCATTCCGGCACAGTATTCCTTGTGCTGATATCGATATGCAGCTTGCTTGACGAGACTCGGTTTCAACATTTTAGGCCAGTACTCGATGTTTACATTGAAGAACATTTCTCAGCGGCACTTGTGTACAAGTAAGTAATTTTATAGGTAAACCCCCGTTAACTTGGCCCTAGCGACGGCTTGTGGGACGCGGGCGGGGGCGCGCTCAACCGATCGGGAGGGCTAAAGCTTACGGCGGTTTACCTATAGTCATGTCTCTTTATCTCATAAGTTATGTTGATATATCATGTCATTTGATATCGGTCCACTTTTAAACAAATGCCTCTTCCAATTTCCTAATCACCATCATCCGAAAATCTACTTTCCGCAAAATTCCGCACCACCCAGTGCACCCAGTGCATTCCAACTACTTTTAAATATGGTTTCATTTATCTGTCACCACATGTTACTTATGTCCGAATTTTTACTGTGTTTTTCTTACTAAAGCGAATAGAAGCTACGGCTCGAACAACCAAGAGTTTGCTGTTATTTTTACACCGGAAAGCGGCCCTCAGTCAAATACAAGAAGCTTTTCCTCGACATAATCTAAATGCACTTCCATTTATCTTCAGGGGCCTCCTCTCATCAGTACAACACTGTGCCGAATGGGCAGCAAGCGCTGAAGGACAAGAACCAATCCGCAAGTGCCTCCGTTCATTAGGCGCTGTGTTCAGACTAGCGGTGCGATCGCGACGGTTGTTCGCACGCGCGACCGGCGGACAGTATGAAGACAGCTTTAGAAGAGATGTTAGGGCGGCGCTGCACGCGTTGAAAGCGTTTGCGCAACACCCTTATAAGGAACATCTGGCGCCGGCTCAGGTTTGTGATACTTGTTTAGTTGAAATTACAATTACAAGGTCTTACCACCTCCAAATATGCTCCATTAAATTAACCTGGGATGTTATATATTTTTTTCTATCTGGTGGATTATGCCTATCTTCAGATAGCCTGGCCACAATGTTCACATTGTGGTACAGGCATTAAATTAATTATCTTTCAGCCAGTTGCAGAAACGAACTTTAACTTTAATCAATAAATACTAATCTTCTATTAATTTGTTGTAAAAAGCAATGTTAGACTCGATTTTAATGGTTTTTTAATTTTAAATAATGGAAGTGTCAATCGAGGCAATCTGACACATTTTTTGTTGCACAAGCGCCCTTAGCGCCTAAAAGACCTTAATTGACATTTTGGGCGTTACATTTTAACATCCATTAGGCAAACATTAATATTTCAGTTCGTGGTTATTTTATTGTCTTGTGTACGAATTTTCAGTTTTTATTTAAAAAGCAGTGGTAAAAAGTTAGCCATTCCTGAATTATAAAACATGTCTTTGGCGATCCAATATTTAATAACCAATATTTTTGTATCCAAATTCAGGTGGCCCTTATGTCATCATGGGCGGAAGTGACCCGCGAAGTATGCGGCGCTTTAGGCGCAAGCGAAGCAGCGCGTGCGGCCGCGCTCGTGCTGGACGCACCGCACCACCACCCACCGCCGCCGCCGCAGCTCGCCAGGGCCAGGCTGCATGCCGCTCAGGATATATTGAAAGGACCGTTAGGAGAGGATCCAGGTAAGATGGCATACCACTGGTTATGTAAAGACTGCGTAAGATAGATTCATCATTGAACGGAGACATCCTGAGAATACTATTTATCGTCAAGTTATTTAAGCTAGCAAGTTAGGTAGCCATGTGTATAATCTGTTCCAAAAGTGTCTGATGAAATTGTAAACAAACCCTGATCAGATTAAATGCTTACGCAAGGGAAAAAGTAACACTCGTTCGTATTTAGAAGGTTTCAGTTTTATATCTCGCCACTTTTTCTAATAGTTATTGTTTTAATAATATTATTAAATTGTGATTGAAAAATCATCAACGGAAATTGAGGTTATAAAATAAACCTCAATTTTATTGTCAAATGAGAAACAATTTTAAGGTGATTTGGAATTAGATTTCAGGTTTAAGTAATCAATTAATCACATCAAAGCACTCAATTTGGAAGTGGCATAAAAAAATTGGCATCCGCAGGTACGTTTTCTAATCCATTTTCATCAGATGTTTTTGGAACAGACCATTATGTTGTCATATTTTAGATCAACCTTTGGCAAAGCTCCCTTCTTGCAGGATTTAAAAATAGGCCTCCCATTAATGGCCGCGACACTACTTGGTAATTGCTTTTTTTTTGTTATTAGCAGAAAAGAATGGATGTCACTTGTCTTTCTGTAGTAAGTCTAACTCGTCTATTGACAATGACGGGTGCAACAGGGATGATGACTAAACATTTGATTTTGCCCGTCAGGTACATTATTAAAAAATATTGGACACGTATTTTTCTTTTTTTACGTAATCAAAGGATTACGACGATATATTGAGTTAAAATGTGGCACGACGTCACGCCTTGCTAGATTTTATACTGAGCTGTGACGTAGCGAGCTCCCACAACTTTAGTGCGTTTTTTCTAAGTAATTTTTTATTAATATGATAAAGCAAAAAATACATGTGTAATATTTTTTTATTATCTGACTGACGGACTAAATAGAATTTCTTTTTTTTTTATCCAGGCATCATCCCTATTGGCAATGCTTTTACCGGGAATATAGGCAGCACCATCGTTCTGTTTTGCTAAACGTTGAATGTTCTAATAAATTACTCCCCTCACTCTCCCATTTTTTTCGTAACCACCAATTAAGTGCGTTCACCATTTTAACACACCAATTTCCTCTCTCAGAGGCCAGAAACATAATCTTAACAACCGCCTGCCACCATTTACGAGTCCACCTCGCGCGTCGTGACGAACTATCACAATGTGCCGAAATGATCGGAGAATTAGTAGCTCTTCTGTGGAAGAAATACGACCCCGACCGGCCTATAGAAGATGATGAACTGGACCCAGACGTAGATGTACTGTGTTTGAACACCTTGGATGTACTGGTGGAGACTGTGCTGCATCTGATTGGAGGGAACTCGCCTGTACTTGTAAGTACTTGCTTTATTTAAACAGCAGTTCTATTGTGGAAGAAATACGATCCCGACCGGCCTATAGAAGATGATGAGTTAGACTGTGCTGTGCACAACTACATCTTGCATGTTGTGTCTGCTGTGGGAGAAAGGCATTTTCTTGCGCCTGTATCGGCCCGCCTTTGTAAGTTAGTAGCCATTAAAGACGAAAATGTGAGGGTTCCGTTTAAAATTAGATCCGATGTTTTTTGTTTGATTACTTTGTATTTTTGCAACTTGAAGAAGTCTTATATTACAGTGATGGTGCTCTTTATTTAACAGTGCTGTGTTGCGACATAAACAAATATTAAACCTTTTTCTTCTCAGGGTTCAATGGTAGCCGGCCTCCTTGGCGTGATGGAACTTCTAAAGCCAGTCCACTACCAGCGACTATGGAGTCATCTCGCGCCGCACCCACATGACCGCAAACCTTTGAAGGACTTCCTGATGCGAGCCTTCTTAGTGTTCCGTCATCTTATTGAACAGGACGTAAGTAAACAATAAATACTAGCCTATTTAGTGTTGGCAACCTTGTTTTCAAGCTTCGCGATCAAAATCATAAATTCATTTGATTAAATTTATGTTCATGTTCACTGACTCAACAGCAAACCAATATTGCGTTTTGCAGTGTCATGACAAGGTTCATGTACAAAAGCCGACAATTAATATGTTGTAAAATGTGTAATGTGCATGAGAGCAAATAAATAAATATGCAGATTTTTCTAACGGTGACGCCACCAATCTACACAGCCTTTTGCTTGTAAACTAACGAGTGCCAGAAGACCGACGGTGGGTCCTATCCAAACAAAAAATACTGGTTTCTCTTATCAATTAATTAGAGTATAAGATCGTCTTATAAGGGCTGCAAACTATAATCGGCTCATATACGCAAACATGCTAGGCAACATGAACAATTAACTAACAGGTTTGTGTATTTTGTCAGGTTTTCCCAGCAGATTGGATGGTGCTTCGAGTACAAAGTTGCAAAGTACTGCTCTCCGCTCTACAAGATCTCGCTCAACCGTTACTTGAGAGGTTCTTAGGAGATGAACCACCTCAGTTTGATTCACAGGTATGTTTATCTATGCCAGTAGTGCTGATTAAATACAAAGACTAGCGTAGTACGGAGTTTCAATAGAATAAGGGGCCAGCTTATACTGGCTTTGAGCTTGAGCTTGAGCTTTGAGCTTGGCTTTTGGCTTTTTGAGGCCGCTCGTCAGTGGTAACTGACGAGCGGCCTACTTAGGTACTGAATAAGGCAAAAATCGGAAAGCAATACGCTTGATCATCCTCGCATAGCTGAAGTCGCACGGTTCGACGAGCCCCTCGCTGATCAACAGAACGTTCTCGGGCTTCACATCCCTGTGGATGCAGTGGTGCCGGTGGCATTACGCCACGCCCTTATTTATTTTTAAAGTTTGTTTTTTAAAATGTCAATAACATTGTCATTTTCAGCACTCGAAAGAAACATTTATAATTTGATATTATAATATTATTTTATAATAAAGCGTGATTATTATAATAATATCAAATAGATATTATTGAGGAGCTCGTGGCTAAGTAATAACAGCCGCATGGGTCGATCCATCAGGTTAAGCTACGCTTGCCGGGGTTGGTCCGTGGATGGGTGACCATCTTTACATACCGAGACTCCTCCGTGCCTCGGAAAGCACGTTAAGCCGTTGGTCCCGGCTGTCAATCGTGGATCTTTGACAGTCGTTACGGGTCGTCAGAAGCCCGAAAGTCTGACAACCAGTCTTACCAAGGGGTATCGTATTACCCAGTAACTGGGTTGTGCAGGTCAGATAGGCAGTCGCTCCATGTAAAATACTGGTATTCAGCTGCATCCGGTTAGACTGGAAGCCGACCCCAATATAGTTGGGAAAAGGCTAGGCAGATGATGATCAAATAGATATTATTATAATAATCACGCTTGATGAAGTCGAAAACGACAACGATACACGTCATTAACAGCACTCAGCGTTTTGCTGTAGGTACGCCGCGTCTAGATGCTTGTCATGGGAACATACTGATGTGGTTTCATTGAAACGCAGAACGTTTAACAGCTGTGTTGAGTTTTTCATGAATTTAGCAATGAAACAATGTATCTTTTACTGTTTTCAACAATAATCAAACAAGACGAAAACAAATCAAAATTCTAAAACGAGTGCGCACTTCGCGGCTGTCGTTCAATATCTACTTCTGCTTATGACATTGCTCTGAGAGAAGCGTCTGTCGCTGTTGCGGCGAGCACTTTTCGTCCGCCCACCTTATTGTTGTAGCTGCGTCAATATCTCTCTCCCAGTCGTTGCGGCGCCAACAAGCTGATTCCAACTTAAGCGCTTCCTGGTGTATGACATACGCCCCAGTTTCACTCCTATTCAAAGTATCTTTGTACAGTATTAATACAAACAAATAATTTGTTCCCCAGCTATGGTCAGGTTACATGGAGCTAGGCGTAGCACTAGTGACGTCGACAGCTCTGCAGCCGGAGCGCTGGTCGGGGCGCGGGCCCGACCGCCCGCGCATGCGCGCCGCCGCGGGGATGAGAGTACTTGCTACGTGGAACATGTTAGGTGAGCTCTCTATATCTACTTACTTTTTTTTTTGTTAGCCATTATTGTCCCACTGCTGAGCAAAGGCTTCCTCCTCTTTCTTTCTTTCCTATATCTATACATATTATAAATTAAAGTCGCTTTTCGCATCTGTCTGCGTGACCGCGTCGTCCTTCTAAAGAAAAATGACGCGGTCACGCAGTTCACAATAGTTTACCATACAATATATTTTGATGCGGTTTTCACCATGATTTAGAGAATTTATTCCGGGAGTTGAAAGAGATGGATGGATTTTGTGAGAAGGGAGTGAATGATAGTGTGACGGTTGACAGGGGAGAATGGAAAGAGAAAATGTGTTGCGCCGACCCCAAGTAATATGGTGGAAGAGCAGGAAGATGATGATGATTCTAGGAGGTGTATGTATATAATACATTAATTCTAAATACCTAATATGTTTGCATTGACGCTGATTCTGTTGCGTAATAATTAAAGCAAAGTAAATAACAGAAAATATAGGATGTAGGTGTCTCAAGACCAGAAAGCATAGCGTGCATTGGAAGAGACCTCCATTCAGCATTTGCTCGATACAGATTAAAGAAAAGCTATGAGAAGTGCTTTTGTATATTATTATCATTCAAACATTTACTATTACAGATGTTCTATGTCACGAAGTCCGTTTGGCTATGAATGTTGTCAAGCGTGCACATGCACATTGTTTTTGTGTGCGTAACCTCGAGAGCGCTCAGTGTCGATCGGGACACGGTCCGGATCAGTAGTGTTTTTAGTTCGCGCCAAATTGTTTCACGGAGTAAGGTTAGCATGGCAACAAAACGAAGAAGAGTTGTCCATAGTGAGGTAATATTTATTTATACGTTTTCAATTACAATTTTATACAAAGATACTTAATATAGCAATAGAAGTATTTATAAAATGAATGTTTTTTTGTGTTATAAAATGTTTATATTTCTTAATTATTTTGATTACATTTTGTTTTAGGGTCGAAACATGATAGCTAGTGTTTATCATTTTCTGCGAGAAGAATATGAATTTACAAAATCATTCATGGAATCCAACTGTGATTTGTCTCATTTACGAGACATTACACGGCGTACAGCTGAAGCTACGGGTGTAAGCCAAAAAACCGTTCAAAAAATATTAAAAGAAGATAAGGAATTGCCATCCACTTCATCAAAATTCACTTCACCTATGAAGAAAAGGAGAAAGCGAGATAATAAAGTGGATATAGATAATTTTACAGCCGATGTGGTTCGCAGTACTGTACAATATTTCCATATTGTCCATAAAGAAATTCCAACATTAGCTAAGTTAAGAACAGCATTGAATGAAAATATCGGATTCGAAGGTTGTTTAGAAACTGTTCGCAAGTTACTATTGAAATTAGGTTACAAGTGGCGCAAAACAGAGAACAACCGTAAAGTCTTGACGGATCGTCATGATATACAAATGTGGCGTTTAAAATATTTAAAAAAGATAACAGAATACCGCTCTCAAAGTCGGCCCATTGTCTACACCGATGAGAGCTACGTCCTTTCGACACACGTGCCAAACAACACCTGGGCAAAAAAAAAGGAAAGCACTCCGTTTTAAAAAAAAAATAGCACAGGCACTCGCTTTATTTTAGTGCACGCGGGAACCAAGGATGGTTTTATTGAAAATGCTTCTTTGGTTTATAAGGCCAACTCAACAGCTGGTGATTATCATTCAAATATGAGCTATGATAACTATGTAAAGTGGCTAAATGAAAAATTGCTACCCAATTTACCTCCGCGCTCTGTCATTGTCTTAGACAATGCATCTTATCACAATACACGGGCTGAACGACTACCGACGCAATCTACAAAGAAAGCCGATATGCAGCAATGGCTCAGGGATAAAGGAATAGCATTTGATGAATCTCTTCTTAAATATGAATTGTACGATATAATAAAGAACTACAAAGCCCAACACGTAATCTAAAAGATTGACGAATTTATAAAGAGCAAGGGTTTTGATGTCTTACGCCTTCCCCCCATCACCCAGAATTAAATGCGATTGAAAATATTTGGGGGATCGTTAAAAATTACGTCGCATCTAAAAATATCGAGCAAAACATGACGAATACGGAAAGACTGATCAATGAAAGTTTGGGCCAAGTTAGCAGTGAAACGTGGCAGAAAACTTGTGATCATGTTGAAAAAATTGAAAAAGACTACTTGAAATATTTTGATCTCGATTTTGAATTTATAATCAATGTACACGATGATTCTGACGACAGCAAAACGGAATCGGAAATCGAAAATTTATCTGATAGTGATTGAAAATACTGAATAGTCCTACTTGTTTCGTTTCCATTCTGTAATACCAATGCTTAATTAAATGCCTACATCTTCTTAATATTTTTGTATTTATTGCAACCTAATCTAATTTATTTACAAAAAGTATATACTTTTAAAACCAACATTTTATTTCGATTATTAAATCGCGACTTGAATATATATCAGATTTCTTTGCTAACGTTACCCACTTTTACACACATAAGCGCGCTTGTCGGGATACGTCACTACTACAATCAAAAGCCGAACGGACTTCGTGAAATAGAATATCTGTACCATCAAAAGTCGAAAAAGTTACTTGTGTAGGTCAAACTAAAGAAAACATATTGTTGGGCATATTTCTATGTGTTATCCAAGCTCTAGTTCTGTTAAGATTTTTATTCCGCTTCCGATTTTTATAAAAATCTGTTTTTTTTTTGTAAACCTCGAATCGACATTTGTATCAACATCTAAACACGATAAACCATAAGGAAACAGTTTTTTCTCAACTCATATCTACTTTAAACTGTAACAACACTCACAGCGGTCGTTGACCTCCCAAAAAAAAAAAACCATCAAATCTTTTTATTGTGTCGTGTTTAGATATCGATACCCATCGCGTCTGCGGAGTTTAGCTATCTAATTTACAATAAAATAATCCTGTAGATAAAGAGTAAATAAGAACGATTTACCATTAACATTGTACACCGTTCCTTCAGGTCCCGCCCAACTACACTTGGTACCGGGAGCAGTAGGCGCTCTTCTAGAGATAACTCTCGTCAGCGAACTTCGTCGGGCCGCTTTAGGCGCTTTAGTAGCTTTGATGGCGGCTGAAAGAGCCCACACGGGCGAAGCAAGGCGAACAGAAGCAGCATTAGTAGACAAACTTGACTCGCTCGTCGCTGATAATAAGGCAGACGATCACTATAGAAGACTGTTTGATACTGTGTAAGTAATATTATTAATTTATCGTAGGTATATTTTAAGTGAGCAGTTCAGTATACACTATCAATGTATCAGGCCTATATTAAGCCGCTACAAGCGCCAATGAAATTAAATGAACGAAGGTCAAGATTCAGAAGCTCTAGATTAATATAGGTACTAGACACCGGCGACCATACTATTTGGTCACTGAAAAACGGCACTCTCTTTTTATTGAATTCAAAGAAACGATTAGTTCCGAGTGTTCTCGCTACTAAAATCTATGAAATTGTAATGAATTATCCACTGCTCATTTGAAATATGCTATGCGGCGATTTAACATTCTTTCATCGCCTTCATGTCTTCGAAATTACTACGATGTTACCTTATTTTATCAAAACTAGAAAAAAAAACATTGTTTTTATAATCATACTTCTATTGTCCACGCTACTCAGGGAACATTTGAGCTCAGTGTAAGTACAACCGTTAATTATGACGTCACTATCAAATAAAAACACATTATTTTAGTCTACAGTACGATCTAGCTAAACACGTTTTTATTTTTATTAATTGCTCCTTAATTACTTTGACACAACTAGGTACTGAAATTATTCACTGTCAGTTGTTCAGTGAACTTGTTTGATAACACACAAACAAGATGTTAGCTTGTTTCTCTACGTATTTCGTGAAGAATATTCTTATTGAATGTTACAATTAAGTATTGGCCAATATTAGTGTAGTGCACGATTTATTGCGCATGTTGACTTTATGAAGGTTTAGGGCGGTAAATCGTACCAAACAGTTTGGACAAGACGACTTACTGCTAGTGTTTCCTATCCCCTTTTCTTCATGTCAATGAATGGGACATCTCATTTTTTTTCAATCAATATGTGCGCGACCTGCACAGCCCTGACGTTTATCGCATTTATATCTGGCTGGGTGCAGTTGGCTTATTGACAACTAGCTTTTGCCCGCGGCTTCGCCCGCGTGGATGTCGGAAAATATCCCACGGGAACGTACTACCGGGATTAAAAGTACCCTATGTGTTAATCCAGGTTATAAACTATCTGTGTGCCAAACAGCCGAATCCGTTCAGCTGTTTTTGCGCCAATCCAGAACGTACATCCCGACAAACAGACAAAAATTCTTCGTTACTATTTTATTATAAACTAGCTGTGCCCCGCGACTTCGTTCGCGTGGAAGTCGTAAGATACATAAATACTAAAATAACAGCCACATTTTAGTAAAAAGTCCCTCGTCCTCGGACCCGCCGCTCTGCATCAACCGCACGCGCTATTACTTCGTTTTCGCTTAGCGTTCTTTCTGACTTTTTTTCTTTTTGCTTGGCTCCTAAGGGTCGTAGCGTGATGCTTAAGAGCCTGTAACCATCCTCGAGAATTGGGCTACCAAAAGAATTTTTCAAATCCGACTGGTAGTTCTAGAGATTTTTCTAAAATAAAAGTATCCTAAGCTACTCCTCGTATCATCAGCTATCTGCCTGTGAAAGACCCGCCAGAATCAGTCTAGCCATTTCGGAGATTAGCCGGAATAAACAGACAGACAAAAGTGTATCATATGTACTTTCATATGCATTTAGTAAAAAGCTGTTATTTTGACATTACAAACAGACACTTCAATTTTATTTACTTGTATAGATTTGCAGATATACAGCGGCCATATAGAAACACATAGTCACTTGGTAGTGTTGATTACTTTTTCTGTTATTATTGCAATTAATTGGATGTAAAAGATTAATTTACCACAGTAAAATGTACATGCGTAACTCTAGTTTAAAAAACGATCATTAATTGCAATGATAACATAAAAAGTAATTAACACTACCAAGTGACTGTGTTTAAAATTATATGGCCACCACTGTAGATTTGAAATTGTGGATTCATATGAAATTGAGAAAGTCGACTTGTGCAATAAAAGTTGGTAGTATAAATAGCCTACAATTCAATTGTTTCCATCCATATATTACCTTCAGTTGTTCACATTTTTCTTGTAATTACCTCAGGTTGATGGAACGAGTATCAACGGAAGGATGGAGGGAAGCCGGAGCGGCGTTCGTAGCGTGTGTGACCCGCTTGTTAGAACGACTGCTGGACTATCGCGCTGTCATGCAGGGGGCTGAGCACAGGGACAAGAGAATGGCTGCTACTGTTAATTTATTGGTGAGTTGACTTCATTCATAATTTTAGGCGCCATCTCCACGTGCGAGAGAATCGCGACGATAGTCTCGCCGGGCAATTATATTCAATAAAAATTATGAATCAATCGCCACACGGATAAATCATCGCCGCGATTCTCTCGCACTGGATTGCTACTCTCGAGTTGCCCTAATTACGATTTATATCGATCTTAAAAAAAAATGCTTGAACACTGATTTGTGTGAGACGTAACACGAAAAATAAGACTTGTCCGTGATCCACTCTATATTACCTACATTCCTACTAACCATCAGGTGAGATCGTCATGGTCAAAACTCAAACTCCTACATGTCCCCAGTAGGTTTATAATTTTCATCATCATCATTTCAGCCGAAAACGTCCACGGCTGGGCCTCCCCAAAGCGTCGCCACATCGACAATTTGAATAAAAAACATTTGTTTAAATATATTTTTATCTTTCATATTTCAGAACTTCTACAAGAATGAGATCGATCGTAAGGAGATGTATTTGCGCTACGTGTATAAGCTGCATGACCTTCACATCGCATCTGATAACTTTGTTGAAGCTGGCTGCACTTTGTTGGTAAGTACTACTCGACTTTACTAAAGTGGGTATGATTAAAAAGGAGTGAGTTAACTAAAGCTTATTTTAACTTCTACTGTCCCACTACTGGACAAAGGTCTGCTCCATAATTTTTCAAAACTTACTCTCTGTGTTGCTCTTTCTGCCATAATATGTAAAGTTAGAAATATTCACCATCACGCCTACATTTTGTAGGACTATGTTTAAGTGACTCTCCCTGAAAACCTACCAATGTGGTAGAAATAAACCCCTAAAAATAATAAACGCTTCATAAACACACTGTCCGTGCCGTTGTTGTTATTGTGATAACATTAAATAGATAATAGTAAAGAATATAACCTAAGTAATCCTCTTTAATTTTATTTATGTTTTTAGTTGTATGCGGAAACTTTGAGTTGGGAAAGTGATCAAATAGGCGTGGACTCAGAACACCCGGAGATGCCCGAGTGGAAACGAAAAGAAGCGCTGTACAACCAAGTGCTGCAATACTTTAACCGCGGAAAGGTATCTACTGCAAACAATTTACATAGACAGGTTTTACAAAGCACTGACCTATGTGTTTGATAAACGGTGGTTTAAAAAGCAATCACGCAATCATCTATAATAATATTGACTTAAATCTATCATAGTAAAACTCGGACACACACTTGAACTGCCAAGGTCTAGTTTTAAAATGAGTAAGTTATGATTGGATAGCATAATCAGCCTATAACGTTCCCACTGCTGGGACACAGGCCTCCTCTCTTCGGGAGAGAGTGGGCTGTAATCTACCACGCGGGCCTAATGCGGGTTGGTAGATGTCACATGGCTTCGAATTTTTGGTTCTAGGATATGCCAGTTTCCTCAATGCTTTCCTTCGCCGTTTTGAAAGCAGTGGTGATGAAATAATTTACACAAAGTAAAGCGCCTGTCTGGGTTCGAACCTACGACCTACAACTCGTAAGTCGCGACCGTTACCACGGGGTCACCCACCACTACTCTAGATATCAATCCATTAATGAAATCGTCATGATTGACGAAAAATCGTCTTGTGATCAAGACGATTTTTTTAAATAGTCACAGACCTGTCAATATCTGAAGTAGTTCCAACCGTTATGTTACAGTACACTGTCCGATAGTCATGTAATAATGAAAGCATGCCGATATATTACTAAGACATTTAGGCCCGCTAGTAGCACAAATCACTAAATACGGTTAAGGCTAAACGTACTTGGGGCGGAGTTCACCGACATATTAATCAAATGTTTAGATATTTAATCAGTTCTTTCCTTAGGAAATTTTACATATACCAACTGTTTAAATACCTAACCCTTGATTTAAATGTTGGTGAACACAGACCTTAGTGATTGTTAGTGCAAGCGGGGCTTACAGTGTCTAATATTTAAAGGTAATGAAGCCACAAAAAAAAAAAAAAAAAAAAAAGGTAATGATTTGACCCTGCTCTTGTCATACCGGTAGGCTACTATGTATTTATATTTTAAATGTTTTTTCTTTACAAATGTATTTAATATGTTAGAAAATGAATAAACGGAAACATCATGATTTTATTCCAGTGCTGGGAAAAAGGCTTGCCACTTCTTCGCGAGCTGGCAACTCTGTATGAAGTAAAGTTATGCGACTACCCTCGTCTATCGAATTGTTTGCGAACACACGCCACGTTCCTGGATTCTGTGATGGAGCAACTGAGACCAGAGCCTGAGTACTTCAGGGTTGGATTCTATGGGAAAGGATGCCCGCTGTTTGTGAGGGTAAGAAACGCAATGTCATTTTGGTTCTTACTTTGGTACTTCTGAAAACATTAATCTTTAGGTATGACCTCCTTGGGTGCATCTTAGACTCCTCACAAAACTAAAAAGAGCGCAGAGTAGTTTTCTGATGACATTAAATAATATACTTTATCGTCAGTTTCACAAAGTTCAAAGTTGTACGAGTATTATCATAAATATCAAACTGCTCCTCGCATTTCTCGAAGCACACTCGCACGAGTTCATCGTTTTTGCAAAATACATTTCCTTTGTCCTAAATTATGAGTTGGTGTTACGGTTAGCCAACAAATTGCATAATTTCTCATGCATTTTTGTGAGCTCTGAAGAACAACTTTATTGATTCTTAGATTTGCTAAACGTCTTTTATAATATTCACAGAACAAACAATTCGTATATCGCGGCCATGACTACGAACGAATCGGTGCATTCACTCAAAGACTGCAGGCAGAGTACGTCGCCGCGCACATACTGATGCGCAACACACCGCCAGATGACTCCATCATCGCCAACGATGGACAATGTGAGTATACACAGTGGTGTATGTTAACACTGCAGAGTGAATCCACTTATGGGTATATTGTACACTCAGTGAAGTCGCCAAAAAGACTGACGTTTTTTTTAACTTTAATGAATCCGCAAGAATAACCCTAAAAACTGTACTATAATTTCTAATTTTACTGAATGTACATTAATAAAAACCACCCTATCGCCTTGGGATATCCTGTAATTTTAGTTTGTGTTGGTAAATACATAAATATCGCCAGCAGTTAATGGTAAACAAAGGTTGCGCAACATTGTTGCAGTAACATGGGTATGTGTAAACGGTATCAACGCGGTGTGAGTGTAAAATGCTTCTAGAAACACTACATCAGGTTACTGCAGACTTCAACAAAAATCTGCTAGATGGTCTTCATGTTCATATACACAAAATACCTTATTCTTAATTTAAACGCAACTTTAATGGAACTATTTTGTGTGTATTTATATACCGGATCAAATTAAATTAGCTAGCGAAATTTTTTATATTTATGTTGTCGTGTTTAGATATCAATACCCATCACATCTGCGGAGTTTTGCTAGCTTATTTAATTTTACCCTGTATTTATGCTTTATTACTAAAATCCAGTGATCTCGAACCTACTGATTTTTCGGTATTTCTACCGATATGGGCTGTCGTTATAAATTTGTCTGTAATTTTTTTTTTCAATAAGTAAACGAATTTGATTGAATATTGTATTTTTTTGTCTAATACCGATTTATATAAAATATACCGATTTTAGCTGGCAAATCTACCGATCTCGCTCTATGACGTTCGAGACCACTGCTAAAATCGTACCAATTATTTACAGACATACAAATCTGCAACGTCAAGCCAGTCGCGTCCCGGCGTCAATGGCCCTCGGGCACTCCTGACCAAGTGAAGCGTTTCTACGCGTGCAATGACGTTGATACGTTCCTGTGTGACCGGCCACTGCAGAAGCCGCCTATTGATAAGGATAACGAGTTCAAGGTAAACGAAGCTTCGACTACTGAGAACGAATTTCACCAAATAAACTGAACGCGATAAGCACATCTTAACCGCGTTAAAGAGCTGTCAGTGTCACCATTGCTGTGGAAATATTGACACTGACAGCTCTTAAACGCGCTTTAGGTGTGCTGATCACGTTCAGCTTCATTGGTGAAATTAGCCCTAAGTGCTATAAAAACTAAAGTTAGTTCCCTCACAGATAGTAGCAAGGTGCTAGCGGGGGTTAAATGATTAGGATGAGCTAAATTTAGTTTTAATTTGCTGTTGCCAGTCGTGGAGGCTGCATATTATCTCATTTTAACCTATAGTCGAGTTTTATTCAAATTGTGCTGGTTACATCCATGAGAATTAAGTTGAAGAGTGTGCAGGACCATTAATGCTTCGTTTATTTGATTTCTTTTATTGAAATTGTGTTAAATTTTCAGAGTCTCTGGATTGAAAGGACTACACTCGTAACGGAAGTCACATTACCAGGCATTTTGAGATGGTCTGAAGTTATTTCAAGATCTGTAGAAGAAATACCCCCGGTTGAAGTGAGTATTATATTTAACACTAGCAGCGTCCCGCGGTTTCACCCGCATAAGTTTCGATCCCGTATGGATATCGGGATAAATGTATACTATATATTAATCCAGGTAATAAACTATTGTGTGCCGAATTTCATCCTAATCCGTTTAGAAGTTTTTGCGTGAAAGAGTAACAAACATCCATCCATCCATCCATCCTCACAAACGTTTGAGTTTATAATATTAGTAGGAAGTAGGCTAGGATTTATTTAAACTGCTAGCATTCGAATGCGTCATGGAACAAAGAATTTAAAATTAGTTTATTTGGGGCCCTATTTCGTAATACGGCCCCAGTTCCGCTAGTTACAAATAGACAAGTATGTAAGTAGATATGACATACAGAAAGTTTAGCGCCATCTGTTTTTCGTACTGGAACATTTTCTTGTTATAAATGCCATAAATCCTATAGCTAGTTCTACTTCGCTTTTCTATATAGCACCTACCACCCACTATGTATTTTCAAAAATAATCTATGTAATTTAATTCACTCTCACAACTTCCCTTCCAGTACGCCTGCGAAACAATGGAAGCTACAGAGCGGGAACTCCGCAGCCTTATTTCCCAATACACAGCTGACCCGACGCTGAACATCAACCCGTTCTCCATGCGGCTGCAAGGCACTATCGACGCGAACGTCCAGGGCGGCATCACTAAGTATGAGCAGGCTTTCATGACGGCTGAGTTCGCGAGGAATGCCAGTCCTAGGGAAGCGGCTGCTGCGGCCAAGGTTTGTATTTATAGAAATTGATATTTGTCTTAATGTTTTAATAGAACTTGAACTGTTTCAAGTCCGTGTGCGGCTTGAATTCGAAGTTTCACCTCCGGGCCGCTAAATGTACTCTTAGTGAGCGAGTTTCAGACACTTGCATTGATTGATTGAGTACTTTCTCTATCTAGCGTGTACAGTCTTTTTATCTCACGAAGAGACGCGTGCTTTACTTGTGGTAAACAAATACACGCTGTGAATGTGTGTGTAAGCGCAGGCGCTCTCGGTACCGTCTGAGACACGGCCGAAGTCGGAAGTGTGTGTTCACAGCGAGTTTGTACACTTGGTTACCACAAGTAAAACGCGCGTCGCTTCTTGATATAAACATTCTATATCGATAATAGTAATAGTTAAGTTCCGGTATTGCAGATGCGTATAGGCGGCTTTGACCACGTATCATCAGGTGGGCAGCCTATTTGTTTGCGAATAAATCACCTTAAAAATCTAATAAATTTTCTTCAGTTCACACCAATATAAAGCTATGTTGTACATACATCGATGTGTTGTCGTACTTTGTAGCTCAATTAATATTTCTATCTTCCAGTTAAGGAGGCTCGTATCTTCGCAACTCGCTGTGGTAGATGCCGGATTGTCATTGCATGGACGACTAGCACCGGAGGATGTAAAGCCGCTGCATAGGTTAGTTACAACCTTTACTTGTTACTTCTATTAATTAGGCGTCCGAGGGTGAAGGAGAAACGCAATTTTGAGCAATAAATCCGGAGAAAGACATTTAATGAGTTATTTTCTTGTTCTCAGACGACTCGTAGAAAGATTCAATCAACTACGACAAAACCTAGGACCGGGACTCGCCCGTGCAAGAAGACAACTATCAGAAAGTATTGTAAAGTAAGTTTGTCTCATAATTATTTATCTCGTTATCTAAATGATAAATGATGCACTAGTTAATAATAAAAATAAATGTTAATGTTTTTATTCACATTTTCAGCACTCCATTACCGCCAGTCCCAGCACTAGATAAACGATCTCAAAGTATCCAACAAAGTGATAACTACTACGATGACGGACATCTCTATGATAAGCCGGTAAGTCGCGCCATCTGTTAGCTACTATACGAAACATACAAAACAAAACGAATCTTTGGAAGAATCTGTTGAATAGCCGCATAAAGTTAGGACAGACTTGTCTTATCATCGCGACTGTTCTGGTAACTCCGGTTGTTGTAAACGTATTTTCTAATTCACAATACTTCAAACTGTTTAAAATAACCCATCTTTTTTCGCTTTGCGTTGTAGTGAAATCTTTGTTAATTTCTTATTGGGAAATAAATTTCTTTAACCATATAACAGGTGTATTTGACATAATATGTCAAAAAAAAAATTTAAATAAAAAATCCCGAGATAAATATTATTTATCTCGGCGTTCTGTTTAGTTTTTCCCTCTTTTCTTGGTTTTTATATCGCCATCTTCAGTAAAGTGCGTTTCACCAAAGAATTCCCTTCGCCGTTATATTGGTAGTTATGAAATTAGTGTTGCCACCTGTTGAAAGGCATATTACCTTATATCTGGGAGTAAAATAAAACTTACGACTGCCATAGTGTCATTACATCGTATACCTTTATGTTATCGAGAATGAATTAATGTTATTTTCAACTATCTTGCAACCACATTTATCATGGTCCACGTCATCCATTAAGATGGGGTAGTAAAATAAAAACACACGAATTCAGAAATTAATACTGCATATAATTGGAATAATAGAAGCAACAAAGACCTAAAGAGTAAAAATAAAAAATAATGTATATGATACATTATTTTTTACAATAATTGTGTTCGCTTAAAAGACCCACTCCCGAGATGTTGCTATGATCTGAATCATAGTCATCACTATCATCAGAAGTGTCACTCTCGTCTCCTACTTCAATTATGAATTTGTCTATTTGTTCATCTACAGATATGTCGTTGTTGTAATATTTGTCTTCTATTTTCTTAACATGGTCGCATTCCTTTTTCCATTCTTCTTCTGAAATACTGGAAAATGCCTCTTCAGTTATTTTAACAATATTTTTTGTTTCTTGACCAACTTTTTTTCTGCAATTCGTCTTTTCAGTAAACTCCATATCAGCTCTATAGGGTTTAAGTCGCAGTGGTAAGGTGGAAGCCGTACCACTTGATGACCATGCTCTTCCAATATTAAGTCTACTTCGTATACAGGCGGTTCTTTGTGTTCTTTAATTATTTCGAATAATTGAGCCTTCACCATCGTCGGCAAATAAGCAAGACCTTTACTTTGGATCCATTCTTGCATAGCAGGTTTTGTACTTGACATTGTGGGTGCCTTGTTGACCGCTACCGTGTGGTAAGGCGCGTTATCCATGACCACAATAGATTGAGTAGGCAGATTAGGTAAAAGCTTTTCGCGAACCCACTTTGTGAAATTTTCTCTATTCATGTCGTCGTGATAGTCCCCTGATTTAGAATGAGATTTAAAAATTAGTTGCTCATTGGGTATGAATCCCATTTCACCGCCAGAATGAACTATAATCCATCGTGGGCCCTTTGAGTCTGAGACTAAAACACCTTCTTCTGTTTCGCTTTGCCAACATTTACCAGCGCAATATGTTGAATGAATGTGTGTCTCATCCAAATATACTACTGGACGCTGGTGGGTCTGACGATTATCCCGTAATGCTTGTAAATATCGATATCGCCATGCTACAATGTCATACCTCTCCATTAAAACCTTCCTTTTAGATTTACATTTTTTTAAATAAACCTTGGTCTCAACGCTCCCTTGCTACGAATTTGTAGAAATTACAACAGTTTTTGTAAATCACCAGAAACCGATTTACACGGTGTAACAAGTAAACAAGTTTAGAAGATCAGTCTCTGAGGTACGGGAGTGCATAAATTCACCAATAAATATATAAATATTTTTTGTAAATTCAATTTCAATGTTAGTAACACTACAAATCCATGTTTATAAACCTTCGTTATCATTCACACTCGAAAATGCTAACATTGATAACACAGTTATTGTCATAATTATCATTGTATTTATTAAGTTTATTGCAAATAACTATCTACTTTATTTTGTATTCTAATTTTATTAATTCTTTTTTCCTGTATTTTATATTATGTTTTCTTATACAATTACGTCGTTGTCCTTATTGTGAATGCTGCGTATACCTGTAATAGGCATACATACCAGCACTTTTACTTTGTCTTGTTTTATTATTACTCATTGTATGTATTGCTGTTGGTGTACCAAATAAATAAATAAAATCCCATCTGCTTCATTATCCTCCATAAAGTAGTGCGGCTTCCCTAAAATCTATTTCATTCCGCATCTCATGCAACAATTTCGTTAACGTAGGAAGCTCTTTTCTCACGGCATAGAATTCGTGTATTTTATGTCGGATAACACAAAGTTCAAAATCATCGTGCTTGATTTTTTTATCTCGTGGACGTTTTTTGCCCGGAGTTGATATTTTGGTTGATGTACTAGCAGCCACCATACCTTCTTTGGTAATATTAGTAACAGTTTTTTCAGATATACCTAAAAATTCAAAGTTAATTACAGAATACATGTTTTGTATCGTGATAACTTTAAAACCAAAGAACACCTTTTAATAGAAATAAATTAATAGAATACGGACAGTTCATTTTTTAAATAATAATTGGGGACATAATAATCTGAAACTGGCAACTCTTTATTACTAACCTGTCATGGCGGCGACACGATGACGGACATTATTTATAGGAATTAATGGCTCCTTGTTACGTTTTTCACGTTCACAAAAGCTTTTTACTTTTAACACTAACTCTCTTTCACCACTTTTTAGTGTCCTGGGCATGATTCTAACACTATAACTTAAAACAATAGAGAAATTGTCGAGTGCTGTCACGTAAGCGACATTCATAACAAACAATGCAGCCAACATAACAGCGAAGGGAACTCTTTGGTGAAACACACTTTAGTCCGAAGCTCTAATAATTTACCATTCTTCACGACGTTTACCTAAACTCAACGTCTTTTTGGCGTATTATTAGCGCCATCTATTGACCCAAAAATGTGCCACAGCTATCAATGGAGGATGCAATGGAGCAGCAAAGCATAATGTCAAGCAGTCTACCGGTCAGCGACAATCGTGACTGCATAGAAGATAACTCTATGATCAAATCTGCGCCGCCGCTGCCTATTAGACCCAAGTCTGGAGACCCTAGAAGTCCTACAAGACCGCCTTTAGAGAAGTATCGGTAAGTAACATTCAACTATGTACAGTCGATCTATAAAAACCTTATTGATTCTTAAAACCTTGTCACGTAGTACCATAGACAGAGTATAGCAATAGACAAGTCACTAAATAATAATAAGAGCAGGACACACTTATTAGGTCCAGGAGTAAGAGGAAACGAGACGGAATTATAATTCGCGTATGTAAACTTATTGTCTGGCCCCAGTTGTTAGCCAAAGACTGGAGCCCAACAAAACGGCTGTCGCGGTAGGTACTATTTATTTGGAAAGTATTACCCGACTACATTAGACAGTACCAGTTTACAAGTGACTGTCTAGACTATTGCTATCTCATAAAGTATACACTAATAGCTAATCTATACAATTCTCTATCTACGTGTAATATACGATGCAATCAACGCGACAAGTAACGAGTTTAATAACACAAAAGTGATCAAAGTTTTCGTTAAGTGATCGTACTGTTCATCTTATTTAAATGCTAATAAAGGCAAATTATTTTCATCTGCTGGACAAATTTCTTTAATATACCGGTACAGGAAGACGGTTCTGAATGCAACCACACGTAGTGATGTGTCGGAACACGATTAGCAAATCGGTATCTGGTGCAGGTAACATTGCTTGATCATTGTTTGTGTGTGCACGAGGCTGTACTAGACCAACGAGACTTTAGAATATAAAACTCTTTTTACTTACAGGGACTCAATCGACAGTGAATTAGTGGAACAGTGCCGACACAGTCGCGCTTCGTGGAGCGAACCCGGCGACGCACCACCACTGCCGCCCAGGGTTTCTGGTGAGACATCCTTAAAATATACACAAAAAGTATCTATGGATTTCAATAGTAATCATGATAGTTTCACTTACTTTTGTGGTGTATTAAATTTATATAAGGTGCTTCAAAATTAACCCAACAAACTTTAAGTGGTGCTTTAGATCATCGAACTGAATAACTTTTAATGGAACCAACTTTGAAATCGCGAAAAAAAATTCGCTGTTCCATACTAACGTTTAATACCTACTGTTCTAAACTATAAGGGACAACTGTTTTTGTCTATAGCACTCCTTAAAGTTTGTCGTTTTAATTTTGGAACACCATAATACAATTAAATAATGTTCGATGGTAAGCGTATCACTTGAGCACGGCTGGACTGACTTGTTATTTTCTATGTTAGTAATACTCCGAATAATGTTTTTAGGGAACGAAACATTGGAAAAGTTGCCCGGAATTTTGACAGAAAATCACCAGCTAGTGTGACATATTTTACGTGATCCTTCCAGAACGGCCACTACAGTCACTCCTGGGGCCGTATAAGAAAGTTTCGAAGTCATCATTTCGAAATAGAGATGACACTATGCGTCCTTTGTAGCTTCATTTCTTTCTTGCACTGGAACAGTGATGACTTGGACACTTCCCTGAAGCTCAAAACATGCTGGCTGGCCAAGATTTCTACCTAAACACGTTATTGAACATACTACTCTTTTCCAGGGGACAAACGCTCGTGGATCGAAGCTCCGCCTGCGATCCCACGTCGCGGTACTCGTTCTATTGACACACCAGATGACGCGCGAGATTCCGGCGTTAGTGTTGACCATGCGTATGGCAACGCTGATGACCACGCTCATCTGCACAAAGGTAAATATACAATATATATTTACTCTATCAAATCAAATTCATATCAAACGTCTGAAATTAATAATTAATCCTGGTCCTAAGTTTGGCATCTAGCTATCATCCGTCATTTTACAAAGCTTGCCAAAAACCAATCCATGGATTGAGCTTGCTATCTTTGAGAAGCCGGATCCAAGAAAAAAACATTGAAACTTTACAGAAATAATGAAAACTTAGACAGAAAACATTGGCTCGCAGGCGGGGGGTCTACTCCGAAGCGTAAATCCGAAGTATCGGCTGAATGTTCGGACAATTCCTATTACACTTTTTCTATTTTGTTCGGTAGGTTCGGATCCGACCAAATCTCAAAATGAAGTTCGGTCGGATCCAAACTGCCCAAACGCAATAGAATGAAATATAGTAGAAAACGTCCGAACATTCCGCCAATATTTCGGATTTACGCTTCGGAGTAGACCCCTGGCTATCGTTTGAACGATATGAAGCAGTCAAAGATACGAATCGAGATTAAAATTGAGATACATTATTAATTTTGGACTTTAAACGCCATCACAATGCCTGCCCAAGTATATGTAGTCTGTTGAAAAACTATCTGATGAAAATATAAACAAATGGATCAGAAAACGTACCCGTGGATGCCGATTTGTAGTGACACTTACAAATTCAGTGCTTTGATTTGATTAGTTGACTACTTTAACTCGAAATTCAAATTTTTTACCTTTACCTTAAACATGTTTTTCATTTAACAATAATTGAGGTTAAATGTGGGCATCCAAGCAAAAAGGCTCCAGTAGTGGGGTATTGAGTTAAGACCAGATTCGGTATCTAGAATAGTCAATTGATAATAAGGATAAAAAAAATATTCAAAAACTGGCACATTTTTTTTTATCAGGCATTTGAAGTTGAAACTGAAAAAACTTGATGTGAGAAAAAGCATTTTCAAAGTTTGATTTTTGGTACAACTTAGTACATTTTCTGATGTTTCTATGAAAATTTTCTGGTATTTAGAAACACCATATAAAGTCATTTACTATATGAACTTGTAGATAATTGAACATTAATTAATAATCAATTAAAATCGATAAATGCAATTTTTTTCACTCAACTTTACAAAACTGCGTATATCTCGGAAACTAAATGCACTGGACCCTTTTTGCTTCGACGTTCACAGATGATGACAAAAAAATTTTTTGTCCGTCTGATAGAATATTAAAAAATATTGGACACATATTTTTTTCTTTGTTTACGTAATCAAAAGATTTCGGCGATACATTGAAATAAAATGTGGCATGACGTCACGCCTTGCTAGATTTTATACTGAGTTGAGACGTAGCGATCCCCACTCCCCAACTTTAATACGTTCATTTAAGCAATTTCTTATTAATATGATAAAGCAAAGATTACGTGTCTAATATGTTTTTATTATATGACTGACGGACTAAGGGCTGATTTTTCAATCGTCAGATAACTTTTACCTGAGGAATAAATATGGCGGTTTGACACATTTTCTATACAAAAGCTGACAAAACGTCAAACATATTACCTAGATAAAAGTTATCTGACGATTGAAAAATCAGCCATAAATAGATTTTTTTTTAACCAGACATCATCCCTATTTTATAACCTGGGGCCGTATTATGAAGTATTAATGCCATCATGATTCCAGTCCGAAAAAGGGATGGTGTTATCGGTCATGTATAGCTCTGTCTCTCTCGCGCACTGGAATCATGATTGCATTAGAACATCATATTATGGAACCTGTTCAGGTTAAATTCTGGGTTTGTTTACACTCTTATCAGATACATTCGGAACAGAACTTAGTTACAAAACCCGTATCTCTTTCAGATCTCGACCTAACAGTAGACTCACTGCGCTACGAGGAAATAATCTCAATGATGTCAGAACCACTGCGAGTGGACGAAGGAGAGCAACCTCCCCCCATACCACCGAAAGGGCTCGGACATCTCAGCTCCTTCGATTCAGGACACCATGAGAACGGAGAGTCACATTGTTAAAGACGTAAGAGAAAGATAAAGATTTAAAACCTTGTTTCTGTTTGGCTATTCAATTTTATTTGATGGCAAATGGCATGAGAACTGATTGGATTGGTTGATCTAATCAGAACAGAGGTTCTATCTTGGCATTTGGCAGCAGTTTTGCTTGATTAGACTTTCAAGACTGGGGGTTGGATTGCTATATAAGTGTTTACAGTTAGCCTGTTAGCGCAAAGGTGGCTTATCCTATCGTCCCGAAGTAGATGTTAAGGGCGAAAATATACATGCATGTGACATTCACCAATCAGAAAGAAGCATTTTCATGCAACATTTGACGCTGGCACGCAAGTTACTTGCATTGTTTTGTACAAGCTACAGGCATGTGTATTTTCGCCCTAATACTATTTACAAAGTTGCACGAGTCATTTGAATTTGAACCTTCTATCGCTGACATAAAAGTCACACCATATTGTGTTGCATGCAAATGCCTATAAATAAGAAAGTCTTCGATATTCAATGTGGGTTACGCCAGTTTTGCACCGACATCATCATCATCTGCCTAGCCTTTTCCCAACTATATTGGGGTCGGCTTCCAGTCTAACCGGATGCAGCTGAATACCAGTTTTGCACCGACATACAGTGCTAAATATATAAATCAACAACATACCTGCGCAAGATTATCAAAAGTATGAAATGCAGTTGTTGCAAACGCGTTTAAAAATGCAAAGTCCGTACTTTAGATTTGAAGAATATTTATGTATTTACTGTACACCCGCGAATGTTCCCGGTCGCCCAATTTTCCACCTTATTTCTTTAGTAATAAGGTTGAAAAGTGGTCGACCGGGAACCTTCGCCTAAGTTCTATCGCGGACATTTGCGGTAGTTCACCGCAAATGTCCGCGATGGTACCTACATCTATCAGCTAAAATGAGATGCGGTAGATACTAGTAAACCTTGTGGGTCAGAATGGCTGAAACAAACTTTCTTTAGCACCATTGTTTCTTTATGGGCTCAAAGAGAATAGATACAACTAAATGTTGTTATAAGAAAGACAAGCGAATATAAGATTTATGTTGAAAATGGAAATAAGACTGGCAAAGCAGACCATTGCATTGGTGCAAAAGAAAATGTCGTTTCTATATTTTTGAACAGAGAGTAAATTAATAATTACTTTTCCGTCATAAAAATAAAAACTAATTTAAAATGAATTGATTAAATTAAATAATTATGTAAGTGCATTATTCAACTCGAATTGCTGTCGTAATAATCAAATGACGCCTGTTAAAATATTCGTAGCAAGAGTTGTACGAAGTTTTATTGCTTATTCTTATTCAAAAGGCGTAACATAGCGAAATACTATGGTAGTATATTTCATTATTTTAATAAAATATATATTAGGTATGCATATCATTCCTCGAATGGAATAAAATTATTAGATTTAATTTTATGTGATGAATAAAATTGTATTTTTTTGTTTTGGCACAGGTAGCATTTAGTTTTTTATGTCGGGGCCATATAACAGTGATATAATATTAATTTACCTACATCTAAAACTTGATAAACTTAACAATAGATAAATCAGTTTTTTGATCTTTAATTATGTTGCATGTTATTTCCATTACAAAGTAAGAAAACAAAAGTAAAAAAGATTGAAAAATATCATACCTTTATTTTTTCTATTGCAGTTTTTTTTTTGCAATTAAAAAGCTTTAAATTAAGGATATCATTATTTTTTTAACAAACTTTTATTCGTTGGTCTTAATATTTTCAAATGTCATGCATTTTTGTGTCTTATATTTTTTAAATTGTGATTTTATTCGACATGATTCCTATAAAAAGTATTAGTTTGGCAACGTTTTTATAAATTGACGGTTAGCAGATTAATCGTAAGTAAAACATTATAATTTGATTTGTATTAATTTTGTATGGATTTTTTTGAGCTATCTCTACAGCTTTTATTACTGTAGTTAGTAACGTTATTTTAAACAGTATTGCTTTTGCATAATATAATAATGTATCATCAACAAATGTTTGACAAGTAATTTTGGGCTTTATAACCATGTTTTAGAGACTATATTTACGCAAAGATGTTTTAAAGTTTTTGTAGCCGTCATGGTAGTTAAAATATATCTATAATTTTAGTCCGTATTCCTTTGCTCAATAAGTAATTAATTTTAGTCCGTCTTATATGTGGAATAATATTATAAAATTTAGAGAAGAGTGTCGTCGTTCACAAAATAAAAATTCATAATATAATTGTATGTATACGCAGATTAATATGAATTTATTATATTTTGAAATACCCAAAGATTCTATACTCCTAATATGATTCCCTTCGTAAAATTTAAATGTAGCTGCAACTCTCCCTAATCTAATGGTGCAATTTTGATTTAGTCTTTTTATATCGTATTTTGATGAATAATAATACAATTTTCGTAAGCTATTTTTACATACTAAAGATTTTATAATATCTACTTTTTTTCTTATGAATTATAAAATCATGAAACCTTTTTACATGTTTACCTAATTGACTTTTCGTATTTAATGATACAATATAAAATATAACGCTTTAAATATGTTGATCTCTTGATTTCTAAATTGGAAAAGAAAAATGGCAACATTTCAAAATCATTATGAGATTTATAATAGATTGTAACTTTATAATTTTTTGCATGACCAATGCAAGAGTATGGTCACTTGCTACTTTACCATTTCAGCTGTTTACAGAAGTGTAATTGATTTTCATTAGAATATAAAAGTAATGTCTGTGGTTAGATTACAATAAAATGTAAATCTTTATTTATCTCATTAATTTTGCAAGTGACTGTACCTTCCACAGTATACTTAACAAATGTAATATTTTAATGACAAAATTAATGCAATATTAATACCAAATAATATAAATACACAATTCAAAATTACTAATTCCAATTTCTACTCCAAAGTAACAAGTCTTTCATACAAGCCTTTCCGATAATCAAGTGATATTTTTCATACGTTTACGCGTTAGATTTTTTAACTATAGCTCTTAAGTTCTAGGTGTTAAGGTTTACATTTCCAACGAACAATTTCATAAACTCTTTACATCTGTTAAGAGCGTTGTCACATTTTGCACCTCTCTCGCTCACACAAAACCTAATTTTTAAGAATGTTAAATGAAAAAATGCTTTTTTGAAAAATGTAATCAATGGGCGGTCTACAAAATAATATTAATTTAATAGGTAGTTATTCAAAAACACATTTCTATTGTGTTATCTAATAAACTTATGTAATTAAGTGTTATGATCTGTTTTTGAGATGATGTAAATAAATGCCACAATAAAAATGTGTTTTTAATAATTACCTATTAAACTAATATTATTTTGTAGACCGCCCATTGATTACATTTTTCAAAAATGCATCTTTTCATTTAACGTTATTAAAAATTTGGTCCCGTGTGAGCGAGAGAGGTGCAAAATGTGACAACCCTCTTAATGTGTTTACTCGTGTGTAATCGAAACTTGTATTGTTCCACATTTTATATTTTACTATTATACGTATTATCTAGTTTTGTATGACTGTATAACTGTTGTAAACTTGAAATTTTTCGTTAGCCATCAACATTAAGCCATCTCGAAAGTAGTCTGGGCAAAATTTAAGATAAGAGCTAGATATAAATGTCCAGAGACATTAAAGTAAGGTAGGTACATCTTTCTCATCTTCTGTGAGATTGTCAGTAATAGGCGTTGTTGACCTTCCTTGAGGAGCTGGGGTATACCGAAATACGCGCATTGATGTGGAGTTGCGGACACCAGCCCATATTACCTATTACTTTATTACATCTTTCTCCAGTCGTGCCGGATTGCCGTCCGTTATGCTACGGCTACATTGTCGTGATAACGCGAACTACACTTCGCGCCGTCTCTGTTGTACAGCTAGACGTCGAGCGGTGTGCGAAAGAGAGCGCGTGAAGTGTAGTTCGCGTTATCGCGACGGTGCAGCCGTAGCATTACAATTCAGTTATTCAATGTACTACACAATACCAGCGACGATGCGACACCTAGCGGGGTAAATCTCCATTAGTATAATGATGGTCAATAATGGCATCGACAGAATGGGTTAGTCATAGTTATGTTGATGGCTATTGAAAAATTTACCTACATCACAAACTACGTACGCATAAGAGCAGTGTTTGATCTTACAAATAAAGTAACCTCTCAAGTTATTTTATAAAATTTTATATTATACACGTAATGGTACGTTTCACCTCCCGGAAATATTTGATTTCTCACTTATTCGTCAATTTTATATCAAATTATTCCTTTTATAATATTCGGGTTGGTGAAACATACAACAATAGAAGTTTTTAAACATTTTGATGTTTCTATTAATTAATTATTGTACTACAAGTATTGAGTTACCTAAGCTGAATGATTTTCGACTGATTTTATACTAGTTACTGTACGGTTATGCGTGATTATTGTATTCCTTTATGTTAATGTTACATATTTCTCAGTAGTTTAGTCCATTCGTATTTAAAACTAATTTAGCGTAATTAATTATAATCGTACCAAAAATTTCTTCAGCTATTTTTATAAATAATTTAATATTACATACGCATTGGTATTTATTATGTTTTAATATTGTAATTAACGATTGTACTGTTTGTGAATTGGTAAATATATCGAATACATTGAATAGTGTTAGGTGGATAGCTCGCCAAATGAAATTATTCAGTACAAAGCGTAGTTGAGTTTGAGGCGCGCTCACTAATTATGAAACGTAGCCATTTATTATCAATTTATATTGTAAATGAGCGAAATAAATATTTAGTTGGATGCATGAATATATTTGTGTTTTATTTTTACCGTTGTCTCAAAAAGCTAGTCATGAGTTCATGACATAGACCAAAGCAATTTTTTTTGCAAAGCAGTAATTATTTGCCCGACATTCCAAACCACGCTAACTTAGGCCCGGCCGCACTGCTAAGGCGAATGCGACGCGACGGCGACTTATGAACAAATTGTCGCTTCTGCAGTGCGTTTACCGACCTATGTTTATATGAGTTTGTTTTCACGAAATCGCCGTCAATAAGTGCGGCGGCGCCCTTATAAATTCACAGTCGTACCAAAACTAGCAGACAACAAATATCGATTAATCAAAGACAAGAATTAGGAATAATATCGTTCATAAATAATAGGCTCATAATCATGATTCGATACCTAATTAAGTCCTAACAAAACCGAAAGTAGACCGCGGCACGCTGCCGGCCAACGCGTTGTCATGTGAAACGATTATTGTATTTACCGATTGAATTTCTAAATAATAAGCGCTCTTAGGTCAGTAATTGAAGGTAGTCAGTTCGAACGTCGCCCCGCCTAGAAGCCGGAGCTAAATGGGTAGCGACCGCAGACGTATCCGAAGATATGTATCGGTTTTGACAGCGTAGATGTATGGACGGTTTTGTTTCGGAGATTTTTTTTTCCGGTAGGTGTCGAATACAAATCTATTGCTGTTTCTTGTCTAAGTTTTTGTTAGAGCTTTTAGCTTTATTGTAACTGTATTTTGGATACTGCGGCGACATTGTCGCGATAACGCGAACTATACTTCGCGCGCTCTCTGTTGTACAACGAGACGCCATGCGGTGTGCGAGAGAGAGCGCGCGAAGTGTAGTTCGCGTTATCGCGACAGTGTAGCCGTAGCATCAAACATGGTCGTAAAAATATGATGATTCACTAATTGCCTGATAGATAACAGATAGTGTTTCTACATGATTGTAAGTATTTGCCACACGATAGGTCTATCCCACGTTGCCTTACGCATAAAGTTCACCACCGTTTTCAGAAATTCATTCCCAGACCCTTTTACTATCAGATTTTTTACGCTGCATCTGCTGTTTCGCGGTCTCCATTCAAGCACAGTCATCTGCTGAAATGGACAGCATCCATCTAGATGACTTAGAAAATCTGAAAGGAAACAATACTTATAAGGTAGTTTAAGTACCGACCAGTGGCGTAGGTACAATTATCATTAGAGGGAAGCCGAAGAAAAAATTGTTCAGTTCTCATAAACTCAGACAAAATTCTCTAGGTTTTTAATCTTATGATGTATTAAACTGGTATTTAAATATAATTATGTAATGTGATGTGTTACACAGTTACACACACAGGTGTAGAGATCAACTATTTTAAAACTGCACGCCCCTCCACTAAAATTTCAGTAGAAACATTTGAAATGTGTATGCACAAAGCAGTGGAGGGGCGTGCAGTTTTAAACTAGACGATCCCTACCATATTATCTGGCAACAGTAGACATTAAGAAGAATGGTTGGCATGAAGGGAAGCCGATAGGAATCGGGTTGTCTGAAGGCTTCGCCCCTGGTACCGACAGCTATTTGTTCTTATTTATTGCCCAGCGCCCTGTTGGCGTTGCAGGTACCGACTTATAATCGGCCAAATTTTGTGAGTGCCAAGTAATTTGCCTTACTGATCAATTCTTAGAAACACCTTAACTTGGCACCAGGATGCGCCGCATTCCAGTGAAAGTGCCAAGTTGATAAGTGTTAACTTCCATAGCTTTGTTACTAATAACATAGCATACCATCATACCTGTGTTCCCCGAAGGGTTGGGCAGAGGTGTACCTATAGTAGGTACCTACACCCATATTTCGCCAGTTATGTTTAAGTCCCATGTAATAGGGTGCGAGCCTATTGCCATCAACTGGACATAAATACAGTATCCGTGGTGCTACTGAGAAATTCCAGATGGAAAAACCCAATAACACTTTGCCCGATCCGGGAATCGTACCCAGGGCCTCATGACCACTAGACCAACGAGGCAGGTATTAGTATACCTTCCGCCAGATAACCGTGGAATAAAAGTCGTTGATGCCTTCTGCCAATGTATTCCAATATTTCAAAACGATACGAAAAAATGTTAAGTCAGTCTCGCTAACACGATCAAAACAAACGTATCGCGGTACGAGGCGTCCTTGACGCGTGCACGTGGCATGTTTTTTTTGTTTGCATTTAAGTTTTGAGATTTTTAGTACAAGTGGGGTTAATTTTTATTCCACCCTTATCTGGCGTAAGGTATAATATTTAAACGTAAGTCAGTTTGGATACCTAAAGTCTGTTCCAAAAGTACCTATCTGATTAAAGTGTAAACAAACCCTGTTCAAGTTAAATTCTTACGCAATCTCTCACTAAAAGGAATTCGTAACATGTATCTGTATTTAGAATGTTTCGACGTAAACTCAGGTTATAAAATTAACCTCAATCGTCAAATGATTGACATATTTAAGATTAAAAGCGGATTTCACCAATGAAACTGAACGCGATCAGCACATCTAAACTACGTTCAAGAGCTGTCAGTGTCATTATTCCAAAGAAAATAATGTCACTGACAGCCCTTAATCGTGGTCTATGTCAGGCCCGGTCAACTTCTTGGGCGTTGCGATTATACCTACTGGGGATTGTTCTGTGTTGCCAGCAAAAGTAATGGCTTTTATTTTTTGGCAACACTGATCGACGTATGTCATTTTGATTGTACAAATATGGCCGCTGTTTGTTGTTTACGACTGACGCGCTGTTTGTAGTTTTTACGATTTGCCATTTCTTTTTCTGCTTTTACGTCGAGTTGAGCACGTTCTCCTCCGTAACCGTGTTGAATCAAGTGTTGTCGTTGCTATTTGTGTTATAGACACTGTGATAGAGACACTTTGTGATAGACACTTTTGTTTTCCGTGTGTGGGTGAATTTCCAATCATGGGAGATAATCTGAGTCGTAAATGTCTCAAATGTGGGAGCTCACCTTGTGTAGACCCCAACATTAAATTGTACCGATTCCCTAATCCTGGACCAACAAATGCACAACGGTAAGAGAACATAAATCAATCTTAACATAACCTTAAAATCTGTTTCAAATCAATCGATTTAACAAGTCTTTATTTATTTTCAGATGTGAATTGTGGGCCAAATTCTGTTTCCCGTAAGTTTCCTGTAAGCAGTAACATACGATTTGCTAATTTAATAAAACTATTAAAGAAATACCTGTTTCATTAAACTCTCCTCCCCTCTATCTTGAAAGATTGGGGACTAGAAACAATTCTGGCACTTCCAGATTACTCCAGAAAGGCGTCTAAATTTTAAAAGTACTCGGCGACCTTTCTGAAGTAATCTGGGAGTGCCAGAATTGTTTCTAGTCTTCAAATATATTATAAATCACGTGATCTGGTTCAAATTTTCCGCCTCGATTGTTGTACTTGGGAATCACAGAGATGGCGTTAGAGTCAAATAGTTTTTCTTTGTATGAAGTTAACATTCTTCCCGTAGGGTAATATGTGTTCTGTGGTCTATGTGCTGATCGCGTTCAGTTTCATTGGTGAAATCAGCATTTAAAATTAAAATTCCTGGTTTAAGTAAATATTCAAATATCTACCCAATCAAAGCACTCAATTTGAAATTGGCATCCACAGGTACGTTTCCAACTGATCCATTTGTTTACATTTTCATCAGATGCTTTTGAATCAGACCATATACCTAAGTATCTTGTCTTTTTATTATCTGTTCAGAATGGAGCAAAATTTGGGTATACTTAACGAAATTTAACCGCATTTGATTTGATTAATACTGTCGTGTATAGTCGATCACGATCGTTTGTTGAATTTGACGTCATAAAAGAGTTTTCCGGTTATTTTAATGTGTGAAAACTCTGAAACGTCCCAGCCTTACCTAAATTGAAATCCGAGTGACAACAGTAGTTACGTTCACTAACACAACTATATAAATTACCTGCTACTACTAAATTTATAACATAACATAACATCACGCCTTGTTTCCTCGAAGGGTTAGGCAGAAGTGTACCTATTATAGTACACCCCCAAATTTATACCTTTTCTCATAAGTAAATCCTACTATCTTAAGACACATCACCGCGACACTAATACCACGAACAACAGACCCGATAACTTCTCAATATCACCGCCCACTCTTGCCCTTAATGGACGCGCGCTATATTTGACAATATTCGACACATTAATGAGGGGGAAGACGTCTTAAGACACCCATTGAGAGCTCACGGCACGTTGCGAATACGTACCTAGATACCAACGTTGATGCAAGCCTCTTGTGAAATGAGCTCATTGTGCTACGATACCGGTCATAAAGGTAATAAATTATGCGGTTACGCATGTGCCTATAAATTCTTATTGTAACTTGGAGATAATTTTATGCAAGCTGGTTCTTTTTGTCTTGGTATGAGATGAAATGTGTTGTAAGTCAGTAAGATCTGTTTTAATTGCCAAGCGTGTAAATCAGTATTTTGTTTAACTTTGGTATAGAAGACCCTTGTCTTCTATTTAAGCTCTATTCACACGGATCTGGGCCTTCCGATCTCCCGGCCGTCCCTGGGTCAGAACTTGCCCTTAGGCTTATGATGATCTTTTCGTGGTACAGCTTCGTTAAGGCCATGGTGGTGGTTAATATAACCGTGCCATTTAAACGGGACAGTAAAATGTTGGTGCTTTATGCTCTTCCCAGTTTAGGTGAGCAAGTGCAGATTCCCTGAATTTTTCTGTGTGCCTATTATTATAACTACACCCAATATTTATTTACAGTATGACATTATCAGTGAGCCTACCAGCAGGTTCCATCTGCCAGTAGCAACTGATGAATGCTACTGACCAGTGGTGCAGCTACAATTATCATTAGACGGAAGCCGAAGAAAAAATTCTTCAGTTCTCATAACCTCGGACAAAAAACTGTAGGTTTTTAATCTTGTGATGTATTAAACTGGTAATGTGATGTGATACACACATCACATTACATTATCTCTTGAGGAGCTCGTGGCTAAGTAATAACAGCCACACGGTTCGATCCATCAGGTTAAGCTACGCTTGCCGGGGTTGGCCGTGGATGGGTGACCATATTTACATACCGAGACTTCTCCGTGCCTCGGAAAGCACGTTAAGCCGTTGGTCCCGGTTGTCATTCGTAGATCTTTGACAGTCGTTACGGGTCGTCAGAAGTCCGAAAGTCTGACAACCAGTCTTACTAAGGGGTATCGTATTACCCGTTATTGGGTTGTGGAGGTCAGATAGGCAGTCGCTCCATGTAAAATACTGGTATTCAGCTGCATCCGATTAGACTGGAAGCCGACCCCAACATACTTGGGAAAAGGCTAGGCAGATTGATTGATGTAATGTGATATGATACACACACACAGGTGTACCATTATTATTTGACAATAGTAGACATTAAGAAGAGTGGTTGTTCCGAAGGGAAGCCGATAGGAATCGGGTTGTATGATGGCTACACCCCTGCTACTGACCATTCATCTGCTGAATATCATATAATATCATTCCTCATCCTTCAAAAACAAATAGGAATATATTCTTAGAGAATAACCCCCACTGAATACATCCATAAAATTTATCATAACATACGATTAAAATTAAAATCTAAAAACTTAATTCCAATTAACCATTATATGGTTAAATAAAAAGGGAATATCATTAAAATTTTAATGCTCATGTCAATTGTCCATTACATTAATTGCGACATAAATTGATTAAATTTATTAAAAATTATGTATGGACGGACGGATAAGTGAATAAACGGAGTTATAGAGACACCTGCTTTTTTGTACCAATTAATAATGATTACACATTTATGCCAATAATATCTGCAAGTTGATACGAAGCCGATAGTTGAATCAGATACGAGGTGTTCACCTCTTAATTGCTTTACCACTTTTGACAACATCATCACCCTTATCCCAATTATTGGTATAAGGGTTGGGACAAAACGTGTTTACAAACATGTTTACTTCATGCTATTGTTGTCATGTCAACTTTTGACAGCAATTCCTAGTAAATTGAAACTTAACTAAGGTTGAACCTTTAGCTGTACAAGACCGCTTCGCTTGGCCAAAATCGGAGCTAATCTTGGTTTTTCAATACATTTCACAAAACAATTGCACAAATGTTTCAAAACATTAACATCATTTGAGGACTAAAAGGTCCTTGTAGTGCAGTGTACCTACTTATTTATCTGTCACACAGACAAAAAGACCTTGTCGTTTTATGACGTGCAAGTGACATTCAACCTTAGGGTGGTAACGCAATTACGAGGTCGAGTATACTGACCTACCTATTATAGTTGGGTAAGTACATTTAATATGGTGTAAAATGCTGTATTAACAACCAGACCTGCCAACTATTAGTCTTATTAAATACAATGGTCAGTTAATAATACACTGTCTTGATTATTAAGTAGGAAAGTTTTTGTCTTAGAGGCTGTGGCAAAGTGGGCTTATAATACTGTATAAATTGCATTATAATGTGGTCTATTATTGCGTTAATAGGGATGTTAAAAATAACTGTGTCGTATAACTAAGTTGATTTAGAGGTTATTCGGAATATCATCTTCCTGCCCTTGTCCCATGTTACTTGGGGTCGGCGCAACACGTTTTCTCTTTCCATTTTCCCGGGTCAAAAATCACGCTATCATTCACTCCCTTCTCTTTCATATCATTCCTCACACAATCCATCCATCTTTTCTTTGGCCTTCCTCTCCCTCTCCATCCATCAACATTTATATTCATCACTCTTTTAGTCACATGCGTTTCTTCCCTCCTCTTCACATGTCCATACCAAGCCAAACGATTTCCTTTCAACTTTTCTGTCACTGGCGCCACTTTCAAACTTCCCCTTATATACTCATTTTTTACTTTATCCAATTTCGTCACTCCACACATCCATCTCAACATTCTCATCTCCGCTGCATGCAATCTTTTTTCATCCGTCTTCTTCACGGCCCGGCATTCCGATCCATACAGTACGACAGGCCTTATCACGGACTTATAAATTTTTCCCTTTAATTTGAGGGGCATCCGTGGGTCGCAAGTTGTTCCTGTGACCTGTCGCCATTTCATCCATCCTGAGTTGATCCGGTGTGCTACGTCTCGGTCTACTTCGCCATCCCCTTGGACAAACGACCCGAGGTACCGGAAGTCGGAGCAGCTCGGTACGGGCGTTCCGGCGAGAGATATGGGCACAGGACTGGAGAGACCGCCAAAATCACAAAACAAATATTCTGTTTTGGTCCGACTTAATCTCAGGCCAGCGGTCTCCAGTTTTGCCCACCACACCTCCAATTTGCTCTGGATCTCTAAGCCGCTCTCAGCAACCAGCACAATGTCATCAGCGAACAGCATACACCAGGGCGCCTCTTCGTGGATATCCGACGTAAGAGCGTCCATTATCATCACGAAGAGGTAAGGGCTGAGTGCTGACCTTTGGTGCAAGCCGACAGCCACATTGAAGCTGCTGGTAGTGCCCACTGTAGACCGGACTTGGGTACTGCATCGACTGTACATCGCTCGAATCAACTGCACATACTTCCCTGGCACACATTTCTCCTTAAGGGCCCACCACAGAACTTCACGAGGCACTCGGTCGTATGCCTTTTCGAGGTCAATGAATACCATGTGCAGGTTTTTATGCGCACCTCTGTATTTCTCGCACAGCTGGCGGATAGCAAAGATGGCATCTGTTGTTCCCCGACCAGGCATAAAACCGAATTGGTTTTGCGAAATTTCACTCTCTTCTCTCAGTCGCCTTTCAATAACTTTTTCCCAAACCTTCATACTATGTGATATTAGTTTTATTCCTCTATAGTTGTTGCACTCCAGCACATCACCTTTGTTTTTAAAGATGGGCACCAGTGAACTGTTACACCATTCGTTAGGTATGGCTTCTTCCAGCAACAATTTATTGAAGAATAAAGCTAACCACGTCCATCCATGTACCCGTAATAACTTCCATACTTCAACTGGTATTCCGTCCGGACCTACTGCTTTACCATTCTTCATTTCATTTACTGCTATTCTCACTTCATCCATACTAATCATTCTCACTAACCCCTCATTTACTTGTTTATTCTCAAGCACACCACTCCAGTCATTCTCCTCATTCATCAGTCTTTCAAAATATCCCTTCCACCTATCCTTAATTTTCTGATCATCCGAAAGCACTACTCCAATTTCATTCCTTATACATTTTATCTGACAAACATCCCTCATCTTTCTCGCTCTAGCTCTAGCAAGCCGGTATAGGTTTTTTTGGCCTGCTGGACTATCCAGTGTGTCATAAAGCTTGTCCTGGGCTTTTGCTCTCGCTACCGCCACAGCTTTTTTGGCTTTTTTCTTTAGAGCATCATACTGACACTTTTTTTCTGTTTTCAAACTAACATTCTCATCTTCAACACTCTGCCATTCCTTGAACTTTCTCTTCTTATCCTGCAACACATTCTGTATTTCTGTCGACCACCACCATGTATCCCTATCTATCGTACCCTTTCCTTTAGTCTCTCCCAAAATATCTTTCGCTTCACTCCTAATATACTCCGCCATTTCACTCCAACATTCATTTACACTTCGATCATTCATGTCCCCCATATCTATCATTTTATCCACTACTCGCTCTTTAAATTTCTTCGCACAATCATTCTTCTCCAGCATATGCCATTTTATTTTAGGGGGAGGTCGCTCTTTGTTTTGATTGAGCTTTATTTTTAAGACCATTTCCATAATTAGGAGTCTATGCTGTGAGACTAAAAATCTTCTCCCGGTAGTACTTTGCAGTCTTTGATGTACTTTAAGTTGTTGCGTCGTACTAGAAAATAATCAATATATAGGGTAATAATAATAGGGTCTTTATTGTTATGATAATATTTGTAATTTTTTAAAAGTTATTTTCCTATTTAGAAAGCATTAAACCTTTAAAAGAAAAACCTCTTAGGTCTTATTACAAATTCTACACAAACTTTATAAGAAAAAGAAAAAGTTGACATCTAGCGCGTGAGTGACATCTGCAATATTTTCTTAGCTAAAATTCTTTGATTTTAATTCATAATCCATTGATTCATCAAGAATACTATCGCACCATGGCAGTCGCATTACCCATGGAATCCAACCCGGAAACCATGAATAAGTATTTGCAGAAGTTGGGTGTGTCTGAAAAATGGCGCATGGTTGACGTGATCGGTTTAGAAGAAGACGCCCTGAACTGGGTCCCGCGGCCTGTGCTAGCCGTAGTCTTGCTTTTCCCTCTTTCCGATGCCTATGAACAACATCGCTGCGACCAGGAGAAAGACCTGCAAACCAAAGGCCTACAGCCTCCAAAAGATGTGTTCCACCTGAAACAAGTCCTTAGCAACGTCTGTGGAACCATAGCCTTGGTGCACAGCATCGCCAACAACACGCAACGCATTGAACTCAACGACGGCCTATTGAAGAGCTACCTCGACGAAGCCAAGAACCTCGATGCGTCTGCTAAAGGAGTGCTTCTCGAGAACTCTGCCGCTATCCTGGACGCCTATAGGGAGATAGTGCGCACGGGAAACGAGTCAGGTGGCGAGGCCGACGAAGCTGTCAATAATCATTTCGTTACTTTCATCCACAATGACGGCCACCTGTTCGAATTGGATGGCCGCAAGTCTTATCCTATAAACCACGGTACTACCACTCCGGACAGTCTCCTGGAAGATGCGGTGAAGGTCTGCCGCCAATTTATCGCCAGGGACCCGGATAACATCGGCTTCAATGTCGTAGCTCTTGTGCCTACGAAGTGATATTTACCATTTATTTGTTTTTGCATTTCAATTCATTTATTTAAATAAATATTAATTACATTGTCAGACGGTCATTTACGAACACGTAGAGTTAATGTGAGTCATATTCTTTTTGCTACAAGTATCATCGCTAATGAAATAGTCGCATAGCAGTGACGTGGCGGGGCTGCGCAGCGGCTACACGCAATCCTTCAATATATATGGCACTACGAAAAATGGCGTTCATTAATTCTCTTCATTAGCGAATACCGGCACATTCAGTTAGCGTACACCGCTGCACGGACGTCGAATTAAGTCTTAACTCATAATTAATCTTGCAGTATTTAACAAATCGCCACTCGGTGTTTGAAACGGTGCGTTCGTCTCAATTAAGATATCCGCGCGCACTGCCAACACGGCTCCCGCATTCCTCCTTAAAATTCTCTATCTTCGGAAACTAATTAAAAATTCGCCTCGCCTCCGTGGTTCGGTGTTCAATCGGGACGATATAACTTCATTTAAAAACGAGCAATCTTGTCGAAGATAAGGGCTGGCGAGAAAACAACGAAGAGCAGCGCTCGCCACACGCGGCAGCGACGCGGCCGGACAAAAAGACAAACCAAAGAAAGAACTCCAAACTTTTAAATGGAACGCGAGAGAATTCACCGCGTTAACTATGTCGATACTGGGAAGGACGCGACATCGGTAAGTCACGTCACCGAATAAATGACACCGGCACTGAAATAAATATATAAATATTGTGTAAATAAACAAAATAATACGGCGGGGACCCGAAATGCTTTAAATATTCAAATGAAGCGAGCCGAGGTGAAATACGAAGGTGCGCTCGCTCGAGTTGAGCCCAATTAAATCGGTGCCACTGAGGTAGAAATTAAAAACAAAAGGAAGATGACGGCGGTCCGGCGCGCATTTTTCTCATGAGTATTATTAGCGCGATGTCAACCCACAAAAAATGGAGTTAGGGGTTGTCGTGGCCGCGATCATTATCGACTACATCCCGCGTTTTGTATTGTTTTGATAAGTGTGATGCTCTTGCGCTCCGACGTTTTGTTGACATTTTATATTCACCATACACATGTGATTGATATGCTCGCATCTAAATTAATTGTGCTGAGTTTTAAGCGGCATTCCTTTGCTGGTGGTGTTATGTAAAGTCTTATACAACATGCTCCTTACATTATCTCAAAGACTGATTTCAATTTTGAACCATAATAAACTCGCTCTTCACTCATTTCAATATCTATTTCCATTCTGCCTTATAACAAGTTCACATGTCCCATTGTGCACAAAATAGTGTGTCAATCAACTGACAAGTGCGCATGAGTTGAATTAATGGGTGAAAAATAAAACCTTAAACAGTGTTGGTTACGGTCATTAGTCATGAGGGGGCCTGGCGAGAACAGATTTAATATTTGCCTATAAATCAATTATGGACGTGTGGAGTCGCTAAGCACTTAACGCTTTATTATTGTACTGCTTTCTTAAACAGCTATGATAAATTACATTCGTGTTTTCTTTAGAATTAGTTTTGTATAATATCTATTCATGAACGTAAGTGCTAATGAACTGAATGAAACAGTACCAGAAAACTACTACTTTTGAAGCTGTGATCTGCTTGTCATAGAACTCACAGAGCTTTCACAAATATCCTGGTAGATGCTTGCTAAAATATAACAACTGTTGACTTCTTACCAATATGAGGCATTCAGTATAAGCACATCAAGACTCCTTTGTATCTACAGCTAATAATTAACCTATTTTTTTCTTTTAATTGGCTAACTGGACATCCAGTTAGGCAATTAAAAGGGTAGGTACGGGGAACAGCTTTTGGACCTAGGAGCTAGATATTCTATCAAAGTTTTGGGTGAATGTTTCCAATAGGATCTGATGCGTGTAGATGCACTTGTATCTATGTATATTTGTTGTTCCCATTCTATTATAAAGTTCAGATTCATTAACACTCGTCGCGACCTCCGCGCCTCTCGCACGATTTATCCAAACAAAATACATTTATTTTAGACAATGAGGATCTAAGTGCTTATTGGGAGAGCAATCTACCAAGGAACTTATCCTCATTTCACTCAACATGCATGATTATCATACATTGCGGAGTTTGTGCTGAGATTTTTGTAAAAGGTCGGATAAAAGCGGTAATGAAGCGTGAAGTTTTGATGGGCTGGTGAACGATATGGTAAGTGATAGTTAGTTGAGTGCAGGTTCTCTCCAGGGGTCCCGTCGAGGCCTACCGACGCTCATCACTATTCAATAAGCTCCATTTATTGAAATTACATAATTTGTGTGTGAATAATGACGATTGTGATGAATCATCGTGGGCGATACGAGGGACTTGAAGCCGATTAACTTTTGACCGCTACACGATATTAATAAGCTGTTGGTTCGACACTCGCTCCGCTTAATGACATGGAAATGGAGTGCGCCATAAGCTGTGCGTTCACTCTGATTTCTGACGTCGTATATTTGAATGGGCCGTGTTGTATGGGAAGCTTTCGGGCTGGTAGGAATGTTGTTAGTTGATATATTTGGACTGTGGAGAGCAAGAGAAGAGATGATTTAAAATTCAGCAACTAAGTATACAAAAATTTCTATAATTATAAAAAAAAGTTATTTTCTTGGAATGTTTCATTGAAACTACTTTAATATCTAGGTAGGTACTTGGCTTTATTTTCGGGGGTTGAAGATATAGACGTCTGGCCTTGGCAAGCATTTACGAATATACCAAAAGTACAAACAAACATAAACTTATTATTTTCCCATCGCAATATTTATTTATTATACCTAATTGTAAGACATTGCAGAAACATTTGCGATGTAGGAACACATTGTAGTGGCTTATGAATAAAACATAATTCTCGTATACTTTAGAAAACGCAAGAATGCGACAAACCATTGCTTGATTTCGACATTTTGGTAAATAACGACTGGATTTATTGCTTGACTATTATTGATTGCTGTAAACGCCACCCCATTCACTTTTGTGTAGAACATTAATCTTCAGCTTCTGCAGGAATAGGATTCTACATAGCTTGTGAAGATGGTATTTAATAAGACCCAAATAGAGTTTTTATCTACACCTAAGTTTCAGGTTTACATTTCGTTTGCTACAGTTTTAAGAATCGAAGTACAAAAGGGTGATGCTCCGTAATTTACTGTTTGCCATAGGCAACTCCTACCTGCATGTATCGTATGCCTTGCTTTGTACCGGTTAACCTGTGACATGGTGATGCTTTGTCAATCAACTAGTGGTGCTTGAGATAACCATACTAGACCCCTAAGTATATTTAAAGTCCTTCCTAAACAAGAAGCGTAAGAGTACAGTGCTATCTAGCGTCATGATAAAAAGGCCTCATTTTGGGAAAAATATTGTTCCTGTGATCTACCACTGATTCTACAGTAGGCTTTGTGCATCTTGGGTCAAAATATTCCGGGTCAACTTTAAAAACTTCAAAAGAGAGCTTTTCTCACACAATGAGAAGCAGATCTACTTAACCACACATCAAATAACAGATAGTTAAAGCTAATAGAAACACAGATCTAAGAACAGCTAATCAATATTCACTTCTATGTTACAATAACTAAGTACGAAGAAAAACAATTATTTTCTTCACCCGCCATTGTAATGCTAAGCGGATACTATAAGACACTGCGCACGTACAAGTCCAGTTAATATTTAGATCGGCTGAATACCTGCGGCATGCCTTCATAACCAACTTACTATGCAAAAACTACATCTCCATTATTAATGGACGTTTAAAGATCAGACTTTCCGCTAATACATTTTCCATATTTTCATGGTAATGGCGTAATTAAAAACGTGGGCTGTTGCTGTTTATGGTGACGTACAGTTAACAATCATGTGAGGGAAACTGGTCATCTACATAACAAAGATTCCGACCATGTCTATGTGCAGGGCGAACTTGAAAAGTAAGTACCTACCTACTAGATGAATTTTAAGATAATTTCTCAAGTCATTTTAGAAATTAAATTAGGTAGGATTCAACGAGGTTTAAGCGAAAGCGGATATCAAAATTTTGGAAAATGCGGAGAATTTTCCATCCTCAAAGAGAAAAAAGGGAAATATTTTCACCAACCAGAAGATGAGTGAGCAGAAGAAATCTAAAGTAAAATAAGATCGTGTGGTCAAAACGAATCGTTTTAGCCGACACCTGCGCTCGCCAACAGCAGTTATTCTACATTGCGCCATTCCTGACTTCTCAGAACCGAGACACCCACATCCAACCACTTCAAACCAAATCAAACCATTATTTATATTTTTTCATCCGGATTTTCGGGTAAACGACCGAAACGCCAACATCCAGCGACATATATACGTAGAAAGCTGGATGATATGTACCTACAAATGCGCCCGCGCAGCCATGCCGAGCTTTTACGACTTCCGAGAATCGGCCGAAGGTACCCGACGCTATCCGAAATACGGTAAATCGTCTAAATTAAGTAGATGTGACCACTCCGACCCGTATTTATTAATATGAGGTATGTATTAATTTGGATATTAGTTTTGTTGCGGCAGTCTTTATTTTTAATTATCATGAAGTAAATTGAAAAGTATCATGTGTTAATTGGTGATTCTCGGTAGTTGATTGATAAGGATATCGCACATTAGGAGATAAAATCCAAATATTACATTTTTTGTAAAGGCTTCTGTTTTTCTCTGAGCTTTGGGTGAACTTTGGGTAGAGAGGTACAAGATTTTCATTTGTTGTCCTGAAAATAAGATGTATGATATTACAGTTCATCAATAAAGGGTGTCTAATCTAATGGACTGTGGTAAAACCATTGCCAAAACTGGCCAAAAAATTAAAAGCACCATGATTCAATTCCAACCTAGACTCTAACACAGAGCTACCGTTTTAATAATTTTGGAAAAGGTTTGAATATACTGTTTACCAGAATGACTGGAAAGCATGGTTAGCGCAGTGGCTGAAAATGTGGCTTCAGCGCTATACGGGTCGTGAGTTTTATTTGGGGTTTCTTGCCCATTTAACAGGATAGATACGCTTTGGAATGGGCATCTAACTCCATCTTTCTGACTGACCGACCTCTTGACAATTCAAAAGTGCTTGTATTTGGTTTATCTATAAAAATAAATAAAATTGAAGTGTCTGTTTGTAATGTCAAAATAACAACTTTTTACTAAATGCATATGAACGTATATATACGGTACTTATAACAAAAAAGCAATATTTAAAATTATTGTCTGTCTGCCTGTCTGTATATCTGTTCCGGCTAATATCCAAAACGGCTGGACTGATTTTGACGGGACTCTCACTGGCGGATAGCTGATGTTACGGGGAGTAACGTCGGCTTTTATTTTAGAAAAATAATTAGGGTTCCGCGCAAAAAAATTAAAACCCATGAAATTGTGAACAAAAAGTTGGATTTGAAAAATTATTTTTGTATTTGGTAGCCCAATTCTCGAGGATAGTTGTAGGCTATTTAACATCACGCTATGACCCTTAGGAGCCGAGCAAAAAGAAAAAGCCAGAAAGAACACTAAGCGAAAACGAAATAAAATGTGGCTGTTATTTTAGTATATTGTGTATCTTACGACTTCCAAGCGAACGAAGTCGCGGGGTGCAGCTAGTTTGAAATAAATGCTTTGAGTTTGAGTTTATTCCTACACCAAAGAAAATATTCATACGGTGGGCGTACAGATAGTTTTTCCGAGTCTGGGTGTTCACGTGCGATTTGCTTATCTGTAAAAGCATCTACGAAAGGAGAAATTCTTACAGCTACACCGTTTTAACAAATATAGGTATTTTTAACCGACTTCGAAAAAAGGAGGAGGTTCTCAGTTCGTCGGATTTAAAAAAAATGTTTGTTTCCCGATTATTCGAAGGAGGCTAGACCGATTTGTAAAATTCTTTTTTTGTTTGAAAGGGTATACTTTCCAGGCGATTCCCTTGTCATCAAGTCAGGATCTGATGATGGAATCCTGGAGAAATCGAGGGAAATATTCAGATATTATAGGCACACCTATAGCGATTTGGGTATTTTTATAGTAGCTCGCGCATTTGCGCCCGGAAAGCACTATTTAGTGAAGTGGAACTGATGATGAAGACCACAGATGGCCACTGGAACTACTCAATAATTATTTCACGGGTTGCGAAGCAACTTATGCTCGTGACAATGCATATGGTGATTGGAGCTGATAGTGAAGTACCAAGAGAACTCCTCAACAATTAACGTCCCTGCATCGGGAAAAGCAATATTTTGTAAATGGTAATGAGCAGTTGAAATTAGGTTATTGTAACTAAGATAAATTACAAACCAACCCACTAAAAAGTGAACAATAAAAAACTTTTGTACAAAAAAAAAAAAACAACCGACTTCCAAAAAACCACTACAAAGTGAAAAATAACTAATATTTTTATTAAAGTCGGTGGCAAAAAACTAAAATACAGTTCCAAAGACACCGACTTCCGAAGTTTAAAGTTATTTTTCACTTTGTAGTGATTCTTTTGGAGTTCGGTTTTTTTTTTTGTAAAAAGTTTTTTTATTAAATCAATGATTATGTAAGTATGTATGACATGTTCTCCATGCACGTTATTTCATAGGCGCAAGAGTCCTGCATTGCACGTCAGGTAAGTACCTACACAGTTAATAAGGTTCCATTCCACTGTTGTTAATCTGAGGAGGATGATGGATAGGGCTACTGACCACGATATATCTGTGCGTTAAACAACAAGAATGCCTAGACAAGTTATTTCATTTATTTTTACACTGTGCTCAGCCCTTACGCAGTTTTGTATCAATCATGGGACAACCCGTTTTTCGCTTTGTTAATTTTGAACAACCTTTTCAATAACAAGGAAAAGAGTTAACTCAGTTCAGATTTCGGCAAATCATAATTTTGCATTTAATTTTATCTTTGCGAATATGAATTTTGCGTTCGGTAGTCAACAAAGGGCATAAAACAGTTGTAGGTTCAAATTCGGCAGCGGCCGCCCGCGGCGCGCTTACTCCCTCGATGATTACCCGAATGAATTCCATTAAACAAACGCAGCGTTTTACTGCTGCGACATTAAGTCGACAGGTCTCGTAAACTCGCCACTTGATTGATAAATTCTCTTCAGTAACTGCCGGAGCGTCGCCCTCGTTATGATTGCTACTGAACGACATTAAAATCGCTGCGTCCGCGTGTAATGTACCAACATAGTTATAACATGAAGTAGGCCACTTAAACGTGGCAATATCAGTAAGTTGCAAACGTTATGAACCCTTATGGTTTCTGAGCGAATAAGTATTACATTCACTTAAATTCATTACCTTACTGTTATTCGTAAAAACGTTCGTTGTCCGTTAGGTGTCAAAACCTTTTTGACCACTTAAAGTACGTGTGAGATTAATAACTACGAGCATTTTTTTTACATAATATGGGCAATAATTTTAATTTTATTGACTCGGACAATGAAAGTGACGAAGGAGAATGAAATACGTTTATGACTCTATAAAATATTCGACACTGACTGTGTAGGTAAGTAAATTATTGACAATATTTTAATTTCGGATTCTGATTTATATTAACTCACAGTCTGACATTTAAATCATTCTATATCGCCCATTCTTCGGACTCTATATTTGTTTATAATAATTTGCTAACTTTTTTGTAAGTTCCAAATAATAATTCAAGTAGCACAGTTTTTGACTGGCTCCTTTGAATATGTCAAATGAAATATGACTCACTTAATAGGTGTCATAAATTTTGTAATATTGTCACATCGTCTAAGTCTCTCGTATTAGATATTAGTTGTTCTGTCAGATATTTTAGGATAACTGTATCTGTTTCTTGGAACCGTAGATACCTATGTACAGTCGTGTCCGGTTAATTGGTAAAGTGGTGGGTTAGAGTGGGGAGTGGGTAGATTAATGAGCGGCTACCGCTTGCTTATCGCGCAGCATCTCGCGCATGACTGATCATCTGTCGTGCCCCTGCGCCTCTATGGGTTTAGTGATGGACAAAACCTTGCCTCTTGACTTTTTCTATCGATCATTTTCATTTTATTTATAGATATCCAAATATATTATACAATACTTTTGTTTCTTAAAACCTCGAGCTAAACTTTATTTTCTGCCAAGTCAAAGCTAGCGGTACAACGCAACATAGCCAGAAATAACAATTAAAATACTGCAAACCAGTCAGCTAGTCTTTCCCGCATAAAATAACAATTTCGCTATTTACGATAAAATTAAATAAAACCTTATTGGTCAATAATATCGATAATGGTATTCGTAAGGCAGTGCGGCCTGCCTTACGGTCGTGATATGACGGTGACCGCGTGGTTTCCGAGAAGTACCTACTGGTACCTTACGACCGCCGTGCCACATTCGACCGGGCTTTTTCTTTCCACCTTTTATCGGACGCATTGAAATATTTTTGTGGAGATCAAACGACGTTTAGATACGTACATTAGGATTAATGTTGGACATCAGTTACTCTCGGGTGTAGGTACTGTTACCAAGAACTTGGAATCGGATGTTGGGTGTACGTAGGATTGTTCTCGCACGATTTTTAGATAGAATGCCCATTGTGTTAAGGTATTGTTTGTTAGTAAATTTAATATGGCTTCGAGAATGTTAGTTATTTTAAAACGGGTCCCATGTCCCATCACCCCGTGGCCCGTGGGAGAAAAGTTCTGAGCTGGCTATATTTGAAACGTTATTTGTTTACTTAGCTGTGCTTCGTTTACGGGATCAATAAAATATCAGAGGCAAAAGTTTTGAAAAGCTAAAGAGGAAACTTAAGCTCAGGAAAAGTTAGAACAAGAAATTGCTTAAGGAAAACAAAAACTTGCAATTTATCATAAAAGCACATTGTTGCGCATTGTAGTTATTTCTTCTTCTCAAAAACTATATCGTTTATAAATTTTGTGTACCTACTGGTCAGTCGGTAAACAATTAAATATAACCCACAACAGTAATTTTAAAAATTATAGCACGAAACAAAACACTTGTGCCAAAGTTGCGTGATTAGTAGCCATATTTCTTTAAAAGAAAATATATTATCTTCACGTTTTGTATTGTGGACAGCGCATAAGTACAAAAAATATTTTAAATGATACCGATATTGCTACTGCACTTGAGAAGTATCATTTTCAACCTCACCCATAACAAATCTTTCAACTAAATCATGAAAACTTTTGTAAGACGTTAATTACACATAATCATTGTCTTATCTTTGTTTCATAATATATAAAAAAAACGTCCGAAAATCATTCAGAAGCACTCATACGTATAAATTAATCGTTAATTTAAATACAAAGACTAATTTAATAAGTGACCCGACTCCCAAATGTCAAAGCGTTTAAAAAAAGAATCATTCAAGAAGGATGGCAGCAAAGGAGGACGCCCAAGTCGGTGTCAGGAGAGATGTGACTTTTTTATACTCTAAATAAATTGAGAGTCATTTTTTAAGTTTTTTTTTTTTCGTTTTGTTTGTTATTGAGTACAATGGGTGGACAAGATGCTCTGTTAGGTAACATTTTTAACATCATTATACGTGAAAAGCTGTGAGTGATGGTCGCTGGGCGCTTGGTACTGATCGACTGGTCTTCTAGGAAATTTGTTTTAACTATTGTTTGTTGGAGAAGTTATGTGCACTTGATAAATAATTTTGATAAAGCCCTAAATGCTAATGTTTAAATAATATTGCCTATATTCATTTGATTTTCGTTATGATTCTATTTTGCCTTATGAAACAAAAAGGGTTATTTAAGTGCTGTTCATAGCCTTAACATGCAATTTTAAGTAGGTATTATCACTCTTTGTAAGTTCCTCTCTATCTATCTATGATTTTGATTAGAAGTTTTCCGGTCAGATAGTCATATAATTGCCATCAACCGGGGTTTGGAAAATTCTTACCTACAGAGTTACCTATGTTACCTACGAGGAGCTCTTGGCTAAGTAATAACAGCCGCACAGGTCGATCCATCAGGTTAAGCTACGCTTGCCGAGGTTGTCCGTGGATGGGTGACCATCTTTACATACCGAAACTCCTTCGTGCCTCAGAAAGCACGTTAAGCCGTTGGTTCCGGCTGTCATGCGTTAGATCTATGACAGTCGTTACGGGTCGCCAGAAGCCTGAAAGTCTGACAACCTGTCTTACCAAGGGGTATCGTATTGCTCCCTGTAAAATACTGGTATTCAGCTGCATCCGGTTAGACTGGACGCCGACCCCAACATAGTTGGGAAAAGGCTAGGCAGATTGATTGAGAGTTACCTATGTATAGCTATTATGATTATTATTTTGACCTAAGCCAACAGTCTCTTATGCTGTCTTTTGCAAGCTGCTGTTCTGTCCTACCCTTCACATCATAAGCTTTTGTTTTCAACAAATATAATAAAAACAACATCCAACAATCAAACTTTACCATAAAACTATGATAAAATCTTTGCCTCACTTCCGCTCGGAATTCGAAGCAAAAAAATACTTTTTTCAAAACAGACATTCTTGAAAATGTTGGTACCGTGGGATTGTCTGGGTGCTCCCCTGGGGGCCGGGGACTTCGGTAGCGCCACCGGAGTACCCCGCCGCTTCGCCACTTACAAAACCAATATTTAATTATGATAAGTTATAATGATTATAAATTAATTTTAGGAGGCTGGGCTGGTTAGGATTATGGATTCATTAAACATAATGTGTGTTCACGCTTTTTAGTGGGTTAACTTTATGGGCTAGTCGTTAATGTCAGAATGAGAGAAGGGGTTTGATACCTGCTGAAAGTACAGGGAGATATAGGTAAGTACCTACTCGTAGGACTTGTCAAGCTGGCTGTCACTAGAAGGGAGGGATGTATTAATTCCAAAGTTTTAACCTTAGTTAGTTTTAGTCTTGGGAGAAAATTGGTTCTTGAAGTCTAGTGAAATTAAAAAATCCTTTACGAGTGACGATCATTCAAGATCTTATATCCTGGGCACTGTGGGCAGTCAGCCTTGCTGCCAACCTTGCGCATTTATCTTTACACTACTACACTATTTTAGCTTCCTCATAAGTACTAAGACAAGGAGACAACAAAAATACTTCCTTCTCGAATAAAACGATTGGTGGGTGGCTAGAATGATAGTACTTACTTACTTTACTACGTAGAAGAAAATATTTAGAATGTACAAGATAGACATAGAATCTGAAATCTCAGTTACTCAAAAGGGTTAGGCTCGGATAGGAAATCATTAGAAAACCAATAAGGAAATACAATAAAAAAGTTTTGAACTTAGGTAGGTACTACCTCTACCTAACAGTGTATAGTCGAAACAGAATATCTACGCATACCTATACCTATATTGTATAAGGCTATATCGAAGCTAACTGGAAGCATAGATGATGCTATTACAATAATGGTAAAAAAAAAACAATAAGGATGACATTTGCTGAGGACACCAAAATGAATCCCATCCAAAAAACATTAATGACACGACGAAAATAAATCATTTAGACAAACAATGTTTAACAGGTCAATGTTAGAGATTGTAATAAAATATCATTGAAAAGTTAGAACTTGTCTTAAATATCGTAAAATGAACTCTAATGCAAAGCCATTGAGAAGACATTGAAAAACGTAACTCGTCCACAAGATTTGGTGTTCATATCTCAAACGAAACATGCAAAGTATTTCTTTAACGATCTCTTATTTTTTATACGGAATCTTCGGATTCTAACCTCTAGTTACTGACTCAAACAGATCACGAGATAGGTGATGTTTAACTTTTTTTGGTCACATTAAACTAGCATAACCCTCTATGATATTTAAGTATCGACAGATACATCTGGGACGTTCGGCTCGGAACACAGCCGCTGTTCGATAAGAGATGTAAAGTAATGGCCGAGATAGCCGGCTCGCTACCGAATCTGATACGACACGGTAGCGAGCCGAACACTCACTCATACCATACGCCATTTAGTTTATTGAATTCCATTCTAATGAGCGATCGACATCTCGGCCCAACTCGGTATTTAACTCAAATATAAAAAGTATACGACCGTCCGCGAAAAAACTAACACTACACGCTAATTTTATTACGCAGCGAGCCTTCAGACGTTCCGCTGAAGGGCTAATCCGAAAGCCATCAATATACCGTTATCTAGAACGGCGTCTGTAAACCAAGTATACGATCCATAAATGAGTCGACAAGTGCCGGCGCTCAAACCCTAATCGCGCGTACTGATACCCACGAGGAAGAAACTGCCAATATTTATAATACTAAACATAAAATACCACAATAAAACGAAATGCGTCGACGCGCAAAACTTTATGCTAATCGCCACTAAAAATATAATAAAACTGTGACTTTGTGGACGCGGCGCGTTCCCGGCGTGCCGTTATTAACCCGAGGTGCTGTTCTTAACCACATAATGTATGCCTACACAACTCCTAAAATCTGTCATCGTGAGTTAAACGATACGTAAATCGTGGAGAATTTGACACCGCATGAGCGAGTCCTATTGATTTATCGCTTTCCTTAAACATGAAACATGATATGCGAATAGAATTCGTTAAACGCTTAGATGTCTGCCTTCAGAGGAGATTTGGTAACAAGCGTTCTTTAAATTAATATTGTAATGTATGATGCATTTGTTACACGAGGGCGCGGGCGCAGTCGCGGCCATCGGCGGCTAATCACGAACACAGGTAGCGTATCACCATCATCTCGCTCGCGACTTACGATCCATTCCGGTTATTAATGAACCCGAACCATTTTCGAATTTCGCCGCCGCCCGGACAGACTATTGACAGCTGTTTATTTATCAATGTCTACTTGACTCGGGCCGAGGCGGATGATCCGTTGCAAATATTTGAATTAGTATTCAATGAGCACTCGCTTCGCTTTCACAACTCTGACTTGTAGCAGCGTAGCGACCTATTATTGTTCATAGAAGTGTACAATAAGAAAATCAAACATAATCCCGCTGTTTTATTTGCTCGTATCGGTCGCAGCCAGTTTTTCCTCGAGGAGCAGCCGATAGCATTAACATTTCATAACAAACCTGTCGGCAACTGCGGGAATCGCGTCTATTATTACGTAGACATCATGCTGATTGTCTTCTAAAAACTAAGCTTCTCCGGAAAAGCTATCCGCCCGTATCCAAGGGTTCGCCGTGCCGCCATATTACGATTAATTGATGCTAATTAATAAATTAATTAACCATGTTAATACTACGCTTGAGAGATTCCAGTTTTTCATGTGCCACGTTCGTATTTGTCCGAGCTGCATTTGTATTGCCAACCGCAGCATTCTACCTTTTTGTTAGACGTTCTCGATACGGCATGATCTCGTTATGTGACCATGTTCATATTTCGATATTAATTTATTGAAATTAATTAAGTGCGTCGAGATGAACCACGCTCCTAATTAGTACTACGTTATGACAGTCATTCATATAATAATGATTGAATCAGGGCGGCATTTGATCATAATTTATGTCATATTTTCTCATTTGTTTTCGCAGTAATTAAAGAAGATCTCGACTCGTGCGATGTTTTGTGTCGAGTTCCTGCCAGTTAGCGACGTTAAGATAAGCAAAAATTATCTGCGGAACGTTTTCTTGTTGCGATTCTTACGTTCGGAAATCTATCATTACGTGACTTAATAGCGTTTCAAGTTTTTTTATTTGTCGTACGCGTGGATATGAAGGTATAATATCATATAACCCGGCAGGTACTTATAGCGGCCGGTGGAAAAACTGGAAAAACATAGTGGCACGTGCGTGGCTCCATTGAAGTCTCGCCGCCGCTGAGTATGTTGTCACGTATAGGACACTTGACTGAGATTTCTTCTTCGAAATGCATTCAGTTTCAAGAACACGACACAGCCCGTTCGTTCCTAAATCTAGATTTGGAAATTGCAGTACGTGATTCAGCGAGCGAGACTGCCGACGCCGCGTGGGCGTACCACTATTTTGATACCGTCTTTGTCTTCTCAGAATTTTAGTTTGAATCTAATATGATAAGCAAATTGTACAAAGAAAAGTTAACAATAGGTTCCTCCATGTATTCTAGTTACGACCGACAAAGATACAGCTTGTGTGCCATCGTAAAAAATGCTCGAAGCTCGCGATATTAGAACAAATCATAATAAAAGTGCAACGAAAACAAATTTTGTTGGCTCGCAAGAATTTACAAGAGTCGGGCTCGCAAGCGGCGAGCACGCGTCTGAAGCGGACATAAATACGAACTCCTCGGCCACATAATATAACGAGTATAGGAGGCCAATTTAACAGACTTATTGTCTCCGTGCGGGTACAATGCGAGACACGGAGGGAGACGCAAAACGAGCACGACGCCGGGGACCCCGAGCCTGCCGATACAAAACAATGGTATTTAATCAACGATGATAAATGCTGTATTCAAGCACGTTTTTTAACGATACTGCCGTATTGTTTTGGCGGGAGCTTACCGTTGAATACGGAGATAAGTCGCCGCTGAGAGTGGCTTAGCTGACAAATTGGAATAAAAGGAATATTTATTCGTGTTGGAAATCGTGGGACCTTGACGTGGGGAGCTTGCGATTCTTTGATATATTCACGTATTCTGCAGACACGAGGCAGACACGACACTGACCTCTTATAAGATGTTCACCATATTACAATTGAACATATTATATTACACTGAGATATTATTGAAGTTTACATGTAGTTGTCATCAAAGTTACAAAATGTTATATTAATTTTCAAATCTACTTCACTTATATTTGCAGTACCGATCTCAACCAATTTCTTAATAAAATTTTGCGGGATGTTGGGACAAAGAATGTAGTATCCACCTGTTTGCAATTAAAAACAAAATACATAGGTTCACTCCGTGCACTATTCCATACACCTACCATGCGAGTTGTTCTCTCTGCCACTATTTGTTATAGGGTTGTATTAAAGAGGTATATATTAAGCAATTTTCTCGAAAATAGCGACACATATAGGTACTGCTCTGGTCTACATATTGAAAAATATCAGCGTACAAAATACACATACCTACCAAGAAATATTTTGTAATTCCTCGCAACACCACAAACTGCACTTTCAACACTTCCAATCCCAATATTACGTCGTAAAAGATATATTAGCATTGCGTACGATGAGTTTTGTATAAATCACATGCATTTTGTTGAAATAACGCTGGGAATACGATTGGCATCTGGTCTGCGAGAGGCATCGTAAATTTGTGAGGTTAAACAGCAGGACGCCGTATTGAGGCTGAAGGACGAAGCATAGAGCAATGATTTATAAGTACCAGGCACTGGGCAAGCATGACGCACCTGATGTATTTGTTCGAACGTCGACACATGACAATGACGATAGTATATTGTTCTTTATGAGTTATGAAAGCACTGCAGATATTGGAAATTGAAATGTTGTTGTTATTTGCAAATGTTGGGCTTGGTTTATCAATATTAGTGCTCGTAGCGTTCAATAAAGGCTTGTAAAGATCTATCAGATTATTTTCAAGTACAATTTTAAAATTTATGTACTGGACTCTGAAAGGACTAGGCATTTGTAAATTATCTTCTTTCGTTGTCTGCCTTTTTGCAATTTTACGTAAAACTTTTTCACTAGGTACCTATACTTTTTAGCCCGATTGAAGATTCGTCCAAATTCAATTATCATGAATTCGATGCGCATGGTACAAAAAGTTTGTTCATTTTGATAATAATGGTGTTGGAAATACGTAAGCCCTTGAAATCAAGGTATGAGGTAAAATGGAGCACGATGGTGTCACCATGTTAGAAACTTGGGACGAATCAGGCGCTTGTAAACGCTCGCAAAGAACAGAATAGAATAGAAAATGTTTATTTGCATAGATTGTAAGTATACAGGTGAGTTGTTTCTTACAGCGTAATGTTTGGTTCCATCGGCATGCAAAAAGTACAACAAATACAGCCCAGAAAGAGGTGGCGAGATGACCTAGGCGCGTAACGTGAGGGTTGGTTTGAGGTGGCGCGGGAAACGAATTCCCGGAAGGACGGGGGGCGGAGGCGGGCTTTGCCCAGCAGTGGGAGCCAAGCAAAAAAAAAAAAATACTTATATCTAATTGGAGGAGCTTGTGGCTAAGTAATAACAGCCACACGGGTAGATCCATCAGGTTAAGCTACGTTTGCCGGGGTTGTCTGTGGATGGGTGACCATCTTTACATACCAAGACTCCTCCGTGCCTCGGAAAGCACGTTAAGCCGTTGGTTCCGGCTGTCATTCGTAGATCTGTGACAGTCGTTACGGGTCGTCAGAAGCCCGAAAGTCTGACAACTAGTCTAACCAAAGGGTATCGTATTACCCAGTCACTGGGTTGTGGAAGTCACATAGGCAGTCACTCCATGTAAAATACTAGTATTCAGCTGCATCCAGTTAGACTGGAAGCCGACCCCAACATTGTTGAGAAAAGGCTAGGTAGATTGATTGATATCTATTTGGTGTCTGAGGTCTATTGGTAAGAAATTTTAACATTCTTGAGAACAGTCTACAAAGACTAAAGAGAGAGTAGGTAAGTATTCTAAGTTGGTTTTATGCTGTACATAATAAAGAGTATTCTAATCTATTCTATTCTATGCATGAGTCCTATGTGGGTCTTCTATCAATGAGTCTTCTTCAGCTAATAAGAGGAACACAACGACTGAACCCGTTGATGATATTCGCCCTTGGGTAGCTTTAAGCCGGGTCACTTACCTCACATACAAAATGATCTAAATCCTAAGTAGTACTTATTAAAATCATATCTCATCAATAGTTTCGGGAGCAAACAAAAATTAGATTCAAAACAAAATGTGATTTACAAGATATGGACCTAAACGTCTCAAAAATGGCACTAACCGTGTTCGCAAACCTGATAACATTCCGTAACAATCAACAAAAACAATTATGTCATAGACATCGTTTTGTATTGTGTGTGTCCCGGAGGAGCGGTCCGCGTGGCATAACCCGCGTCCAAATATTTATGCAATTTATTCATATTTTCGTCTTGTGGACAGATCTTTAGGCTGGTTGACTTGTGTTTGATAGAAATTAAAAATAAAATATTTTTGTCCTAAATAAAATATTTTTCTTATTTTCTTAACAAAATTTCAAATTGTGTGCTTAGCTGTATTTGTGAGCATTTCCTTCAGTGTACCTATATTTATTTTTTGCCTACCGAAAGTTTATAGCCAACCATTTCCAGTAGTAGGTACCTAAGCTATAGTATTTTACATAATTATAAAAAAACCAGATAGAGAAGAACCAGCTTTCATAGAACGCGACCGCAGCACCACCTACCGGATCCAATTGTGAATCTAAACCATCCAGGGGGTCCCTAGATGGTTTACTTAAACACACAAAAAAAATGTCATCAAAGTCTGTCCAGCCGTTTAGGAGGAATTCAGTGACATATACACGTACAGAAGAATTATACTGATATACAATTATAAAAACGTGTTACTAAAACAGACGAATACAAAATACAAATATTCGTGAAGTTTAATCCACTAAACTTTGTATCTGTTTGTACCTGTCTGAGATTTTTACACATAAGTATTCCAAATGTTTGTAATTTACCCACAATAAACCTTGAATTATTGATAGATAGGTACCATTAAAACGGAAGTACTGTCGTACACCTTTTTATAAATGTTACATTCATTAGAATGTATTAACGCAGAGCTTAGAGTTATAAAGTGTTTAGTGAAAATAAGGGATTATGTGCGTAATAATATTAGTTGTGAAGGAAGAGGAGGATTGCCTTACCATAAAGGCTCGTGCAGACTGGCGCGAAGACGGAAGACTTCATGGAAATGGCGGCTGTCGTTTTTGTGCTCACCAGTTGGCGCCACTGGCGAGTAAGGTCCCGTCAGTATTTTCATTTGATAAGTTATTTAAGGATAGTTAGATGAGGACCCATTACTTCATACAATGTTTATTTTATTACATTTTTAATCTTCAAATGAATATTTACATTATAATGTTCCTAAAATGGGCAAGCATGAAGCAGACAAATATTATTCTTCCTCCAAGTGTTACCAAATTAGATCCTAAATTGTTACTTAAAATCTTTAGCCATAATTAATTAGGAATAGCACAATCTTTACAAAAATTATGAATAATTAGTAAAAATTCGCGATAGAAAATCCCACAAACAGTGAAAGTTCAGTGACATTTGACATTTCGGATACCTCACGCTACACTAGCGCCTCTAGCGGCCAATTCATACGCGATAGCCCTCTTGTTCTAACGGTGTCGCGTCACGCCGTCGCGTCGCATCAGTCAGCACGAGCCTTATTACAGTGATTAATTACTAGTGCAGAGGACAGTGCGAATGAACCCCAGACAACCTAGTCCTCCTCCTATACCTCCATCTCTTTCTCACACTGAAGTAAGATTAAAATAATACTGCGGTTATCCCCGTAGTGAAATTATTGTTACATCACCCTATTACATTGTAAGTAGTCACCTACTTATCCTGCACCCTAATTGCGTATAACACTATCAATCATAATCTGAATGATTTTGAAGCCAATTGCTAATCCATTCCTTCATATGTCCGAAAAATTTGTCTGTTCAACAACGTAAATAACGCAATGAATGTTATTGAACTGTCAAAATGAAAACGATTCCTACTGTAAATGAGTTACGCAATTGCCCCTCTGATTACACCTTTGAAATATAACGGGAAGTATGTAATATAGCTATACGTTTTTTTTTCAATTCTGATACTTGAAACGAGTCTTATGAATAGAAGGCCTACCTAATTATTTTCTAGGACCTAGCTACTTATCTACTACTTCCAAGCGGACTATAGTCACTCAGAATGTTATTTTTATAGAAATTGTGAGAAAATCGTAACGGTATCCCAATGTGACCAGGTAGGTTGGGTGTTTTAGTGTTATTGCACATTAACGCCCGTTTGCACCAAAAATCATTAAATACGTTTAGCGCTAAATGCATTGGCCCACTTGCGGGTTCATGGGTTATCCTAAATAACTCGGAGTTAACAGCTAATTCAGGGTTAATCAAATAATTCATCTTGCGCCACCAAGAGTTAGAGGTAAACCTAGAGTTAAACTTCTTAATATTTAACCCACTGATGTGGGAGAGCTAAATTGCTAAACTCTGGTTTAGTGTAAGTAATGTCTATATAAATTAACGTTATGAGGTCCCGCTGATAACTTATTTTGTATTTTTTATTGTTCGACGTTACAGTAAGTGAAAATTCGGTACTAAGTATAATCAGCAGGCAATATATTCATTAAGGCCCACTTGCGTGAAAAACTTAACTCAGAGTTAGTTGCTAACACGAGGTTAAATTGACAATATTGTATGACAAACTGTCAATTTAACCTCGTGTCAGCAACTAACTCTGAGTTAAATTTTTCACGCAAGTGGGCCTTACTCATCAAATTATAAAAAAACTTAAAACATATTTTTCCTTCGCTGACGTTTTCGTCAATCAATAAACTAAATTTCCATGGAAACCACATACCTACAATACGTACTGATACGTACGATTAAAATGAAACGTCACGTTATAAATTCAAAGAGAAGATTACGTATCGTAATATAGTGTAAAAGAGATGGGTATACTTACAATATCCGTTCATTGTTCGTTCATCCATTTTTGGTCGGATTACATATCAGGACAATTCTATTTTATGTATCGTCGATGGAACTGCAATGTTCCCAACTAAAAAAATACTAATATCAGGCTAACTTACCCGGTGTTACTTTTTAGTGGCGAAACGCGTAATAAGAGTTAAAAAAGGTTAATTACTTAACTCCGAGCTTATAAAGTCTACATTTATTAATTTAACTCCACTAATCGTGCAAGGGAGTAGTGGTGGCCCAGTGGTAACAGTCCGTCTTACAAGTTGTAAGTCGTGGGTCAAAAATCATTACTACTGCTCTCAGAACGGGAAGTAAAACACCGTGAGGAAGCCGGCATGTCCTACAACCAAAATTCGAAGACATGTGACATCTACCAACCCGCACTAGGCCCACGTGGTAGATTACAGCCCAATCCCTCTGGAAGAGAGGAGGCCTGTGTCCCAGCAGTGGGAACATTATAAGCTGATTGAGATAATGATGATGATGAATCGTGCAAGTGGGCCTTAGTGATCAGTGGTCGTGGTGCGGCGGTGGTACATACCTACTTAGAATATTTCCCCTGATTTTTTATCACCACAATTAGGTAGAGGTTAGTGATGATTTTGGCGTGGCACGAAAAATGAACAAACATATGTCTAGAAAAGCCTCATTGCTCAGCCTGTACAGTAGCCACAGTATCCTATATATATGTAATTATTATGATAGGTTTTTTGCCGATTTAACGGCATGTTTCATAACCAAGTCTTTTTGTGGGGATCTTATGATATTCTATTGTTTCAACAGAGAAGCTCCCGTGTATGAATTGTAGCGCGAACGAATATGAAAAAGGGATAAAAGAAAGCAAAACCTGATACAATAGGCTTTAGTATCAGAGCCGAGAGGAACGTTGTCAAATTTTTATATCCTTCGAAATCAGGGTTGCCGTGTTAGAGAAATGGAATTTGATCGTGTAGATTTCTACCTAATTTATTTCATAACTCTATTTTTGGTAGGTAATTATAATTATAATCCTGTCTTTATTTTCAAAGAGTAATATCATCAGACATAGCTGGCACTGTCAGTATTTCTATCGCCTGAATACTTGTAAATTTTCCTCCTCGGAAAACGTTTTTCCACGTCACCAAGGGTTCTCTTTGATCTGGATGGTTATCCTGCCCCTCCCATGCAGCCTGCAGAGGTCATCATCAGAGCGTCGAGCAGGTGGGTTTAATATTATTTTTTGCAATTTGTTATTTGGCTACAATTTTCACAAGTTTTTTCTGAAAGGAACAAATCCTCATACCCGAAATTGGATCTCCAAAAATGTTGTTTATTTTCTTAGTAATATCGACTGTGGCAACACTAACAGCCACCAGTGTTGCAATAAATACGTCTGGCGGTGACAGGCAAAAAGGCGGGAATGCGCGGGCGGCAAGCGCGGCCGGCGGTCTCCGCGCATGCGTATGCCGTGACGCTTTTTGGCCAAATTCATATTTAGAAGCACGAGTTTTGTTTCTATTTTGTGTATTAACAAATCGTTTTAGTGCCATTGTGTCGGCGATATTAGTATGATTTCTGTCTGTTGGTAAAATTAAAAGATTTCGATAACATAAAGTACCATCCACCTAGTGCGTTTATGTAGGTAATTTATTTAAAAACTTATTTTCAGATTCAGACAGCGGCAAGGACCAATTGTTCCGGTGAACGGTATTTATGTGAACCTCATAGCATCAACGTTGAGTAAATCAATCGAAAGTAAAATATATAAAATTAGGCATTTGGCTACTAAATCTGGACTATGTAAATTGCCACTGAAAGCTTATTAAAACCAGTGTCTTAATAATACCCACACATTTACAATCACACACCTAGACTTACATACATTCATACACACAACATTCTTCATTTCCCCATTTCCATTCTTCATTTTTTGTTATGCTCATTATTATTTTATTTTGTTAGTTATATACCTAAGTACGTATCAAAGAATCATAATATACATAATTTGTATATTTCTTTGAGCTTTATGTTGACTTGCTTCTCTTTGATTTTGTTTTTAATAAATTTTTTTTACGTTCTGCACTCAATTGCATTTTCAGACTTTACAATACCTATTATATCATAACTTTAACTGTTTTATAAATTAACACGTCCTTTAAAAGAGAGCCGGGTGATCTGTAACTCAGGACCCTCCTACCTCAGACACCTTTCTCTATTTAAGATTGTGCATTTTATTAACCAGTGCCTGTAATATGATGTTGAGAATAAAGATTTATGATTATGATTATTTTCCAGTTTGCAACTTTTTCAGGAATACTATCGATAATATCGCTGAAAATAGTTGCATGTCTCCAGCCAATGAAACCGCATTCTTACGGAAAACGCCGCTCTTGCTGTCTCCGGTGACATGAACTCGTACCTAAACTAACTTCATGTTGCCTAGATCTAGAAGTGGCTACAATTTCGCAACTCACAGATCGCAAGTCGACACAGCATTTGCGTGCTGGGCTTGCCCGAACGTGCAACATTCCCCGCGGCGGCCGCTATCAGATGTGCGGGCGCACGTGACGGAATCCCGCCCCTCTCGACCCCTCCCCCTCCTCGTCTTCCCAGAAACAGAGCATCTGAAAGCATTCGAGAGCAGCCGACGTGTCCCCACGTCTAAGTACAAGTCTAACGCTACTCCGGAATGGGGCGTGCGTGAGTCGTTTCGAGTCCAGCTTTATCTCGCCTAGATGATTGTGCTCTGGCATTTTTACGACCCGTTCCGTGAATAAGCTAATAAGGATATCAAATGTACCTGTTGAGTTACATGTCTGACCATGTAGGGTTAAGAATTTCAAGTAAATAGTCTACCCACAAAGATAAACAAAGACGACATTTTGTTCAAGTCGTGAACATAGGTCTTGCGGATTGAAAGCTCAAACTGCGTGCAACGAGTCGAACGCATCGGTGAAATGAGCGTTAAAATTACACGTTCTTAGAAATCGGTATGTCAACAATGGCAGCAGGGCGCAGGGCGCGGGGCGGTCAGGCGGCGGCACAGACACACGCTGGATGCCTCTCTTTGAATAATTCGCGTTGTTGTTCGGCGCCGGTGTTAGCAATTGTCGCGCGGTTGTTTTACGATAGCATCGCGCCGCCGCGAGTCGGCGCCGCTGATCTAGATCGCGGCGTCCGCTCACCAAAGACGTGCCCTCGACGGATAAAGTCGTCACACACGACGTTCGCACCCGCGCCAGGTATGCCTTTGAAAAACGCAGCGCAATCGCAAACTATTCAGAGTGCACTCGTGATGGCATCCTAGCAACACTGTCGATGGCTTAATTTACTGCGTACCGCATTTGTTTTAAGCTTTGAGAGCTGTAAAGTATGTTAGATTTGTAATCACTGGCAGTGTCTATGAGGACGCGCTTCAATAGACATGTGCTATCGGGTACTTATTGCGTTTTAGAGCGAAAGCAGGTGTTATCCTATCTCCTGCTAAGGGAAAATGATAACCATTTAGTGAAAATACGGAGTTCTGATATTATTAAGAATTTTATGGAAATATAAAAGTAGTCATGAAGCTTTTGATAAACGACAGCAGACGGCGACACTTGTCTAATCTTTCATTAGGTATAGGTACATTACATAATTACGCGAGCACCTCTCATAGACATGCGGCGTGGAGCTACGCCATCGCCATGCGTAGCACTATGGTTTTTGTCAATAATGCAGCAGTATAATATATTCCAACATCACAACCGGCTAAAGCATCAGTCAAATTCAATTCTGTATCTTTATTGAATACGAACACCAAACCCAGTCAGATTCAAAGAATCAACCGCACAAACATGACCGCACCACCATTTTTTTCGCTCCCAAATATTAATAACCACTAAACAGATTATCGGCATAGCATCGACACCACTATAAAGTTTTTCTCACACGGTTGGCATCACTAATTCATACCATCCTCTCACGTACGGTCTACAACATTTTATCTGTGTAACGGCAGCATTCAAACCTTTCTGTTGTCCTAAAATTATTCACAAATGGCACGACGAGGCGTAAGAAGTCCAATTGTTTTCGCCGGAATGCTATAACATCGTTTGTTATGGCCCAGGATTCGTCACCAGCCGTGTCGAATATGGCACAGCATGGCCCATGTAGGCGCATTCCTGCTTTTTCTACAATATTAAGTCGAGTGGCCGTTATGGGCTGACAGTGTTGCCACACATTACCGAGGTGTGTATCGTAATTTTATCGATGCACGTATTCGTTGATAGGTAATTTGTCGAATCGCTTCTATATTAATGTTTTTGGTTCACGTTTTGATGTTCTCGTTATGAAGTTGTTTTGAATCAAAGAATTTTAAAATATGCTACATTTGTCGTAGTATTTGATTGTTCACTTTCCTGTAACAACTGTATTACCTTATATACTGTTCATTTATTAGGATCATTACGAAAAAGAAAGTTTTGTGAAAAACATGACTTGTAATTTTCATATCCTAGAGCTTTACGTGCAAAAGTTTTTTTACTTCATTTACTCGTTTATATCATAGGTAACTAGTAGGTAGTTTGTTGTAGTAGTGTTTTTAGTTCCTGACGGTCAATAAACGGATACATGATATTACGAAACAGTACATATTTACTTAGCCCAGTACCTACAGCTCTGTCGACTGTTATCGTCTCTAAACTCCCCAAATATTTGACTCCTCTAAAAAAAGTTGTTAAGCTCTCGTTCCCAAATTATAGTGTTCAAACATTTTAATACAACTAAGAAATGTGCGTAAAAGTTTATAAAATGGTGGGCCATAATATATGGACCGGTGCCTTCTGGCGGCCATTACTTAGGCCCGGGCTTGTTATTAAATTCGGCCTTATTTATTTATTTATGAGCATGTTTATTGTATGCGACGTGGCCCACCATACCTGGGTAGTGACTCTCATCGGAGGTTGGTGAAAATTTATTTTCTGGGGAATGGGATACCACCACGAAGGCTTACAGGTGGTAAGTATTGTTTATGCTTTCAGTAAGTACAGTTTCAATTATGTAGATGGCGTGAGATGAATAATAAAAGAAAGGGCCTACATCTATTGAATGCATTCAGAGAGGATCGTATTTGATGGTCTGGAATCTAGAATAAAAGCTGCTTTCAGAGAGCTTCAGTTATAGTAATTCCTACAGATAGTTTACCAATAGCATAATTTAAGTAGGTACTTGCTTAAATTACTGTCTATTACACCATCGGAACTGTGCACGGCAACCAAAATGCACATTACCAAAGATTATACGAGTAGATTGACACTGCCACCCAAAAGTAACACCATTGTCATAGCCCCAAAACAAATAACACGCACGAATAACAAAAGTGACGATTATAGCGCTTAGCGACTCGAGAACTTTAATCCAAACTTAATTACAGATGAGCGGCGATCACATGAAATATCGATTTGGGAAGAATATTCAAACGATCCGTACAGGTGCCGCGTCACGCCCCTCCCTCAGGCCCACACACTTACGTGTCGGGCACAAAGATACCTTCAATACTCTTTCATTAATTTATTAGCACCAAACGAAAAAGCATTTTGCATAGAAATAGAATAAAACAGTTAAGATTTCAAAATTCAAATAAATATCACTGCAAACTTCCTAACTATATGCAACGGACGTAGAAGTAAGAAAGTCTTTTCCCTATCTCTCAGATTTATCTCTAAAACCTACTCGGCTTTCTCGGATCGTTTGCAAGGAACATTAGCGAGGCTGGCGCGTCGTCGGCAGATGCATCGCGCACGAATCGAGTTTCCCAATAATTTCATAGTGAACGAGCCTCGATCGAAGAGCTTCAGTATCTGAGGATCCATCTCTCGCCGACGGCCACGCGGCCAGCTATGTACGGCCCTTATTAAATGCAAAATATTGCAGCTTTACATAACCGAGATCTCGTTAATATTGCATTAACAATATTTTATAAGACGCCATGTTTTCGCCTCGGCTTTGTACCTGATATGTTCGTAACGATGTGTAGAACATGCGGGTTCAATGATTTTGCATTCGTTTTGTTCGATGTGCTTGGTTCTTGGGTCAAAGCTTTGTCGTTGCTTATACCTAGCTTGATATTGCATTGTACGAAAAGTCTTAACATTATTATATACAATTCCTTCCTAATACCACTCTTGAGGAACATGTTAAAGTACTAAGTATATAGTAGTTATTGGATTCTCAGAATACTCAGAAAAAAATCACAGTTTCTTGTCGATATAAAAGACAAAGGCAAGAGAGCTAGTCAACCTGTGGATTTTTAATTGTTTACCATGAAAATGATTTTGCTGTTTAACATCTTAACGTAATCATGTATACTGGATGATTTTTTTTACCGTCTCGAAATTATTACAGGGTGTTCTACCCATGAACATGAACAACTTTCACTATGGGACCCACTATGAGATCACGAAAAAAAAATCAGCTGTTTCATACATTTTGGTCAAGTAGGTTTGAACTTTTCTATTAAACAGTAGATTTTTTTTTCGTGATTTCAGAGTTGGTCCCGTAGTGAAAGTTGTTCATATTCATGGGTAGAACAGCCTGTAAAAATTTCGAGACGGTAAAAAAAATCATCCAGTATGTTAAACAGCTATTACTACCAAGTTTGTTAAGTAACAAAAATGTAGAAATCTATGTAGGTTAGATGCTATCGGGCGGGTGTTCAAAAAATGTTGATTTCCTGAATGTAAGGCTGCCTTATCTGTAACAGTATCTGTGGAACAACGAACATCAGTTACTTCCTCTGTAGTCTGTAGTAGTAATGTAACTAGTTTTATTAGTATGTATGGGTATATACAGGTGACATTGTCGGTTGGAAAGTCGAGCTTATTAAAAAGCACCGTATACATAGCTGAATCAAAGTTTTATGCCGAGCAATAACGTGTCAAATCAGAAATAAATGTAGCAGGAAAACAATCTTATGCTTTTGTCATTAATTGCCAGGTCTAACCATACCACAGATCAGTGTTTATTTTATTAGAAAACTAATTAAAGGTAGTTCTTGTTCTCATAACATTATTATGGGATATTATAGGTATGTCTTTCTGGTGACTGCATACCATCTGCAAGATTATACGTGTTTAGTGGAAATCTTAAATACAATATACAATCTAACATCACATCACGCCTTGTTTCCCCGAAGGATTGGGTAGAGGTGTACTTAGAGTACACCCACATTTCGCCAGTTATGTTTAACAATCTAACACTAAAATATATATTATGTACAAGTATATAAAGAGAAGAGCTCATTGGGCATAAAAAAATTCGGCCGCATCACTGTCAGTGGGGAAAGTGCCCAAAAGGCTGGCAGTGTTGCCACGTTAGATGGCAATGCTAATTCTTTGACCTAAAAATTAGCCAGCCCTCTGGTCATTGTGAAGAGTCGACCAACCGCTTGGTGATATCCTGAATTACTCAATGAAATTCGGAATTCATTTATGAACTATGGTGTTTTCAGGATTCAATATTTTTCTTGTGTTTTGTAAAGTAGCTAAAGGGTTTCGTGGAATTATAAACAGCTTAATTCTATGCTAGTAAGTGTTCTTACACATGAGTGACATGCGCCAACGGCAGAGACACGCGTCGACGGCGGTCGTCGACGCACCGACGACCGCTGCCGACCTAAAGCGACGCTTGCAGTTGTAGCGTGTCGCATCCGTCTCGTTGACGGCTGGTGACGTTGACATGTCGGCGGCGGTCGTCGACGCACTTACGACTGCCGCCGACCTAAAGCGACGCTTGCAGTTGTAGCGTGTCGCATCCGTCTCGTTGACGGCTGATGACGTTGACATATCGGCGGCGGTCGTCGACGCACCGACGACTGCCGCCGACCTAAAGCGACGCTTGCAGTTGTAGCGTGTCGCATCCGTCTCGTTGACGGCTGGTGACGTTGACATATCGGCGGCGGTCGTCGACGCACTTACGACTGCCGCCGACCTAAAGCGACGCTTGCAGTTGTAGCGTGTCGCATCCGTCTCGTTGACGGCTGATGACGTTGACATATCGGCGGCGGTCGTCGACGCACCGACGACTGCCGCCGACCTAAAGCGACGCTTGCAGTTGTAGCGTGTCGCATCCGTCTCGTTGACGGCTGATGACGTTGACATATCGGCGGCGGTCGTCGACGCACCGACGACTGCCGCCGACCTAAAGCGACGCTTGCAGTTGTAGCGCGTCGCATCCGTCTCGTTGACGGCTGATGACGTTGACATATCGGCGGCGGTCGTCGACGCACCGACGACTGCCGCCGACCTAAAGCGACGCTTGCAGTTGTAGCGTGTCGCATCCGTCTCGTTGACGGCTGATGACGTTGACATATCGGCGGCGGTCGTCGACGCACCGACGACTGCCGCCGACCTAAAGCGACGCTTGCAGTTGTAGCGCGTCGCATCCGTCGCGTTGACGGCTGGTGACGATGACATGTCGGCGTCGATGCGTGCAGTTGCCTCTACCGTTGGCTTAAACGAATTAGTGATTGTCGTAGGTACCAAATCTAGGTATTAGGTAACTAGTGCAATTGCCAATTCGTTTGCTACGCATGGCAGTTGCAACACTGCTTGCATTGCTAGGGTCTACGAAGAGATCCATGTTTTACGTCGGAAATCAACGGACTGATAATTTTATGATGAATATTTTTCTACCAACCATGCAAAATTTATTAATTTAAAAAACATTTCACAAACCAACTCATATGTTTTAGATTAAACAAAGATATCTAACATAACTACATGCTGCGCATGCACACATAGTCCGTTATCTGATAATAATTAGCTAATTAAAACAGCTACTTACCCAGTTACAAGGAAATACTATTTACACAAACTATACAATTACACGGTTCGCGCTTGTTGCTAAAATTGTAGGTTTATCATTATAGTAAATAGGTTTAATTATACCTACTACCTGTTATACCTATAATAGTGTTTAAAGAGGAATTTTAATAGCTTATCTTATTCCTTACATAATCAACATAGATTGTGTAGTTAGGTTGGCACACTGTTGTCCATGTTTGAGCAAAACTCTTTCTAAATAAATTAATATTCAGTTATTTGCCTTCTAAGTATTACCAATTGGAGTTTAGCTTGCTACAGGACACTCATCTTTATGAATTACAAATAATTAACATAATTAACACCCCACTTTTTAAGCAAAATAAAATATTAAGTTGAATTAACATACAAAAGACTCTTTCAGGTCTAACAACTTTCAAATTTCCTATACTACCGTAACTATTCCCTAACTATATATTTACCTTTAAAAGCGACTCTCATCCGGGAGATCTAAATTGGTGTACCTACCTATAAATAATTATTATTTGGTAAGTATTTTATATGAACACGCACTTAACTACCTACTCTTGATGAAATAACTTGGGTGGCCAAATAGTAGCCAAGCCGCGAGACATAAAAATATTGATACAATAATAATATCAATCTAAACTCGTAACAAGTTAAAGCCACTATAACTTAACTCAGCTTAATCACAACTTAAGAATAAATTAAGCATCACTAGAATGTCAGTCAAGTCTATTTAAAATATTTTAATCTTACAAAAAAGTAATTACAGAAGTTGATATACACGACACCCGTTGGTTGCTTGTTAGCTTTGAATTCTAATTAGTGACTCATGCTCATAAGCTCGTATACACTGTTCTTTTTTTGCTTGCCGATACTGTAAACAAATATTTTTTGCTTGCCGATACTGTAAACAAATATTTTTTGCTTGCCGATACTGTAAACAAATATTTTTGGATTTTGTTACGCACTGAACATATACAGAAAATTTATTTTGATCTTGCAACTTTAAATGGTTGACTTTTCAGATAATAAGCTAATGTGAAAAATATCTTAATTTTTCATTAGCTTTTTTGAAAAGCCAACGATTTAAGTTTAATTTTCAACAACACGCCATGGTGTTTTAAAATCCAATTGAAACACATCTGTAAAATGAAATTATGTCTTTGCTCAGTCAATTATTTTTAATGTAATGAATTAGGGAAGAATGAAACAAAGAAAAAACCGACCAAGTGCGTGTCGGACCACGCACAATTGAAAGGTTCCGCAGTTGGGATGGATTTATCCCAAAAACAAACTTAGCATTTGTAGTTGAAAAACATGTTCTCCTATACATCGATATACGTCACGGTCAATTCTCCAACCGCAAATGTAAATTTGTAATCGCAAAAATATGCTTTTTTATATGATAAAACTACAAATTATTGTTTTAACTTTCTTTACTTGTGCTGTGAGACCTTGCTTCTTGCCAAATTTCATGATTCTAGGTCTACGGGAAGTACCCTATATGTCGCATAAATGTCCGTATTTTTTATTGCGTTGACAAAGAAGCTTGATTTTTTTAGAGCCCCAAGAGACCGTAGACCTACGTATTTCATATTAATTTCAACTTGATACCTCCACGTTTTCCTGAGAAAAAGGGTCTTGACAGACTGACATACATACAGACAGACGGACAGACGAACCACGAAGTGATCCTATAAGGGTTCCATATTTTTTGAGGTGCGGAACCCTAAAATCCACCAAAACACCAAAAATTTAATTTTTTTTCCGGTGAATCGCCGTCATCATTTAACAATGTATTATTACTATTTAGAGAAGTCATGTCAAACCAAATGTCATGTCCAGGAAATATTTCTTCTTTACATTACTGGCATAAGGTCAATAGACAGTGTATACTTACTTAATAGTGAGGTGCCTAATCGGCCAGGTGCGGTTCTATCTTTGTAATCTGAAGAGAAAAAACTACTGAATACATATTTTGTGTAATACTGGCAAGGAAGTTGAAGCTTTATCATATTTTGTAGTGATTGGATGTTCGTTTGGTATGGAAAGATATGTTACATCAGGCGCATTAATTTTCTGGTATCTTATTTATGAAAATGGTGCTTAGAGTTTGTTTAATCTAACGGCTTTTAAATTGGAAGTGTGACGTTTTCGTTCGGAATATTCTTGTTAATTAAATGTGACGTTTTTATGAACAACTGTTTTTATGTTGCAGTTACTAATTATTTACGCCAAGAGCTTCAGCCTTACTTAAATTACAGTTGGTTTCAAATATACTTTTATTCCTGAAAATTAGTTTTACCGTTTTACAACGGATAATTGTGGGGATTCAGAGCATGCCTAATTACTGGGGCAGTTTAGTGCTACTTCGTGCCTAAACATTGGTTATTGTAAATAAATTATCGGTTAGCCGAGTTCGTTACATCTGTCACAATTACAGGCCGCACCTGCGCCGGCGCAGGCGCACTCGAACATCACATTTACATAAAATGAAATCGCCCCGTGGACGATACGCCACGGAATTCTGAATATCCATAAACGTAGCTGCCAGCATACCGAGGGCCATACTTAAAAACAAAATTAAAGGGGATAGCCGTACGATAATATGAATTAAAAATAATAAAACAAAAAAATAGGAGTCACGGATCGCCCCGAGTACTCTTAAGTTTTTTTTCGAGTTTTTTAAGCGATGCCTGCGAACAGAGTTTGGCCGGTATCTCCTGACAATATCTTTGACGAGTTTTTTATGCGGCATTATTTTTAAATGAACAGATTATAAATGGTTGTTTGGCGATTTAACGCCCAATCTAATTAGGCAAATGATATGTGTTTTCTGGTAAAGATCGACGCGTGATAGCCTGCACTATTGTTGATTGATTTATATTCGTGTTGTGATTGATATCGACTGATAACTTTCAGTTACGCTGATAACATAGATTATTTTGTTTTAGATTGTTTTGTAATTATAGTTTGGCTTCATTTTATAGCGCATTATTATAATGTTTTTTCTGCTTAACTTTTCTGACGTCGTCGTAGAGGCTTGTTGCGATAGATTTATTTATTTACTGAACGGTTAGTTATGGGTGTCGAGTATTAATAATTTTATAAGTTGGCATAGGTGACAAGCTTTATAAATTACTACACCTACCTTACACGACAAACTTACAACAACTGGGTAGAGTAGGCATGCTTTACTAATAATGTTACTGATTCGCTATTTTACTGCGATGAGCTTCCTTGCATAGATCTGAGAAGGAAAAAGAATACAAGACACAGAGAAGCCTAGACAATGTAAACTGAAAATATGTGTATATACGAGTATAATATGTTACAGAATATTTGCGTGAGTGAGTGACCGGCACTAAAGTAGAAAAAATAGATATTGACACAAAATCTAACACAATGAATCAAAGACTTCATCATTTATATCTTAATATGAGTTTTGCTATTTATGTCACTTACCGTAACTTTATGTTGTAATGATTATAGATATGCCTCATCTGGGGACAGGACCTAAATGCAAGTTTTATAATGCCTAAAAGTATATAATCCACTGCAGTAAACAAAATCAGAAAAATATATGATATTCTTCAGGATATATACTAGTTAGATAGTGTGTTGAAAAGATAATACAACTAATTTAATACGATAGAAAAAAATCACGAAGTTACCTCAAAAAAAAATTCTTTTAACGATTAAAAACCACACTAATAATTATACATGCAATCATTCTGATTTTTTGTCAGATTTCTACAAGCAACTTAACGTAATAGTGGATTATTTTTAGTCCAATCAATAGATTTTTGTAAATAGACAATTGCTTCATATTTTGCAATAAATTACCAGCGTTGTATCATCGCGCTTCTCTTTCATTTCTATGCAGTCCGACAGTGACCGCGCTTTAGGTCCTGTAGTCCCCTTAACTATTTTCAGTCGTTCCATTGTAAGTATTTTTAGCGTGTCCTTTTGTTACATTTTTAAACCGAAAGCATATTTCTTGACTCGATATAGCCAGACAGCCTAAGGACGTACATACGATTCGCGGTCTCCAATCATGAACACGTCTACCCCAACGGTCATCGGTTCTACGGCTAATATGGCCGGCCCATTGCCACTTCAGCTTGCTTATTCTATGAGATCATAAAGTAGGTATGTATACATACCAGTGGCGTAGCTACAATTATCATTAGAGGGAAGCCGAAGAAAAAATTGTTCAGTTCTCTTAAACTCGGACAAAAATTTCAGGCATTTTTGTAATGTTTTTAATCTGATGATCGTATTAAACTGGTATTAAATATATGTAATGTGATGTAACACACAGTTACACACACATGTGTACCATATTATTTGGCATTAAGAAGAGTGGTGGTTCCGAAGGGAAGCCGATAGGAATCGAGTTGTATGAAGGCTGCGCCTCTGATACATACCTACTTTATGATCTCAAAGCTTCAGGTGCTTGATACGGCAGAGAACCAAGGTTGTCGACACACCTCATAGAATGAGGAAACTGAAATGGCAATGGGCCGGCTTTATAAGCCGTAGAACCGATGACTGTCGGGGTAGACGTGTTCTTGAGTGGAGACCGCGAATCGGCAAATGTAAGGTAGGACGCCCTCAGGCTAGGTGGAGTGATGATCTTCACAGGGTGACTGGTAGCAGCTGGATGAGAGTTGCCGATAATCGAGCAGAATGGTGTGCAATTGGAGAGACCTATGTCCAGCAGTGGACTGCTGTAGGCTGATGATGAATGTGGTCTGTAGGGTGCCTCTTTTTCAGGAGAATAGTAATCGATGGACATGGGTAGTCTAGGCCCTATTTAATAAAACCGACAGGCGACAGGTGACTGCCAACAATCTGTCAATGCGACAATTTTATAAGTTTCTTTCATACATTTTCTGCTTTACTACAGAACCTGTTGAGAAAATGACATAACTTTGTATTTTTTTTGACAAATCCTATATAACATTGTCAGTTATATTATACACGGCTCAGATATTAAGCCAGTAACTATTCACTGTTCAATTTTGCTCCTCAAAAAGTTTGATCATCATAATATTACTAGCCTCTAAGCGTCCACTGCTAATTTTGAACTTCACGATAGATTGTAGGTACTTTGTAAACTAATTGTTTGCTTTTAAAGGTGCCACGTCACCACCCTTAGCACAGCAAACGATGTTTCAAAGTTTATGGTGCTACATGAGAGGCAGCAGCTGCCTTTTTTATTATTATCACCCTATTATTTTATAACTTAAAACAATACCTTAAAGGCTCCTGCAAACAGGCACGACATGCGACGCGAAACGCGCGCGACACATAGGCACCGCTCGTCGCGCGACACGCTGGCTTTTATGTCGCGTCATCTTTATGGTCTTCTGACAGTATCTAGGTATATCTAGTAAAAATGCAGAAGCTTTATTCCTGTGGGTTTTAATCAAATAACTGTATAACACTCAGCATTATTGAAAAGATCTACACCCTAATTACGAACCACACTATCAATTGGAATCTGAATCATTCGGAAGCAAATTGCTAATCCATTGCTTCATAAGTTCAAAAAAATTATCTGCTCAACACGTAAATAGCGCATTGAATGTCAAAATGAAACCGATTCCGATTGATAATGTGTTACGCAATTGCCCCGCTGGGCAGTTTGAATAAAAACTTGATTGGGTTTATCAAAAGCAGATTTTTTTCTTCGTGATTTCAGAGTTGGTCCCATAGTAAAAGTTGTTCATATTCATGGGTAGAACACGCTGCGAAAATTTGGATAGTGATTAAAAAAATACCCTGTATAACTCTATTGAATACTAAGGTTTAATTTCTGTAGGTAGACAAATTGCTACTGGGTACGAACAGGTACTTACTTCAAGTCCCACATTAGCATTGTATAAGTAAGTACGTTCCTACTAAGAAAGTTATAATAGCTTAGTACTGAGTAGGTACCATTAGTGATTGGTTTTCTACTAGTTATGACCTGAAAAGTGCTGATATTGTTACGTTTAAGTCTGATCTTTTGCTTGCGTGTTAACATTCCTTCGTCTCAATAACATATAGTATAATTCACTGCTCATAATTGTCAGGTCGTTCAGTCTATAATTAAGTACCTAGGTACCTAAGTGGTGATGTTGAAAGACTTAAATTCAACAATGATTGTGGAAATTAAAGTAAATTTCAACCTCTAGATAGGTAATCTAAACGGTTTTCCAATTATTCTTTAATTAACTAAACCAACTGGCTTCTTATCAATGTAGAGAAAATATAGAGGTATAGTTAAGTAATAAATCAATTGTTTATAACTTGACTGCAAGCTGAATCAATGTGTTTAGCCTATCGATGAGTTTAATGTGAGAATGAAATGAAGTAAGTGGCGAATAACTTAGATGTATCTTGACACTTTGTTCATTGCGGGCACGTTTCATACAATAAAAATCCAATGAAATTAAAATATATGAGAGTCGCGGGCGCACCCGAGCTCTCTGTAAAAACTGTGAACCATTCAGCAGTGCTGGGAGCTGCTTCAGCCAACATCATAATTTAACATCGCAAAAACTCGCGTCTTAATAAATAAATCAACGTATTTTTTTCACCGTCCATAACTTAAGGAGCCGAGGCGGGAAATCGGATGGAAGTCGAGGGCGAAACTTTTAAAAAAGGAAACTGCTCTTGCGGCGTTCGCGCGCGCCGCCATTGGCCCGGCCGGCGGGGGCGGGAAGCCGCCTGCGCGCGATTGGTCGCCCGCCGACGCACCGTAGGCGCGTTCATCTCGAGACACGAACAAATAGATTTTTTTAAACAAAAGCAATTTTCCTATTCTTCTTGTTGTGGCTCCGTTTCTATAGTTTGTTTTTGCTGGGCGACGTTTTGTATTGTTTACAGTGGTCGAGTGCGCGACAATCCGCTGCCGGTTAATTCTCAGTGATATTAACAAGTCGACTCCTCCGCGTATTGTTTCTGCTGGCGCATGCAAATTTTGTAAAAACAAGCGATTGTTATGAAAAACAAGCACGCAAGTTGTTGCAACTACTCGGCAATAGGAAGGCTTGGCTCGCAGCGTGAATGTAATTAACGAGATACGGACGCATTGTGCGATGACAATAGGCGTCACCACTCACAATACAACTGAACAGTTCTTGCAGTTCGAGATAACATTTACACTAATTAAATCCTCATTATTATACTTATCTATATTCAATAAAATTTTATGCTAATTGTCTGCAGATGATGAAACAACGAAACAATCCTGTGACAAACATTTCCACATTTTCTATTAATTTAAGTACCGTGCGAATACATTTTTACAACTTTACATAAGTGGAGAGACCTACTTCCATTAAACAACCATCTTTAAGAGCGTATTCAAGTAGTTAGTTACTTTTGAAATTTCTAATCCAATTGCTATACATTTTTTTCAACAAATAAGGAGAAAAATAAAATTTCTGGAAAACTCATTAAGTACCTACATACCTTAAGTTTTCGTTACCGTGAAGAAGAGTCTGTAAAAGACATGCTCTTTAATAAATTCAAGGATAAACCTATCTAATAAGTAGTTCTGTCTGAACTTTTCTGGTCTTCGTATGATCTTGCTACTGAAAGATGTGCAAATTAATCTGAAGGGACTACAAAAATACTTATTTTAAGAATGTTGGGAAAGGCAGTCACTGTGCCGAATCTATCATAATTATACTTACCTATTTATAATACGGATATTTAACTAGTCACTTGTAACTGTAAAATGTACATAGGTTTCTTATTTGTAGATATCCATAGCTCTCTCTCAATCTCATTCGTTTGACACAGATTGAGAGCTAACTCCAAATCACGAAGGGCTCGATCAGTAAAGAATGATCATTCGTCTAAGACATGACAGTGTCAAACGTGGTTATCGTCGTAGATAGATCGATCTACCTACACATTGTCCGAAGTGTTGCTTTGTAGGCTCTATTTAATTAATAGCAGTTTATGCTTTACGGTTGAGAAATCTCTTTTGATTAAGCTGTCAGAAATCACGCCACAGAGTTTAAAAAAAATTAAGTTAAGTAGTAGGTACGTCTTTGCACTTCGGGCTATCATTTTTGTCTATTACATTGAGGCTAAGTGCAGTTCGGTAGAATGGAAAAGACGTTAATGGTCACAGTCATTCTCCGTAACCTCTTAATTACTGTAATTTGATGTCTGCCACCGAAGACATTCATTGTCTAATTTCATAGACACCCGAATTCGTCAAGTCTGCAAGTGAAATTAACGTTTAGGGTGCCCGAATTCGAGTAAAGTCGTTCGGCTACCCGAATGCGGGCTAACGACCAAGTGTTATTGTGCCATTAGGTACTTAATGTACACATTTCCTTTTCCAGAAATTGTACCAAATACCTCAAAATCTTTCACAATATTTGTATCCATTGGGCACATGCAAGGACTTTTCCATCTCAACCATAGATAATACAAAAGTCGTGTTTCATATTTATACAGAAACTCTGTAAAATATTCATTAGGTGAAATGCAAGTCGTGCAGCACAAGAGATGAATAATAAATATCTAGATTGATATCGTCATATTTAATCTGTATCAGTTCAAACGTGCTTGGAATTATACCGAAAATAGGATCTGAAATCTGACCTGGGCGTCACGATGTGGAAATACTTCAAAATTTCATTTGAGACTGCATAATGTAAAACACGGGGGTCAGTGGTCAACATTATTTTGAAAGTTTAGAGGAATACTTACTAAATACATTATTGAGCTCTTCCAACTCAATGGCCCAATAATATCTATTTAGGCAAGGTTAGGATAAGGTAAACTCCATACCTACCGACCGAAAGGTATGCCCTGACTCTGAGACCTAAACCAAATAAAACAAAAGCTTGATGATTAATAACTTCTGAAATCTCTGAAAAAATAAGTCAAGGTCAGCCACGAAAAAAGGAAGAAATTTTTCATCACTTCTCGTTCTAACATTATTAAGAGAGCTCTTCATTTCAACTTACAAACATCACTTCACAACAATAACTCTTACTCTAACCCATAGACACGAGCACACTCTCCGAACTAACCCGAATCCATCCGAGATGTCCCGAGATCGTGGCCATTTTTCCTCCAAATTGCGCCCTTTGTTATGCAAAGCGCGGAGGCGCCGTGTGCGGGCGCACAATCGCTCGTTTGTGCCCCGCGCCCGTGTGACACGGCCTTATCGCCCATCGCACGGCAAACCACCACACTTTTTACAATGACTACTGACTGATTAGAATATTTCATCAGTCTGTCTAGGCCTAACTCATTCTGTTTTTAATTACGCATTTAAATTCTAACTGGGAGGTCGTGTGACAAATCTGTTTTGTGGATGTTTATGTGGTCGCTTTGAAAATGGCTGTGATGAAGTCAGATTAAGATCTTAATGTTATTGTATTATTTAATTTGTGTCCATTATGGCACCGATTTGTGAGTTATGGTATTGTTAATCCATATTTAGAAGAGGAACTACTTATGTCCCAAAAGCAATAGGTACCCATTCAATTGATACTTTATTATTTATTGCTTCGTAAAACTACCTACATGATTGCAAGTAACATTTAACCGCATTGCTAGATAACTTTTACGTAAAAACTTTTGAAAAAGATAGTCGTTCATCAATACAAAGGCCCGATCATTCATTTCACGCAGCCGAGTAATCTACAAAATGAGCTCTCATTGATTTTCCTACATTACTAATTGCGATAGCAAAACAACAACCACTTTACATGTGCACTTTGCAAACCTCCGTTTGTAGTTTGAACCTTCTTATTGCTAAGAAAATAAGGTTGATAATCGCTTGTTTATCAGTTTCAGTACCTGCTTCCGATATACTTTAAACGGTTCGACTGTTATCGTTGATCGTGCCAATGCATCATATTTGCTTCGTGTTTCGTCACACAGATCGCCATCATATCGATAATGAAGCGACTACATTAAAAATATTAGCTGCAAACTGAACTGGGCCTATATTCGTCATTGTAGGAATAAATTATACGCACCTACATAGATAGGGTTCAATTAATATCTCTTTGGAGAACGATGCATCAATTTCTATCGAAACATTGTTTATTTGTGTTATTTGTTTTGTATGTATGGTAAGAATTCTTATATTTGAATTGTAGAAATTGACTAGTTTGTGGGTTGTGAAGCGAAAAGGTCAGAACTATTTGCACGATTGCACGACTTACAATGTTGAATAGATCAGAGTCTATTTATATCTACGCTTCTTGAAAACCATAATAACTACAACAAGTTACTTTTTATCAGTGGGATCAATCTAAAATGGGAACGACGTATTTTTTACACTATAGATCAAACATGCAAAAATCAAATACTATGGAGAAAATTATAATAAGTCGAAAATTATCCCAAGTGATGTATTAACCCTGCCATGTTCCCGTGATCCTAATATGGTCCCATGGTTTACCTGAGCGCCAAATTTCATCCAAATCTGTTCTGTCGTTAAGGAGTGAAAAAGTAACAGACAGAGTTACTTTCGCATATATAATATTAAGTATGGAAATCGTAAAAAGAAACTCACAACCACATTATTTATTTCACACTCTTCTTATCTTTTAGATTATATTCTGTTTTTCAGACTTGTGTCTTACTATCCCATCTGCAGAAAAATGGCGGCACACCACAGATATCTAAGAACACCAGGAGAAACTCTGACCAAGATCTCGTGAGATTTGAAGCTGGCTACTATTTGTGCAAAGCCCGTTAAACATGCATAGGCAATGCAAGCTTAAAAATGGTAGATAATGGTAGAAACGAATGAAAGAAAAAAGTCAACTAAATTCCTCCCAGTCTTTCCCACTATCACACACTTTACATAAACGCGATCAATACAGAATAAAACTCGCACAATCCAATCAGCGGTAAAAAGTGGATGTCTAAGGAAGACCAAACGAGACCAAGATCACGTGAGATTGTTCGTCTTGCCTTGTTTTTAGCCGAAGCCCGCCTTAACACGTATAAAATGCATACTCGGCATAAATTTGCCGTGTTATCGAAATAGTTGGGTAATTTATGAACGACGTGGTACTGGATGAATTATGCGATCGCTTGTTATAATGTTTAGTTGGATACACGCATGTTAAGTCTAATTGCATTCCTTGATAGTATTAGCATTGTGATTTCGTGTTCCTGGATTTGTTGTGACGTATTGTTCGGTAGTAAAGTGTGTTGTTTGGTTTTTCATGATGACGTAGTAAATTAGCTTTGGGTTCGTTTCGTCCGCTTTTGAACTCTTCATGTCTGTCAAAATAGAAAGTAAGTTGAAAATTTGATTTTGAATATTGAAAATGCATATTGAAGTTTTTAGCTCCTATTTCTTCATTAATAAGTCTGTTTTATTCTCCTTTATCCCAGCAATCTAAAAACAGCTTTGTCTAACGGTATCACTTTATTTCGGTCCATAATTTTATAGAAGCTACATGCTTGGTTACCATCTTCAAAGTCTTCTTCAATACCTTTATCTTTAAACACTTTGATATTAACCAAATCCACAGAAATCAACCACAGTCTATCAACAACATTATACAAAATGCCACAAAAATCGACCCATTTTTTAATAAATTCAACATAATTGATTCACCAACAGGTCTGCAGATCTCAACAATTGCGGTTAGGGCTCGTGTTGGTCGTTCTGATCATGTTGATCATGTTGATCACGCAAGCCGTCGTCAAGTCGTCACTGCGGTTGAAACAACCGGTGTTCAATATACTGCTGATCGATCATTTCCTATCTGTGTTCCTACTTTAATGACATGCTTTTTAAAAACAGTGGTTAGAATTGTTTAATTTGTTTATTTATTTTTGAAGATTTATAATAAACGTCCAAGTAAAAGTAGCACTGCAGTTATTACATGTGTAGGTAAGACTGGTTGTTTTTAAAAGAGTGCATTTCCAGCATTTTCAACTAGTGTGCTCTGGCAGGCAAAGTATTTTTCAATAAACATGAAAAAGACGATGATAAGTGTTATTGGGTTTTTCTATCTGGAATTTCTCAGTAGCAGCCCAGAGTCTGGATTTGTGCCCGGTAGATGGCAATAGGCTCGCCCCCTGACTTAAGCATAACTGGCGAAATGTGGGTGTACTACTATAGGTACACCTCTGCCTAACCCTTCGGGGAAACAAGGCGTGATGTTATGTTATGTTATGAAAAAGATGAAACAAGCCGCGCCTTCAATTAAAATAATTGAATTTAAATAATCTTTCAAGAATTTGATTTTGGCCACTACCAACATTCTAGAGATAGTAGGTAGGTACTGTAATAACCCGCCAGACGTTATGGTCCCGGGCGGATTACTACGTGTTTAAATGATACACTTTAGGATTTTCACTGATATTGTATTCAGAAGATAAGCTAATACATCTATTTATATCGACACCAGTCAGGCCTGGGAGGCCGAACGTCAACCTATCTCGTTTTATCCTATTCTCTTTTTAAAATCAATGCTTGTCTTCATAAACTAATAAACGTTTAAACCAGCGGAGGTTGCATGCTTATGGCAAGCCCGGTTAAAACCTCTACGGTACACACAACACACACATACCTACACATACATTTTGTGTCGGTCAGTTAGGAATCTGTATCTGCATCAAAAACAAAATTTCATATTTGATAGAGTTGATGATGGATGATTACATGCAAAATTATTTACTAGTCAAAAACCCCAACCTTGATCAAGTTAATCATTGACATCACGGCTTAATGAACCATAATAAGTCAATATAAAAAGAATTACCGTCGATAAGTCAATAAATTAACTCATATTCGATACACTTGAGTGCAAATAACACGTAGATTATGTCATAAACGTTGCTCGTTGTTTATCAATTAATCTTAAAATGACAGTCGGATATGCAATTATATTGTACCTACAATTATTGTGATAATATCCTTCAAGAATGGAAGGTGCCGACATCTGCTTGTCTACCTATGCCGCGCGTGTGACGTAGCCGATTATTATCTATTTACAAAATTGCATATTCCACTCCCAAAGTTCATCCCAATCGATTTTGTATCTTACTGTCCCAATTTTACGGTGTAAATCCAGTTGGGTGGGTAGTAAATGTCTGTTGGCAGTGCATTTTTCACACCTGAATAGGCTCTATTAAGAGATATAGACCAAAGTGGATTGGTCGTCGCTGGCTGATTAAAATTATTATTGTTTTTAATTAATCATACGTAGTTACGTGTGCTGTTGATAGCATCGGAACTTGCCAAGCTTTTTGCGCGAGTAGGGATAGCAAAGTATGGCGAACAAATAATATTCGGAGGTTCTGTGTTAATTGTTTACTTTTTCATGAGACTTTGGATCACGGTTTGTTCTAACATTTGCAAGAAGATGGTTAGTCTGTCCTTCAATGCTGAATCAAACCAATATAATTTTTTGTGCGACCGCTGTACAGGAGTTCAATCCGATCTAGCCTGTCCCCCAGCGACGCCCTAAGCCGAGGTCCGTACCCCACAAGGGGTGCCCTTAGCGAGTGGTCGCTTAGTTTCTAAGTTGTATGCCCTGGCTGGAGGCCTTAATTTATTGAGGCACGTACAGGAAAGTCCGATTAATCAGCCAACAACCGCCTAGGTTGACCTGCGAGATACCATTTCCCAAAACAAAAACAAAAAAACAATGAACAGTGACAAATGCAAACTGCAGTCAGACGTGCCAGCCAGCCCGTATCTGCTCAAAAAGTTCTTGGAACAATAATTTGAAGTTTATACTTCACACTACAATATATTTCTAGGCCCTCGGCTTAAAACTTGAGAGGTTAAAAGCTCTTAAGGCAACCCCTGTATCCACCTTCTTTGTTTTCGCTGCAAAGCTCACTCAAAGTACCTACATACAATAATTAATTGGTGGAAGAAAATGTAATAAAATTGCAGTTAAGTTTTTATTATTTTGCAGCACATCTTTTAGACATTTACAGTATTAGGATGTGTCTGTGTTGGCTTATTAGTTTTTACTCAAAGGATTTAATGATCCAAGTCTGAGGCAACGTTTTGTTATCATATAATTTCATATATTTACGTCATTATCTTTTTTTTTATTACACCCATTTCACTAATTTGTTCAATGGTTATTCTGTCCTACAAATATTACCCAACCCTACATTGCTGTCGGTACGAGTTGAGCGATTGCATCGTCTGCCTTGCGCCCCTGCGCGACGCCAAGCGACGTTCCAACTCAACTGCTACGCTCGCACAATTCACACGCAACATACATACAATACAATACATACATTAACAATACACACATACACGAGTGTATGTAATGCAATAATTATGATATTAATAACTAATACTCCGTAATTGAGTTATAATTAAAGTGTAGACACGTTCTTATTGGTTTTTATTGATACGAGTAGCTACATATGTGTAAAATGTTCGTTTAGATACCTTTCTATTTTATTTTTAAAAGTCACGCACTCTACTATTTTAAAAAGTTGCTTTCCACACAATATTAGGTACATACGTAGAGGCATAATATTCCAATGTTTAGCAATAAGTAATTTAATTGGCATTGTATATTGTATCGTAAGTATGAAATGATAATTTCTCTTCAGCAGATACATACTTCAGTAATTCATGTTTATTTATGCACAGGGCATATACCTATCGAAAAGGTCAAGAAGGTCAAAACGTAGTTTCTATTTCCATGTTTCTTTCACAGTTTTCTCATTCAAGAGAAACATCCAAACACACGTGACATCCGCTTGAAATAACTACACGTATGCTCAATATTTTCTGTTTACCGTCAAAGGAGACCGATTCTAATATAAGATTTACTCATAAAATAGTTTCAACGTCTTCATCCCCTTTTATAGAACAAACATTAATATCTTGCCTAGATTTACATCTAGGTTTTCCTTAACTTTCTTTGCCTAGATCTATCGGCTGCCAGTCTATCTATCACACCATCTGTGGGGTATCAAAGCCTAACCTTTGACTAATTAGACAAGGAAACTGCTAAATCTTGATTGTCAATTTGTATAGTTTAGAGGTGGATTACCTTTAATGTGACGTCATGGGCCTTAAATTTTGTGAGTTCTTTGAATAAAGTTTTTTGTAGTGTGCGTTTTAAATTATAGGTTTAAGTATATTATATATAGTATACATATTTATTCTCAAAAAAGACACCAATTCACTTACATGAGAACAATGCAAATAAATCTATACAAATAAATAAAATTGAAGTGTCTGTTTATAATGGCAAAATAACATTTATTTAATAAATGCATATGAATGCATAACGGTATTTATAACAAAAAAGCAATTTTTAATTTTTTTTTCTGTCTGTCGTCTGTCTGTTTGTTTGTTTGTTCCGGCTAATTTCCGAAACGGTTGGACCGATTTTGACGGGACTTACGCTGGCAGAGAGCTGATATTACGGGGAGTAACTTAGGCTACTTTTGTTTTGGAAAATAAATTAGGGTTCCACGCAAAAAAAATTAAAACCCATGAAATTGTGAACAAAAAGTCAGATTTAAAAAATTCTTTTTGCATTTGGTAGCCCAATTACGAGGATGGTTATAGGCTATTTAACATCACGCTACGACCCTTCGGAGCCGAGCAAAAAGAAAGAAGTCAGAAAGAACACTAAGCGAAAAGAAAGTAATAGCGCGGGCGGGTGATGCAACGCGACAGGTCGGGGGACGAGGGAGTTTTATTAAAATGTGGCTGTTAATTTTGTATATTCTGTATCTTACGACTTCCACGCGAACAAAGTCGCGGGGCACAACTAAAATAAAGTTAAGTATAAAGTTGCAATAAAGTTGCATATAAAGTTTGTCACAGACGTCACGGTAGCAATTATGATACACCCATCCAATGCCTTCAACTTTTTGAAAGGTTGAAGGCATTGGATGGAATTTGTGATTAAATATTCAGCTAATTGAGTTTTGAATGAATTGATTGAGCGTAATTTCTCTATGTATGTAGCTATTTTGTTGTATAAATGTTCATAAGTTAACATTTTTTTGCAAAATTAGTTCTCATCTTCTAATATACCCTTCTTATTATGCCAGCTACAAGTAAGAAAGATTTCTTATAAAGGTTTAAGTGATCCTCAGCTGCTCAAATGAATTTTAAAATAATCCGCTCAGTTTCAATTAATCAATGCCGCACCTTCACAAAGCATATTTTTGTTTATTCTTTTATCAATTTAATATCAATTATGCATGTCATATATCGTGTACCTATGCTGATTCAGACTATTGATCTCTAACAACTGTTTTCAATAATGTATCTCAATCCCAATCTTGATCCGCACTCTCGGCTGCTTGTGATTCGCACTCTTAAAGACTAAGATTGACAAACTCGGCCGTTGATTGGTTACAGACAAGGATCGGGATCAGGATTGGGAATGAGATATTGAAAACAGTCGTAAAAGATTTAACTCCAACATACCTATTCCCAGGTTCACAGTTAAGACTCCAACAAACAAGGCACCACTCGTCGCGTGACACGCAGTGCCTTCGTGTCGGGACGCGTGTCGCGCCTGTTTGCAGGAGCCTTTCGTTCTTCCCCCACACTTGCAAGCTTGTTAGTTCTAAGAAGGAAGTTTGTTATAATTTATCGCAAGTAATATCAAAGAGCCCGCACGTAGGGATGCACCGTTAAGTTTTTACAAACACCGATACAGAGATACGCGACAATTAACCGATGGAATCGCGAATTCGAAAGTGAAAATGCTCATTTTAAAGTAATTTTCGTAGTTATTTGCATTAAAATTGAAATTTTTTTTACGGCTGCGCCGCGTCCGTTCGGCTGGTGCGTACACGCATGTTCAAAGCGCATGTCCAATTAAAATGCGCAATAGTACTTCATTATGCTAAAATATTTTTATACGACTCTCGATATGTTCGAAAGTTTCGCGTGAGAATATAAAAAAAATGTTTTATTTTCGATACTTACATTTTAAAACGTCGTAACCTTCGGCACTGAACTTGTAAGTCGTTACTTTGACGAGCATTAAAGAAAGTGCGTGGCGATAAACATCTCTACGATACACCATTTTGTGTAAACAAATGCTTACTTATAGGTAATTTAGTTTTTTCTAGAATACGAGTAGAATTCAAAACAAAAGTTACCAATGTCATTAGTTTCACTTGAAACCTCCATTTAACCTTAGGTATTCATTTCTATTTAATTTTCGCTCTAAAAATCTAATACGTACCTGCAAGTTAATTCTAGAGCACAAAGGCAGCAAAAACTACCACTATTGTTTGTTAGGCAGAGCCCACCTCTATTTGTAGCCTATACAAAACGTTTATATTGATTAAACCATTTTTCAAACAACCAACAAGGCAATTAAACAAGAGCAATGGGATTTTATTCAGATTCATCAAACCAATTCGAAATCATAATTGATCTGCCATGTAAAAAAATATAGGTAGGGGGCTGTTAGGAATGGAATAGGCGCCAAAAATACAAAACTAGAGCGATGACTGGCCGAAACACTTGGAGCCGAAAGTCAATTAACGATCGGCTGGCGCACGTGGAACAGAACCGACTGATAACGCAGTATATGACAAAAGTTCAGAGCAATGTGCCCAAAACGAAAGTTTTAAAAGTTAAGAAGTGTTTTAATTAATATTTTTTATTAATATCTAGTAATTGAATGAAGGGATTACTATGGGCTTTTGTTTTCGTTTTCGGGTTAACTGAATACATGAATTTATTCACACCTACTTACCTGGCTAGTAGGTATACTGGTGATAACTTTGTGATGTAGCTCACGTAGCACCTCAAATAATTTTATCCATTCTAAATTAATGTGATTAGTCACATCAATATGACGTGTTAATAATCAATGAGTTTGTATAATCTGGGTTTGAAACTTTAACTCTTTGAAATCTTACTCCTATACAACGCAGAACCTCTTCTAGGTACTTATTTCATACTAGCTTCTGCCTGCGACTTCGTTTGCGTGGAAGTCGTAGACAATATAATGTACTAAAATAACAGCCACATGCATATAAACACTTCCCTGTATACCTACTACGTTTGTAGTTTTGGTCTCAGCAGCCAAAATATGAAGAGAGGTTCAGGACTGGTGACGCGGAAGCAAGTGACGTACAGTTGTCCGTGTGAGAAGCAGCTCATCCTGAGGTGGACACCCGCAGCCTTCAGTAGCAATTTCCCATTGCTTGCGGAGTTTTTCGTTTGATACGCTGACTGATGCATTCTTATACAGATTATTCCTGATGAACAGCTATCACTAAAATAATATAACAATAGATTGTGAACACATGGGATTTCTCATTAACCATAGATATTTATTTTCATTATAATCAAAGATGACAGAAGAGGCCTAACCTTCATGTTTTTCTGTGTACGTTCTACGAAATATAAGGAAATATAAAAAAAGAAGCACAAAAATATCTATTGTCGGGAATCGAACTTGGGTTTGCAGAGCAGTCGTAGATCCTTTAAGCTATTTGCTTTGTTGAAACTTGACTAAAGTAACCGTTCCTATATTATGTCATGAATGCTTTCCTCCTTAAAAGTATAGCGGGAAGATAATCATTCAAAAGGATAAATTTGTAACTATCTGCTATATTCGTTCCCTATTCAGCCCAATGAAATAATGGAATCATTCGACTGTTGTCATCATAGGTTGTCATACACTCATTTCCTATATTCCTACGGGAAAGTTTTTGCAATTTCTTATTTTTCTAGTACTCAAACCTCAGCTGGTCCAAGTGAGTTTTTTGATCCTTATAAGAAACAGGATCTATTGGCATCAAAAAAATATGTTGTATAAATTATCCATTTTTTTGCTGACTGTAGTGTAGGTATACTTTTTCATAATCGATAAATGCAGATTTAAATGTTTCAAAAAGTCAAGGACAGTTTCGTAAGACCGTTTTCTTTAAGCGACAGCGGTAAAGGTACCTGCCCGGCTGCCCTTATTGCCCCATCTCGAAAATCCACCCTGTACATCTTATGATTGACTGTTTAGCTCCATAAAGGTATAGCGTGATGATAATCATTGAAAAGGTTAACTCTGTAATTATATGCAATATTCAAACCTTTTGGCGCGACTTTTTACAGTTTGCAGTAAACTGTAGAAGAATACGAACATAAAGCAATCCCCTTCCCCTATAGCAAATAGCGTGATAATTTATAGACATGATGATGATTTTTATGTCATGATGGCGTGATTTTTTTATTTATAGTGTGATTGACTAGACTAATGGGGTATATCTATGCAAAATTTGAACAGAATTCATCGCGTACTATTTGCGTGATGCTGGAACATGCATTCAGATTCAGACAAACAGACAAAAATTCCAAAAACTTTAGTTTTGGCATTAGAATCGCTCCCAGACCTCGTAGCAATTACTTACTTTTTTTTCTTCTAAAATATTTAGTGTACAGTTTTGATTTCGCTACGATTATATTATTTAGATTTAGAAATATAGATACTTGAACTCAACACTTCTATTCACGTCATTTAATTTTTATTTTTTATCAGTAAATATTATTACGTGGTAATCATCTAATTATAAATAACCGTGACAGTTTAACTCTTTGAAATAAGCTCTAACTATTTCAAGTTTATCTGAAATTTTTGCATATACTGCGTAGAATTTTGTAGTGTATTCGAGGTCCCAGTTGGCGGGCTCATGTCCGCTGCCCGATACCGTTCATCCGAATTTCTGCAATTCTGTAATACCGCACGCACCCAATCTATGCTGGATTTGGTCAAATATTGAAAATACGTTTTGTTTCAGGATAAGTTCAATTTGCGATAGACGTCTTTTCTAATATATTTTATTTTGTTCTATTAAATATAATATTTTATTAAGACACAATTCAGAAGGTATTTTATTCAGGTCACTTTGGTTTTCTAATCTTTGTTTTATTTTAAGATAAGTTTTATGTCATCATTTAGCGTGGATAGATTTTGTCGTTAATTTAAAAAAAAATCATTTTGTTGCATATGTGTAGGTAATTTTAGATACTACTTTTTTGATATTTGTACGCCGTCAACGGCAAAACATAGTGTACCTATACATACTTTATTTACAACACCTGCTTTGACACCCACCTATGGTTTACAAATCAAAACTTTGACTTTGACTTTGACTACATTTTTCAATTATTCAACATCCTTGAATTTAATAATTCACAGAAAAGACAGGATAAAATACCTTTTGTGTTTCAGATAAAAAAGCGAGTAAAAACAATGTTCATGTCCTCTTTACTTACGCAGTGTTTATGTACTACAAAACTGCACAATTCATTTCAATTGACATTTAATTTTAAGTATGAACCTAGTACGTTGAAGTCTGCAACTTACATACACAGTACAAACATAGAGGCCTCGTCTGTCACCGTAAGACTGTGAGAACCGTTAGTAGATAAACTGTCGAAAAATTGTTAGAACTTTGACCAACCGCGTGCGAGCCGAGCGAGCGGTGCCGCAGCAGCGGCCGGCGAGCGCTACTTCCAAGTTGCTCGCCGCTAGGCAGGCTATTTAGTATTAGCGCAAGGTGCGCTACGTCGCAAGCAAGTTTGATACCAGTACACAATTTGTCGGTTTCCCATGGATAGATTATGAATTATTGAAAAATAATGCGTTATACTAAAAATTATTTGTTGCAGTTCATAATTTTTCGACAGTTTATATTCTAACGAAAATAATACAGATAGATTATAAACTAACGAAGTTCATAATTATACGGTGACATATCCATACCAAGATAACAGTAAAGTATCCTATCGTATCACAAAAGTACATAACAACCGATATTTACGTATACAAGCCACTTTTCCAGCCATAATAATTTCACGAGCCGCCGACACGAGTGGCAACTGGCATCGCATCGCATCGTTGAATTTCGTTATCGCAACAACAATGAGTTTCTGACTCGCTGGCCATCTTCAAAAGTAATTCGCATTTTTCACGTAGAGAGGCGGGACCGACCCGTGCCGTACTTACATATACCATACTTATATAGGACTGTGTATCGGTGATGTATGGCTGTCCGTGGTTGTGATTTGTGAGGCCGGGTATTTAAATTTGTGCGTGCTTTTAATGTTTTATAATGATTTTTTAAATCACAAATTCAAGCTCTACCGAATCGGTAACGAATGGATGGAGAGAGATTACGAGATATTTTTGTAATGTAATATTTCACAGACTAAAAAACATATTAAAAATATGCAGTTCTACAGTCTTTTGATATAATCGACACTAAGCTAGGAAAATTGTTTATCCTACATAATACCTGCTAGGAAAATCAAAATACTGTTGCAAACTTACTATGGTGGCATCTGATTGAACCGTCAAAATTATTCTATGATTGTGAAAGGCATACGATTTTTTTTGTACCTAATTTACATAAATATGATCAAAATTAAAGCATCGATATATATATAAATAAGTATAACCATTGGTAGGTGCGTTTCATAGTGGTCTAGTTATCGTCAGTTCACACCGTGATGCTCCCCGACATTGTAAATCGGCCTCCAGTGTCGAAAGGGTCGCGTCATGTTTGTGACTGATACACTTATTACTTATTAATATAATTTTCATTATTTTAAAGCGATTAAGTACTTTAAAAAGCTTTATTGACGACTGTACCTGTATCTTTATTAAACGATAAGTACTTAGTTGTCTCTATTTGACTAAATTATTGCAAGGAAGATAAATTCATTGAGTTTATTTAAGCTCATACTTTTGGATTTGTTCGGAAAGCCCTCGTTTTAAGTTTTATGACAAAATTACTCAAAAGGTAAAAGTTTCAAACTTTTATCTTGTTATAGCAAGACCTTATCGCACGAAATAACGAGGTAAACGATAGCAATACAAAATAGATTCTTGAGAAGACTCTTTAAAAGCAGGAAACCGATACCCATTAGATAAGTTATAACTTCATTAGGCACTAGTTCAGCATAGTCCAACACACATTACACATGGTAACAACAACATTTAATAAACCAAAACATTAAACCACAAAATCCACATCACTTTACATACGTCACTCGAAAATTCTCAGAACTAGTATTTTACCACCTTTTGACATTGAGCCGGCTTGCTCCAAGTGCCCAGAAGGCGACCATACATTGTTCTAATTAATTGTTATTGCCTTCACCATGTACTTCAATGGCCAACTGGCATGAAAGCCTTAGGGTGTATGCAAGTAGAAGGCTGGTAACCGGCGCCGATAAGTCAGCGCTTCTCGGCGCCGACAAGCGCTGGTTGTCAACGCTGGTATTGGCGATGGTTTGCGCTGATTTGGCAAAAAGTATGAAAACTGCCTGCGCCGACTAGCGCTGACAGTGCCGAGAAGCGCTGGCATATCGGCGCTGACTACCAGGCTTCTACTTGAATACACCCTTAGAGTCACCTACTTACAGTAGGCATTGTCACGAAGGAACTGAAGATAAATTTTCGGTTTAATCACTTTAAAGCTGACGTTAGAAAAGGCTTTTTATTTCTTGTGAGGTTGAAGGCTTTTTTATTTGTTTCGGATTTTGGATAGTGTAGTGTGTAATGTTAGGCAGATGTTTGTACCTAATTGTCGTTCTTTCTGCTTTAGATTCCGACATGTACAAGAGATTGTCATAATTTTTACCTGAAATTGGACATCGCCTTCATAGTATTCCAGGCTAATACGCGTATTAGTTTTGAATAAAAAGGTATTGCACTTCTAGAGGTTACACTACCTCTTGTGATATAAAGGTTCGGAAATCAGCTTTGACTGAAAACAGTTAACTTTAGCATTTTTTTACAAATTCAAAATGTTAGTTATAAGTATCCAACGTGCAAAGTTTTAGTTGGTTTTTTTCGGATGTGCATAACATAGATAGATCATGAGCTACGAGATCTCGTAGCACATGCTACGAAAAAAGTTTACAATTAATACCGACGCACTAGACAACAAATCTAGGTACTTAATTACTCCACAAACCCTTTCCACCAATAAATAAAAAAATACACGCAACCGAAATAATTATCCACCAATTACAGCAGCGTATTAATAGTTTATTTTATGTCTAGGAAAACAATAAAACCACTTATACGACCAAAAACGAAGCCCGGCTTGTATTGGGCCCGAACGGTAACTCACAAACTAGACAGGTCAAAAACAAAAGGTCCACTACTTCACTCATGTCTGTGTGTCTGGCAAATACAATTATACACAGATATCTAAAGAATAGAAAAATCTGTGAGTAGTACTAACAAAACTAAATCCAAGCTGAGAACCTGCCGAAGTATTAAAATACTTATTTCCATTCCGGAAATAAGTATTTTAATAGTAGTTTATTTATTTATTTAATACTTCTTAAAAAATTTAATACTAATTATATATAAATAAGCGCAAATAAATAAATATATACATAAATACACGAATATACTAAAACAAATAAGACAAACAATGGGAAAACGTTAACGTTGTGATGATACTGCCAGCTTCTTACGAATGTGCTCACGAACTTTTATTTTAAAGGATAATCGGATAAGTAATATATTTATTTGCAAAAATAAAAATAAGAAAGGCCATAAATTAGAAGTGGAATTATCAGAAACAAGACTAAAGTAACTAATACGTTAAAACATGCATTAAAAATGAAGTGGCGATGGGCTGGTCATGTTGCCCGTCGAACAGACAATAGATGGACCATAAAACCAAAAAATGGATAGAAACAGAAGGAATGAGGAAAGTCGGTATACCTAACAAACGATGGATCGACGAAATCACCCAAATAGCAGGCAAAGGATGGATGATTATAGGAGAAGACCAAACTAAATGGAAAATGCTAGATACCTTCACCCATGATGGGGTCCATATCTCGAACCCAAATGTTGAAACTTAAACTAATTATGCTAACAACTTGATGCAAGCAAACTACTAAAATACACTATAACACAATAAAATATAGCCTAATAGCGTTATATTCCTAAGAACTCGGATAAAAATAATGTGAAGTGTTATCATAAGAAAAACCCAGCATTTGTAAGCTCTATCGTAGTATTCAATTTTTTTTATATTGTTTTATTATAATTTTTTGTTTGTATAATGTAGAGTATGCTAATTAATAGTGCCGTGCTTTCCTATAATTTAGATACATGCAAGATCTATATTATGACAAAGACTTTGGGTTAATGCTGTGTATGTGTTTGGTTGGTAAGCCTTTATATAAATAAATAAATGTATGTGGGTAGACGGATAAAACTATAAACTCCTGAATTCCAAACTAGGTAAAAACCTGTTTCTTGGAAATAACCCTTTAATGCTACGATGGATGTATCATAGCAACTAAGTAACTACAACATAGTTTTTACTTTTTACTGCCAAAATCAAGACTTTACATTAATATGGTTTTGTAACTGTAGTCTGTAAATTACAATAATTCCGAAAAGTGAACTCCATATTTCAAGGTTTGAAATTCCCCAAGACAATATAAGAAAACTTGTCAACCGGACTATTTAACACAATGTACCAATTTCTGCTTACCGTTCATACAAAGTAAACCTTTTAAACTTTCTCTCAACATGTAACTGTCTTCTACCCCGCATAATTAAAAGCTGGCCGAACGATTAGTATGCAAATACAAGAAGGTAATGTCGTAGCGACACGACTGCTGTACCCCCGAGTATAGTGGTCGTGATAGTAATGTGTGTCTACACGATGTATAGATAAGGATTCGGTGATAGACGGTGTTTGCTTTCTACTTCATCTGTTTTGTTTTTGATAGGTGGAATGAGATGCAGTTTCATTTTAATGTTATTGGGTTGTAATAGTACCTAAAGATGGAAGGTCATAAGTTAGAGTTGTGCAATTGGAGTCTATGACAAGGATCAAGGTTGATCATAAGAGCTTATAGGAAGTTAAATTGCCTTTTGATAACCGGCGTGAGGTTATGTTAAAATACCTTGTAAGACATTTAAATGATAAACTGATAATGAGTTCAACTTGTCTATTGATAGTGTTAAAATAACTGATAAATGATCGACCCGCGGCGAATGTGTCCTTTTGCCCAAACGATGCTATGCGACTACTGATCGCTTAGTATATATATATATATATATATTATTCATTCGCTTTGCGTCGATGCCAGCATAAAATTGACACTATTGATATGTACGGATTTGCTCGTACTGTAGCGAAAAAAAAAAAAAAAAGACGGAAGATTCACTTTTCTGCTACGACACGTTTAATTTTGTTTTTAAAATAAAAATAGAAAATAACATTAAAAGGTAGAAAAAATGAATATTATTGTATCAAAAAGTTGCAGGTTGACTTGTGTGAAGGGAATAAAATAGAGAACTTTGGTCCGATAGGTACGCGAATAACGAACGAGAAATAAAACGTACTATCTAGTCGATTGTAATTACAAAAACTCAACAATGAATGAAAGGTAAGACGCGAGTTGAGTCCGACTTTCAGCTAAATTAACGCTTTGAGTCTAACAATCCCGCCTTAACCTCAACAAAGGAAGAAAGATTCGACGCCTGTCGAGCTCGACTTTCAGCTAAATGGATGAAAAGCACAGGTTGAATCTATAAGGACTTCCCTGCTAAATCATTGGAGTTACCAACTGCATTAATCAAATAGAAACGTTAACAATATTATGCTTAATTGCTCCATTGAAAAACCAGGATGATCGAGACTGTTAAACCACTTGGTTTTATCGAAAAAAATTACCGACAATGGTACATCACTAAACACAAGAAGTAAGCTGTAAATAAGACGTAATCAAAAAGTTCCACTTGTGACAGCTAGATGTCGCTGTGGATGGTTATAGAAATGGTAGTTTGTCGAAATATTTACGAAATTTAAAAATGAGTTTTTTTGTTTACGTAAATATTTTGTAATTCTTGGTTACAAAGGATAGAAATTTATGTAAAACTAATATTCCAATTGAATTCGTGTAAATCGGACAACGCGTTTTGAAGTTGTGAGAAATTATTTAAGGATATCTTTTATATGATATGTTCCGGAATGGGCAGAATCATAATCTTGAAGGACATAGGTGGTTCTAGAAATAACTCTAGTCACACGACACTTAATAAAGCGAGGAGCAAGCTTTCCCGAAAAATAATCTGCTCCAGAAGATCTAGCAAAGTTACGTCTCCATACCGTGTCACCAACGTTAAGAGTAACAGCCGTGCGGTTCGTATTATAAGCCCGAGAATTACGGAGGAAAGCCATAGAAAGATTATCAGCTACTTTCGCATAAACCTCAACAAGAGAGGAAAGATTCGACGCGTGCTGAGCCCGACTTTCGGCTAAATTCGTGCTTCGAGTCTGACTATTCGCACGAGAAGAATTCATAAAGACCTCTCTGCCGAACATGAGAAAATTTGGAGTAAAACCTGTAGCTAAATTAATACAAGAGTTGAGATAGAGTTTGACTTTTGGAAGCATTTTCGCCCAATTTCTTTGATTTTCTCCGACTAAAATACTTAAACATGTAACCACGCTCTGGTTGTAACGTTCAACAGTGTTGGCTTGAGGAGTATAGTAAGGAGTGTAAGTAGGTGAATCGATGTGAAAAGAACTAAGGAAGTTTAAAAATATATTACTACGAAAAACTGTAGCATTGTCACAGAGAATAGCACGTGGTACACCAAAATTGAAAAATAATTCAGATTCCAGAGCTCTAATAATAGAACCAGCGTCAACCTTCTTAAGGGGAAATAACCAGACATATTTCGAAAAAACGTCTACCATGGACAGAATATAAAACCATAGTAAGCAACAGGCAAAGGTCCAATGACATTGTTAGAAATTACCTGTAGGGGCAATGAAACATCTTTCGGACAAATCATTTGGCCTCGTGGTTGAGTGTTTGCAATTTTATGAGCCTTACAAACCTCACATTGCCTCAAAGTTTCAGAAACATCACGAAACAAAAATAATAAATGGCCAATAAAAAATCTCCTTGATCTTAAGGTAGGATTTGTGACACCAGGATGTATAGAAGGAAAGTTGTTGTTTGTATATAGGACAAATAGTTTAATATGAAAACGGGATAGTTTAATCAAAATTGTAGGGATATAAGAATAAACATCTATGAAAAATAAAAGCTCAAAAAGGGAATTAGTGAAATAAAAATGTTCAGAGCTACATTTTTTGAGTTAATGTTTAACAAAACCAAAATGTATGAAAATATGTCAAATATTATTGTTTAATAAGATAAAGGGATAATTTAATACTAATAGGAGGGAAACCAGATGAAAATAGAAGCGAAAAAATGTTTTAGGCTGTATGATCATGTTGTCTGTGCTTTTGTTGAAAAAATGTTTTGTGCTTTTGTGTCAAAGGCATAGAATTAGAAAGTATTACCTACATAATAAAGTTCCTAGGACAAATTGGAAAGGAAGAATTCAACAAAATAAAATGCGGAGTAACCCTGAATGAAATAAGTAGAGGCCTGCAAATAAAAAGACTTCCACATCAGAGTGTCACACACATTGAATTCCTCCACCTGCTATATTAAATCATGAAAAAAACCAAAACAGAATAAAACAATCCACGAGCATGTTTACCAGTAGTTGGAAAAAGTTATTTAGTGAGTAATATGGCTGCTGGATGAATAGAAAGACACGCATTCGGCAAGCTAACCGGTCAGGCTAGGAGTCAAAGAAAGATAGGAACCTATTAGAAAAACAAAACGTGAAAGAGGACGCTTTGGGCTAATAGAATACCAAAAAAAACGAAACCAAGCACACAACCGCATAAAAAAGCTTACCTTTGAAACACGACGCCTATACATTCACACACCAAGCATTCTCTACAGGGAACTACAAATACAGGCATTAAAATAAAACTCGGGATTAAAATATATTTGTTGGGAAGAAATGAAAAAGTTATTAATTTAGTAGGTATTATTATGGAATTAAAGTACAATCACACACAACATCCAACATTAAAAAAGGTGATCATCAATGGTATCATTGTATTGTAATGCATATTCTGCTCCATCCATGACACTGGAAAAAGGACAAAAGGAAAAAAATATGGATTATATTTGCTCGAAGAGCATCACACACAAAATAACAGAAAAAAATATATTAAGTATAACCATCAAAATTACTTACTTTAGTTCGGGCGCCATTTTGTAGCGAAAAAAAAAATAAAAAGACGGAAGATTCACTTTTCTGCTACGACACGTTTAATTTTGTTTTTAAAATAAAAATAGAAAACAAAATTAAACGTGTCGTAGCAGAAAAGTGAATCTTCCGTCTTTTTATTTTTTTTTCGCTACAGTACATACCTTTTTACCCGACTGAGCGACAGCAAACAAAGGGTTATGTTTTTCACGCGTATTTTCCTATTGTTGAAAATAAATTAGGGAGAGAGTAGAGATTATTTGATGGTCGCTGATCATCATTTGCCTAGCCTATTCCCAACTCTGTTGGAGCCGGCTTCCAGTCTAACCAGATGCAGCTGAATACCAGTATTTTACATGGAGCGAGTGCCGATCAAAATTACTAAAACTTAATTTATTATTGCATTTTTTATTTGATTTAAACTAGCACTAACCAATTACAAAGGTAGTTCCTTGCTAGCATGTGAAAATATGTTAATTAGCTACTAACATTTACATCCCCACGTATTGGTGAAATCAAAAATGGATAGAGCATTTAAACATTATGATGAGTATTATAATGTTATGTGCGAATGTAACATTAATGTTATCGCTTACACCATGTAGATAAAGAACAGAAATATAAGAATTTTAGTATGAACAATTTGGATATTATCTAACGCAAACAAGGTTTAATTGATTATTGTACCCTGGGTGCGATTTTTTCAAGGTTAATAAATGAGGTAAACAATCCAAAAAGAAAATCATGCCTGTGTCGAAATCATGTGTGAAAATCATGACTGCAAGGTGAATATATGATCACAAACATAATACATCGTCCTTTATCGATTTCTGTCATCTAGATAATTCGTTTTTACGGATTTCTTCACGTTTATGTAGCAGAATTTTCCAGCCAGTTCAAAAATTGAGTTCGAAACACCACTTCGCCAAATACACCTTCTGCAATACTAATTTACAATCACATATCATTGATGACTTTGTAATACAATGATGTTTCCCTTTCACTAATGATTACCTTCAACCTATGACTCCAAGGTGATAAACAGCGAGGTGAATAGCAAATCAGCAGGGGTACTGTTGACCTGGCTGACCAATGATTGGATATTAAAAGCGACCAGATTAGGAAAGCCGATTTCTATTGAAAGTTTGTAAATAATTTGTATTACAAAGATAATTTTAGTGCAAATGCAATTATGAAATTGCTAAGGATAGTTTCTTTTGTAATTGCGAAAGAAAATCTTGATTTGATTTTTTAGAATATAGATAATATATTACTTAATTACTAATAAAAAGCTAAAATTTGTGAGTTTGTATGTAGGTGATAATCTTCGGAACTGAACTACTGATCCGATTCCGAAAATTCTTTCACTAATGGGAAGCTACAGAGTTGCCAAGTGTCAAAGATATATTTTATGCTAACACGGGAAATTTCACGCGGGACAGAGTCGCGTGCCGAAGCTAGTTATTCATATTCAATTTTTTTTTTATTTGCATTTATGTATAAATTGGTACTTTTGAAGAAGCATTGGACCGACGGACTTCGGTGCCAATAGTTTAATAGAGAGTAACCACAATCAAACATAAGTCAACGATGTGCGTAAATAACATTTCAATCATTTATAGAATAAAAAAAACAGCCCTTACATTTTTTTTCTCAAAACTTTACTAGTGTGTTTGTAGACAAACATCTTCACAAACCTAAGACATATTTTCAAGAAGATTTCACAACGCCATCCACCAAACATTAAGCTTATTGTCTAATGAAAAGTAATTAACTGTCTGCTATAGCGCGGGGAGGAGGGGGGAGGTATATTGACAGACAATGCCGAATGGAACAATCAGTGGGAAGAGTTAAAGAGTAGATGCTGAGTCAGCAAGTATCGGGGCTCGTAACTAGACGCGTGCGCCAGCGAACTAAGAAATTAGTTTTATATAGAAACTAACTGGTGCCCGTGACTTTGTCTGCGTGTAATTGTTTAATTTCTACTTAAAAGTAGAAATTAAAAAAAATATAAATATCTGTCATTTACCTGTATGGTATACCTACATGATAAAAAGTATTCTATCAATATGCAGGTTGAAAAGAAGCCCCTACCCTACCTATATTTCTTTCAAAACTGTCACTTCATTGGTTAAGTCGTAAAAAGGTAACACACAGACAGATAGACAGGGTTACTTTCGAATTTATATTATTAGTATGAGTTAGCTCTTTTACCGCGATGGTTCCTAGAAATTGGAGGCCCGAAAATGGCTGAAAGATGCGAACAAACAATTTATTTATTGATTTAGGATCTCCAACAAAAGATGTACACAATACATGACACATTTTTTTTATTTTTCAAATGTGTATCGCAGAGTTTAAATTATATGCTAAAAACCACAGAAGCCTTTGATGGCTTATATATGGCAAGTGAGTTCGGAAATACGTTTAGACGGTAAGGTTGTAAGTTCAAAAAATATTTTAGAAACTTAAAAAATGGCAACATCAGGTATTAGGTAGGTGTACTCCTTCATTTATAGGAGACCACAGCATGCACAATGAAGTTAACAACTAGGCTAACAAAGTTAAAATATAAATAATAGTTAGGTAAAATTTGGAAAAAGCTAATACATTTTTAAAGGACACAAAAAAATAAGAAGATAATTATAACATTAAGATATAGCTTAAATTAAATTAAATCTATTAAACATTTCTTTTGATTTGAACCTTTCAACAATTGAACCTCCACGAATTTTGCGGCCGTTCAATTTATGTTTGTGGAAAACTAAAACGTTAAAAGCTTTTAGCCCTAGTAGAAATTAGTTTCAAGTGTGCAACTTAATCAATTTATATTCATAAGTAGGTAGGTATGGCAAATTTTTAATGAGGAAATTGATTAAAAAAAACTTTTAGGAGTGTGTAATTTCAGTAGGAGGTTTCAAAACGATGAAAAGTTCATCATCAACCAATCTTTATAACAGAACATAACATCATGCCTTGTATCCCCGAAGGGCTGAGAAGAGGTGTACCTATAGTACACCCACAGTTCGCCAGTTATGTTTAAGAAGACCCATGTAATAGGGGGCGAGCCTATTGCCATCAACTGGGCACAAATACAGACTTTTCTCGGATTCAGACGATTCAGACGGAATTTCTCAGTAGCAGCCTGGAGGCTGCTACTGAGAAATTCCAGATGGAAAAACCTAATTACATTTGCCCTACCTGGGAATCGAACCCAGGACATCATGCTCATCAGTAGCGCTTGCGACCTCTAGACTAACGAGGACTTTTCTTAATCTTCATTGAAATTAATTTACCGGCACTAAAATTCGCCCAAATATTTTTCAGTTCCATCCAGACCAAAAGTTTTAAATTAGTTCGCGAGCAAACTTGAAAAAAAAGTTTCTAAATTAGCTAAGTTCACTACAGTCTCTTTTATAACAAAGATAAGAGAATATACACTTTCGAGAACTACATAGGAAGGACTAAAACACTTAAGTGCCTAACTTGTAGCCATAATTTTATTTAAATGTCACTTTTTTTTAAAACTACCTTCCATGTTTCTAACGTCTGCTTTTTACAGCAAGGTGACTTGATCAGCTAGGGTTGCGGGATGTTCGAAAGAGTTACCGTGGCCCTGGCACAGGCAACAGAAGGAACATGGGTGGGTTTTAGTCAGTAAAAGTCTGACACGCCCTCCCGCTCCGCCCAGAGCGGGAGAAGTCATTTGATGATTTCCCATCCACAAAAAAAAAAAAAAAAAATGTGACTTGATACCTATATTACTATCTCGAATACTTCCATCAGCAGTAGCGCTTGCGACTACTAGACCAACGAGGCAGTCAATCATGACATGAGGTCCTGGGTTCGATTTTCTGGTCTGGCAAAGTGTTATTGTGTTTTCCTATCTGGAAATTCTCAGTAGCAGCCCGAAGTCCGGACTTGTGTCCGGTTGATGGCAATAGGCTCGTCCCCCTATTACATGGGACTTAAACATAACTGGCGAAATGTGAGTATACTATTGGTACACTTCACCCTTCGGGGAAACAAGGCGTGATGTTATGTGTGTGTTGAATAGGTACTTATATATTATGTTGCATGCCTACTATGTTGAGGCTTCCAATATACCTCTAGACCTCGCCCTTTCTAGAAGTATCATGGTAGAGATTATGTATGGCGCATTTAACTACCAAAGTAATATATTGGTCCCCTTGTAATATACTGTACTAAAGAAAACTCAGTGTTTCCAGAGTTATTTTCACGTAGAATGTGTCCTAATACCTGTTATGTTTACAAGATAACATTGTTAAGAGGGCTGTGACATTTTGTCACCTCTCGCGCTAACACGGGACCAAATTTTTAAGTATATTAAATGTAAAGATGCTTTTTTGAAAAATGGGCGACCTACTAAATAATATTGATTTGATAGGTAGTTATTAAAAACACATTTCTATTATGTTATCTAATAAACTTAGCTCAATAAGTATTATGATCTGTTTTTGAGATGATTTAAATAAATGCCACAATAAAAATGTGTTTTTAATAATTACCTAATAAAATAATATTGTTTAGTAGGTCGCCCATCATAACATAACATCACGCCTTGTTTCCCCGAAGGGTTAGGCAGAGGTATAGCTGTAGTACACCCACATTTCGCCAGTTATTTTTAAGTCCCATGTAATAGGGGGCGAGCCTAGGTCGCCCATTCATTACATTTTTCAAAAAAGCATCTTTTCATTTAACATTCTTAAATCCCGTGTGAGAGAGAGAGAGAGAGGTGACAAAATGTGGCAGCCCTTTTAATATAATATTATTGAGATCTTGCAAAATGTCGGAAAACGCGTTGTGAATGAAAAGTGGATTATTTAGAATTGCCAATTAATCAATCAACTCAGCCTATCGCAGTCAACTGCTGGACATAGGCCTCTTCCAGGCTAAGCCACAACCCTCTGCCCTCCGGCTTCCGCATGCAGTGTGTCCCAGCCACCTTTAACCTTTGCATGTTTGGATAGCCATTATGTACTTATAATTTTCAATAACCATCAATATTTTCCCAGTATGTATACGCCTATAATTCAATACTACAAACAATTTCCATAAGACATTTCACCACAAATCTTAAGAGTACAACTTACAATTTAAACCTGCACTACTAATTCTCCAATAGCAACCCATCGAGCCATGCCACATCCATTCTCAGTCGGTACCTCTCAATGTGTTCGCTTAGTTAAACTGTAAAGACGCCGACATAACTTCATTGATTAAAGTTCATGTTAACCGCACGTTCTCTCTGATTTGTGAATTTGTTGCCGAGGAAGAAACTCGGCTCGTTTGTTAGTTTGTGTGGAACTTCGTGTGTTGTAGTTATTGTTGTTTTAATTGAGTTTGGTCTAAAATCGCGGAGTGTTCTGTTGCTAAATCTTATTCCTTGATCTATTTGGCATCCTAAAACTTACGGAGTATGTCTGAAAGTTCTGAATCCATCACTTTCGACCTGACGACCGACATCAAAAAGCGTGTTGTAAATTCTGATTTGCTACGAACAAATGTGTCTGATACAAAATGTCCACACACTGCTGAATTTTGTATTATCCATTTAAGAAATTTATTTAAAACTTCCCCATCAAATTGATTTCCAAAAATTGCTTTTTAATTAATTTAACCACTGGCCAAAACCCTTACCCCTTCCCAATGGTTATTAAGCAGCGTCCTAACTAATCAACTTAGCTGTGGAAGGGGCCCGCGGTCCGCACGCACGGCGCACGCGGCGTGAAGATGCCGCGATAGCAACCGCCGCGCCGGCCGCGGACATGACATAGTAAGGAACAAAAGGACCACTCCTGGCGTGTCTTTTCGTTAGGAATACAATAAAAATACTGGCAAACCTCAACCACACCGAAGAGACTGTAGCAACGGTGTAGAGCAGCGTCACTCATAATGTTTTTACCTTTAAACCATGCAGGGCTTTTTTTTCTAATCTTAACTTTGCACTCCCACTCACACCCCACTCACCCCCACACTCACACTCACTCACTCACTCACTCTCACTTTTTTGCTCTCTTCAGCTTCAATGTCTTCACTTCCAAGAAAGCATACCGGTCCCTAATCTATATATTCTTCAATCCTGATGAGTTTATGAACAATATGTACTACTATTTAAAACATAATGCTTCATCACTCTGAAGTAGTTTGGAAATGACAGATCTAGGCTTCTTACTTTTGTGATACTGCTCATATCGAGAATATTTGCAATTTTTAATTCACGAAGCTGTCTAACTTCATATTGTGAAGAAAGTTGACGTTTTATGCATTTTCCTTTCCTTCATCGAGCTTTCTACCAAGCTCTATACTCAGTTACCCTTCTGTACTTTCATAGTCAGCTGGTAACAACCGCCAGCCACATGACGGTGCGCCTGCGCTGCGCGGTCGCACCTCGCCGCGCTTGCGTGTCACACTTGCGAAACTACTCGAAACTTTCTGGGGAACTATCATATATTTATTTTCCTTTTATTTAGTTTTCTGCTGTTTTAATTTGTTTATTAGTTACTATATAAAAAGATTGGGTTAATTTAAATAGAATTTGTGTTTTGAAATTCAGTAGGTACCTAAGCTGCTTATTTTCAGTGACAGCTATGCCTTTTGATTGCATGCCAGTGGTGGAGGGTTTTCCCATCCGGTATCGTAAGTTTATTATTCCTGATTACATTAGCAAAAGGTTTGTAAACAATTGCCTAATAGTTACTAAAGTTAGAAATAAATGAAGGGCGTTCCTTCCTCATCAAAGTACTAGCTGACTGTAGGCAGATTTCAAACATATTTTAGAGTTTCCTCATATTACGTATTATAAAAACAAATCACGCACGTACTTACGCAACCAGATAGAATTAGCATAATATTTAGTCTGTCTAGTCGTTGCCTTGTTTGAAACTGTGATTTGTACGTGATGTTAATTCTTATTAGATAACCTATAATATGAGCTATCGTTGAAACTACACAACTGAGTTCTTGCAGAACCCAAATTATACGTTAAATCTAAACATTTTTCCATAGCCCACTTTATTGTACTTGTTCTCTAGGTCTACTGTCTATAAGTCTTGAACTTTTGCGATAAATCAGTCCATCAGAGCTTAAACCTTCCTTCTCATCACTTCGGTACATGATTCTCAAACTTAATAATTTCCAACAACACGGCCATATCACCAGTTCTCCGTAACAATGATGGGAGGTGCTGTTTTACATCACATAATGAATCTGAGAACAAGAGGGCAATCAAACATCGAGGAGTGTTACATACGAAGCTTAGCAGCTCTCAAATTAAATTAATATTGTAACAAACGGTCAGGCCGTATGTAGGTGGACTTGAAGCGCAGAATCCGATGATTGCTTTCCGATACCGTCTTACGAAATACACCGTTAGTAGACAAACTAAAAATTAAAATAGCTAAACGGCCGGTGGTGAGGCGGCTAAGCAGGGCAATTGTAGAACCCAGCGGGCGGTTCGCCTTTCATTATTTTATATTAACTCGAATAGAGGGCGAGCGAAACCACCGTGTCATGCTGCCGGCCCACGGCAAATAGGCAACTCTTACCGAATTAATTGCCCCATTCTGGGCGGTAACGTCAATCTGGATCGAGTCAATCGGCTTATTGTCGCTTCGCAGAAACATAGATCAGCTACTTATTGCTATGAGTCTTGAATTTAGCCTAGCAAAGTTTTAATCGATTCAAAAATTGGGTCTTTTTCATCTACGCTCTTGTTAAAAACAAATTTTACAATTGTTTAAGTTTCTGACTGTTATTCTTGATCGTCTTGACTTATACTATAATTCTTAGATTCTTCCTTTTAGGGTTTTGGCAGGATCTGCGGTCACAATGAACAATACTTTTCACAGAAATCTTATGGTTCATGTCATACAGAAAGTACTCGGGGATTTCCATCAACATGACGCATTTTTATTTAAATTCGATTTCAATTGCAATTCAATTACATGCAAACGAAATACTTGACATTTTCCTGTTTTACTTGACGAAAGTGGATCAACACGACATAAATTTTAATAATTTTGCAGGTGTTTTTGCAATGTCAATTAATTAACGTCACAAAAAGAAACTGGTACATAACGATATGAATTTATTTTATTATACATATGTAGATCTTTTCACTATTGAATAGCGTCAAACATAAAGAAATAACGAGGCTCCCACTTACTACAATTACATTTTGTTAATATTGTAACGAAACCAATATCCTACGCTGCAACCACACCAAAAAAAGAACATCACTTCATCATCAACACCAAAGCAAGGATATCAGCCACAACCCACAAGATCCCATCCCTAGTTCACACCGATACACGGGGACTCATAACCGGGCGCCGCAAACATCTGTACCGATCGATATAGCACTCGATCGAACCACAGATTATGCTAAGGCGATGTCGAGACGTGTCGAACGCCTATCTCAGATCGATATAAATCATCTTATTAACTATTGTTTTGGGAGGTGTGGTGTGAACGAGCCGATCTTATCGACACTCTGATGTGTTTTAAATTAACATAATAGGTTTTGTGAATGGATATTGCGTTTATGTTTGTTGTGACTGTAGACCTATGGGAACGTTTAGGTGTTCTCTTGCGTTTGGCAGATGTTCTCTTGTTTTGATCGAGTCTTGAATTTAATTGCTAGTAATCCAAATTGATAGTAGCCCCCTTAAATTCTTTACTGAGCAACAGTTTCAATACACTAAGATATTTTGACAAACCATGCATGGTTCAGAAGTTATCAAAAACAATTAACTGAACATTGTAGAAGTCAAAGTTAATGACAGGAACGGCATTGTTCCAAACAAATAAGGTTCACCCTTGTAAAAAGTAGATATGCTTTTGGAAATATTTTTCCATCAGCATATTATTATTTTTTTCCTATAACAATCAGGATTCAACTAAACCCATGATTAATTGTAAAACATTATAAACGGTCAGTTCTATTTTAGTACTTGATATTTACAATCTTATGCCTCTGGCAATATGCTGACATAAACGTTAGATGTAAACTGAGGTATGGAGTAGGCGGAGGTTACGTTTGAAGTACACCCACACTTGTAGATGAAAGTGTTAACTCCTAATACGATAACAGAGTAGACTTATCACATTCATCTAAGCACGATATGTAGGTATTTAAAATTTTGATCGTGGGTTAATATTAGATCGAATTGTCTGTAGCAGTCTACACGTTGGTAACAACAGGAACAGTTCAAAACGACCACGAAAATACTACCTTTAAATACGATCTATTCTTATATTTTGACTATTTATGCACCGCGGCTTCGAAGTCGTAAGAATAGAATAGGATAGAATATTCATTTATTTTCTCAGAATGTAGGTATTTACAATAGGGTGGTTACAATAATATTAAAGAATCCTTGTACATTCTGCCATTTTGGCATGCAAACATTGATAGACAGCTAAAATTTATCAGCAAGAAAATCCGATACGGAGTAGTAACATTATTTGATAGAAGTACAGTTAGTTTCTAAGATACACATTATATTAAAATAACAGCCATATTATTATAAAACACTCGTCCCCTGACCCGCCGCGTTGCATCGCCCGCCCGCGCTGTGCATGCATTTGGCAGTCCAATTCTAGAGGATGTGTCTATACACATCCTCTAAATGCATACATACTTTTTCAAATCGGACTGGTAATTCCAGAGATTAGCGCGTTCAAACCAACAAACTTAAATTTCATGGGTTATAATTTTTTTGCGCGGAACTCGTAAGTCTTTTTCTAAGATAAAAGTAGCCTTACTTATTTCTTACACCATCAGCTATCTGCCAGTGAGAGTCCCGTTAAAATCGGTCCAGCCGTCTTGGAGATGAGCTGGAACAAACAGACAGACAGACAAAAATTTTAAAAATTGTTTTTTTGGTCGGTACCGTATGCACTTAGTAAAAATCTGTTATTTTGACATTACAAACATACACTTCAATTTGATTTATTTGTATGTAGGTAAGTACTTATATATAGGTTCACCTTAGTACCCTGTGAGTCCTGACTTACAAATTATCTACAAAGCATTAGGATTTTGAAAGCTTACAGCAGTAGATAATCGCCAAATGAGAATGCGTACGTCATTATTTTAGACATTTTACTGAAAATGTCTTCATGTAGATATATCTCAAGTTTATAAATAGATTTTGCACGTTACAAATAAATTAAGGTCCTACCTAGGCATATAAAAAAATGTATAGGTACCATGCGAGAAACAAGCATTATATGTACACCATATGGATTATTCTTGCATGCAGCGCTCGGCCGCTATAGTAACGCTTGCTAACAGATGTGGTCATCGTGTGCACGGGATTTTGTTTTCAAATTGCTCAGATTTAGGTTTCATTGATCGTACCTGCCAAAAATATCATACGACGCAGTAGCGCGTACATTTAACTACACATAATGCACTGCAAAAAATCAAAGCGTCGAACAGACCTAATGCGGTGTACATCCGTTTTCTGCCTCTTTGTACCCGCATATAGCCTACTTACACGTTTCTGATTGTAATGTGTCATCGGCAAAAAAACAAAGAGTTGAATGGCCGCGTGGTACAACGAAACATCGAATTAGTATGTATGGAACCCCGTCTAGCGGCGAACATGAGAAAGGTTCGCTGCTGACTCATTGGATGGTCTATCTTCTCATGAACATTCTGTGCTGTGAACTTATGGGGATTTGTTAAAGCTCTTGAATATATTTGGGGCATGTATGAGTACTTTGGAGGCAGTAAATCAGCGGCTGTTTGGTCTTTTGGAGTTACTATGCTGATTTTTACGACCTTTATAATTAGGTACCGTCATGGCGGGTTAGTTTGAACTGCCCGTCGTGTCGCGACCACATAACCAATGTCGTATTCCTTCGGTAACTAATAGATGGCGATAGAGACGCGTACTTGCAGAACTGTTGACAATTGTCTCGATTTGGGCCAAAATTATGCCCTAGAATCAAAGTAACCCGCCATGACGGTAGTAGACTGAATGATGACATGTCGATGATACACATAGGTACCATAGTCATAAATTTAGTAACCTAAGACTCCTCTGTCCCTTATAGTCTCTGTGTAGGTGTCACTTAGTGAAAATGGTTATTTAGGGAACCACAACCAATGTAATACTAACGTACAAAAACTACAAATGTTTCTGTTCAATCCTCTAGAGCAAATTGTAAATAAACTTTACCACAAAATGAAATGTGCTCTCGAAACAAAATCCCAAAAAGTTCTCATTTAATCAAATCATCTTTAATTTATCATAATTTCCGAATTCTCCATACATTTTTTTCCTCACATCCTGTATGGTAACAAAACAATGCGGCTTTGCTAAACAATTCTTCGGATCAGTTTTAATTAGCTCCATTTAAATCTCCTGTAATTCTTGTTAGTTTTTGTGCCTCGTAGTGATGTAGCCGAATTGTTCGGTCCTGGTCATAGAATTTGTGGAAGAGCCAAATCTTGGAATAGCCACAAGGATTGGTAATACCTGTACCTAAATGTCAGGTTGCGGTTTGCCTGCATTTAATGTTTGTGTCTGTTAAAGTGTCTTGTATTTTATTGCATTGTTAACATTTGTTTTTATTAAAAAGTTTTTACCTACACCCGACGGTTTTTTTTCGAAATAGCTTTCTTTACAGCCTATGGAGCGAGAATTGCGAAGTTGTATTCTGTCAATATTGTAGTGAAAGTTTTTTCCCTGCAGTTTTTTTTTATGATAAGGGGATTGTTATTTTTTATTGCTCTAGGCAAATGATTCAAGTCGTAATAAAAGGTATCTCACTGTCGCTGCTAGGTGAGCCTAATTTTTTGCCTAACGTTTTCATAATATAGGGTGTCTCAGTAAGAGTGCACTTTTTAAAATTGGAATTTTTTTTTCATGCTAGTGGCAACTCTGAAATTTGACAGCTGTCACCTCTGTTTATTCCGATTATTAAAAATGGAGCGCTTTTCAAAAGAACAACGCGTTATAATTGTGAAAACTCATTACAAAAATGGGGAAAGTTATAATAACGGAATAAGTCCGTTATGATAACGGACTTCTTGTGGCCTCAACTGGACGGCATGAATCTGGTCAACATGTGGTTTCAGCAGGACGGCGCAACCTGCCACACCGCGCATGAAACAATCGACTTATTGCAACAACGATTTCCAGAACACATTATCTCACGAAATTCTGATGTCAACTGGCCACCAAGATCGTGCGATTTAAAGCCGTGCGATTTTTTTCTTCGGGGTTTTGTGAAATCTCGGGTTTATGCGAATAAACCCGAAACAGTTCCTGAGCTCAAATCGGAAATCCAACGCATCATCGGTGAGATACAGCCACATCTCTGTGCAAAAGTCATGGAAAATTTCATGAAAAGAGTAATGGCCTGTCATCGGAGCCGTGGGGGTCATTTGCCGGATATTTTATTCCATACTTAATCGGAACATGTCTTCTTTACAATACAATAAAAATATCACAACTCTGTCATAAAATACTTGTTTTTATTTTAAAATAAAAAAGTGCACTCGTACTGAGACACCCTTTACAATTAAAAACATACTTCGGCAATTAATTTAATTATCTGCTACCAAATTAAATAAAAAAATACTGCATCTATGCTATCTCGTTCAGATTTTAGGCCTAGGTCCAATAACAACAAAGGTATTTCTTCTAGGAAACCTCTACATCCGCGTTGTGACCTTATTAGGAGCTGCGGAATGACGGGAAGTGATTGTCGTAAATATGATGAAGATGAACACAGTTACTTAACAGTATTTGTTATTGTTATGAAGAATTCATTTAATTGTCTACAATCTTTGTTCTTTGTTTGTGTAAAACATATTGCACACTAGCTGTGCCCCGTGACTTCGTTCGCGTGGAAGTCTTAAGATACACAATATACTAAAATAACAGCCACATTTTTTTCTTTTTGCTCGGCTCCCCGTAACATCAGCTATCTGCCAGTGAAAGTCCCGTCAAAATCGGTCCAGCCGTTTCAGAGATTAGCCGGAACAAAGAGACAGACAGGCAGACAAATTTTAAAAATTGCTTTTTTGTTATAAGTACCGTATACACTTTCTTATGCATTTAGTAAAAAGCTGTTATTTAGACATTACAAACAGACACTTTTATTTTAGCTACACATTGATACAGTAATCGATATCGTCATCATTCTCTTACACTTATCATAAGCATAATCAGCCTATAGTGTTCCCACTGCTGGGACACAGCCCTCCTCTCGGTGAGAAAGAGTCGGCCGTAATCTGCCACGCGGGCCCAGTGCGGGTTAGTAGATGTCACAGGTCTTCGAATTTTTGGTTCTAGGACATGGCAGTTTCCTCCCGATGTTTTCCTTCACCGTTTTGATAGCAGTGGTGATGAAATAATTTACACAAAGTAAAGCGCCTGTCAGGGTTCGAACCCACAACCTACAACTCGTAAGTCGCGGCCGTTACCACTGGGCCACCACTGCTCTACTCTAGCACTGGTCCCAATTTATTCAGGATCGGCGCAACATGTATTTTTCTTCCATACTTTTCTATTTAGTCGTCACCTCGGTTGTCCTTTCATGTTGCATTTTTCTGATTCATTGATACATTAATATAGAACACACAATCAAACGTGAATACGTTTGATTGTCTACAATTTGTCGACATCTTTTTGAGGCTGACTGGATCTACTAAGTCAGACGTCTCGACCTAGAAACAACGGCGATGCGATAGTGCGATATGCTGGATATACCACTCATACACACAAAGCTTTTGAGTGGAACTCCTTGCAGGAGCCTGTGTTTTCCGATAGCTTACCTAGGAGTCTTCAAGTATCGAGTGGATAGGTTTCTAAAGTACCTATTTCCCCCAATTATCTACTACTACTACTACTTTCGCATATTTTCCCCCAACTTGTTTCTTTTTGTGTTTGTGTTCTTTTTTTTGCGTCATATTTACCGCAAATAAACATATTTTCTTTCTTTTCTTTTTTTTCTTTACCTATCTGAAGGAAGTGTGAACAAACCCTGTTCAAGTCATATTCTCGGAGTTACCTGAAATCGCGAAAAAAAAAATCAGCTGCTCCCTACATTTATATTCGCATAACTCGTCAAAATGTAGGGAACAGCTGGTTTTTTTTCTCGATTTCATGTTTGGTCCCATAGTAAAAGTTGTTCATAATGATGAGTACGATGACCCCTTAAGAGGTTGTGCGTTATTTATGTTACACCTTGTATAAAAGGTTTCAACGTTATGGGCCCATAATAGTTGAATGACGTCAATATGACCTCTTTTACCCAACTCTATTGAGAAGTCCTGGGCTAACCACCATCTCTTAAGGTATATTTTAATCTTACTTCAGTGTGAGAAAGAGATGGAGCTATGCAGGATGTATACCTCCATCTCTATCTCACTATGAAGTAAGATTTAGTAATACTGCTTAAGGCGAAAGCGCCAGGGTAGCCCGCGAAATTCAAATTTTCTTACAGTTTTGCAATTTTGTTGCTCAGTGTCTGGGTGTATATTGAATAAAGTATGATTCGCGACCGTAACAAATATGTATTTACAGAATTATAATCATTAAAGTCATCAATACAACTCTCTAAGACCAAGTTTGAATGACTATTTCGTGAAATCTTAATATTTCAGGATTATACTAACTAACTTAAGGAATTGTATTACTGATTATAATTCTGTATTAGATATTCCATTAACTTTTTACTGTAAGGCCAATCAAATGGACTATAAATTAATGTTAATTATTTTTGCATAATGTTACTCGTTGTGATGCTGTTCGCGTAGATTTTAGCTTCGTGAAGGGACCCTGTATAAAATAACTCCACATCACTGCAAACGTTTTATGTTTAGCTTCTCAACATATTTATTACATAAAGCTTTTAAATTACATACATTTTTATATTTCACATCAATTAGTCACTAGCAACATTCCATAATTACACTTTAAAGTTATTACCAAAAGGAAACGTGAGCGATACTAAAATAATGGACATCCAAGTAAGGTAGGTCAGACCAGCAATTTTATCATTTTTCATTCCAAGATTAATTTTCTTAAGCAGCTGTCAGACGAAGCTGTGATGTTAATAAGTCATAAACTCGTAATGGTTCATAGTTAATGGTCGAGTGTGATCATCGATAGTGGGGCTTGTTACTAATATCTGTATCGAAGTTAGGGGCTGGATACATTTGTAAGAACAAGTCCGCGGCTTACCATTTAAAATTGTTAAAGGCGTTTTATGGAGTACAATTTGATGGAAAACGCTGACAGTTATTGTACTGTCTAGACTAGGCAGTGGGACAATAACGACCCGCTACTGGGTAAAGGCCTCTCTACTCTCTTTCCACCTCTGTCTGTCCAGAGCTGCCAAGGACCAATCTTTATTAAAGGAGTTCCAGCTCATCCCGCCATCTCCGTCTGGACCTGCCGCGATGTCGTTTGCCATTGAGCTCACTTGGTCGTAAGTTCGGCCCATTGATCATCTGACATGTGGCAGATGCATTTAAGCGTGGCAGCTTTCCGAGTGACATCAATTATTGTATTATAATAATTTGAGTATAATAAAATAACTGTCTAATTATCAACGAATAATAAAATAACTTATCCTCACCCTAATCCCCCGGAATCTAAAGGATCATGTCAAACATACTGAAATCACCTCTTTGTCTCCAAGTGCGATAAATTTCCACGACAGTTTTACACAAGGCTCTTCTTCTTGCTGATATATTGGTAGGATCATAATTACTAAAAGTCTGAATATAACACAGTATTTACGCAATGCATTGGATGGTATAGCAAATCAATTAAAAAGTCAACAGATTTTTACATCTTTTGTAATAAAAAGCGTAACAATTTGCTTCTCAAATGTAAAAATTTCCTACGCCTACGATTGTAGATGCTTGCTAAATGATCCATTACGGTAAAGTGCATGAGAACCTTTACACTAGTTATGTAGTCAAAAACATTGTACCTATATCGATTTAATATTTTATTGGCGTTAAAATTAAACTCCTGTTAAAATGTAGGCTAATGTGATGGGATGTCAGTAGTCATGATAAAAAATGTAAGAAGTATATTTAATAAGTTTTAGTAGGTTTGTCATAATTATGATCCTTTTGAGTTGGGATATGCAGTTTTCTTATACCATACCTACACTGATTAACCTTTTGTTAACGTAATTTTATAAAAATGAAACAATGCCTGCAGAACTCAATGGATAAAAGCCTGTCTCATAAAAGAAAATGAGAAAAACTTTTTCGTATACTTAAGTTGAATGGTTTATGCAAATCATTGTGAATATTATGATCAATCAATCTGCCTAGACTCGTAGCCGACTCCACATAGTTGGGCCTAACCGGATGCAGCTGAATACTTACCAGTATTTTACATGGACCTGAACAACCCGTTCACTTCACAACACAGACACTACTGCAAAACTCACTATCGCAACAAGGGTAATGATACAGTGAAACAACTCGATGTACTTATAGAATGTATATTAAAATACTGCTATCTGACCTCCAGTCATCCACAACCCAGTTACTGGGTAACACGATACCCCTTGGTAAGACTGGTTGTCAGACTTTTGGGCTTCTGATTGTCAAAGATCTACGAATGACAACCGGGACCAACGGCTTGACATGCTTTTCGAAGCATGGATGGGTTTCGATATATATTGGATGGTCACCCATCCACGAACCGACCGCGGCAAGCGTAACTTAATCTTCAATTGACTCGTGCGGCTGTTATTATTTAGCCACGAACCCCTCGTCTTCCGAGAGAATATTGTGATAAATAGATATTAATCTCTTCTCTGTACCTATGTGCTCTTTGCTCTGTAGTGGGATAAACAAATTGAAATTGCGCCTACCTTATATTTTACATGCACATTTTTGGCATTACAGAAGATAGGTACCTACTGTATTTCAACAAAACTACCTTAGGTATTTCCAACCATTATCATCGTAAATTTCTTAATATATTATGAATACAGCTTGTCCGAAGTGATTAGTAGTGGGATTGTCCAATAAATAACGTCTCATTATAATGGCGGCTCCACAACAGATCGGTCGGTATTTCGCGCGCCCTCGCGCTTTGGGGCGCACGCGCAGGGCCGTAGTTAGATTATGTACTGGAGTTTTAATTCTCTAAGGGCGAATTCGAACAAACTTTTATACGTTTAATCCAGCGAATAAATTTTTAATTTTTGACAGATTTTCCATACAAAAACTGTCAGACGTCAATTTTATCCCGCGGATAAAAGATATCTGACTTTGGTTAAATGAGCCTTAAGTAAAAATAATGATAGACAGTTATTTTCATAAAGCAGTAGCAAGACGCTTTCAAAGCTCATGGACTAGGTAGCTATATACCGAGCAAGAAAACCAGTTTATTAATGTCTTTTACACGAATCCTTCGTTTGAAAAGATTTAGTTTTTCACTTTGTTACAACCAAATGCGAGAGGCATTTGATCTACTCCCACATTATGATGTTACGAATTTGAAGACCAATGTTATTTAATGGCTTAATGGCTCTCGAAAGCATTATGTCATATGCTAGATTAAATTTATTGGGCACTATTTTATCGGATTAGAAGAGTTACTTTTTAGGAGCTTCGTTGGAAAACGAATCTTTCTGAAACACTGGCCTCTCCCCAAAGATGTCTCACGGAGACAACTTGAGTCTTTGTACTAAGGTTTTTCGTGCCTTTTGCCTCGATGAAAGCGTTACCATTTTAGCACCACCACGCACTCCAGGTCCGTTCCTGCATAGGGCGTGGTGGACGTGCAGGCGCCGCGGGCGGGGGGCGGGCGCGGGGCGAGCGCGTGCGATAAATGGCCCGTCCGAGCGCCGCCGCCGGCGCATGCTCTGCTTTGCGCACTTTTGTTATGAGTGCGCCGAGCGTTCCACTGGCTGAGCGGTTTTCTTTTTGGGGATGAGTTTTCTTTGGAAATTTTATATTATTTTAATATAATTATTTTTAGCCATGTTGTACCACTGCAGGGTAAAGGCCTCCCTTTCTCCTTTCAACTCCTGTCTGTCTTGAGCTAGTGTAGACCCATCCTGTCTGCAGGCGTCAAGTTTGTCCTGCCATCTTCTCCTGGGTCTGCCACGATGTCATCGAACCCACATTGTGGTTCTTTGAAAAAACGGTTTCAAATAAGCATGGATGCTGCCGTTAAGACTATCTTAACTATCTGGTTTATTGAATGACCAAATTACATATTTGATACAGTTTCATGATGTAAGGATCAAGCTTCGAAAACATGAACACCTTAAAAAACATTTAGTAACATATACATTATCGAATTTAGTGATTTGATTGTTTTATCATTCGTTTATTAGACGTGTACCTAAAGAAGAAAGAATAGTATTTTAGTTGCAATAACTCTAACCGATATTATTGCACGGGTCTACGAATCTTATGCTCGTTCAGTAAAAACCCCCCGTAACTAAAAGTCGATACCTGATTTGCTTTTTATCACAAGCGTTTGAGCAATGGTGGATATTTGTCTTGAAATAGCTAGATATGGATACATGCTTTTTACGGCTTATAGCATAAATATCAAAGTTTTATATACATGTATAACCTTGTCATAAATATAGGGGGCGTGTGAATAATAGTAAGAATAGAAAGCTTGTTAAATTACATCTACAACTTACAAGGCTGTTGGAAGATCGTAAATCAGAATAAACTTTGCACTTCTAATATATTTGCGAGGAGTAATATCCGTATGCGGCGGTGATTGGATTAATCTTTCATGTTGTACAGTGGGCGGGAGTAGCAATATACCTACAATATACATGATGTAGTTCCATCGACTTTATAGAACAAGAAATCATGTCAATTGCTAAATATATACCTACACAAGGAATATGGAAGCTGATTACTTGTATTTCTGTTTGCCACTCTAAACTAGACTAGGTAATTTTCTTCATCTCGGCTCGTAGTCTTTGTCGTAAACATTTTGTGTTTTCGTAGCAAAGCAAGCTTTTTATGTCCGTAGCAAATGCTGCACTACACGCTTGGAAATATTATATGATTTGTGTAGTGTTAAGATGGTACCAACATTATTATTGTCTTCTGCCATCATTCTAGTAGTAAAATGTCGGTTGTACAACTTTTGACATATGAAAAACAGGTAACGCTACCCTCGACCCTACTATCACTTTCCTAATCCTTGGAACTTTGTTTACTAACTAGGCTTCAGAGGAGAAGCGCGCTAACAACTCCATTCCTACCGGCTTCCCTTTGGAGGATCGGAAGAGTAACTTCACCTACCACCATTGAAAAGTGGCACATTCAGTAATGTCTACGATTGTCAAGTAATATATATTCCAACAACAACACAAATTGTTCTAAATAAGACGGCGCCACAACGTGATAATCGTATTTGTGTGACTATTTATAACTAAACAATTTCTTCTTCGGCTTCCCTCCTACGAAATGTCAAGCCTCGCAACTGCTAGGGTTTCTTACTAACCATATGACACAACGCTTCATTTATACGGTTCAAGCTTCTGGAACGTTCAAGAGCAATAATCGCATGTTATGCTATTCAAGAATTTCCATTCAAGAATTACATGCAAGTGTTTACACGCGTGCAATTTCCATAAAATGGCATAGATACAATAATTGAATGCCAGTTTTGCCATTCAATAAAATTGCATGCGACTTACACCAAGACAATAAAATTGCAAGGCGATTATTGCACGCAAGTTTTGCCTCGTCTAAACACAGAGTGGCACATCCTTGTACAATTGATTCAAGTATTACCCGTATTTGCGGTGCCAAATATTTCATTAGATTTTATTGAACGTCTTCTTTCGTTCGCTTATGTTTGAATGATAGAAAATTTTCATGCCAGAATTGAATGCGATTTTATTGTACGTGCGATTTTGGTACTTATTAAACCTATACCAGTTTTGACCGGCAACTAACTTGCACATATCGTGCAACAATATTGTACGTGTTGTTTAGACGGTGCCAGTTAATTGCCCTTCAATTTTATGGTATGCCTCAGGCAATAAACTCGCATCGTGTAAATGGAGCTTAACTGACAAAATTTTAAAAGATGTTTCAGCATGCTATTCCTTTTCCTCAATAAGTTGACCCATGAAGCGCGGTGCTACCTAAACATCAAAACGTACCACGATTTTAACACACCGTTCTTCATACCTTACAAGCCCAAATCCTGTCCAAGGTGTAGGCACCCTCCATCCAATCTCCAGTAGGTGTGAATGATAATTTCTTTCATCCTCACCAGTGTTATCATTTAACAATGATTCATATCTCGCGAGGTGAGCCTGGTTTAATAAACAGCGATAATTAAATGTTGTAACGTGAGTTGTTTATGCCGCATGCTTCGGGACGCCGGTGGAGGCCGGGGCTCCGCCCTCTAGCGCCCGCCTCGTTATGACCGTAAGGGATTAACGAGGATCTTGTATTGTTGTATGTTACACTTGATAAAAAGTTGTGTTGTATTCGATTTTGATGGGAGTTTCTGTACAAGTTATTCATCATTTTAATCTTTATTTAGGTGTTGGAGATAAAGCGTTATTCCTTTGCACTATGGTTTTAGCTTTGAGTTCTGTGCCGGTATCCTAGGTTAGGTATCTTATAAACTGGTGATGAAGGTAAAAAAACTGTAAAGTCTCCTAACTATAAAATGTACACATGTAAACATACCGTGGTTAAAGTGAGGTCATGACTTTGAATCCTCTAAGTTAATGCTTGAGATTTGAATGATTAGGTATATTTAAATATATTTCAATGATTACAGAATCTACAAAGGCTAATATTAGAACTACATGGTGGCCAATTCGAATGTATACAAGTTTAAATTAAGATTATTTTTATTAGATACAAAGGAAAATTACCAGATATTTTCCCATAACTATAGAATACAGGCTTGGCAATTTTGTACGAAAAATAACATCCGCTAAATCTCCACTTTTTTGCTGGTTTCAAATGCGATCGATTTTTATCGTGTTTTTCACTAAATTTTCGCATACTTTTTAGGCATTCCGCTATCAGAGTCACAAATACTATGCTTTTAGTGTTAAAACACACATGTGTGTGTTGTGTGTTATTTCGAACTACAAACTTTTAGTAAAAAATAACACCAACTTTACCCGGGGCAAAAATAAAAAAATAAATGTACAAAAACTCTTTAATGTTGATGATGCTCATCCAGAGCTGAAAATAAAGCCATGTTTCATGTCGTCATCGTGGGAAGAATAAAACTGGTGCTACGTAGGGCAACACTTGGCTAATTCGTGATATGCAGCTATTCGGTGATAGATAATATGTGTTTTATTACCAAGTTACTACTGACTTGATAAATGTATATTTTTCAATCATTATAGTATTTGCCACATTTTTAGATATAAGTTAGCAAAGCTTCTTTTATCTACTATATCACAGTAAATTTAAAAAATAATCTGATCCATGAATCGAATTTTATAAGTAAAAAACAAAACTATCACCGATTACCCAAGTTTTGCCCTATCACTAGTGTTATTCAAAATAGTGGTTTTAAGATCAGTATAATTTATTATAGGTAGAACATGAGTCATATGACACACTATTAGCCATTAATAAAAAAATGCTTAAGGTGTCACGTAGAAAATGTAAATTATAAGCACTATAAATAGCTGCATTATGTTTGTAAGTAAATAACATAACATAACATCAGCCTTGTTTCCCCGAAGGGTTGGTCAGAGGTGTACCTATAGTACCTACACCCACATTTCGCCAGTTATATTTAAGTCCCATGTAATAGGGGGCGAGCCTGTTGACATCATCCAGGCACAAATCTAGACTCCTGGCTGCTACTGAGAAATTCCAGATAGAAAACCCCCTATTACACTTTGCCCGACTTGGGAACCGAACCCAGGACCTCATGCTCAGCAGTAGCGTCAAGTAGTAAGTAAGTAGATATTTAATTCTAATACAATTATTGGCAGACGCTTTCGTAATAAATTCCATGTAATTAAGAACGAACAGTACGGCTTTCAATAACAAAAATCTACTACTTTAGCTGTCTTCTCTCTTATTAATATAATCTTAACGAATGTTAACAAAAACCATCTTACTACAGGGTTATTCTTTGACTTATCAAAAGCTTTTGACTTAGTTCCCCATGATTTATTATTACAAAAGTTAGAAAAAAATGGGATTAGAGGACCTGCACTTCAATGGATATCATCCTACCTGAAGAACAGACCACAACGGGTAACCATTACTAAAGTAGATAAAAATAAGGACATGGGACCACACTCATCCGAATATAAATTTAACAAATTTGGCGTCCCACAAGGAAGTGTCCTGGGGCCAATCCTTTTTCTTCTTTATATAAATTCCATTACTGATATCACAAATCATAAATGTGTACTATTTGCCGATGATATTTCCATTATTGTTACATCCGATAGAAAAAATAACACGGTTAGTGATCATGAGACTGACATAAACAACACAATTGAAAAACTAATTGAATGGCTAAACATAAATAACTTATCAATAAATCTACACAAGTCCGTCTATGTACAGTTCAATAAATCAAATAATCCTAAATACAATATAAAACTAAATATACCTAAAATTGAAGAAGTAACACAAACAAAATTTCTAGGCGTATCTATAGACCAAGATATCAATTGGAAAACGCATGTTGATAGTGTCTCTAAAAGAATAAATAAGTTTGTATATGCACTCAAACGGGTTAGAAGCATTACTAACATTAAAACGGCAATAACATCATATCACGCATATGTCGAGTCGTTGTTGCGATATGGTTTAATAATGTGGGGTAACAGCACCGATCATGACAGAGCATTCGTTGCTCAAAAAAAGTGCATTAGAGCAATTTACGGGCTCCAACCAGACGAATCATGTAGACCTGTATTCAAAAAACTTGGTTTGTTACCGCTACCGTCTCTTTACATCTATGAGATATGTATGTTTGTGAGGAAGAATCAGGATTTATTTCTTAAAGCAGATGATATTAATGTCCGAAACCGACGAGATCCCAACAAGCTCGTACTAAGCGAGATTCTAAGACTAACAAAATATAATAAAAGCTGCCTTGCAATGTGTGTACGTTTATATAATAAGTTACCAAATGATCTCAAAAATTTAAACACTAGATTATTTAAAAATAAAGTTTACGAATGGTTATCTGTTAACAGTTTCTCTAGTGTTAAGGATTTCATTGACAAAAAATGTTAATGTCAAGTCAAAAATGTTATTGACAAAAAACGTCAGTTACCTATTGAAAAATTTGCATGCTTATTATTATATTAGCAAAACATGTTTTTGTTCTAAATTGTACTTTTACCATCTTTTTATACCGTGTTTTTATGCAAATAAATATATTATTATTATTTATTATTATTTAAGTACAGAACATTTTTTACAAAATAACAACAAGAATAATTAAGCTAGTCCTATTAGCTAAAATCATAATTAAGGGTTTGCAATAATTTTTCAGGAGTATTTTTACTACGTTGCATAATAATATCTATCTATGACATATGTTTGGATTAAAAAAAAATTGACACTCATTCTCATATCTCATCGATATCATCATCCACACACAGTACAAACACGTTTGACTTCGTTTCTGGGATATTCTTAAACATAAATTGTTATAGACTACTTCCGATTGTAAAAACCTTATTAAGTCACTAATTATTAAATTGATATATAATATAATTTCATGTTAACTGCTTCGTGGCGTAAGCACGTTAAGCCGTTGGTCCCGGCTGTCATTCATGAATCTTTGACAGTCGTTACGGGTAGTCAGAAGCCCGAAAGTCTGACAAGCAGTGTTACCAAGGGGTGTCGTATTACCCGTGTAACGGGTTGTGGAGGTCATATAAGTAGTCACTCCATGTAAAATACTGGTCAGGTATTCAGCTGCATGCGGTTAGACTGGAAGCCGACCCCAACATAGTTGGGAAAAGACTAGGCAGATGATGATGACGATTACTTGACCAAAGATCAACAGTTCAGTTACAACTGAAACTTTTACGTACTGCAGTTACAGCTTCCCTTATTGAAACTTAACTTGCTTAAAGGGAAGCGCTAAGGTAACCCGCGAAATTCAAATTTTCTTACGAATTTTTCAATTTGCAGCGCAGTGTCTGAGTGTATGTTGATTAAAGTATGATTATGTAACAAACATGTATTTACAGAATTATAATCATTAGAACCAGAAATACAACTCCTTCAGTTAGTATAGTCCTCAAATGTAAAGATTTCATGAAATAGTCATTCAATATGATTACTTGGTCTTAGAGAGTTGTATTATTGATGACTTTATTATAATTCTGTAAATACATATTTGTTACGGTCGCGAATCATATTTTAATCAACATACAACCTAAAAACGTAAGAAAATTTTTATTCCGCGGGCTACCCTGGCGCTTTGTTCAAGGCTACAATCATTACCATTATTAACAACACATATAATTCTTACAATATAAATGAACACTCACGACACAAGAGCCAGCAAAAGCATGTAACACAAGTACGCAAACCGAATTTTAAAGTCATTTCTGTTCCAAATCTCAAGCATATTGCTAACAAATCACAGGCGAATGGGTCGTTTAGCCACCATTTGTTGCCCTGGGAGCGACGCAGGGTGGTAATTGTGTTTACAATACATCCCCCCTTGGCTTCCATCCCCCTTCCGTTCATTTCTCATCCTCAAACATCAGGGCAACGCTTAGCGATTTCACCTCGGGAAATCTGGGGAAGAGTGGAAAATGCGGTGTTATGAGAGACGCGCCGATAGCTAAATGTTCGTCGTGTTTGGGTTCGCTTTTGTGTTCCAACGAGCTGGCTAAGTTGGGTTTTGAATTGAGTAGGTGCCTACAGGTAGGTTGGATTCTTGTGCGTTTAATGGTAGAAGTGTTGTGAAGTAGTGGTTGTGTATGGATTGCTGCCAACTGCTGCTTCGCTTCTGTTGTCATGCCTCCACTTTTCGCGTCTCTACTAACCAATTACTTACTTGATTTGTTGCTAGTCATCTTTTTAATATATTTAATTTCTTCAGTCAGTAAAATAAAGAAAAAGTAGTAGTGTAAAATTTGTTTTTTAATGTTTTGCGTTATTTTTAATATATTTTTGTCACTTGTTACCCTAAAACGTTAACTTTATAATGAAATATGCAACACCTAAAAATTTTCGGGATTTCGATGATTAGTCACGCTTCTCAAATAAAATTAATAAAATACGAATGTACTTGCACTTTGCTGAGTAAAATAGTTTGAACTGTAAGGTATTAGTTAAAAAATGCCAAAAAATCTTAAGCAAAGGCCAAAAATTCCAGCAACATACAATAACCTTTGTGGCTGCCATGGATTATGGTGAAATGGAGTGCAAAGTTAAAAGTTTCACCTAAACTTTAAAGCATTTTAATTCTACGGTGATCGATACGATAGGACAATGTAAATTCTAAAATAGATAATTATTTAGAAATCATGAAATGTAATTTCACATCTCTTTTTGTAAAATCAATCTTTAGTCATGCATTGTCTCAATGTCTTCTTTCTTTTCCTTTCCCCCATACTTTTGTTCTGTGCTACATAACTCCGGACCACTCCATTCCAATGAAGTCACTGTGAAGAAGTCAATGTTTCGCTTCGCAATCAATGAAAAAATACCTCAAAACCTCTTTTTAAAGTCTAGTCTCCCACCGCGTAAATAAATTTTATTCGAAGACTTCTCTTTATAGCGCGATTTAAAGTTGGATTCGAAAAGGATTACTTTATGATAGACTCTTCATTCCTATTGCAAGTTTAACACATATGCGAAAATTCTTCCGAGTTATCACTCCATTCACTCCATCCTCATTCTTTCATAACCACCTTTAACGAGTCCGGGACGATCGTCCTCATGAAAATCCCATAAAAAATAATAAACAATTTACGTTCACCAACACGCTCCGACTCTGTCGCTTCACCTTTCGTATTAGCTGAGAACTTTACAACGCTATTTTTTTAAAGAAATCTGCTTCCCCTTCTAGATAATGTGGGTGGGATATAAAAAATAATTGCGATGGGTAACCTTTTTGAGTGGAAAGTAAGTTGATGATGAAAACGTGGCTCATGGTGGAAACTGGTGGGAAAAAACTAAAAAAAAAAAATAAGCTGTCATGGGGACTGCCGATAGAAGATAATACTCATGTACACAGTCCGCTGCGCGTCGCCAATCTGGCGCAATACGTTACATTAGAGTTGTGACGTGAACATGTCGCATATCGCGAACCCGTAAGATTTTCCCCTACAAAGCGCTCAATGTGCCTAAAGAAGATTTCACTTCAAAAACCACCGACTTCTAAAAAAAACACTACAAAGGGAAAAATAACTTCAATTTTGGAAGTCGGTGGCAAAAAACTAAAATTCAGATCCAAAGACACCGACTGTTTTTTTTTTTTTTGTAAAAAAGTTTTTTATTTTTAACTTTTTAGTTGTTTTACTTACCTACAGTACACAAATTTCGTATATCACTACTTGGTATGTAAACAACATTGACAGGAAGTTTTATAACATCATCAACTTAAACAAAGTGGAATTAAATACGTGTTATTGAAGCTTACTCAAAAGCTCCCAAAGCAAAGTAAATAAATTTATATCGGACCACCGCCCGAGCTCCCTCTAGACCAAATGAAAAAAGAATCACACAAATCGGCCCAGGAACCACCGAGAAATCGATGAACATACCTATATAAAAAATACACACAGGCGAACATAGGACCTCCTCCTTTTTTGAAGTCTGTTAAAAAGAGTGTGCTTTAACAGTCTACGAGAAGGTCATCTAAGGAGGTTGAATATGATGATAATGATGTCTAGACATAGGTTGCCAGTTCCACTGCCCTAATACGAGTACATCTAGCAATTCAAAATCGTCACACTGAAATTTTTTTTTCATTATTGTGTCTCGTCATAAATTAATAATATAACCTAAATCTTCTTTAATGTATAAATAACAACTTATACTTAAGTATCTAACTAACTATCCACATTAAATAAAAACCGGCCAAGTGCGTGTCGGACCACGCACAATGAAGGGTTTCGTAGTTGAGATGAATTCATCTCAAGAATAAACTTTGTAGCTGAAAAAATGTTCTCCCATACATCGATCAACTCACGTGTCAATTCTTCAACTGCAAAATAATGTGTTTGTAATCGCAAATAATGTATTTTTTTATGTGACAAAACTACAAATTAACGAATTTCACATTTTTTCTGTACTTAGTCAGCGGGAAGTACGGGTTGTAGTTTTGATCTACATATTTGCAAGTATCAAAAAAATATAAATAGCCTTATTTTTTTATTGCGTTGATTTAAAAGCTTGATTTTTTAGAGCTCCAAGGGACTGATACTTACGTATTTGATATTAATTTCAACTTGATACCTCCACGCGTTCCTGCGAAAAAGTGTCTTGATAGACAGACGGACGGACGGACAATGCAGTGATCCTTTAAGGGTTCTGTTTTTTCCTTTTGAGATACGGAACTTTAAAAATAAAAAATAAACTATTAAATATCCTAACAAAATTAGATAAGTAAAAAATATCCTAAAATATCCTTTGACCACATGAGTATGAAACCATAGAGTAGTTCAGGCGAAGATGAACCAACTCTCTAGCTATTAGTGATTCAGTACTTGGTGACTATTCTCAAGAGGATGCAAACCGATCATTTATCTTGCGTGATGATAATGCCAATAACCCTACGTCATCTAAAAGATTGTAAGTTTTGGGCCATGTTTATGGTAGGGCAAAACTTGGCTAATTGGTGATATGCAGCTATTCGGTGATAGATAATATGTGTTATATTACCAAGTTACTACTGACTTGATATGTATATTTTTCAATCATTATAGTATTTGCCACATTTTTAGATATAAGTTAGCAAAGCTTCTTTTGTCTACTATATTGCAGTAAATTTAAAAAATAATCTGATCAATGAATCGAATTTTACAAGTAAACAACAAAACTATCACCGATTACCCAAGTTTTGCCCTACTCTTTCCATCCTCTTCTGATCGATCCACTTTCATAAAATAGTACCATTTTCCAGGCAGCAATCCTGTCTATAGGATCTCCTGTTACCTATTTATTATGTGTTGCTTTTTTTTTTGGATGGGAAATCATTAAATGATTTCTCCCGCTCTGGGCGGAGCGGGAGGGCGTGTCAGACTTTTACTGACTAAAACCCACCCGTGTTCCTTCAGTTGCCTGTGCCGGGGCCACGGTAACTCTTTCGAACATTCCGCGACCCTGGATTATGTGTTGCCTAAAAAATGGTTTACGGGGCAGATGATGAAGGCAATGAATTACATTCTTTTTTTACCTGTTTTCTTACCCCAACGTCCAGCCACTAGTTTTTACAAATTAATTTGTCCGGCACATCGAGCGGCGCTCGATTGGCCCGATCCCGCGTGTAATCCCGGGATTATGGGACAGTCGCCAGCGGCAGTCATTAGTATTGCAGGTGGACTGTGCCATGTATGATGTCCAATACCTACTAGCTGGCTTTTTTTTAATTAAATTAAATATATCTACAGATAATAAGTTTGAAGTTGGAAGTGTTTTGAAATCGATTTTAGTTGAAATTAAACATGATGTTATTTTACTGCGGTTAATTTACTCAACTTATTAATTAAACGAGTTTAGTTCTCGTTTAATTATTTTAATTGATAAATAGCCATACAGCATAATAGCTTGCTTATCACACACTCCACTATATTAGGTACTGCATGTACCTACACGATGACATAATAAAACCTGATTCACAAACAAAAACATAGTTACATATTATATAACTAATAAGGCTAGGCCTACATTTTTCATGACTATTTATCGAAACTAAACTCCAACGAAATACGGAGAAGCCATACGATATCATCTATCTATCTCGTTAGACCATTCATTACGGGACACTGAAAATAAACCGGCCCCAGTCCAGAGTCCAACAAGTGTATAATTCCTGGAATACCTAACAAATGTTACGTTTTTTCCGTCGGTCTGTACATGGCCCAATTAAGGGCCCGACAACGAACAACCGACTCTCTATATAATTTATTCGCTAAGGATTTTGTCTTGTGGCACGTTTTTCGAGATCAAAATCGGAATCGTAAACACCTTGTTTAGCTCTTTTGTTATCGATAAAGTTTTGTAATGCTATATCGATTGTAATCGATATTGGGTTTCATTAGGTTTCGGTTATGATGATTTTTATGGGGGCGTTTTTGAGATAAATGTTGGAAATTAGATGTGATCTTTTTTTTTTGTATTTTTAATTTTATTGGGTTTTTATCTTTTATAATGCAATGGGCATTCAGATGAATGTCGTAAGTTTGTTATGGAGTCTTTATTTAATCGGATGAGCCTCTTTGCTGATAAGTATGCAATATTGATTACAATCAACCACTTCTGTGGGTACCCACTTAGGCTTCCAAGACAACAGACGGCCATGCGTCATCCTCATCACGGAGCATTTCTGGTACCTACATGAAAGTTCATCAACTTTGTTACTTAAAATTTGATTCTCTAGTTTTTTGGACACAAAGATCGTGCAAGATATATAAAACATTACTATTGACACACACACATACACCTTTTATGCGCCATCACAGTTCTGGATATAATATTTTTAGTAGCCATATGAGCATTGTCTCTGAGAAAAAAATATCAGTTTAGTAACCATCACGACTCAAGCATATAATGTGCATTAAGTTACATATAGATACAATTATTTTTATCCCCTGTTCATACGAATGGCGTAACTATATTCGTGCGGGCTCCGTGCACTCCCGAGCATCGATTCTCAGAACTCTTTAATTGCACCCACTCCGACGCAGATCGAACGTTTAAAATCGATTTTTTTATTCGATTTATTTCATGTGAGCCTCGAGTTCAAAATCGTGTTTTTGTTTTGCGATAGCGAACGCTGTGTATATGCAAATTTTACACGCATCTACTGAAACTTCTCAATTAATTAAATTGTGTGACAGTTTTAGTTTTTGTCATAATGTTAAGTCAAGATTAATTAAGTTATAGAGTTTGCGTCTGAGTGATAATTTTTCGCGGGCTCGAAATAATAACCTGTGTTACAACTTGTAAGTGGGTAAGATATTAAGTTATTTTATTAAAATACAAACCAAAAAAAGTTGCTAAATTCAGACCTCATGAGATCTCAATGAAAAAAATTGCATCATGTAGATACTGGTGTCATATTTCTTACCATTAAAAATTCCAAAAGCGGTATAGTCCGATAACTGGAAACGATTTAATTGGTAACATAAAAATAGCGAACCATTAGTCCCACTTCTGTATTCGAATGAGCAAAATTGTCGCATTCACCCTACGTCCGAACAAACGGCCAGCTTGTGTTTTCACACCTAAGAAATTCTACAGTATCCAAAGAACTTTAGTCTTTATGGCCTCAGCTTTAAAGTACAAATCCGATTGCGATATTCCTCATAATCAGGGCAGATATAAAATCAGGCAATTCAGAAATTTCTAGCCCGAACTTTTGAGTCGAATTTTGTATAGTTACCGTCTTCGACGGAAGCCGCCATGCATGATTAGTGCTTGAAAATTAGACTCTGTATCAAGGCAGGTATAGTTGATTTTTGTTTGATAAATAGGCATAAAATCCAAGAAATGTTGGTGATATTCGTGCACGTAATGAGGTGAAACAATTCAAAGTACGAATGGACAAAGACTTATGGAGTTTTTATTTTTAAATAAATTAAATTAAATTCGCTACATTCCCAAAGCTTGTTACAGTGTAACTTTTCAATTTCTTTTCTTAAAATATTCCAATAAATGTGTAGGTTTCAGTGTATTTGAAAAAGTTGAGTTGTGATATGTAGAGTTTTATCGTCACCAACACCTTATTAAAAAAATATATTTCATAATTATTAACTGCAAATGCGTTTCCTATTAACATTTTCTATATCAGTTTATCGCAGTTGGCTAACTAATCATAGAGACACACCAATAATATAACACGGGGATACATTAATTGTGGTGGGTTCAATACCACCTAAAAAAAATAAAAAAAAAATCCTGATTGATTATAAGACCGTTATTTAAATTATTGGAAAAACGAAAATTTCCAGTAGGTATAAGTATGTAGTACAGGCCATAGTCCCCATTAAAGAATAAGTACAATTATTATTATTCTACTAAGACGCTAGCTAAGTAGCGAGAGGTTTTAGTAGGATCGAAGTTAGAAAGAGATAGTAAGCTGTAATAATTATGTAAATGAGTGAAATAGATGTATATTTTCACAATGCGTGCAGATGTCAGAAGTGTCGTTCTGAAGTGTGAGCGCCGAGGAAAACTTTTTCAGTACATGTATTTTCTATTCGGATTTAGTTGTATTGGATAAATCAGTATAGATGAGAACTCAAGAATATTTTTTTTACGAAATCCTTTTTTTTTCTACTTTCGGTAGGTATTAAAAAAATAGGGCTTAACTACCCGTTTACCTACGTGGTAAGACCACATATTTTGCAAATTGGATCCGACTTATCCTTCTGCTATACTACTGTGTTTATGGCAACGGTTTAAATTTGGAGCAAGGTGCACCGAACATCATCGATCAGGTGTATTTGTTTTAAACAAGGTGCACCCAAACCGAATGAAGTTAATTCATAAAATAGTCCGTTCCGAGTTTTTTGTGAATTTACTATTAATTGTGAAATATATTTATTGCTATTGTATCGGGCAATCCTAGAACCGAATGGCATAATACAACAAATGTAAATAAAAAGTTTCATTTGAAAACTTTTATTTCACTACAGGTAAGTATACGGGATTGGGAAGTACCTACACGTAGGTACAGTACGACATAGTTCAAAGTTTCCATCGTTTATTTTCGGAAAAACCGAACTTTGCCGAATTAAATGTGACTGGTCCAATTCACGGAGTGGCGGTGCATCAATCCTACTAATATTATAAACGCGAAAGTTTGCGAGGATGGATGGATGGAAGTTTGTTACTATTTCACGAAAAACTTCTGAACGGATTTGGATGAAATTTGGCACACAGATAGTTCATAACCTGGAGTAACATATAGGACACGTTTTATCCCGATATCCCTACCGGATCGAGATTTATGCGAGTGAAACCACGAGGCGCTGCTAGTCTGCAATAATTTAGGTGGGAGTATAAATCAATTTCTGTTGGTCGATAGTCACATTATTAAACGGTGGAACCTTTGAACGTTGTCGTACCGTACTGATGTTATTAGTGTTTGACATACCTCGCGGGACCCTGGGGTCCCGGACTTGCTGAGACCCCTTAGACAATTTTAAGTGTTGAGGCACCAACCGACGAATACCCCTGTTAATCTATGCAAGATTTTTTTAATTTTTTTTTATTTGAGATAGGTTTGCTCTTGACTCTAGTCTAGGTCAGAGATGACAGAGACAAAGTCGACGATGGAGCGAGCTTATCCAGAAGAAGCCTGTTCACTCTCACTTTGAAGAGATCGGGGTTGTATGCGTTCGGAAACACAGACGCAGGCAGAGAGTTCCACTCCTTTGCTGTGCGCATCACAAAAGACATTTGCAAACGCTTAGTGCGAATTGGTGGGATAGCAACTAGGTAAGGATGGTAACCTGCAGTGCGTCTAGATGTCCGCTGATAGAAGGGAGCCGGCGGAATGAGGTCGTGGGGTTCTTGAGCACACTCCCCAAAGTATAATCTGTAGAAGACCGACAAGCAGGCAACCTTGCGGCGATGAGCCAAGCTATGAAGCTTGGCATCCACCAGTCTTACGTCGCCAATGAGCCTCTTAGCTCTGCGTTCCACCGAGTCAAGCGCGGCAAGTCCACCCAAGGACAACCACTGTTGGTGCAGGACTATTACAGAACATGGAAACAAAACATATTGGGCCTCTTCGGGTGGCCATAGCGGATTAGTTATCTAGAACTATGGAAGGACTATATATTCCCAGCCTGATCAATGTTATGTAATACACAGATGAAATGGCAGGAGATGACTTTGCATGGGCCTTCGAAAACTTATTAGTGTTATTGTTTACATCCCTAAATAATGTTCTTCTATAGTAAGTGATCTTGATAAATTCTAGAGAATTGATACCTAATGAAATAACGAGAAAGCCTGAAAAAGCTTATATCCAGGAATATACCTACATAGTTTTCAGGCGACATGTTCTTAGGACTTGTATAGGACTTCTATAGAATTTTAAACCTTGTTTTCTTTCTTATTCTTTCAAAAGAAAACATTGCCTTAGAGCTACAGTTTAGTTTATTTGGTGGTTGAAATCATAAGCCCACAGCCGAGTTCCTATCGTAATTCGAGCAGGTGCGTCGCACGCGTCCCGAGTGCGTTGATCCGCGTGTAATCTCACCGGGTGACGGCGCGGGCGCAGCTTGTATCGCGTTACCTTACATTATACTCACTAATTTGTGGTGAAAGGAGGATAGTTTTTATATTATTAATATTATTTTAGTTCAGTTTACACACTGAGTTTATGTGTCTTTTATTCCAACTCTATCATCGCAGGTCTGAAGAATTTATACAGAATTACATTTATTCAGAAAACGAAAGGAATGAATAGAATTGAAAAGAAATTATTCTCATTAATGACCAGAAAGTAGGTTGAATTTTATTTAATCACAATCTATACATCTATACAAATAAATAAAATTGAAGTGTCTGTTTGTAATATCAAATTAACAGCTTTTTACTAAATGCGTATGAAAGTATATACGGTAGGTACTTATAAACAAAAACACAATTTTTAACATTTTTGTCTGTCAGTCTGTTGGTCTGTGTGCCTATATGTCTGTCTGTTTGTTCCGGCTAATCTCCAAAACAGCTGGATCGATTTTGACGGGACTTTACTGGCAGATAGCTGATTTTATAAGGAGTAATCTAGGCTACATTTATTTTAGTAAAAGAATTAGGGTCCGCGCAAAAAAATTAAAACCCATAAAATTGTGAACAAAATCAGATTCAAATAGGGAAGTATTGACATACACGCAGGCGAAGCCGCGGAAAACAGCTAGTTGATGAATAAAATTCAAGCTGCTTAATGTGGTTTTGGACACATTATCATGCGTGGTTTCACAGGCTGAAACTTAATACGTAGAGGTGATAAAATTATATTCATAGGTAGTGGTTTACATGTTTGTACAATTTATCAATTAGGTATGTTATAACTGTTATTATAATAAGTAACGCCTCTTGCCATTCACCGATCACAATTCCAGACCCTTAAACTATCTCAGAAACGTTGAAGGAAAACTTCGTGAGGAAACCGGCATGTCCTAGAACCAAAAATTGGAAGATATGTGAAATCTACCAACCTGCACTGGGCCCGCGTGGTGGATTACGGCCCACTCCCTCTAAAAGAGAGGAGACCTGTGTCCCAGCAGTGGGAACATTATAGGCTGATTCATTATGCTATCTGGAGAAAGCTTCAGTGTTACATTTCCCTAATTATAATTAATAGATTTACCATAGATATAAAAAGGTGTTAAGGGACAGGTCAACGACGATATAACCACCTTTGGGACAGGTGCACACGTTGTCACCGAGCTAACGACGAAGATTACAACCACAGTTATTAATTACTGCAGATTATATTGGCATTAGTTGTACGAACACGCAATTAAAATACTAGGCTGACAGCGATAAGTAGAGGTCTTGTTTGTTTTTATGCTAAATTATTGGAATGGAATCATATTAAACGTAGGAAAATATGTCGTTTCATACCAGCAAATAGTTCATTAATTAACGAAGCCTATAGTACCTTAAAAACACTTTTACATGACTAGTTATACTCTTTTAGTTTTGATCAGGCAGATTTAGCATAGAGTAATATGAAACCAAATATATACAGGGTTATTTTAAATTGTCTAGCTAAACTCCGCAGACCCGATGGGTATCGATATCTAAACACGATAAAATAAAAAGATTTGATGGTTTTTTTTTGGGAGGTCAACGAACGATGTTAGTGTTATTACTTGAAGTATGTTGAGAAAAACTGTTTTCTTTTGTTTTATTGTGTTTAGATATCGATACTCATCGCGTCTACGGAGTTTAGCTAACCAATTTAAAATAACCCTGTATATATATTTTGTTTCATATTACTTTAGCTAAATCTGCCTGTTCAAAAGTAGAAGAGTATAACTAGTCATGTAAAGGATATCGATACCCATCGCTTCTGCGGAGTTTAGCTAGCGAATTGAAGATAACCCTGTATAGTTACTTAAAGTAAGACCAAAACGGCAATGAAGGTGAACGATTCTTAGTATTTTCAATCAAGATCGTATTTTGTCTACTTATCTACTAACTAAAAAAAAAAATACAGGGTGTAAGGGACAGCCCTCCGCAGACTAATGGGGTGAATTCAGTATATCGTACTAAGATGACCGGTACATGAAATTATTTCAGGAACGTTATGGGAATCCAATAAATCTGATTTGTTTTATTACCTCACGCAATGTATCGTTACCGTGGCAAAACGCGCGTAGCGAACGGAAGCGCGGCGAGCCTTCGGCCGCCGAGTATTTCAAACATCCATTGCTGTTTTTTTTTATTTTAGCTGTTTTATATACCTACATAAATAGAGTGATGCATACAGAAAATGTAATTTTACATTGAAATAAAGAAATAGTAACTAAAAATACGACAAAAAAAAATCCTGAGAATATTTTTGGTGGAATATGATTTAAAAAAATAAGGAGCTGAATGCACCCTATTAATTTGCGGAGGGCTGTACCTTACACCCTGTATAATGTTATTTATTTGCGCTACACCATACTTGCCTTTCTCCGCCTTTTCATTAGCCTACAGTCTAACTCAGTTACTATGTTCAGACTATTTAAAAAAAGAACTCTTATCCTAGTTATTCATCATTGGATTATACTAACTTCACATTTACATAACTCATCACCATCTGCCTATCCTTTTTCCAACTATGTTGGGGCCGGCTTCCAGCCTAACCGGATGCAACTGAATGCCAGCATTTTACATGGAGCGACTGCCTATCTGACATCCACAACCCAGTTACTGGGTAATGCGATACACCTTGGTAAGACTGGTTGTCAGACTTTCAGGCTTCTGACGACGCGTAACTACTGTCAAAGATCCACTGATGACAGCCGGGACCAACGGCTAAACGTGCTTTCCGAGGCACGAAAGTGTCTTGGTATGTAAAGATGGTCACCAATCCACGGACCAACCGCGGCAAGCGTAGCTTAACCAGATCGATCGACCCGTGTGACTGTTATTACTTAGCCACAGGCCCCTTTACATAAATATGAAATAAAAATATAACTAATAATTAAAAATGCATATTTAAATTTAGTATTTTCCGATGGTGCTAAAACTGTGAAGATATGGGCTGTTATCTTGAGGGACCTTATCACATCGCTTGCTATCGCTTATTACTATGAAGTATAAAGTTTCTTGTATTACGTGTAGCAGTTTGTATAATTATTTGGCTCTCTGAAAGATTATATTCCTGTGGTATATTGTGTATCACATTATACATGAATAATTTTACAGAATCTTGAATGAAACTCTTGACTATGTGATAAAATGTGCAATGGGAAATTTAAGAGTTAAAGTTACCAATTCTAATTGCTACTGTCGTCTGTTGTGGGATAAAATACTTATGAGAGTATCTTATTCACAAAGTTTTTATCCACCTAAAACACTATCAATATCAATAAATTGTATGAGTTGAGACCACTACTATACTACTGACAGATTCAAAAATTCTTATTCTAATCTTTTAGGGGCCAAAATTAAGCTACAGTCAGGAAAATTCATAGTTTATTAAATTGACACCCTACGTCAATTCGTCATGATAAAGTCATTTCATACAACTGTCAAAGAATGACATTTGTGATTTGAATTTACGGACAATGTATGTTAGTAGTCAATTAGATCAACACAAATAAATAAAATTGAAGTGTCTGTTTGTAATGTCAAAATAACAACTTTTTACTAAATGCATAAGAAAGTATATACGGTACTTATAACAAAAAAGCATTTTTAAACGTTTTGTCTGTCTGTCTGTTTGTTCCGGCTAATCTCCGAAATGGTTGGACCGATTTTTCAGATAGCTGATGTTACGGCGGGTAACTTAGGCTACTTTTATTTTAGAAAAATAATTAGGGTACCGCGCAAAAAAATTAAAACCTTTGAAATTATAAACAAAAAGTCGGATTTGAAAAAATCTTTTTTCTTCAATTCTCGAGGATAGTAAATAGGCTATTTAACATCACGCTACGATCCTTAGGAGCCGAGCAAAAAGAAAAAAGTCAGATAGAACACTAAGCGAAAACGAAGTAATCCGACGGGTCGGGGGACGAGGGAGTTTTATTAAAATGTGGCTGTTATTTTAGTATATTGTGTATCTTACGACATTCACGCGAACAAAGTCGCGGGGCACAACTAGTAAACAATAAGTTATCCTGACTTTACATTGCTAGCTAGAATTAAAAGAAAATCTACTTCGAATAATCCACTTCACCTATTTAAAAACTCCACTTTGTATTTACAAAACGCCTCAAACCACAATAAGAAAGAAAACAAAAGGCTTTAACACCTTACGATGAAAACACAACCGCTGAATGTAACCAGGTCAAAACTGTATAGTAGGCACTAAAAGGTGCGTAGTACTTCCGCTAGAGGGTCGGAAGTGAGGGTGCTTTCGATCGGCACATAAACCGGCCAGTAAAATACCTCGCACAGGTGCTAAAATTACCTGTGCCTCATTTTTGACAAGGATTTTTACTTTTTTAGTGATTTAAAAAAAGAAATTGAAATGTTAAAAAAAATATTGTAAAGGCAGTTTGATTTTGTACCTTTGCTAATCAGCTTAGAACTAAATCCTGTCTAAATTTCACAAGGATTTTTAGCAATATAAAAAAATATCATCGAAGCTTAGAGGCAGACAGACTACAATTTGTACCCTTACCTTTACTTGGATTTCAAAAAAAGAATTTATGCCAACAGTTGAAACGTGTATTTCTTTTGTTTTAATTTGTAACAAAAGTAAATTGGAATGGTTCAAGTTTCAGCTGCTTGTCATTTGTTAGTCATAAAAATCGAAGGGGAGAGAATTTTACTTTAAATAGTTTATAGTGAATTTACCAAAATGGAATCTGCAACTCTAAGAAGAAAAAACATGGATTTGGTAAACTGTCAGAAATTAAAGCGCAATAAAACCAATAAGTGCCTACGCGAATCTATCATGAAACTCACCAAACTATATATGTTTGAGGCCCTATCACGAAGGCGGGATAAACGTAAAGATAATGGGGCGACATATCTACATCGCCACAATGGAACGCGTCACACTGACGTCACGCAAAATCCTGCATCGCGCAATCAGAGTTTGCCGCGCGACTGGCATATATGTATACAGCATCCCGACATCAACCGTCGGGTTTTAATCCGATCCAGCATATCCATTTGCTGTCCTCTCCCAGCGACGCCCTAAGCCGAGGTCCGTACCCCACAGGGGGTGCCCTTAGCGTGTAGTCGCTTAGTTTTTAGTTTTAAGCCTGGCGGCCTTAATTTATTGAGGCATCCACAGGAAAGCCCGGTTAAGCAGTCGACAACCTCCTATAGGTTGAACTGCGAGATGCCATTCCCCAAAAACAAAAAACTCAACCGTCGGGCAGTAGCCCACCAGACACAACGCCCGTCTGGTCGGAGGATCCTCCCTTTTCTATGGAGGATGAGTGAACTTTACACCCTGTCCCTCATGCCTCTAAAATAAATTCAAACGATGTTTTAATAAAAAATACAACTATCTCATAGTATTTTGGTTTAGGTCCATATTTTCGACCGGCACGTTTAGTATCACCCATCGATTTGAATAAAGTATCAAAACAAAGTTATTTACTACTAGTTTTTGCCCACGGCTTCGCCTGCGTGGAGGTCGAAAATGATCTCACGGAAACGTACTACTCCCAGTCGGCGTGATCTTTTCCGACATCTTCAACAGTCATCGTCACATTTCAGCCAATTTACACAAAATCTTGATGAATCATAACCAAAACCTTCCCCTCAGGAATCACGCCGTCCATTGGTGAAAACCTTATGAAAGTCCGTTCGGTAGTTTTTGAGTTTATCACGTACAGACAGATGCGGCAGGGGGACTTTGTTTTATAATAATGTAGCGATAGTGATGTGCGTATCGAGTACTTATTTTTTAATTTTAAAATCGTCGAAATTTACATTTTCATGCTAGGCCCACTGGTTTCATGGGAACAAAAAATTAAAGAAAATTTGTTTTCCGTAGGTACTACTATCAAATTCAAGCTTAATATTAAAACCAGATCGCACATACAAAGGCTCAGTTCACCTTTCAGCGCCCCGATTGTTCAAACATTGTGACATTCCTGTATGCAAACCCGCATGGCTGCATGGCTTAATGAAATTCTGACAACATTCCTAATTAGAATAGCAAATAAGTACGTGACGTTCCCGAAAATTAGCTGAACGTAGTTTGATGTCGGTACTTTGCAATTTAATAGGTACCTTTATTTGCAGTTCAAATAATTTTGAAAGGTTTTTTGTAAGTTGAAAGAAGAATTTCCTTCAAATGGTAATTCGTTTTGGTTTATTCCAATTTCCATTACACATTTTGATGACAGCAGATTCCTATCTATGTTCAAAGATATCGGGTGTCGTATTCTTATTGGTGTTTCCAATAAGCCCGAACATGTGCAGTCTTGTAAGGCCTAGGTAGTGATCTTTCAGGGATCACTTCTAGAAAAAATCAGTGTTTAAAAGCTAAGGTTTAAAGTATTCATGACATTTGTTGGCATTGCTGACTACTCCATACAGGATGAAATATTTGACCTTACATAGTTTTTTAATATGTATTTTACTTAACATAGTTTTCAGTCTAATCTAACCTAATCAAATGAAAATCTATGGGTTTCTCTGGATTGTCACACAAGCATGAATTCTATACAGTTGTTAAAAATTTATATTAAAATATTTGATAAACTACCATTGTCACACATTGCAACAAAAATGAGTCAAATTGCACAAAAATTTAATCCACTACTTTTAAAATTCCTACTGTACAATTTAAAGCAGAGTCCTCAAAGTTACAGTTCACAAAGCTACAAAATTCGGTACCAACCGTTTTTGTTCATTCACATTGCAATAAACAATTCAAAAATATGACTGCATCATTTCATCAAAATTCTGTCAGTTTTTGTCGTCCGTGTCACCTGTCTTAAGACCCCTGCACAACGTCCGTTACTACCGCTGCGATTAGCATACTTTGGCCTCAAAAAAAGATTATTACTCGCCCCCAATACTGAAGTTAATATTCAATACGTTTACACCAAATAATAATTACAGCAGTTCGTCTGCCGAATGCATTAAAGGGTCGTTTTCCTTGTATATATTATAATTTTAATGTGCGAGGGAGGGCGCGGGCAGGTGCATCCAACGTTATTAAGTTACAGATACTCAATACCCACACACTTTGTTTATTATTATGACCCGTGTACGTAAATAACATATTATAAGATGTAATAACTTACATATGCTCTACGCTGCGTTCGGTTGTCGACGAGTCTTCGCCTCTTCGCCACTGCGTCATTTCAAATAGCTATTTTATTCGTAATGTCTCCTCCGCCTCACAGTTGAATTCCGTCTGGGAGTTAATCGTTTCTGTTTAATTTAAATGATCTTTGATCTGTTATCTAATAGGAGTAGTTCCAGGAACTGAATGTTCTGATTCCAGCGTGTCGTGGAACGGGTTTCGTCATCATTTGTTAAACAGTTTAATGATCGAGTTTACAATATTATACATTTTTATGTTTAGTGTTTTTAAGTAACTGTAAAACGATATGAAAAGTAACATCTCAAGTTTCTAGTATCAGTCGTGAAAATAAGTTTTTAAAGCTGTTGAAAACATTGGGCTTTAGGATTTTGCGACGTCATAAAGAAGTGTTTACACTTGACTGGATCTGTATATACCTTTTGTGTTGATTTACTACTTTCTTTTTAAATTCAGTGATCAAAATCAAAAGTCATTTATTCAAATTAGGCTGAGAATCAGCACTTTTTGAACGTCGATATGATGTAATGTTCTTCCCGGTTTGTGTTATCAAAGTAATGTTTGCAGTTTACAGAATGTACCAAACGGTAGGTAAACGCTTATTAGATTCATATCGTTTATGAAAACGGTGCTTTAATAATTAGATGCAGAAAATAGAAACGGTAGTTATATGGCTCCGCTATAAAGATTAATAGCTCATTTTGCTACTGGATACCTACATTACAAAGTGTTTGAGATAGTTACTGATTATAGGTACTTAGATACCTAACTTTATATTACTGGCCTATTCGAATAAGTTAATATTTTTGGATAATTATTTAAGTTACCTACATAAGACTGTTTTAAATTATGGCGGTCGTTATCGTAAGAATTTCAGTCATCATTATTTCCAGGGGCTGTCCATTCCTTCTTTTTTATAATTTTCAGCGGGTAAATTTCAAAATATATTCCTTTAACAAATTATAGCTAAGTATTAGTTTAATATCTGTAAACTAAACGTAAATATTCGTTTGTATCCGAATACGGTAATTTTGCAAAACTCGTGGCATCTCTACACCTAAACAAACGTCAACGGTCAACACCAACCCTTCAGTCTGGTCACCCCGATAATAAAAATCACTTTGCGTACCTCTAATTCAGACTCAATGAAGCGACAGAAAGAATAGCCAGTACAAAATTGAAAAGCAAATCAAACGCGTCGTGACACGGCGCGGGGTCAGCGAGATAACGCGGTCTAAGTCCCGGATTGATTTCCGGATCAGCCGGATAGTCGCGGGCGCTCGAGTGTGTACGATCCCTTACTCACGACTCGGTGACTATGAGGCGTCCCTAAGGGTTTGTGGAGTTACATTTACTTCTTTAAATTCAGAGGCTTGAGTTTATGTTGTGTTTTTGTTAGTTACGATGTTTTGTCTTGTTGGACCTTGAAGTGATATGATAAGTCTGCATGCGATGATACAACTGCTGGAAGCTACAGGTATCAGAAAAATAATATAGCCTAACCTTACACCTTTCAATATATGGTTAAAATAAAATAAAACGGAGTTCGTTAGCTCTTCCGACGGCTCTGATTCAATTGTCATAGGTAATGCGCTCGCTCGGGTCGATCGAAGGTTAACCTACGCTTGCTGCGGTCGGTTCGTGGATGGGTGACCATCCATTACATATCGAGACCCTTCCGTGCCTCCGAAAGCCCGCCTAGATCTATGACAGTCGTTATGGGGGTAGTCAGAAGCCAAAAAATCGGACAACAAGCCGTACCAAGGGGTATCGTGTTACCCAGTAACTGGGTTGTGGAGGTCAGATAGGCAGTCGCTCCATGTAAAATACTGGTTCAGCTACATTCGGTTAGACTCGAAGCCGACCCCAACATAGTTGGGAAAAGGCTAGGCAGATTGATTGAGGTAATCCGATGTGCATCAATCAAAGTGTAGATAGCTTTTCAATCCTTCATTTTACTTTCTTTATAGCAAGAGTTACAGTGACGGTTTTGTTTTATAGACACATTCGGGTACACTGATTTCATAGTCACACCTCATGATATGGTTCTGATCTACAACATGTTCCGGAATTAACGCATAACCTCTTAAGGGGTCATTGTACTCATCATTATGAACAACTTTTACTATGGGACCAAACGTGAAATCTCAAAAAAAAAAGTTGTTCCCTTCATTTTGACGAGTTACACGAACATAATGTAGAGGACTGCTGATATTTTCGCGATTTCCGGTTTGGACCCAAAGTAAATGATGACCCTTTAAGAGGTGGTGCGATAATTCCGAGACATTTTGTATATAGTTAATCAGGAGCTTCTTCTAACTATCTAAACGCGAAAGTTACAGGATTTATTTCCAGAACAGACTTTCACAACGCTGGCAGAAATATTACCTCTTTCAATCTATTCTCTAATTTAAAACTAAACAAGTAGGTATTTTCTAATCCATGTATAAATCGAAACAAATTAAAGATGATATTGTACACATTTAATAAATAACCTATTATTTCCATCACGATACTTTGGGAGCTGTGTTGCTATTGTCAAAAGCTTTTTCAGACAGTTACCCCACAAGTCTGTCGTCTTCCTAGTGCTGTGGAAACCAGAAATGATACAATGGGCCATTTCAATTTTATTTCTCACAGGGTCTTGCAATTTGTTTAAAATGAATTGTGTTCACGTTTGTAACCTATTTAGTTAATGTTGCTCCTTAGCCGTGTGAATGTGAGCCCACTTTTTAATTGCAATAATTATCTAGTTTACGCATGTTTTGTTGTTTTTATTGTTAGGAGTTTTAACAAGAGAATGTGAGCGTCTCTATTATCATAAACACGTTATCTACAGCATCCTGTGATGGATGCGAAACATTTTTCGTAACCTCTTAGTCAGTGCATTTGTGATTGTCAGTGTCAGAATCAGTCGAAATCAATCTGATTGAAACGTTAATTTCGCTGAATGATTTTTCAATTTTATTGACAGCCACCGCTACGCGTGCCCATTCGACAATTACACGATATATTACGCGTTATTCAATAAAATTAAACAAATAAATCTTACGGTGCGAACATACCGGCGTATTTTAGCGCTCGTAATTTTGCCAAGTGCGAAGTTCCGTCACATCGGGGGGTACGTCGCATACCGCTTTAGGTGTAAGAATATTCGTCCAAGTGTCGGCTCTCGAATATTCCGCGATGTTGCCGTGTGCAATAAATCGCAGGGAGTGATGCCGCGGTTTTTGCCTGGCGACATTTTTTCCCGCGCTAGCGGTGCATTTATCACCACGGTGGACTGGCCACGCCGCTTCGCAGCCACGCCGGCCGGTGACTTATGCCCGCTCCACTCCTGAGCAAAATGCCGTTTCATTTTAAAAACTACAAACAAGCCACTTCTCGTTTTGTTTTGGGAAAGGGTATAAGTAACTATAGGAGTGGAGGAAGAGCTTTGTCTTGATTTTATTTGAATAACTCTTGTCTGTTGGTTTACAACGGATTTTATACAAATGTTTTTGTGAGCTTATCTTATTTTTGAGGACATCTCGAATATTGGTAACCAAACCACTATTACTTTATATATTATAAACTTTTATTGAAGAATAGAGTCCTGCGGTATCATCTTGTCGTGTTCTCCAGTAAACTAGAATGTGTCCCTTCCTACCAAGTTATATACACAATTTTGTTTACCTTGTGACATCAGGTAACAACAACGTGATTCCGCAATAAACATTAACAAAGAATGTATCAAAATTCATAAGGAAGTCTGCAACAGAAATCTTTACAAATGTCGAGTTGTACGATCTTAGCTCCACCGATGCATGAACGCTAAGCGGCCGCGAAATAACCGTGCAATGCAACTTAAAAAGATCAAAAGCAAACAATAATTGTGTACCAACAATGGCACCCTTAAAATCCGTCGGAATGAACCGCAAATAAAACCAAGTTATTAAGTAAGGCCTATCGAGGCCCGGGAACCATTTTATACGTACTTTTATCCAATGTCCATTCTTCTGAAATGCGATTAAAATTGAATAGGTCCATATGTCGCCGGCAGCGGGCCCGTTGCGTCACAATCACACGGCCGGCTGCATTTTCAATTTGCCGCGAGATAAGCGCGACTTTTAGACGACTTTTTCTGCAGAATAGCGGAATTGATCCTGTGACTTATGGCCGGCGACGTATAAGACGACGTAATTGGATGGTCAATTGATCTGCTTTCCAATTTAAAAGGACCTTCGCTCCTTTCATAGGGACAGCGGGAATTACGTGCATGTTTATCAATTAAATGAGCTTAACTCCCCTTTGTTTGCAGGAATTACAGGGAGGGAAATGAAATAAACGTTTAATATCAATATTGATAATTTATTCACAATTTCATTTAAAATACACAACTTCACAATGTTTTGTTTTAAAAACTAAAAACTTTAGGTACGGGATATCGTTATAGGCTGTTTTGCAGTGATCTCTAATTTACATGTTTTTAATCTGATAGTCTTATAATGATTTCATTTATTTTCTACATGTTTCATTTACATTTCATATTTACATATTTTGGGGTACAGGAATATGTTTGTGGTTGTAACGTGTAATATATTCAATGGTCGTGACTCAGCTAATGAAGGTAGATTTGATTGGAGCGTAATAACCCTTGGATTAAAAAAATAATGAGCCAGCACACCATGTTTATGCAAGGTGCATGGTCATATCGAAACATTGTGGTACTAACCACCTTGCGCAAGCGCAAAATAACTTTCTTTTGTTTATGCTATATGTTACAACCACATACACAGCCCCGTAATTTTTAAATTTATGGCCACTCAATATTCTTAATTTTACAACGGTAATGTGATACAAAACTTTATAATACACCTTGTGACAAACAAATTTATTTTAATACATAAATATTCAATAGCTAATTCGATTTAGTGACCACTTGAATAATTTATATAACGAAATCATGGTTAATGCGCTAACAAAATCAGTTCTGCGAAATGTCACTATTCAAAACTGCTATTTATTTACAAATTGCATGTATAACTATTACATAAATTACTATTGCATTTCATTCATATAATAACATCTACACAAATAATAAAATGTACAAAAAAAAAACATCTTCGCTTTATCTTTCTGAACACATCACAATTCCTATAGCGAAACGAAACGTTCGAATTAAATATTTAAAAAAAAAATAAAAGCAATGTACACAGGAACGGAATATAACTTATAGAGATATGTACAAATACACAAAATTATTTCTTCTTTTTTGAACTATACTTAAACGATTAAGACTTCGTAACCGACCTTACCTAATATTATAATACTGTACAATTTCGCTAGTTACTTCATGTAAAACACTCTTAATTTAATACTTGTAGGAAACTGATCGTGGTATATCAAAGTTTTTCATTGTGGAACGATAAACTGGGACAAAGTTTCATTGTGTTCAAAATCAGGATATGTTCAGTTCAATTCAAACTGTAAGGCGAGGTGCGACAGTAAGCGGGGAGCGTGCGACGGCTTTGCCTCAACAGGGGAGCCTCAAGGATCGATTCATTCGCTGCTCTTTTTGCATTCAAAAGCCTCGTCAATCACAGTGTGTTCGCCGTCGCTTTCCGCTCTCGTTGCCACCTCAGCCTAGTTTGCAGAGATGTAAACGTCAATTCTGTTCAACAGTCTTATTTATTAATGTGATGTGTCGAGTTTATTACCTATGAGTGAATACTCATAATTACGAAATCACAGCGTATTTTGTTGCCTCTGATTACTTTGTAAGGTCATTTTGTCTGTCCGTTGGGGACAAGACTCTTGTTTACGAAAGACATTATTTTAATAACTGCATTCTCCTGTGTTTGGTTGACTTATCACGTGTACTCACTCCTCCAGCCAGTCTGTAAAGAAGAAAATATTGTTAATTATGTTATATATATATGTTATGTTAGTATAGGTACCCAAAATATGTAGACATAGCATAAGCATAGCATAATCAGCCTATAATGTTCCCACTGCTGGGACACAGGCCTCCTCTCGGTGAGAGGGAGTGGGCCGTAATTCACCACGCAGGCCCATTGCGAGTTGGTAGATGTCACATAGCTTCGAATTTTTGGTTCTAGGATATGCCGGTTTCCTCACTATGTTTTCCTCCACCGTTTTGAGAGCAGTGGTGTTGAAATAAATTACTCAAAGTGAAGCGCCTGCTTGGGTTCGAACCTACGACCTTTAACTCTTAAGTCGGGGCTGATACCACGGGGCCACCACTGCTCTTAAAGATGTAGACATGCCTAACGTGATATTTTCCATTATTCATTTATATTAACCCTCCTGAATCTGGTCTGCAGATGAAAATATATTAAAGCTGTATTTCTATTGTTTTTTTTTTTTACAGAAACTCCTAAATAAAAATGGTTTTGTCTAATAAATACTCGGAAATTTTAGTGTTCGTTGCTTTTAAATGATAAAAAGATCTTCTATGCTAAGATATGTAACATACGCTTCGATATTGGCGAAGATATGAGAGTGTTAGTTTCAACCAATAACCGTCTGCAAAACATTAGGAATCGGGCATAACTAATAACAATAATTATACCGGATCATTTTACATTACATCCTACTTATTCTTACGAAACTGCATAATATACGCATTACATTATTTACGAGATTCTGTTACATTCCCCTGGTAATCTGTTATACAGGTATTCCTAGTGCAGACACCAGTCTCTCACAAACTTGTGTTACACAGTTTTTAAACTCGTCTAATCCCTTAAGATGTCATTGTTTGTGATGAGAAAATAAATTATTTGAATTTGAATTCATATATTATACCTGACAATACAATTTGTAAAACATCAAAACAGAATTTACGGATATTTTTTTATTAGTGTTAATATCATCGACTGAATTTTTTAGCATATAAGTATCGCTAATTTTAACTTTGATATGATCTTAATATGTTTGAAATGTCATCGAAATCAATGGAGATAAATGTAGAGTCCTCATTTATGAAGTTTATTGCATGCCTAAATGAATATTTTCCTTTGCTTCCAAAATCATGGTACGAAAATTCTATAAGTAAACGGCCGAAATTTTACATATTTTATTAATCTACATAGCATATATATTTTACATATTTTATATATACCCGCATAATAAATACCTACCTAATCTATTTTTATTGGACGAAATAAAAACGATTTTTGTGGCGCTTGCCATGTTTTAAGTCTTGTAGAATAGTATTTAATTCTAGTATTTAATACTAGTTCAACGACCACAGAAAACTAGATTCTAGATATCAAATAATTTATCGTAAACCGATCGTAATTTTGATACGACTCTATACACGTCAGCAATTTTTTTTTAGTTCTTTGACAAGGAACTCTACCATAACTGAACATATATAGGCATCTACATATGCTCAAATAAGACTTTCTTTTGTTTTTATTTAAATAAAAAGTAGGCACATAGCTGTCGCTCGATTCACGATTCAGAACCTCACGAAAAGTAAGTTTTCAGATTCAAAATTGTGTGAATCGTGTTACTATAATTGCAATTTTCTCGATGATTAATCGTAATTGACCTCGCACCAGTTGAATTATTGTCTTGATAAAAAACTCAATATTGCACACGACAATTTCTAATTGATTCAATATCATAAAGTTCTGAATTTGGAGAGCCTTTCATGATTCTCTTGCCCTGATCCCAATATCATCTTTGACACAGTCCATCCATCGTGTCTTTGGTATCCCCTATTCTTCTAGCCATCCACATTCGTACTACTAAAAACTTTCCTCACGACATTTTCTGGATATGTGTAGTTTGCAATTTTATTGAAACTTACCATAGAATTGAGCTGCGCGAGGTGGTGATGATGGTAAGGGTTGTGCGAGGCAGGCGGGGGGGCGAAGCCCTGGTGCGGCGCCCCGTACCAGTGGGACATGTGCGCCGCCGCTGGGTGCACCAAACCCACTTGGTGCTGACCTGGTGAACAAAGATACATTGATTAATTAAACGATCTGTACACCGATTTCCTAAGACTTAAGAGGATATGACATGTGTTTAAGAACTCGATTTTCAAGGCTGCAATTGCCCAAGTTCATGCTACTACTAAGAATTCTCTGACTTAGGAACCCAATTACATATAATGCCTAACCTGAGGATGGAACTAGGGTCCGTACTTACGGCTTCCAATAAATGAAGCATTTACATATTTGGTTCTTCAAAACGCGGTGTCCCCTTTCAATGTCCGACGGTGTAATAGCATTTTGTCTTTTCCTCTTTCGGAAGAGGCCAAGTTGCTGTATAGGCTTACACAATAAATCACCTTAAGTTAATCCTTTGTATGATTTGTACAAGTAGTTAGTTTTAGTGTTGTGTTGTATATTTTTATATATAATCTTACGGGGGTAACATGTTCAAATATGAACAAACCTCCTTTAGTAAAAAAAGATTTAAATATATACTAGCTTTTGCCCGCGGCTTCGCCCGCGTGTATGTCGGAAAATATCAAATTAGTACCTACCCTACGTGTTAATCCAGGTTCTAAAACATCTGTATGCCAAATTTCCTCTAAATTCAATCAACCGTTTTTGCGCCAATCCGGAACATACATCCCGACAAACAACAAACGGACAAAAATTCTAAAAACTATAGTGTGCGCAACAGACTCGTTCAATCACTTCTTTTTAAATATATGCAATGCACCTGTTCTGACTTCGTTACTATTTTTAACCGACTTCAAAAAAGGAGGAGGTTATCAATTCAAGTATGGTTTTTTTTTAATGTATGTTACCGTTACTCCGTCATTTATAAACCGATTTTAAAAAATATTTTTTTAATTGAAAGGATTGCACTTCCAGATTGGTCCCATTTTTATTCAAATCCAGTTCTGATGGTATGATCCATGAGGAATTGAGGGAACTCCTCAAATATTATTGGCAAACACATAGTGATTTTGGTATTTTCGTCAACAAATCAAGCATTTGCATTCAGAAAGTATGATTTGGTGAAGTGGAACTGACGAAGAAGACCACAGATGGCTACAGGAACTCATCAATGATAAGTATTTCACGGATGGCGATAAGATATCTCGATTAAGATAGTTAAACGACTATGACGAAACAAATTTAAATAAATGCTTCTGATGAAAATGGTACCATTGAACTCAGAACAGTAATAAAACAATGTATCCTAGCCGTGTTGGGGCTTATTGGAAATGTCATGAGATACACTCTGGCTATAAATTATTTTTAACCGACTTCAAAACAGGAGGAGTTTCTCAGTTCTTCGGAATCTTTTTTTTTATGGTTCCCCGATTATTCGAAGATGGCTGGACCGATTTGGAAAATTCTTTTTTGTTTGAAAGGGTATACTTTCCAGGTGGTCCCATTGTCATCAGGTCAGGATCTGATGATGAGGTCCTGGTGAAATCGAGGGATCTCTTCAATATAGGCACACCTATAGCGATTTTGGTATTTTTTTATAGTAACTTGTGGATTTCCTCTCGAAAAGCAACATTTGGTGAAGTGGAACTGATGACGAAGACCACAGATGGTAAGATGGCTACTGGAACAACTCAATAATAAGTATTTCACGGGTTGCGATTTCATTACTTTAAAATTATTGCTAAGCAATAGAAGCTCGTCCTCGTCACAATGCATATGGTGAAGTGGAGCCGTTGGTGAAGTACCAAGAGAACTCCTTAACAATTAACGTCCCTGCATCGGGAAAAGCAATGTTTTGTAAAAGGTGATGAGCAGTTGTCATTAGGCTATTGTAACTCAGATAAATTACAAACAGACCCACTAAAAAGTGAACAATAAAAACAACCGACTTCCACAACAAACACTACAAAGTGAAAAATAACTTTAATTTCGGAAGTCAGTGGCAAAAACCTAAAATACAGATCCAAAGACACCGACTTCCGAAAAAGTATTAGTACCGAGTTTCTAGTTAATATGACAGCGCGTTAAAATTTTTCCTTACTGTTCCTTACTGTTCTTAAGGTCCTAGTGTTCCTTACTTGTTTTAAAAAAGTAAGAGTGACAATTTTTATTATTTCCTGAGGCAAATATTGCCATGTTTCAATTGTATTAACCAAATGAATAAGATTTTTCATCTAAACTATATCCCCACTTTTCACCCCCGCACGGGTGGAATTTTTAAAAATCGATTAAGATATTTCCATAACTTGAATCAAAAATTTCTTGTACCAATTTTTGAGTTCATCAAGCCACACAGTAAAATCTTCCTCTTAAAACTTCTAATTACCCCTTTTCACCCCGTCAGGGCCTAGTTTTGAAAAACCAATAGTAAGAAACTTTATTGCTTATTTAGGCAAATATTCGTACCTAGTTTCAAGTTTATTAACCAAATGAATAAGATTTTTCATCTAAACTATATCCCCGCTTTTCACCCCCACACGGGTGGAATTTTTAAAAATCGTTTAAGATATTTCCATAACTTGAATCAAAGATTCCTTATACCATTTTTGAGTTAATCAAGCCACACAGTAAAATCCTCCTCTTAAAAACCTAATTACCCCTTTTCACCCCGTCAGGGGTAGTTTTCAAAAACCAATAGTAAGAAACTTTATTGCTTATTTAGGCAAATATTCGTGCCAAGTTTCAAGTTTATTAACCAAATGAATAAGATTTTTCATCTAAACTATATCCCCGCTTTTCACCCCACACGGGTGGAATTTTTAAAAATCGATTAAGATATTTCCATAACTTGAATCAAAGATTTCTTATGCCAATTTTTGAGTTAATCAAGCCACACAGTAAAATCTTCCTCTTAAAAATCTAATTACCCCTTTTCACCCCGTCAGGGGTAGTTTTCAAAAACCAATAGTAAGACACTGTATTGCTTATTTAGGCAAATATTCGTACCAAGTTTCAAGTTTATTAACCAAATGAATAAGATTTTTCATCTAAACTATATCTCCGGTTTTCACCCCCAAAGGGGTGGAATTTAAAAAAATCGTTTAGGATATTTCCAAAACTTGACTCAAAGATTATTCATACCAATTTTCGAGTTAATCAAGCTACGCAGTAAAATTCTCCCCTGTAAAATTGACAACCCCTTTTACCCCGTCCGGGGTAGATTTTCGAAAAACCTTGATACAGGTTATTCTTTATTTTTGGACTTAAGTATAAATACTGAGTTTCGAGTTAATCGGACTGCGTGTTAAAATTCTTCCATATAAATTTTGACAGCCCCCAATCCCCCTCGTGGCGGTAGTTTAGAAAAACCAAAAATTACAAAGTTCATAATTTATTAAGATAAGTATTTGGGGCAAGTTTCAAGTTTATTAACTCAAGGAATAAGATTTTTCATACAAACGAAATATCCCCTTTTCATCCCCTTAAAGGTCGAATTTCCAAAAACCCCTTCTTAGTGCTCCCCTACATTATAAAAGGAAGCCGTGTGCAAAATTTCACGTTCCTAGTCCCAGTAGTTTCGGCTGTGCGATATATATATATATGTATATAACTTAAGGTTCTCATTAAGGGTATCATCTTTTGATTTCTGTATCTGGATGTCAGTCATGATGAAGAAGACAATCAACAAAGAAAGACAATATAAGATTTATCTAGTCCTTCAAATAGATTCAATCTCTCAAGATACGGACATAACTGTGTAAAACCATGCACACCCCTGAAGTTTATAATCAATATTACTTAAGTTAATGCTCCTGATTTCCCTTGGGTATTTATCTCGCATAAAATATAAAGACTCGGTAGAATTTATTTACAGATTACAAGTAATGGTCTGCAAACCAGTCCGTAACTTAGAACCTATTCATCTCTATGCGCTCCCAGATAACTCGCTGATACGCTTAATATTTTCCCTTCATTAACTCATTACTTAGTTAAGTCTTAATTAAGTTAATACTGTAAGGTTTTTTACTTGCGACTTAAAGAACTGTTCGGCTTTAAGTTGTAACGAATGGGAGGATTTAAAAAGTAGTTAGGCGATTTCTTTCATTTGAAATAGTTTGGTTATTTTGTGAGAATTGGTAATTTCTCGACACGGGACTGGAGATTGGCATAAAGATACAGAGCCTATAGAAGCCCAGCAGTGGGTGAAGTCGACCGATGGATGATGATGTTGCTGAATTTCTCAAACACTATCCTCTCTCTTATATACAAGGTTATTTGTAACTTGACGTATTCCTTGCAGGATGTCATAGTAGGGTTAAAATGCAACAGATCAGACCACCAAATGTTCTACCGAAGTTCAGTAGTTTTTACTTAGTTATGTTTTTAATTTTTTTTATGAAACATCCCAGATTAAATCATTTGAAGCCAATTAAAAAATTATTTAGGTACGGCGCGAACTGCATACTGAAAGTTATTCTCGTAGTTGATGTCGTAGCAGATCTTTGTTAATAATTAAAAGTTCAAAAATGCCTAAAACTTTGGTAAAGATTAATTTTAGCTATTACTTCATAAAAATGTTGTAGAGTGCAAAAAAATGGTGACTTAATTTGTTGCATTTTAACCCTACTATGACGTCCTGCAAGGAATACGTCGAGTTCCAAATAACCCTGTATACTATAGTAAATTGGTGGGGACCGTTTTATTATAGATAGATACTGCATTTTCTTAATATTATTTTTGAGCCAAAGTTAACTAGGTATACAATTCCAACTGCATCGCATCTATTATGCACAGTTCTGAACATAAATTAGACTTAATTGAGGTGAGATATTCAGTTGAAATTAATTTAACCGCCAATCCAACGGCTCATGGAAATCGCCACATTTTAATTAAATATGTTAATTGCATAGACAAATATTTAGACAGATTAACATCAATATATCAATAAACATTTATATAATAGACCCTGTCGTAAACTCTAAATTGTCTGTTAACTTTGAAAGTTGATATAAATTTAAATAATGACGATGTTTATTGCAAAAATGTCATTAAACAGCGTGATTACGTTTTTTCCGACATCTAGAAAAAAAAAACTATTTTTTTTACATATAAAGTGTTGTTTCTATAGTGTTAAGGAATTTATGGAACATATAAATTAGTATATAAGAATATTCACAATATAAATAATAAAATTAATAGTAGACAAATGGATGGTAATAGAATTAAATAATAATAGTAATACCTACTGTAGGAAAACAGTAAAAATTTGCACGCTTGCTTGCAGGCAGAATACAATTGCCATTTAGGTTAAATTATCTTTCCTTGAAAAAACCTATTTCTAGCAAATAAAAGTTTGATTTGATTTGTTGAAATGTTGATACATGTAATGGTGACTAAATATTTTTTTAGACAAACCATGAATATATAGAATATTAGTAGGCAATTTAGGGTTGGGCAAATAGGGCAAATAGGGGCAAATAGGCAAATAGGGGCTTGTGGCTAAGTAATAATAGCCGCACGTGTCGATCGATCAGGTTAAGCTACGATTGCCGCGGTTGGTTCGAGGATGGGTGGCCATCTTTACATATCAAGACCCTTCGGTGGCTCGGAAAGCACGTTAAGACGTTGCTCCCGGCTGTCATTCGTGTATCTTTGACAGTCGTTACGGGTCGTTAGAAGCCCGAAAGTCTGACCAACAGTCTTACCAAGGGGTATCGTTATTACCCAGTAACTGGGTTGTAGCGGTCAGATAGGCAGTCGCTCCATGTAAAGTAATGGTACTCCGGTTTGACTGGAAGCCGACCCCAATATAGTTGGGAAAAGGCTAGGCAGATGATGATGAGGCAATTTAGGGTTAAAAATAAATTCTTACAGGTGTGGTTATTGAACCTTATCAATAAAATAATTTAGATAAACATTTTTGGTCCTTAGACGGCAGTGTCACATTACTTGTGTGTGTGTGTGACGCTAGTGTATCACAGCTTGACTGCTTATCCAAGTAGTCAGTCTAGAGTGGCTGAGCGTGAGATCCTGACTCGATGCCTGGCTCGGACAGTGTTATTGGGTTTTTCAAGAAGAAAATTCTCAGTAGCAGCGAAGATTCTGGAATAGTATCCGGTTAACGCCTTAGGAGGCGAGACTATTGCCACTAACCGGACCGGGTCTAAGTGCTATGTAACATAAGGTTGTAAGGTTACATAGGACTTAGAAACATTACTGGCGAACTGTGAGTGTAGTACTTTTCACCTTTGCCAATCCGCTTGTTACGTCAGTATTAAAGTTTCACAAATATTTCATCACATTTTTCATACTTAAACTACATGCCATTACCTTACATGAACTAACTTACTTAAACCTCACTTAATAACTTACAGTACTTACCGAAGTCCATGGCAGAGGGGAAGGCGGACCCGCCGAAACCCTTGCTGCCGTCTCCTAGGGGCTTGATCATGTCTCCCATGACTCCTCCAAGAGCTAATGCGCAAGCGCCGCCCCCTCCCATGCCCATTCCACCCTTCTTCTTCTTACTCTTACTACTTAGCTTGCGGTTTCTTGTTTGAATACCTTCTTTCTTCATTGTTAGGGGTCGGTTCACCTGTTGACAAGGAATTTTGGAGTTTAGTACGATAGTTATAAAGGGGGTTCTTCGGAATTATGATTTTGATAAATGATTTAGATCATATCGAACGGTGGGGCTTGTGGCTGAGTAATAACAGCCGCACGGGTCGATCGATCAGGTTAAACTACGCTTGCCGCGGTTGATCCGTGGATGGGTGACCATCTTTACATACCAAGACCCGCGTGCCTCGGAAAGCACGTTAAGCCGTTGGTCCCGGCTGTCATTCGTGGATCTTTGACAGTCGATACGGGTTGTCAGAAGCCCGAAAATCTGACAACCAGTCTTACCAAGGAATATCGTATTACCCAGTATCTGGGTTGTGAAGATCAGATAGGCAGTCGCTCCCTGTAAAATACAAGACTGGAAGCCGACCCCAACATCGTTGGGAAACGGTGGGGAATTGTTTGAAAAGGATAACAGTAAACGGAAATCAAGACAAGTGCAGCTTTCAGCCGTAGTGAATGATGTTAAAAAGTACCACAATAGGGAAAATCATTATCATAATAGCTAAACAAAAGACGCACGCCAACTATCATTGTCCTGAATGGGAATGACATTGTGACGTGCAGCTACCATTAACATAAATAAAACAAAGCAACTAGGATTTACTTGAACAAGCAAATCACGTATCGACCAAAATTATTCACTCTGAATATAATATTTCGCTTAATTGACCCATCGCAATATTCTGTACGAGAGGCTAATAAGTCGTAATTGTCCCTTGTTGAATCACACAATTTTGTTAACAGTCAGTATTCCATTTTATTGCTCTGACACGACATTTAGCGGTATGAAAAAACGTCTGCGGTACCAATTTAGAATGCTAACTACGGAGTATAAAGGCAGGCCGAAACCATAAAATGGTATCACAATAGTTGTGTGCGAATATTCAGCTGTTTGGTGTCCGATGCCGCCGCCGTCGGCGTCACACTGTGCATCCTAATTAGTGCAGCGATGCACTGAGCCTGGTCTCGTACGCGTTTGGTGGGAAACTGCCGTGACGCGTAGTTTGAGGTTAAGGTCCTCACACTATATGGATCGCGAATTTCCTGTATGAAAATGAGTGGAAACGTCATTTGACTTGACCTGGTAAAGAAAATCCAGCGATGCGTAAAGATTAACCTCGTATAAAATGAAGGGATAGACAATAAGGAGGCTGTTTGAGGAATATAAGAGACGCCATCTCAGTCTTTTGCATGATTACGTAAAGATAAAGTCCGCAACGTGCTTTCCCCATCAGATAAGCTCATATACATTTCCATAATTGTGCAATTTCTCTGCCAAATTCTCGGGTCAACTATGTCGGTCACTTCTGCTTTGCATCGTGCTGTTCTTAGAACCGTGCGTCACGACGGACGGACGGACGGACAATGAGTTATTCATCGCCTTCCAGGGAACTTGGCGGCGGCATGTGGGCCCTAAACGCACGATTGCATTGCGCCTGCGCGAACGCAGCCCATGCGCATGACCTGCCCTTGTTTGTGTTTGTTTTTGGCGATGTGCATTTGAGTTTACTTGTGTCGTCGTCGGCTTTTGTGGTTGAATTAATGTTGAATGGCAGTTTTACTGTTTTCGAATCTGGAAAATGAGGAATGAGGAATTACCGCGATGTTCTTCTCGAACGTTTGGCATTAGTCCTATCTTATCTAGTCTAGACACGTGTTGTGACTGTATCGAAACTCAGTAGGATAAACAAATCATCAAACTCAGTACAAAGTGCAATTTCTCCAGACGGTAAGTGATAAAGCTTCATTAATCTGTTGCTAAAGTACTGCGTAGTTCAGTGCGTGCCAGATCCCGACGTCCCTAATGTGTTCCCGCGAATCGCCCACACAGTGCGCATACCGCGCCGGCGCGCGTCTCTCCTCCCAATTGAACCAATATAAAATGCATTAACATCACTGCATGCCGGCAGATTTAGACTGCAACCAAATTAGGTCATTGCGAAGCCTTTGCTAGCTATATTTTTTCTTAATTGCCCAGTCGAGCGCGCACACGTAAAACGGTCTGGTAGCTTTTATTTTTCCGTATCAATTATTGCAAATTAGTTCCTTGTTAGAAAGTACGTACCTGCATTTTATATATAATAAAAATGTGTGTTGAAGTAATAATATACGGCTGAGATGCAAACGCGAATATTTGCGTACACAAGATGACTTAGAGACAAAGATCATCTCATAGTACCGATTATGTGCTTTTAGCCTTTTTTATCGCACGATTATAAAGACGAATAAATATTGAACGCCAAGCAATTTGTAATACGATCCGATAATGAATTCCATTTCAGGAATAAATTAATAAGATTATAATGAATTAGCTTTGTGTGTTGAAGTAATTCACATGTCTGTAAACGTAGTGGAGTATTTAGTGGGCATGGTTAGTTAGTATGCAAAACAATAGCTTCTATGGATTACGTTCGTCCATGGGTGGGTAGCGGACGAGGGCAGAAGTAGTGGGGTGTGTAGCTGACAAGACATCCGCCTCGTTCGCGCAGAAATTGCTTAATAACTGGCCTTTATGCCAGGTAATTACTTACGTCTGCCTGTTCCCACTGTTCGTGCTGTGGTTAGATGGTTGAATGTGTGTTATGCTGTACCTACATGTAGATACCTAGTGGATTGTATTAGGAAATAGGCAGTGTATTGATTCTATCTGTCTGCGAATATTGTGTACTATCGATAATAGGGATGAGGACAAAAAATGTTTTGTCCGTCAGGTAGATTATTAATAAATATTGGATACGTATTTTTTGTTTTTTACGTAGTCAAAATATTACGGCGATACATTGGTTTAAAATGTGGCATGACGTCGCCTTGCTAGATTATACTTAGTTGTGTGTGGAGTAGCGAGCCGACTCCCCAACTGTAATGCGTTTTATTTAAGAGCCTATATACTACCTCAGCTAAAATTCACTCTTTATCTCGCTCGCACGATACTGCGCGCGGACTGAGTGAGAGCGGGACTGAGTGCGGTGCTGGGCGGCAGGCAGCGCCGATAGTTTAGGTAATTGCTTTTTACGGTGAAAATAATAGTAATTTAAAAAAAATAAATAACATAAGACCTGCTTTATAGTTAGTTCAGTAAGTATAAAAAGTTTCATGATCTTATTTGAAGTATTGTAGGATTGCCAACGGTTTATAGTTCAGTTTAGAGGTAACTTTGAGATTTTTTTCTATCGAGAAAATTTTATGGAATCGTGTTTTCGCCAAACATAAGACTTAACATTAATCCTCAACTTTACCATATATTTATTTCAAAATTAATGCTGCAGTATTTTCGACATAACGGAGGATCGTGCTAAGCCATTTGAGGTAGTATAGGCCCTTAAGTATTTTTTTATTAATATAATAAAGCAAAAAATACGTGTCTAATACTTTTTTATTATCTGACTGACGGACTAAATAGAATTTCTTTTTATTTTACCTAGGTATCATACCTATTAGAGACAGCAAATTGATTTTAGGAACATTAAAACTGTAGGCACAAATAAAAATGAGGGAAATAAAAAATTACTTGGGATTATTTTTCTCGAATCTTGTTTGTTATTGGGATAGAGCTGCTTCCTGTGCTGAATACTGCCCTAGACTCTCTGAGTCATCTCCATCGAATATGCTAACCCTGTTTATAGGATCACAGGGATAACAAGATAAGTTGAGTACATGATTGTATTACTTATAGGTACTAAGCATTACGTAAACCCTTTGGCATCAGCAACTTCCTCATCCAACTTTTGCGTTCCATATTCCTCGTAGCTACTTAGTATGCGCTTAACGTTATCAGCGCACAGTTTCCATGGACTCATAATTACGTTCAGAAATACAGCGGTCATACGGCAATGAATCTGACCAAACACGGTCTTTGCATGCAACGGTACGGGCAGCAGTCGTAATCAGACGAATTTGGGTCGGTTGAAAAAAAAATCTTTTGGTAACAATGATTATTGTTTGGTAATGTGAAAATGTGCCAATTAATATGTAATTAATATATTAGTAAATATGTTATAAGTAGTTCTGCTACGCTATATAGAGTACTGCACGCCATAGATAGAGGCTACGCTTCGGTTCTGGTCAATGGGTGTGTCAAGATGCTTATTACATAACATCACGCCTGTATTCTCCGAAGGGTTAGGCAGAGGTGTGGGTATCGTACCTACCTATAGCATACCCACATTTCGCCAATTATGTTTAAGTCCCATGTACCTAATAGGGGGCGAGCATATAGCCATCAACCGGGCACAAATCCTGACTCCGGGCTGTTACTGAGCAATTCCAGATGGAAAATCCCAATAACACTTTATTTTAAGTACTTCATTTTACACAAAATAAATTAGATTCTAGCAGTTTAATTGAGAGAACATGCTACTAAGGCAAGTTTAACTCAATATTGAATTTAATCTGTTCGTAGGTGTAGCAACATAGCTCGCAGGCCGGTAAGGACCAGGCCCGAGTCGACGGCGCGTCGTGTTCCACGCGCGCCTCAAAGAGATGTCAGCACTATTGACGGGGTCCGCTAGGGCCGATGCCAGCTAGGGTCGCAGGATGTTCGAAAGAGTTACCGTGACCCCGGCACAGGCAACTGAAGGAATACGGGTGGGTTTTAGTCAGTAAAAGTCTGACACGCCCTCCCGCTCCGCTCAGAGCGGGAGAAGTTATTTCATGATGTCCCATAAAAAAAAGGTGTAACTACATAGAAATTTATCATAATTTTCTCTCACCTCTTTTCTTACATACTGACATATATCAACGTAGGCCTGTCTAAAACATGGGTTTTACTTTGATATGGATCAATATAGAAAATACAGAACGAATGTTCTGTATTTTCTTTTTTTTTTTTTCTTTTTATAGTGAACAAATCTTCAAGTAAACCGTAGCGTGCGCCAAACTCATTACTGTATGCGCCCGTTCTTGTAAATTGTACCAAACATACATACTTACAATTTAGTAGCGGATAACATGAATTTGATTTGTGGAAATCAAAATATTTTGTAGTACGTTGGATTGTGAACGACGTGTATCAAAATTAACTTTACAAACATGAAGAGGTGCTGTAGACCATAGAACTGTGTTATCTTTTACTATGGGACCAACTTTGAAATCGCGAAAAAATCTGCTGTTCCATACTAAAGTTTAATAGGTACCTAGTACTGTTGTAAGCTGTATGGGACAGTAGTTTTTTTTTCGCGATTTCAAAGTGGGTCCTATAGTAAAAATTATTTAGTTCGATGGTCTAAAAGCCTCTTGAAGTTTGTAAAGTTAATTTTGAAACACCTTATATATGTACAAAGTTATGGTATCAACTATTAATAATGATATGTTATCTTGGAAAACAAGGTACTTAGGTAAGTAAATCAATTTTTAACAACTAGTTTGAAAAGAGTGAGTTTCCATTTTTTCGCCCTTTTTTCTACATAGGGGCTTAGACTTTAGAAAATAGTACCTATATTAGGTACACCTGCGAACATTCCCGTTCGCCTATTTTTCGCCCTTATTCCCTTAGTAATAAAGGTGAAAAGTGGTCGACCGGAAATTTTCGCCTACGTAAGTACTTGGTTCTTAAAAGTTAATAATGTATCATTGCAATAAATTTTGTACTACTGCAACAAAGTGATTAATTAAGTAGCTAGCTATTGCCTGCGACTTCGTCTGCGGTCCAGGATGAAAAGTAGCCTATGTCCTTCTTCAATTCATGGCCTACCCATGTGCCGAATTTCATCCAAATCCGTTCAGCAGTTTTAACGTGAAAGCGTAACAAACAAACTCACTTTATTAGCAATAAGGATAAAGTTATTATACCTCAGCAAATTACAAAATGTCACTACTTATAATGAAGTAATTTGATGAGATAAATGGGATTCTACTTACAGTCATAAAGTTTAACGAAATAATGCAAAACAGAAAACAAAAATAAAAACGTAACTAGTAATTTCGATTTAAAATTCCACTTTTGTCGTTCGATAGAGTTTCGTGCAATACAGTTCAGGGTTAGTAAAACAGCGGGTAGGTACAGTCGGCATGCACAACATGCATCTAGTTGTCAATGTAATGTCGCCTGAACACGCTATGCTGAATAAACTATGTACAGTACCTACCTGCACTTACTACAGCTAGTATAAAGTGACACGAGTACCAATTTAGACCAGGTTCATAAATGGCTTCTTTTTTATTTATTGATTTCTTCCTATGTTATTAAGCGTCGTTTAAACAATACTGCACTAATTAGAAAACTGTTTAGAAAAGCACTCATTATTTTATAAAATTACCTACCTATGCATTATGGACGTGCCAGTAAAATATAACTAACATAAAACTAAATGCAACTGCTACCGTGTATTTACCACATACATGGACCAATTTACGCAATCAAACTGTGAGACCATACCGTTTTTGTGGTCTTGCACGCATTACATCGACTACTAACATCGGATAAGGGGTGAAACATCAGAAAAAAACAGTGCAATGGTGGCGTGACAAAGCGAAATATTCGCGAACAACAAACGCGTATTGCGTCTCGTTGTGCGTGCGAATAATTGCGTTATGTTTCTAGGACGGAGAGTGCGCTTATTACGCTATCTGCGCTCATCTGCACAAACACAGCCATAAAACCGCTCAAATGGGAAAATAACAGGCTCATACCACAATGCCATGGAAAATGTTGCTCACGGCCCCTCGCTGTAATTTTTTCCAACCGCTAGAAAGCTTTATTATGTCGTTAATTGTTGGAAAACGGCGAACATGCCTTTTATTGGGCATAAATATTGTAATGAAACGGAACAGGGACGTACGAACCAATCGCAGAGCAGTAAAATTGTGCATTAATGTTCTATAAAACAAAAGTGACACGTTTTTGTTGCGAAATAAAGCGCTGTAAACGAGATGTAGCCACCTGAACCCGATATCTAGATGGGGTTAAGTGGTCGAGATAGCGATTATATTGATATCAATCATGAAGGTAATATAAACGCAGGTAGCACTTAAACAAATGCATCTTTAAACGACTTCTTTTATAAAGCCTTTTAGGTTTACAATCTTGATTTAGTTTGACTGAAACTTTTAACATTATTTGCGCATTAATTAAGCATTGAATGATTTCCCTGCTCTACATTATCCCCCTTATTCATAAGCGTTGTTTAAAGTTAAGACAGGTTTAAACGTAAAAAAACTAAACTTTAATTAACTTTTATGAATAACGGGGTATATCTTCTGCCCTTAAATATTGCATTTTCAATGTGCAAACAAATGCACTATGAAAACCAAGAGTGTCGAGTTCACGTAAATCAATAGATAAAGATCGAAAAAAAATTAAAGCGAGTACTTTAAGAATTATCACCAATTATGCAGCAAAAACACTATACCTACACCTATTAACGGGCAAAAACTATTAAATTGCTGTATTGAAACCGATGACGCTATTACCCTGTGAGACTTTAGTTTTTATCTCAAATACGCTTTGTCAATGTTTACCTAAATAACGACTCGTCGATGGTTACTGTAACCTGCTGTTAGTCGTGTAATTGTTACACGATTAACTTTTTCCATGTTCTGATGATGAGTTGCCTGTTTCTTCGTCTGTAATGCACCTATTAGTTACTTGACGAGTGATTTATAGTTTAAAGAGTGTATCTAATGATATATTGGTGTTAAAAAAGCGTAAATGTTATAGGTTTTGACAGCGGTACAACTTCATTAGTAGTTTTTCTTGCACTTGCACGAATTATTGTGTTTGTGAAATGTTGAGCAACTCTGCAATTAGATTGCTGTACTTGAAAAAGTACGGGAATCATATTTATTACCCACTGTTCCTTGAGATATTATCGCAACAAAGGTGTTACAAATAAACTAAAGTAACTTACAGATTAATAACACGTGTATCAGACGTTTGCTCAGCAAGAAAGTTGGCAAATTTTAATAAAAACCCGACAGGTCTCAATCCAATATAAGTGATAAAAAACAGTTTTCAGTAGTTATGCACACTGTCTCTCGGTATCATTTAGTGGAGTTATTAGTGACACTTCACTTAAGATCGTTAAGGCGACAACGTCTACAGCGCTGGAATAAAGCGCTTTATTTTTTTTTCTTTAAAATCACACCACTCACTCTTGCAGCTAAAACCGCTACATTAAAAAGTGCTTTCAACTTTGAAATTTAAAAAGCATTCTTAATTTGAATCGATCTGTCGAAACGTCAGGTATTTAGCCCGCGATTGTGATAAGTTCAGAAAAAAGTTTTTATGATATAGAAGCTATTGTCACGTCGTCGTTAGGTGTACCGTGAACGAACGTGAACTATAAATAATTGTATGCCATTCCGATGCATTATCTTATTAATTTGCCGCGAGCTGGCGACACCTTAAGCATCGCGTGCGAGTTTTTCAAGCGCGTTTTATATTTCAACTCATTATAGTTTGAAATACTTACAGTTCGGTGTGCATTTTCACGAAACGTGTGAATTGTGAGAGCAACGTTTTGACAGTTCCGAAGTAGGAGAGAAAGTGTTAAATACTTTACGATCAGCAATGTACCGGTAGCTTTAAATAAATTGCGGAGAATATGGACGTGTTACAGTGAAGAGATAACGATGAAAGGAAAGAGTAATAAATATGCTTTCGCCAATCAAAAGAAATGTGATTGGATTTTATTTGCTTTCATAGATTGTGGGGGAAGATTTCGATCTTGATTAAAACTATTCTCGAAGGGTCAATTAATTTTAACCATACACTCAACTAAGCTAAAGATAGCGTGACAGAAAAAAGTATCTACCTAAACTAATTAGTTATTTTTTGCAATTAGTGGAGTACCTATTAAAAAACTCCTTTTCTTTCCCTTCCATAATTAAATTCACCATACGATATGTCCCTAATCAAAAAATGTAAGAAAGAATTCATTTAATATACGGCTTAGGTGGCAAGAATTTATTGTCGTTTACCTGCGGTGAGGGATAATTTAATTGGCATCTTACATTACGTGTCGCGTGGCTTGCGTTTGATTTTTGCACATTTCTTGCGCATAAAACTAGCTGGTAACGAAATAAATATTGCGTTTGCGCACCTAGTTTTACGAGGGCTATAGTGGCTTCTGTGAATTTAGAGCTGAGATTTGAGATACTGGACGATTCTGATCTACATTTAAACATTAGTTAGTAGTTGCTTTGTTTAAAGCAAAAATATTACGTCTCAGTAAAAGATTCAAACGAATCTTTTTAATTTAGAGGTTAAGAAAAAAGATTCGTTTACGCAAAGCAGCTACTGAAATGTTTCCTGAAAGACGCAATATTTTTGTTGTTAAAACTTCATCAAAAGATGATTTGAGGTCTCCTGGACTTACACTTTTTGGTATACCTATACCTATTTTCCCAACAATATAATCGTCAAACAAAGGTATGTCATTTGAAACATCAATTTAATTTTAAGTGCGTAGGTAGGTACATGCTAGACCTCCGTTTATTTTACTTTATCTTTTTAACAAATGAAACTGTTTATTCCGTAAATAGGATATCGGAATCACTTTTACACGTCATAATAAAAAAATAATAAAAATACTAGATGGAGTCGACATTTCCTATCTGACTACCCCTGAGAAGAAATGGTGAAAAAAACTCAGGGGTTTAAGTCTCTTTAACCTTTTAACCGCCCGACTTCATATCAGTTGTCGTGCCCCCAGCGCCGGGCAACTTGAATCATTACGATATTTGGTCGTAAATATACGACCCTGGCGAAATGGACACGAAAATATTTGTCGGATTAATCCGTCGTAGGCGGTTAAAGGGTTAAAGTCTAGACATAATCTTGATCAAATCATGTGAGGACCATGTAGATCCGTGTCTGAAATGGTCTTTTGAGGAAAGAACCACACAAATTTGAGTGGACCTGCCCAGTCAGTGCAAGCATTCGTCAGTAATCGTGTAGCTCAACTCGGGACTTAAGGAGCTCAACGACTCAACGACCAATACCAAAGAAAGGACATTTGGGTAGGCCGCATAAAGTACTCAAAATGTCAGACTATCATTAAAACTAACTGAGAAAGAAAAAAAAGAAAATTGAAAAGAGAAAAAAAAAGTAGATGACCCACATATTGCTCACATTCACAATAATTAAAGTAATTGATAAAATACTTTTCAGGAGGAGGAGGAGCTCGTGGCTAAATAATAACAGCCGCACGGGTCGATCCATCAGGTTAAGCTACGCTTGCCGGGGTTGTCCGTGGATGGGTGACCATCTTTACATACCGAGACTCCTCCGTGCCTCGGAAAGCACGTTAAGCTGTTGGTCCCGGCTGTCATTCGTAGATCTTTGACAGTCGTTACGGGTCGTCAGAAGCCCGAAAGTCTGACAACCAGTCTTACCAAGGGGTATCGTATTACCCAGTTACTGGGTTGTGGAGGTCAGATAGGCAGTCGCTCCATGTAAAATACTGGTATTCAGCTGCATCCGGTTAGACTGAAAGCTGACTCCAACATAGTTGGGAAAAGGCTAGGCAGATTGATTGATTGATAAAATACTTTTCAAAATAAATATTCCTGTCATTTTGTCATTTTATTCAACAATGTCAATATTTATATAAAATGGTCCCTTTATAATGATAATTTTATCTTAGTTTTATTTTTTATTTTAGTTTTATCACAAGGTTTAGCAGAGCGAGCAGCTCAATTCCAAGCGTTTTGTCTTCTAAATAATCAGAAATTTTATAGTACCTTTTTACAATTTGGTTTTAACAACTTCCCTGTCCCCATACAACGCATTTTTCACAGTTTTTTCTTCTGATGAGTTATATATAACATTCTTATATACCATAAAATATAACTTTCATAAATTATTACATGTAGATTTATCCTATTTTGGTTATTTTATGACTCATATGTGACTCATGGACGTAGGGCGAAAACTTCTCTCGTGAGTCATATATGACTCATTGGACAGGGATGTTGTTAAGACAGCTTTTAAATCGTTTAATGGGTAAGTTTCGAATGTCAATGGGAAGTTTCTTGTAAAAGCGTATACATTGACCCATGAATGAGTTGCCTACTCTGTGGAGGTGAGTGCTATGTACAGCAAAATTGTATTTATACCTGGTATTTAAACTATGAATAACGGACATTTTCTTAAAATTTGATATATTTTTCTTTGAATTTTTCTCGAAGAGAATCTCTTGGACCTAGGTTATAAATGGCTCGAACAGCCCTTTTCTGTAAAACAAATATAGTATTAATGTCCGCACAGGTTCCCCAGAGAAGAATTCCATATGACATAAAACTATGAAAATAACTAAAATAAACAATTCTGGCTGTAACTACAATACATCAGTTATCTGTCGAATTTGTTTAACAGCATAGGCTACCGAACTAAGCCTTCCTGACAATTTTTCTATGTGTGGGCCCCATTGTAATATAGTGTCAATAGTTATTCCAAGAAAAACTGTCGACTCAACAGGGTCCAACTCTAGTCCATTAAGTTGAACATTTGTAGTTAACTGCTTGACATTTGGCGTAGAAAATTTAATGAGTTTAGTCTTTTTTTCGTTCAGGAAAAGATTATTTACATTAAACCAATGGACAACTTTAGAGAGTGCATCGTTCGCAAAGGTGCAGCTGATCAGCTCAGCTCTTGTGAAACTATTTCTCTACCAATTGACTTAAATCTGCAATCGTAACGAACTAATCTTACCGATGCCATCAACCTAAACACCAACATATTCAGTAACTTCTCGCGAAACTGATAATTTCTAGGAAGCTTCTATCTCGCAATAGGATATTAACTAGTTGGCCATAACTCGTTGCTCGAATCTTGATAATGTTTGTGTAATCGCTTAGCTTTTGTAAATGGAAAGCAGTTTAATTTTCAGAATGGACATTTTGAAAACAGTGCTAAAATTCCTCAAATAGGAAAGCATGCACGGAATTGATCTGACCAGGATATGAAAAAGAAAACACGGTTTGTGGCACAGAATTCCCCACATGATTATTTCTAGCCAGGCATAATTCATCAAACACACAAGACTTAAGAGTACCTAAACTCATTCAAAACGATCCCAGCGCGCATTTACCTGGCCCAAAAACTTTACAGTTTCTTTTAAAAGTAGGTAGGTATGTAGGCAATGGTTATTGAAACTATTTCATAAGTACAATTTCTGCTAACGTTTGTTTAGGCTTCAAAACAATAACAAGAAAATACACGACCGACCAAAAAAACGTAGTCCCGACAATCGTGTCGAAAGTTGCAATTAAGAGCAGTGTAGGAGATGTAGCGTGGAGCACAAACAAACAAGCCGTTGTCAATTGGCCGCGGCGGACGCCAGCGGAGGCCACACAGATACTACGGGGAATCATGTGGACTGGTGAAATGTTATTAAAAATAATCGTGAGCTTGTTTTTTTGGGCCAACACTGTACACTGTAAGCACATCATTTCACTAGACGTTTATCGAGTAGCCAGCAAGGTGTAATAATGGTAGTAAAATACTGTAATTTTCAGTATTGCACCTGTTGCATGGGAATATGACTCATTCTTATAATTCCAAAAATGCACCTTAATTAGATGACTTTGTAAAGTTATTTTTAGTTAAAACTCCAAAAAAACAACTTTCGGTTATCTTTTCCTTTCAGCTAAACGCTTCAGCAAAAACCAACCTAGTGTAACCCAAAGGGTTCGAAAAACGCAAGCAACCCTAGAAATAGATATATTATTTAGAGAACATAACTCAAAAAAGTATATTTTCGTTGACGTGTGCAATGAACTAATGACAAAAAGCGGCTGCGGTAATGTCTCTGGTGAATTAGTTCCGCATAGTTAGTCCGCGCCGCAATCAACCATGCCCGGCGCCTGCGCAAGCTACTGAAAACCCCGTGGTATGGAGTTATAGCGGCATAAATAAAAATGTAACTGAATATAGGGAAAAAGAACTTGTAATTCTGAAACACTATAAAAATATCTTACTTTTATTTACTCGTTAAACTGATTAAATCTTTGATTTAGCAAAAAGTAACCCAGATTCATCCACATTCTTTTGAAAATAACCACAATATCTATCACTTTTTACTCCCTTTTAACGCAAGAGTAAGTCATTAGAAAATACCAGCCTTTTTCTATTTGAATTCACGTTTTAACTCGGATTCACTAAACGTTCTCAGCTAACTAAACGCCTTTTAAGTATTTCTCGTAAAGGACAGAGTAGGTTCTGGTGCTTTATATGCGCGTGTGGCAATGAATCAAACAGGGCGACTGCCTTTAATCAAGTGGCGCCTTTACTATTTAACACCGCCTAACGCCTGCCGGATCACGCAACTGATTTAATTAGAAAAAATAACTAGCGTAACGTTACACTATAGCAATTAGTGCTATTTATGCAATTTCTCCTTTCATACCTAATCTCCCAACATGCACTTTACCTGTACGCAATTTAAGTGAAATAGAAACTGAAGAACTAAAATAAGTAAATTTCATAATTAAGGATGTGTTGCAAGACATGTCGATAAAACACGGTCGTGTTTGATATGTGCACGTGATTAAAATAAATACTCCGGGCAGTAGTCGGGAGTGCGCCGACAGCTGCTACTCCGGGGGATAATTGAAACGACGATTTATACACCCGCCAAATTTATCGACATCCACGATTTATAGTGTGAGCGAGGCCTTATGCATCGGTTATTATTGTAACGTTTCATTTTTGCCATGCTCTCGACCATTTCACGTATAACGCGATTCAAATAAAGATAAATTCGTGAAGTATACGGTTTCTCAATAACCTTATGTTATTAAACAACGCAATTAAAATGTCACTCAGTAATCATCATTTAAACAAGACAATCAGTGAAATGCAATTATTGTATTAGATTAGTTGCCGTTGATATCTAGAGAAATTTAATCGTTTCTTTACAAAAGTATCATTATGACTTATCCTTATCTTATTAAGTACTAGTATATTTTGTGGCACGGATTTAACAAATTATTATTTAGTCAAGTATCAGTTATCGGTAAAAATATCGACATTTCCAATTTAGTGAGTTGATAATGAAGTTATATTTGTTGTTTTGTTAACACTCTAGATAAGGATTAAGAAATACAAAGTCTGACAGTTGTGCAACACTTTAAATACCGCATTGAATTGACACGATCCCTTTCAAATGAGAATATCATTATTTTAATAACGTAATTTCGTTTAACAATAGTCTACTTGCTATTCGATTGAGGCATAGAGTTAACGGTATAATTAAAAACCATATTTGCAATGAAGATAGTATATGTGGCAGGAGCACCAACTTCACATCTCAAAAACAATTATGGAAACCAATAAATTTAAATGTTTCGCGCCTGTGGCAGTGAACCCGGTCCAATTAGAGTCTGGCGGCGTCCGCACTAAATCTCACGATGCTACCACGCTACACTAATTCATACGAGCCCGCAGCCCGCCAACGAGACCTCGTAACTGTCCACGTCGACACAAACTTTAACAGCTTCTCGATTATCGATAACTTCTGCTTCCCAGCACTAATGTTGCGTACAGCTGAATAAGTTGGTATTGAACACGGAAGTTTTGAGCCCAGTTATTTTGAACTTATTTGTGCTTTCAGTAATTACCTACTAGTAAAATAACCTACAAAAATAAAACTACGAAAGCTGCCTGTGGTTTTACAACTTAACAATACTTAATCCACCACATTTTATACAGCCGTATAATAAACCGTCATATAACGAACTAAAGAGTAAAAACCACTATCTTATATATCATGTAATAGTCATTTGTCTTTCGTTCGGTCAGCAGTAAAAGCGGCTCGTATCGACGCGTGCGCAAGGCACCTGCTCCTAAACCCCCACTAATTATTCCACCACTTATTATATGATTACGAGACTTTTTTGGTGCTTTCAATCAAATTACACCTTGGCCTGGCCACTTTGTACGAGTGAGATGTCAAAAGTTTTTTTTTAAGTCCAATTATATAATGACGGTTGCGTGCCCGTGTAAAACGAAGAATTATCAATTATTATTAATTTTGACGTATTTGGGGTCAACTGAAATAAGTACTCATCAAAAGTTCCTAATGCATTCAAGAATTTTTTTTTTTTTGTTAAAACTTTCCGGCATCGCAGAACCGTAATCTCAAACAGAAATACAAGTGAGGAAGTACTTAAGGATTAAGATAACGTATTGTCAAATACTGAATACTAACAAAGACATTTCTTTGTATTTACATACACACAATAGAAACAGATTAACACAACGTTTGTCACAAACAGTAGCACTCGAGTCGAGAACAAATCCCGGATTTACAAAACGACCCAAAAAAACTAAGACATTGCGCTAATTTCAGTTTAAACTGTCACCGAGATTACCTAGATGATAACGAAACGGCGTTCTAAATATGAATTCGTGTAATGCCCGCACAGTTTTGCACTCAAGCGCATCGATGGTGTGATAGGAGGACATAAATAAATAATTAGACGGAGGAGAGGAAGTCGGGGGCGCGGCGCGGGGGGTGGGTACGATAGTTTTGAGATACTATCTCCCGCAACCGCGCTTTGTGTCAAACGTCAGATGCTTATCGGGAAGATGTTTACAGATGTACTGGAGGGGTAACGGACCGAACATCTCATGGAAGCAATCAACCGTACAACACTAATACGCTTGATAGACTGTCCGTTAATTATGTGCTTTGTTTTACCTATCGCTGTCATATACCACTCTTTTTTTTAGAGTACTAAGTTAGTGAAATTATCACTTCGAAAATAAAATTCGAATGTAAAGAAACGTGCGGATTATTTCTGTGCTCATAGATCACGCTAGATGGCGCTGATAGTATGGCGCAGCGCCAGATCTGCGATCATCTCATTCCCGGCGTTTCATCGCCTAATTACAAGACGTTCACGTTACTAACCTCAGTTATCAGAGAATACATCTTGCCTCTAATAGTTTTTCTATTTTTATGGAGTGACTGTTTTGTTAAATGCCATGTAGGTCGACGATAAATAATGACGTCCTTCAACAATATTAATGTTATTTTTGTTTTTCAAAATGATACTTTTGATTTATAGTTCAAGTCAAGGTTTTGATCAATCCTATTCCCATAATTGTTTAAAATTATAATAATATAACTCTAACTCCTCTCTCTATTATAATGAGCTAACTGAAATACATATTCAAAATTGAAGATAGATTTCTTACTGGCCAAAAATATTCAAAAAAAGAACAACGTAATCGATACACGGTATCAAATAAAAAGTTCTGAACGAAACGAGAATAGCACTCGAAATATCGATAGTAACAAATATCGCGACAAAAGCTTGCGTACAATGAGTACCTATTGCGAAACTCTCGGTGCAAGCCCAAGTAATTGTTTTGTAGAAGGACACACCGAGTTATCGCGCCAACAATCGCCGAGTGACGTGCAGCTGCTATTTCGGTTCCTTTTTTAAATATCCCCATGGAACTAGTGGAAATGGAAATTGGTTTGACCGTTACGTTGGTAGGTGCTTGTGATTTCTTTTTTTTTTTTTGAAAATTTTAATCTGTCCAGCCTGTTACACTTGCCAGAAATTGAATATGATTTTTATATCGTTCGATCATTTTGTTATACTTAGATACTGCTGCATGCTTAAGTTTTTTTTTTTTTGTAATAGGGTAATGAACGGCTTTATACCATTCAGATTCCATTGAAGCCGGAGTGATCCAGTGCGATAATTGTTTATGTTTGACCCAGAACTACAGGGTGGGCCAATAATTTTTGCACTTTTAAAACATGAATAGAAATAAAACTACAACTGTTATTTTGTTGATTATATATTTAACGTTTTGAAAATTTAATGAAATTTATTTTTTTAAAATGACATCGTCGAGATGTGCACCGTCTCGTCGTTGGCACTCTAGCAATCGACTACGCAAACTTTGGAAAACTCGCTGACACATGCTGCGGGGGATCGCGGCTATCTCGTCGTGGATGTTTTGTTTTAATTGGGATATATTCGTCGGTTTATTAAGGTAGACTCGACTTTTCAGGTATCCCCATAAGAAAAAATCGCATGGTGTAAGATCCGGGCTTCTCGGAGGCCATGGAATATCACCTCTGCGAGAAATCAATTTATTCGGAAACATTTCTTTGACTACCGGTAAAGTCACATTTGACGTGTGGCATGTTGCTCCATCTTGTTGCATCCAGGTCCTGCTGTTGTATCCTTGAAATTCATGCAACTGCGGCGTCAAAAACTCTCGCAACATCTTGACATATTCCGCTGAATTCACAGTTACATTATCTCCTTGATTATTTTCAAAGAAATACGGACCAATTATGCCCTTTGCTGATATGGCAGCCCATACTGTCGTTTTAGGTGAATGAAGTGGCTTTTGGTGTTTAAGGCGAGGGTTTTCCCTGCTCCAATATCGACAATTGTGCTTATTCACGTGCCCGTTGATGTGAAAGTGGGCCTCGTCCGTAAAGAATACATTCTCCAGGCTAGAGAATTGCTCCAGCATTGTGTCAGCCAATAACTTACGTTGAATGTAATCATTTGGTTTCATCTCCTGCACAATTTGAAGCTTATACGGGTGCAGTTTGAGGTCTAGATGCAAAATCCGCCGTAGACTGGTTCTCGGTAATGCCAGAACCGCCGAACGCTTACGCGTAGATAATTCTGGATCGTTCCGAACGGAAATTTCAACCTCTCGAATGTTCTCATCGCTTCTTCTTGAACGTGGCCGGCCTGTTTGTTTAATATTCGTTGTCGATCCCGTTTGCTCGAACTTCACGACCCAAGCTTTGATTAAATTCACACTTGGACACTCGCTTACACGGCGTAATCCATATTCAATTCGAAACAGGCGTCGTACAGTAACGTAGGAATCGTTGTTTTTGTAAAATTGTTTAACACAAAAAGCACGCTGTTGTCCCGTGAAGCGCTCCATCGTGACTAAAATTGCATGTAGCGACGCATAGTTTCCCGCCACCCGCGCACCCCTCCTTCCAACGGTATTCGAGAAATTTAGTGTTGCTATTTGCAAAAATTATTGGCCCACCCTGTATATCTATAAATGCTAATTACACGTAATTTCATTTAATCGAGTATTCTAGATTTTTAGACAATAAAACTTAAATGACATATTAAAAGCTTGGGAACTCCAGCTAGTTTCCAAAACATATTCGTTTATTATGCACTTAAAATAGAATTTAATTGCTTTTGCGCAGTTTCGTGAATAATTCTCACATTTTCACAAAATTTATATCCAAGACAGTAAATCAGCTGGGGGCCCGCTCACTAAACAAAATGGGAGCTTAAGGCTCATGAATAAAAACATCCTATTTAGCGCTACACTCACCACGGCCACGTCCTCAAGTGTACCGAAACATCTGACCAGAAGCCTGATACGCGATACGTTGCTCTAAACATATCAGTCGCAAGAATCAAAATTGCTTATTAACTTTATTGGACATAACGCTTTTCGGCAATGTAAGGTAGTTCTACGCAAACGCATTTCCGGCCGAACACTGCCGGGAAAAAGCCATTTAAAACAAAAAAAGAAAAAATAGTAACGCGCCGCGCGCCGCTCGGACACTTCCGGTGGGCGCCATTTTTTCTGTATTGCCAACAGATAAAATCTTTCCGGCCTACTGCACGAACGCCCGCTTTTATTCCTTTTATTTTATGTGATCACTTTTTGGCAAAATTGTACACATTTGTTAAAAAAAGAAACGTTTTGTTTTATTGAAGACATAACCAGGTTGGGTTTATTGATTTCTATTTGGAACATCTACAACTGAAATTTAATAAGCGTTTAGCCCCATGCAGCCTTTTGAAAGCGCGTTTTAAGTTACATTCTTCAACTTGTGCTTGTGCCCTTAGGATGTCATGGGTTTATTCAGATGAGGGTTACGTTCTCCAATGTTAACAGTGAGTTATTATCTTTTGGAAATGAAAGCCAAGGTATACAGAAGCCATAAAGCTGTCCTATACAATCAATCAAAATCACTAGATTTGAAAATTGCCCATTACCTATTAAGCCAACAAAAAATGCCCTTAACTAGTATAAACTAATAAGCATAATGAACTAACATTGTAAACGTTAACTGGAACAATGAACATCACAATTAGTGTAGCGAATAGCATTTGCATCGCCACAAAATTCAACGGTCGAACTTATGTAAATGGGATAGCTGTTCAATGTTGAATATTCAAATTGATGTCATTATAACATTCGGCCAAACGCGTCGGCTGTTTGGCCGGCAGCCAGCCGCACCGACGAATATGTAATGTAAAGTAATGAGTAAATTAAACGTACCTCGTTTTTTTATCTCACACGCGAGTTAAAGCCTGGCTGCCTGACTTCTACCACCGGTGGCCATGTTCCACAATGTTTGGCGGTTGCGAAGAGAATTTTAACAAGCTTAACTTTCGCATGTTCGCTGCGATTAACTTTAGTCAGCTCGGAAATGCAAACTTCATTTTGCGAGACTTGTAGCGCAGTAAGGAACTAAATCATAGATTACGCGTCTCAAATGCAAACTGCTTACTAAGATTTCTCTACGACTAGACAAGGATTGTGCTTTCGTGAACGTTTTGTTACTTAGTTTTACAGTAAGTATTGAGTCTAGACAAATAAACATCTCGCTGACAAAAAGAGTAGCGGACAAATTCGTGAAGATATCCTTATCTCAAACACATTGTATCCATAGCCTAGCATTAAATCTAATGTCAGAGAAAAACGGGTGAAAAAACAGTGACTGTCAAATTCCCTCGGATGTTGGCTGAACAAAACAGCACTTTAGACGATAAAAAAAAGAAAACTAGAAGAGCGTTCTCGATTCAAAAATTGAATTGATCGCCCCATTGTATTCCAAATGTATCATTTGAGCTGTTATTATGGTCCCTCTCTCTCTAGCTCCATACAAACTGGTAATCCAATACTTTTGTATGGCAGGCACTTAACGCACCGCTCTAGGAACGAAACGTCCGATGTGTAATAAGGTATTAATTTGTTTAGTGTTTTATTGGCTTGCGCTCAAGAAACTTATTGTATTAAGAGTGTACTACACGTCGTTACAAATGTTTTAAAGTGTACAGAATGATAGTTATTAGCGATATTACAAGGCTCGTCTTCTTTATTAGCTCTACGAAGTATGACAAGCAATTTACACAGAAAAAATATCGGTGATTATTGCCTATAGGAAGCTTGAAATTAAACTTAACTTCCCTTTACCATGCCGTCGGCTAAACAAGCAAGAAATCGAAAACAATCGATGGCACCGCAAAAACTTAATACCAATTCATTGGGAGCAAAAGGTTGGTCGAAAAAAATTTAATAGAAACCACAAAAAGCTAATCGGCTGTAACACGAAGGAAGTAACGTATAAACGAGCGAGATAAATTAAATAAACAAATTTATAAAAAGTGAGTCGAACATACGGATGGATCGTTTTGTTGCGGTGGGCAGGTACGGGACTCGAACCCACGCTCGGTACAGTAATCCTATTAACCGACCATTGTGGATGGCCAAATAAATAATTTATTTTCAATCACGTATTTATTGGTACCTACTGAGTTAAGTTCGGAGCCCTTGGGAGTTGTAACAGTTTGTCAACTCATCCGTGTTGGCAAATATTGCAATTTATTCATTGTCATATTTTTGGGGTAAAAATCTTTAATCCCGAGTTCATTTCAGTGTTAATATACCGTTTGCTCTATTATATTAAAACATAACGAATGTTACCCAAATATAAAATTAAAATCTTAACTAAAAATGCAAGTCCATAAAAATTTAACATTTTCAAAACCATTCAATTAGTTTCCCACATCAATCAAACAAAACAGTATCACAATCCAATAAATGTTCTTATTAAAAACAATAACACAAAGCGTTATGGCCTCTCAGGCCAAAACAACAAGACCCTTGTCGGCTTCTCGGGTCTATATGGCCTGTATGAGGGCAATTTGAGCGCTTATGGGCATTTATAGTTAAGTTACACAACCAAATAGGGCCACTAAAGGATATATTTTGAGTAAACATACTTGAGCATTGTTTGAACAATACGCCGCCCGAACGATGTTGATATTTGACCTTTTTCGTAATTTTACCATGAAAGAATAATATCTTTATATGGTAAGAGAAATAGAACGACTATATGGCATGATAAATATAAAAATATTATAAAATAAGTTTCATTTTATAGTTTTACATAACTGGCTAATTTAAAAGCATATCTTAATGCTGTTTTAAATCTTGTTGGTCATAATTTCATAGGTCTAATCATGTTGAAAGAATAACTTAGCAACTGATTGAAGCTATATTTTATTGAAATATTTTTTTTATATTGTTTTCACGTATTTAAAATTCAGATAAATATTCACACACATATTGAATTTCCATAACCATGAGAAAATCCTCAAATGTTATACGTAACAAATTAAACATAAAATATCACACTGCGCACAGATAGCGCCGTTGTTCAAAATAGTCTCGTCCTCATCGAAGCCCCTATATTTACATGAAAGGCGATTATTATGCTTAAAACCTTAACGGTTAAAAGCTATTTTAAAAATCTATTTAAATTGTTTAGAAAGTGATATAAAATTGGAAACGATATTCTAGTCACAAGTTGACTACCAATTGCCAATCTTACTAACTCAAACATCGATTTTGTGGAAGTAAACAAAAACTTTTCCAATAAATTTTCCTAGGCTAACAAAAATATTTTTTTATTTATTCATACAGTATCAAGACGATTAGATCCCACGTGGGAGGGTGACGTTGGCTCGAAATCACAATGCGCTCGTGCTTTGTTATATGAATTGCGTTTTTTGAGTGAAATCGATCACGACGTGTCCGCCTCGGGGGCTGGCTAATATTATACTGTATTTATTTACACATTGTTACTTTAAATTTTATTTTAAAATCTCTATACATAAGCAATTGGCTTCCGAAACCGCTTTATACCTACGCCGCATATTAAAAAAAAAATGTATTTATGTGTAGTGTTTGGCCCCGATGCTATTTTCTCACATAATTGGATCATTAAAGAGCAAAAAAATTGTAGTTTTGAGATATAGGTACTTGTAGCAGGTTTATTAGAACTTGATATCGTAATAAATATCCACGAATGCAGATCATCTCAAATTAATTCCAAGACATTTTCCAAGTTTCGTTCACACGACATAACACTTTTATTATGCCATTAAATTATGTTATACACACGTGAGATACATATATTTATGCATACCTACGCATATAATAATTGCTAAATTATTCTAGTTTCTTGAATAAACTGTAGTATTTAAACAGTGCGAGTTTACAATCCGGGTATCAGTTTCATTTGTCAACAACTAATGTCAAAATTTGAATAATATCAGTCTTCATTTCTATTCATGTATTCGCTAAAACATGGTCTTGGTGAGTGTACTAGATTAATTATTTATTGCATTTCGAATTTGTGTCTTAAAGGGCATGGAATCTGTAGCGAATGTGTAAGTGAGCCGTGTATAAATATGTATGAAGAGGCGGGCACAGGCTCTTGACAATGCTACTGCCATTCCCGTATTGTGCCCCCGTCATTATGCCTTCAACGTCTGAAGTAGCAGGCACTCCCATTCGCTCCTTTGTCGCTCCTTCCGAATAATTAGAGCACACAACATTGTCGCTCTGATACTTGTAGTCGGCAATAAAGTATACATTTCAATGTAAAAAAAACCTGAAGAGTCCTCAGCGAAGGGTCGCTTTGACAGTTAATTTTTGTCATTGTTGCTCCCGCGTGGTGTTTGTACTTTTTCCGTACGAATGTACAGCGGTCGGGATCGCGTGAGGGTTTATATTACTTTTTCGACGGGCTGTGAGAGTCGTGAGAATTGTTACTTAGTACTGCTTGACATTTAAACTTAACCTCTTGTTAAATCTGCGATAAAACAGGTTCTATTTTTACGGGCGCAGCCGGATATTGGAAACGCTACCATTGTTCAAAGTGTTCGGTAACACTTTATCTATTTATATTAACTATCTTACGACGAAATCTCGGTTCATTTAATTTTTGTGCCACTGTCTACCTCGTTTTATGTAATACGGCTAATTGAATAACCTTACAATGTAACTACTTAGTATTTTGTTATTTTATCTAATACCTTTCCCTCTGCTCTTACAGTTCACTTATTAACTCAACAACATGCCCTGGAATTAACGCACAACCTCTTAAGGGGTCATTGTACTCATCATTATTAACAAATTTTACTATGGGACCAAACCTGAAATCGCTAAAAAAAATCTGATTTTAACAACAGATTCTTTTTCGCGATTTTATCCCATAGTAAAAGTCAATGGCTCAATTGCAAGACTAGAAAAATAAACACAACAAAGAAATTAAATGACAAAACGGTAGGTAATTGATACAGTATTATAATTATTGTGAGAACTTATAAGAACAAACCAGACTCCTATAATTTGTTCCGGCTACTATTCTGTGTTTTATAATACTGTGAGAAACTGCTTTACATAAGGGGGAAGCGCTAAGGTAGCCCGCGAAATTCAAATTTTCTTACGATTATTGCAATTTGCAGCTCAGTGTCTGGTTGTATGTTGATTAAAGTATGATTCGCGACCGTAACAAATATGTATTTACGGAATTATAATTATTGGAATCAGTCATTTCTTTTACAATTTTTTCAAATTATAGTGTTAATAGGTATAGGAGGACAGTGTGGGCCTGTCAATAGGTAAGTACCAGTTACTTTAACAAAATAGAAAATGGTCTACAAATCTACAGTCTATTAAGCCTACAACGTTCTCACATTCACGAAATATAAAAGAATCTATTTAAAAGACAAGACTATATAATGTAAAATAATGAAAAGATTATATCATGGAAGTATGTAAAAAAAAGTAATTTAGGAGGAGTTAATAGACATTTACATAAATAGTTATGCTGTTAATGAAGCCACATGTGCAGAAGGAATTAGCGCCAAACTTCCCAGTCTTCAAAGTAGTCTTTAATATTATAATATGCTTTAATATGGATACGTTTGATGTGGGTTTTGAACTTTCCATCGCTAAATTCTGTAACCGACTTTGGCAACTTGTTATAAAGCGGATACTGTTTATAAGAAATGACTTGCTTGTTTTAGTTAATTTAAATTTGGGTATCACAATTTCATGTTTACTACGTGTATTTATATTATGGAAATCGCTTCTAAGTCCTAAGTTTTTGCGAACATACAAAATACTTTCTAAGATATAAAGAGAAGGCAGAGTTAGTACCTACATCAATTTCTTCGAATTTGTTTCTAAGGGACTCACGAGTAGGTACCCATTTTATAGATCGCGCGGATTGCCCTCTTTTGTAAAATGAAAATTGAATCTACGTCGGCTGCCGATCCCCACAGCAGAACGCTATAAGAGATAATACTGTGGAAATAAGCAAAGTATACTAACCTTGCAGTGGTTATATCAGTCAACTGCCTTATTTATCGTACTGCATATGCAGCTGAACTTAATCTACCTGAAATAGCTCTAATGTGGGCGCCCCATTGCAATTTAGAATCTAGAGTAAATCCTAGAAATACCGTTTCCGTTATAGCATCTAGTTTTTTGCCATCAAGTTTTAAATTTAGATCCACTTGGGGTACATTTGGTAATGAGAACTTAAGACATTTAGTTTTGTTCGCATTCAGTAAAAGATTATTAGCTGCAAACCATTTCGAAAGAATAGCCAGACTATCGTTGACATGTAAGACATCCGTATCTTTTCTATCCATTTTAAAAATAAACGAAGTGTCATCAGCGAATAGAATTATATCCGATAAATTAGCCATCATGTAAGGCAGATCAAGAGGGCCAAGAATTGAACCTTGAGGCAAATGATCCCAGTCACTGAATAGATCTCCCTACGTGTCGCTACATGTGGAGCTCATCTAGATCTTAAAACTAACAAACTACCCGTAATTAATCAATGAATCATCCCCAAACCCTAACATAACGTTATTTAACCGTTTAGAGACGGTATCACAATCGTAATTCATCTGAAACAATCTTATTGCCTTTTATGACGCATTACAATCCCAGCTTACCCCCAGTTATCTGTCACCAAGATACCGTCAACTGTCCCGGGGGGATCGCGGCACACCCCGGGACACCCCGGGATTAACCAGCGAGGGACCGATTTAGATTTGGGACGTTATTAGACTTATTTTATTCTGGTTATAGACGATTTGATTTTTAATTTGAATTTTGGGGTCGGAGTGTTATTTATACTTGAAGAAGTAGGGTTAGAAATTTAGGGTTATTAAGGGGTGTTTCCACTAGCTAGGGTGTAAGATATTTAAATTTTATCTGTGAGCGGATCTTATCAGAAATGGACGAAGCTAGCGTAGTAGGTACCTGCCTTTTACTTATAACAGAATCAAAGCTTGGAACATTTTGTATTTTCTGCCTACCCCAAGAATTTTAAAGAGTCGTGATATCAATTATACATATCCATTACTGACAGTAAATCTGGTATTTAATAATATTGTCTTGAATACTTGAATTAATTACTTTCCTTAATCTATAATATGATATTATAATATAAGTATATTAATTAATATGATATATCTGCCATACAAGAACCAGTCGATCATTCAAGCTTAGTCAGGCATAATGTAGAAACTGGAAGTGAATTCTAGACTCGTGTGACCGAATTATAATTACCGTGTGCATATAATAAATCTATATATATATATAGAGGCATGCGGAACAGGGTGTAAAGTTCACTCATCCTCCATAGACAAGGGAGGATCCTCCGACCAGACGGGTGTTGTGTCTGGTGGGCTACTGCCCGATGGTTGATGTCGGGATGTTGTATATATGCTAGTCGCGCGGCAAACTCTGATTGCGCGATGCAGGATTTTGCGTGTCGTCAGTATGACATATATACCAAATGTACATCCTTCTTTTTTAAAGTGTCCTACATCTATGTTGACAATTTTGTTTGCTACCTACGAAAAGTGCTAACGGTTTCCCTTACATTGGTAAACGCTGAATGTACGACCATAGTGACTAGTTATGCCTTAACTTAGCACAATTAAGTGCGTACCACCAAAATAAATACGACACCTGTGCATACAATAAATCGATGTGATGCAAATGTGTTTCCTGGTTATTAAGACGCAGATAAGTGCCAGTGGCCTTGAGTGCATAGCTTGCGTTTTCTGTGCTGAGCTCAGGCAACGCGTCGTACGTCCACCCAGTAATAGGACTCGCCAATCAAAGTGCGCTGTCCCAAGTTAGACGCATTATTAATTTATTACACATAAGACAAAAGGTATTTTAATAAAACACGTAAACTAAGAGATAAATAATTAAATTATCTTTAAAATGGTGAAGGTTTCATTAAAATACGCTTGATAGTTTTTGCGGTATTCTCAGATTTTTATCCGCGTTAGACATAACTTTACAAATAAATTACACTATTTAATGTGTAATTATTAAGAAAATGCTCTAATTTAACAATTTTTTTTCCGAATCATTAACACTACTGGTTTAGACATGATATTCAGTTTAAAATCATTAAAAGTCGGTTATCGTCGTTAAAGGAGTGACAAAGATCAAAGTGTTGATTATTCTTTTGCTACGATAAGTGCTACGCTTTCATTACTTTGGCTAACATTTTTACAAAGTTAGCTGTCTAGTCTAGTAATAGCGCATCATTTAGCTGTCCAGTCCTTGGCAACACACCGTGAAATTTTCTTTATTGAATCCTATCCAAATCAATAGTTTATTTCATAATTCAGAACTTCTGAAAGTTACGAGCTTTTTGTTTTTTTTTTTTTTTTGTCAATGGTGATGGTGAGTTTGATCATACAATTGATCGAAACTGTGGTCTTACCAAATAGTTTATAACATCGAAAAATATGTGTGCAGAAATATGGAGACATTAAGTATAAGAAATTACTACGTTTAGAAAGACGAAAGGAATCGTGTGTTATGGCACTTTCTGGGGGCCAACCACCACCTCTTAAAACAGTATTATTTTAATGTTACTTCAGTGTGAGAAAGAGATGGAGCTATACAGGACGTCTAGCTCCATCTCCTTTCCACACTCAAGTAAGATTAAAATAATACTGTGTTAGAGGTGGTGGTCTAGCTCCTGAACTTTTACATTTACCATTTCTGGGAAAGAATTTCTCTATGTAATATTATGGCATATCAATATATTATATTGATGAGATAGAGATTGATGAGATATTTCGTCTTTTTAGAGCGTCTTCTTTGTCACTCATACCTGTATAACAGTTTCTTTGAGCCATATTGTTGAAGTTTTTCTGTACATTTTCCAGTGTTAAATAAAGGTGTGGGTACTCACATTGTGTAGTTTGTAATAAAGGCCGCACGCATTGCAGACCGGCTCGCCGTTCTGGTTGCGTCGCCATAGCGTCGTCGTCGTCGTCTTGCAGTTAGCACACGAGGTGCCGGCCCGCCGAGCTGCGCTTTGTAGCGACTGTAACAAAGATTGGTATAGGTTAGCTTTTTTGTTTTTTTAGGTTAGCTTTTTTGTTTTTTTAGGTTAGCTTTTTTGATTTTTTAGGTTAGCTTTTTTGATTTTTTAGGTTAGCTTTTTTGATTTTTTAGGTTAGCATTTTTGATTTTTTATAATCCAATGGATAATTGGAAATAGTTTATGCTGTATGAGAGTAAAACCGAAGTATTATTTATTTTAATTTATTCATTAGGGACAAAATACAGTTACATGCTAATGAATCCTTAAGCCAAAATAACAAAAATGAAACCCTGTCCACATAATTATAAAATAATTAAAAGAAGTGCAGGACACTGGTTAGGAGTACCTATAGGTACCTACGATGGTGAGTTTGGTACCTAGACAGCGAGTATAAGGAATAAAGAAAGAAAAATCACCCCTTGCATTTTCTGATCACTATTTTTTTCATACTTTAGTATAATATGGATTCTTAGGGAAACTTGACGGAAAATTAACAAAAAATCACCATTTCGAGATGAAGTGAGGCTAAAGAGTTATATTGTTTTTAAAAGTAGTTATCATTGATTGTTGCAAAAGAATCAAGGAAATTTCAAGTAGCTGAGAGCTTTACTGCTTTTGTGGCCATCACAAATGGTCATGGTAAATGTCATATTGATGGTTTTTATGAGACCATAAGTTTTGAGAACAATGATGATGAATTTCCTTCTGTGTACTTTTACGGGTGCGGTGTTTGAAACAGCTGATTAATTCGCGCATGCTACATGGAAACGAAATTGTATTTTAATTTTATTGTATTACAACACTTTTGTTATTAATTGTACCCGTTGAAGAAGTTATTATGCAGTAAAGTGACAGTAATGCGTTTATTATTTTAAGTACAATTTTTTGAAAGGGCAATCGTATAATAAAGATAAAATAAGAATACGCGACTGAAATTGTTGAATACGGAGCGTTTAAAGTTCCACAGATGTAGACAATTTATGATTATGTTGATTTCATAAAAGGATATACGAAATAACAACTGAATGACGATACTAAAACGTGAATGTAGGTCCACATACAAATTAATAAATTAACTGCCCTGCAGAGTAGTCAACTATAATTTTCAAAGACAAAAGCGATTAAAACGAAATGTGCGTCCAAATATTATTACCGAAAACATTATAGAGCCAAAATTTAGTACCCCATTAATGTACGTTAAAACAATCAACATAAAATACTCGCCGTTCAGTCGCAAAACGAGGCGACCGACAAAAAGTGAATATTCGAATATCGAAACGAAAAAGCGAGGTAGCTATCGACGGGTCTCTTACGCACCTGCCCATTACTACCCGTCAATCAGACAAAAAATATCCACGGCATGCGGTGGCCGTTTTATACAGTCCACAAAAGTGCCTCACTCAATTAAAAATGCATTCGTCCTAAACCGACACCAAAATAAAAAGAGCCGGCGCAATCCGACTCATAATAAATCCATTAATTTGTCATGTCATTTATCGAATAAAAAGCATTGAGGTCGTAAAACATTACGAGAGGAACTATTCGGGACAGCGGCAGAGGTTCTCGGTAACTAGAATCGAATACTACCAAAGATTATCGTGACCGCACCGCGACCGTATTGTCCGATTTAATATCGTAAGTGACTGTGTCGGCCTGAGCCAGTACATGCGAGCACAGAAGGCTTCACAGACAGAATATTACTATAGAACAAATACGTAGGCATCGTAGATATTGTTAGAACTGCGCAATACCAAATCCGTGCTGCTCTATAGTTCATTTTTAATCCCCTATAAGCGTTATCTTGTAGATAATGTGACATTCAATCTTTTTATCAACTCCTAACACAATTTTGATTTTATGATACAAACTACATAGATATTATCTTTGTCATGGCCTTCGCTGTACCGTTAATAATAATTAATCTTGTAAAATAAAAGAACTGATTTGTAAATCATGTACCTACCTACCTACATGCAACTAATGTAATGTAATTGATTAAAATTGTTATCTTTTTAGATGGGTATCCATTAATATACAACATACATTTTCATTTAACAGTTTTCTGAGAATTTTATTGAAAATTCCCCCCTAATCTAAATGTCCTTGGCACTTTTATTGCAGTGATTTAGATAAGTAACTCTTCATAATTATTTATATTCAATTTTTAAGACATATTTTAGGCATTTTGGCCTCATAATCGTTGTAGTTAGGTTTTAAGACGAGGTTCGATCAACATTCCCTCGATTAAAAACCAAAGGATGTTTTCCTTGTTTATTTTGTTATCATTGATAATTAGATAAAAAATTAAGAGATTTATTAATGTAAATGGATACAACAAAAAATATTTACAGCAACCACCACTCCGCCCGTCAGTACTTGCATATTGGAATACCTAAATATTAAATGGTTTGCGTCAATATCTGCCGCGTCATGGCAGCTCCTTTGTGCCGGTATAAGATTAGAGTTGGCCATATTAGCCGAGCCTATAACACACACTTTTTCTTCTCACTGTAAACTCGAATGAAGTTCCATTTGTGACATACGAGCTGCGGACTTTTTTGTGCCTTTTTGTGGTAATATTTGTGTCTTATTGAGAGATGCTTTAAATAAATATAAATAAGTTGCGATGTGACAGATGCGATGTATCTAAAGATGGATGATGGTCTTAATAAAAACAGAGAAAAGACGAAAATGAGACCTAGTTTTGTCATCTTTATATCGACGTACTTATATTTGAAGTGCTCTGTATCTATTAAAACCTTGTACATAAAAGAAATTCGATAACTCGACTGGGTCATCCATAGATTTTAATTGGAAAAGTTACTTTAACTTTGGGACTATTAGGACCTTCTCTAACTTTAACTAATACGGAATAGCCCTTAGCTATGTCCAATGTAGGTACCTATTCAAATACCTATTGCTAATATAACTTCGTAACTCATATCAACTTAATATCCAAATTAACTGTACTAGTTTACAACTCAATTACCAGAATCCGATTAAATTAAGCGAGATAAGAGTTCCCATCAAGTTATAACTGTTGGTGCATCACGCATGATCCCAGGGGAATGGGGGTCAAATCAGAGGGGTTCAATGGTAAGCCGATTACAGGAGTCAACCCATAGCCGGCCCCACCAGTCACCCCTGGTTTTATTTCAGTGGAAAAACGGCTGTTTACTCGTAATTTTATGGACGAATTACTTTCTCTCCTCAAACGCTGAAATGGCTGGAAAACGTCGTAAATTTTACGAGTCGGATTATTTTTTATTTGGGTCATTTTTTATTGCGCGGACCTTGCCAGTGAAAACGTTGTATTTGGATGACCCAGAATAAAATAAAGGTTTGTTTATTATCGTCGATAAAATATATTGTCTTTGTGATAGAAAATCTTTATCTGAATCTAAATGCCTGCACTGCAGTGATTAATCATAGCTACCTCCCTGATTACATAGCATACCCACTTAAAAAACGATACGGCTAAATAAAATACAAAGAATCCCAAGTATTCGAACACTTGTCCTCTATATCAGAGAGGTTTATTAATTGTTAAACCCATTTCACTGTCAACGACATTCCTCTTGGATCGATATCTTACATACACGCTAAAAAAATACCAAACAAACGCCGACAAAGATAAAAAGCATCAGGAACAGACAGTACATGTATATTGTTGGCCACTTTAATTTCCACTGTAGTGTAAACTTAAGAGCTGTCACAACAGAGGACTCTATTGTGTGTGACGCGAACAAAAACATCGCTTTTGTGCTTTTACAAGCGGAATTATAGCATAAAGATGTAAGCTGACCGTATCAAGTGGACACTGCACAATAGCACCTAGGTACCTACCTAATTTGAAAAATTACTCGTGCTTCTAAACATTAACACAGCTGCTTCATAAAAACAACATTCTAAACAAAATTCCTGTGGTTAGAAAGTGATTAGGGCACGTATTAAATATCTAAACTACCGGTCCGAGTCATTGAACATTAAATTAATTATTAACAGCGACACATCAAACGGATTACTCCCGCGTCGCTTCACACTAACTCCCGCTAATTCAATAAACCACCCACATTAAAAACATATTTCCATAAAGCCATGCCCCCGAGCGATCCAATCAGCGTTATCTCCCCCGTCCCTACTGCAAACACCTCCTAATCAAATCAAATCACAGCCTCCGTCTTGCTTAATCTATCTACCTATCTACGCTACAACGTAAAATTATATTGCAAAAAGGGATACCTACGTCCCCTCATATATTTGCCAACACAAGCAAAATTTATCCAGCCCGGAAGCAGCCCTCTTACAATACATACCTACACAATTTTGTAGCCGGAAAATACAAAGCTATGCGCTACACACACACACAGACAGACACGACGCAGTCACATCGCGCGCACACTCCGCCGCCTATCAGCATATCTACACCATCTAGATCCCACTATGAGAACCCCCAAGGGGGAGGCAATCCATTTACCAGGCCCGACACCACACTGAAAATTTCCTCTTATCCATATAAAGTTAGAGATGACAATCGCGCGGCAAAAGCAATGTTTTTAAAGGTTTACACGGCCCCTAGCAGTGAAAGCGCGGAATCGATGTAGCCTTTACCCCTCGCCCCGCGCCAGTTTTTCCGGCGCTCCGTCCTTATCTGACCGGGGCGATTAGATAAAGAGAGATAGAGCGTGAAAATAAAGATTTTCATCGTGTTCACTCACACCAATATAGTTTCAGTCGTGTAGTAATGTAAATGTAATAGCGGTGTCGTTGTGTGTGTCGTTCACATAGGAACGGGGACGGATAGACGGAAGGGCTCTCCGAATAGAGCGGGGGTCGACAAAACTTTGATGTTGTGTGTAGGTTCTTTTGAGGCTGCTATCGTACCTATTTATTCATAAAATACATACATTCTTGGTGGCGTTGGGTGATTAAATCTCTTTTGAAGTATCTAATATCCATAAAAAGGCTAGACAGACTTGTATACTGCGACATCGATGGTAAATGTGTTTGTTGATGATTGATTCATGTAGGTACATGTGCAGCTGAAATTGTTGAAAGTCAACGTTGCTTGTACTTGGAAGACTAGTAATTTCAGTGTACGAATATTGTGTGTACAGCTATAAAGTAATTTACAACTTGTCGATCGCGTCTCGGTAGAAGTTTATCACGTCGGTGGACGGGCGCCTGCGAGCATCGTCGAAGCGGTCATAAAAATAAAAGCGGAGCTCGTAATTTTTTAAATTTTCACACGAAGATGCAGCGCCGCGCCGCCCCCGCCCCGCACCGCCCCCTGCCTCCCATTGGCCGTATCCGCGGAAGCCATGTTGGGAAATTCGCTTAACGATTTATTTGTGTGCAGATCGTACCGCCGGCCGGCCGCGTACTCGATTGCCGTGTTACAAGCAGAAATAGGACGCGTGAAACTCATTCGAGACCTTTAATTGTCGCGGTCGGTTGTCTATGTAAATTGAGGCTTCACGGAAATATTTATTGGAAAGGCGGCCGGTATTGTCCGCTCGGTATCTGTTCATGGACCGTCGAATTTTATAAGTCCGTTAGGATAACAAAGCGTGGCGGTTGCCCAATAGGAGCTATCGGCCGATAGCGATCGACGCTCGCTCGGATTGACACATCAAACCGCCAGTCTCTCGTTGAGATTATCATCGAAACACATTCGCCTCGTAATCGACACGCCGACGTCACGCTCCGCCTCATTGATGCTGCCAAATATCTCTCCGTGCATCCTTATTCGAGTTCAATAATAGAAACATCCTAGTTAAGATTTCAAGATAAATAGCTATTTTATATCTCTGACACCTAGAACGGACAGCTTCATGAATATACCTAATGATGGCGTAAAGTCGCAATGCGAAGATTATGTCATTTACAATTAGATGGGCAGTATAAAACGCAATAATTATCTTGTTCCGACGTTGATTGATACTTTACATTTTGCTACTTCTATTGAGTCACACTACCGTCTCATTAGCACAGCAGGTAAACAATTTAAAATCAATTCAACATGACGAATAAATTAGAGATGAGCTTATTAAATAAACACATTTAAGTCTACAATCTACAAGGAACTGGAGCTCCAGCTCCAGTATAATTTCGCTTACGTTTCTAACCGGGTAGGAAATAGCGACAAGTCGTTAGATCAAGACACAGTTATAGCAGGGGCGTAGCCTTCATACAACCCGATTCCTATCGGCTTCACTTCGGAACAACTACTCTTCTTAATGCTTACTATTGCCAAATAATAATATGGTACACCTATGTGTGTAACTGTGTATCACATCACATTACATAATTATATTTAATACCAGTTTAATACATCATAAGATTAAAACCTACAGTATTTTGTCTGAGAACTGACCAATTTTTTCTTCGGCTTCACTCTAATGATAATTGTAGCTGCGCTACTGAGTTATAGGTACCATTAGACTTGCTAGTCCAAATTGGGCCAAGGACCAATACAACAGTTGCCTAAAGCCTGGCTAGAGGAGCTAAATCAAAAGGTTTTCCTCCTATTTTAAAAGGGTTGTCGCATTTTGTCACCTCTCTCGCTCACACGGGTCCAAATTTTTAAGAATGTTAAATGAAAAGATGCTGGTTTGAAAAATGTAATCAATTGGCGAACTAATAAATAATATTAATTTAATAGGTGATTATTAAAAACACATTTTTTGTGGCATTTATTTCAGAAACAGATCATAATACTTATTGAGCTGAGTTTATTAGATAACACAATAGAAATGTGTTTTTAATAATTACATAATAAATTAATATTATGTGTTAGTTCGCCAATTGATTACATTTTGTCAAAACGTATCTTTTCATTTAAAATTCTTAAGAATTTGGTCCCGTGTCAGCGAGAGAGGTGACAAAATGCGACAGTACTCTTAACATTTTTTAAACCGTTCAAGGGTTTTAAAAACGTTAAAATGGGAGGAAACTTTTACAGCAGTAAATTTTAACTACTGAATAAAAAAAATTGTAGATTTGTTCTAGATCACAGGCAGGCCAATTTTATTTACCTACAAGTGCACTGACTACACCATTATCGCTTCGTAAAAACGACTTCAGTACTCAAACATTATTAATAAAGCTAATCCCTCATCCACCAACCCATCCATTCCACACCGCGATAATGACAAACGTCAAACAAAATAACCTATTCGCTATCTTCCACAGAACATGAATGAAGGATGTGCTCAGGCGCTTCCAAGATGGATGACAGTTGCGCAGGCGTCAGTGCATTATACAGTGTCACCAGGTGAAGGACCAATCTTGATACTTAATAGATATACCTACATGTTAATAGCTGTTAACATTTATAGCTTGAACTTAACAAAACAATACTGATACGAATCTTACATAGGTAATTTTCGTTGTGTTCTATTACAAATTGCCTTACCTACCTACTTGTTGCACACATAATTATAAGTAGGTAGGTATAAGTGTGTGTGTTTGATTTAGTGGGCAGCTATACCTACCGAGTTCATAAATTGAAACAGAATGCCTGTAACTCAGAGATATAATCGTATATCACTAACAATCAGCATAGGTATTTGGTTAAACATTATAGCATATTTTTAGCACATATCTATGATAATTTAACAAAAAACAAGAGTTTAACTCTTAATGAGTTTTTCTAGGAAACAAAACAGTTTTAGAGTCTGTTATTTTTAGTATTTAAATTAGTTGCAAGATATTAACATAATATTTATATACATACGTAGGTGGGTACCGTTGTATTTAAATAAATACCTATATATCTAAACCAACCTATAAAGTGATGTTAGAAGCCCAGCGGCAAGGTTTTGGACTTCTATAATCGTTAGGTCGTGAGCTTAGCTCCGTTCACAGTAAACTATTGTGATGAGCCCACGTGCAGCCTTGTTTCATAAATTAGTACTTAAGAAGGCAGAACTCATAGTGATAAATTACTAATTTCAGGTTATAAAGATCTTTAAATAGTACCACAGAAGGCAGCAATTTGTTTACCCCGTGCTTATCAGCAAGTTCAGAAGCTAACCAGCTAACACAATTATTTCATACACGATCACACTTCCCATTCATCAAAAAATACTCATTTAAAAACCGCAGAAAACACACCACATTTGCATAATCTAATAATTCAGTTAGCAAGCCACAAGTTAAACGTTACCTCATATAAAAGACAGGTGTAACATTTAAAAAGAAATACAGCAACTTCTAAATTACACAAACAAGGCGTCAGTCCTGCGAAATTACAAAGTAACTCGGGAATTATGTCCTGGAGGCGACTAAACGCTAGTAATTCTACCTCGAAACGCTTCTTATAACATATGAATTTGCATTGAATGGCAAAGGACACTGCGGGCGTTTTCAAAACTGACACACACAGAATTCCGTGTACCGCCGTGCCGTGTCTCTCACATCTCATCCTCGAACACCGTGTTTCTTATGCACATAGCTGGAAAACTGTTTGGGAATGTATTACCCGAATGTAGGCTTCGCGACTGCCGTTCGAGCTTTGATTTAGCTTAGCAAACACTTTATTCGAAATGACGTAATTCATATTTGTTGAATATGAAATGAGATGAATATTTCAACGAAGTAATATGGCTTAGACGTGATATTACAATAGAAAAATAGTTGTGGCCCATTGTTAGGAGAAGAGAGACTGTAGTCAAAGTTGATATTTAATTTCTAGTCATTAGAACAATTTACGAGACAGAATAAAACTTTAAAATGGCTTCTATTTTATAAAAATGAGTTTAAGGTCAGCTGTTGCCTAGGATTTACAAGAAATATGTATCTTTCATTAGGCTTTAGAATTATACCAAGAATAAATGCAACCTGTCGTCGTAAAAAAATACTAATACATCAGCGGTGGTTCTTCAAAAAACCATTTCACATCAAAGTGTTCTTTCTTAACGTGTAGATAATGATACAATTATATGACAGGCCGATTGGTTGTAGCAATTAATCAAGTGAAACAGGTGCATAAAACAGTGCAAGTGAGCGAATGCCCCGGGTTGTGTTGTAAAGCTGCGCCCGCGCCTGTGGAAGTCGTAAATACGATGGCAGCTGCCCCTCGCCAATCCCCTTAATATACAGTTCTACCTTCTTGATGATTTGACATTTGTATAGAAATTGTACGCAGTATTTGAAAATGTGCAAATGAACATCCAATTCCAACAAGAACTAAGTTCGTTAACATGCTGTAGAACAAAACTAAAAATAAACTAAACTGCTATGCTTAAAACAAAAGCTTGTAAAGGCGTTCTTAGATTGAATCGTCGGTTTATCTGATTTAACACTTTATGTTAAGGGTCGTTTTGATAAAACACACGCTAGATGTGAGTACGCACGTAGCACATTGCGCAGGAGTGCGAACGCTGGTCCCGCAGGGTCGGCGGGTCAGTTCGCACAGTTTAGCACCGCGTCATATTTATAATTACGGCAGGCGGGCGCATGCGCGCTAGGCACTCTCCCGCACAGCGCCCGCGCCGATAAATCAAAATTTTAAATCACCGGTGGGCGTACCGAACCGCTCGACCAGCGCCGAATAAAATGAATTAAAAATAAAATAACGCGAGGGGGCGAGCGCGTCCTGAGAAAATTTAAAGATATTTCGCTTTAGTTTTTTTAATTAATACCTTGTTAAAATTTAATATTGAGGGCGCATGCGTTATTACAATGGGTGTGCGAGAGATTTTAAACTCGCTTTCGGTAACTTATTGAAGCTGCGAGACCTTTTAATTGGATCATTTTTAACGAGAAATGATAACATTCGATCACGGGTGAGACGAGATCATTACGCGGTTCAATCGATCTCACAAAATTTATTGCAGAATGTTGTTGAGCCTGTCTTTTAGACACGAAAGGTTTCTCTTTGGTTTATGATGAAGGCTTCCACAGTCTACGGGAGGCCTTTTGACTCTTTATAATCGGTTCTCACAGCTGGAATGTGAACACAAACGTCACGCGTAGCATGTGAGACGATCAAAGTAGACAAGCATTAAACTCGGTCCCACACTGTTACGTCGTGTCAAATTTTAGTTCCACTGATGTTTTCTAATAAACTTATTGTAATTTGGTAAGGATGGTAACAATTTAATGTTTTTATTAACATAATAACTGAGGTTGGTTGACGGGGATCGGGTGCGTTGAAAATAGAGAAAAGTACTATGGAAGGAAAGTGTTGACCGCATAGACTGCAAAACTGTTTTGGAGAGAGAGTAGCATGAATTCCGAAATTTGCATGACCTTCAAAAATTAGAAGGCATCTGATGAGAAATGACAGTTAGAATTTTAGCTGCATTTCTTTAGACTGGAAGCTGACCCCGACATAGTTGAGAAAAGGCTAGGCATCTGTCTATAACCTTCCCAGCTAGCTTTAGCTAGCCTGCTTAGCCTACAGTCATCATCAGTTTTCTCATGGCGCTAGTCTTGCACCGCATCAAAGGAAGAGTCGCCAGATTAGGAATAAACTCATGTCAATTTATTAAGGCTAAAGGCCAACAGTGGGTAAAGCTTGGTAGGCAACTTTTTTATCCTAATAACTTTACTCTTTAATTTAGGTAATATAGAATCCACGCAGCCCCAAAAATATAGCTAAAGAGTTGTTCCCCTACTCTCCAAAATATCAAATTTTTCGTCTCAAAATCATCACCCACCACATTTACCCGTATCAACAGTACCCCATCATTGCCCGATTTAACCCGAAGGTCATGGTTTCCACGTGAGCTGCCGTCGGTTGGTAGCCTTCACTCCTGACAGCTCATCGGGTAGACATAATGTTGATGAGTGTATTTTTTTAATCATTCTCTTTGCCGGCGGTGTAGTGCGTAAGTGTGGAGTTTCTTTTTTTTTTGTTCTCTGTTTGATTTTTGTTGGGTTTGCGTTGCTGGCCAGTGCTTTTTATTAACGTATGACTTTTAATATAATAATTTGAATTTTGAACGCTTGCTACGGACATTTTACTCAATACCTTTATTGCTTTACCATAATGTGTACTTAGGTGACAACTATAATATATAACTGAGATCATTATGGACCCTGTAGGGCACAGCAAAAGGGTAGGAGAGAGGAAGCTCTGTTTTAGGAGATCATGAATTATTATCATGATTATTGTACCTATTACTTAATTTATCATTATTGCTATTTTATTTTATTATTATTTTTGTTATATTATTTATAATAATTACCATATCATTAATATATTTTAAAAATACCTATAAATTGCGTGATTATCATTAATTATTGTTATCGATTATTATTCTTATATTATTTTTTGTTATTTTTGTTTATCAGTAATTTTTTAAGTTTTGTTATAAATATATTGAACTTTTCTTCTTTGTTTATTTTGTCTGGTAGTTTGTTGTATATTTTTATAGACATTACGTAGGGACTTGTAGAATGCATTTTTAGCTTGGATGTTGGTATGTTTAGCCTAGACCGTTTTGTGTAGAACTCTTGATGCTTACGGACAAATTTACATATTTCTAGAATGTAAATACTGGGGAGGGTTAGAATTTTATATTTTAGGAAATAGGGTTTGCAGCTGTCAGTTTCAAATATTTACCAAAATTCTAAATAATTTCTTTTGTAGGGTAAAGAGTGTCAGTGCATCGGTACTATTTCCCCAGAGGGTTACGCCGTAGCTAAGCCATGTATTGGCATACGCATAATAGGTGGTGAGGGCAGTTTTAAGATCGGTTGTTTTTTTAATTTCGCGGAGAGCGTATGAGAATTTAGAAATTTTTGATTTTTTAATTCCAATGGTGCAACAATAAAAGCATTTATTTACTATCTTATTGAAGAATGAGTTTATCTAGTTCAATAAATCAGATATCTTTCCAATAAGGCTTCCTCGGACATAAAACATATTAAAAACGTTGACAAACTCCCTGTGTAAGACTTACATAATCTTGTATGTTCGCCTTTATAATAAATACTCAATGAAAAATCAGTAAGTATAATAAAGATTGCCATATTTCTATTCAAATCTACAACATAAATCTTACTAAGCGAAGTACACACATGTAATTTAGCATTCTTATCAACACGACAGGCATTTATCTATTAATCGATTAAGTATCAAAACTGTGGTGGTGTTAATTGATAAATAATTCAATAAAACCGCTTTATTTCGCGAGTGCAACAAAACGTTGGTAACATAACGATAAAATATAGTACTTAATAAACACATTTGTGCTGAATTTATTGATCCGACCCGACTTTATGTTAATGTTAAAAGCTACTGCATGTTTTGTTAAATATGATAAATGAACAGGATTTTCATGTCCTAGTATTTCTGCAGTACAAAGGATGTGAGAGGCTTTATATATATTTAGGTTTAGGTAAACTTTACCAAACTTTCTCAGGAAAATTTTTGGTAGTGCTGGTAAATTTTGGACGGGTGTACAATAAAAAATATTCTATCTATCTATCTATCAAAGGGAAAACGAAATTAGCAGTGCAATTCAGTTCACATGAGCTGCGTCTTGACTTGCAGTCGCATCCGCCTCATTGTGCAGTTTCTGGACTGTACACCATCTGCAATTTGCCAGTGTGTATTAGGCCTAATATATGATACGATATAGCAAGTCTCAATGTAAGAAACGTCTAGTTTATCTCTTATTAAATTACTCATAAACACAGAACAACACAAGCGTATTCAGGGAATACAGGGTGATGTTATGTTATGTTGTGTGTAAATTTTCTACAATAATCATTTTCCACAATGTCAAAGCTGTTTGCTTAACCCTGCCACATAACATAAGACCAACGAGGTTCCAACTTCCACCGGTTACACACTGGCCAAAGAGACGAGAATTTATTTAAAAAATATTCCAATTCGTTCGATATTCATTTGTTTTTTAAATGTCGTCAGAATAGTACATAGGCAGACCGGCTGATTTAGTACCGTCGTATATTGTAGAAAGGTACAAGGGCAGGTGGTTACCTTACCGTAGGTCGCTCAAGGTGGATGGCATTTTGGTTTATCGCTCCCATTTAGTGCGGCTTACATCCAATAATGTTGAATAGCGGTGACGATCAGCACGCGTATTTGTTTTGAACAGGTGCCTTTGAATTAATCTGTAGTTTAATGTTAGTAGACGCATTTCTTTGGTAATTTCAGGAATTTGGTGTAAATTACTATGTTTTATTCATACGATCATGTGGGGTGCATCAGTAATGTTTTTGCTAGAAAATTGTTTATTCAAAAGGCATTTTTTTTCTATGTAATAGATCCTAAAATTCCTAACAAGTTTCATAATTGTGTTCAAGCCAGCCAGTAGCACAATAATAAATTACTTTAAATACTTAAGTCGCTTAGTTTATTGACCAACGCATAGCCTCAAGGAAAGGACCTATAAATAAATTATAACTGTCTTAACTATGGGAATTGTGTGCTCTGGAAAATATATGTTCCTTATTGTAGTCACAGTCTTGAAAAAGGTAGCGTAAGGGATAAATAATTTTATAGTTTATAAACTAAAAAAAAAACTCATAAAAACTTATCATTTGCTCTCCAAAACACCGATCGTATAATTAAAAATACATGGTCGTTAAAGTAATTATTTAATTAACATGTTTACTCGATCTAGCAAAACCAATGCACTTTTCTTTAGTAGGTAAACATACACGCAAATAACATCCTAATTACGTTAATTACGACACAATTAAGAAAAAGTACTAATTAACTTACCTATAATATTTAGTTTCTGTAATAATTGCAAAGTGACCTACATGGTTGACCTTTTTTTGAAAGATATGAATTGTAATTTAATTAAAAAATAAATACACGAACAACTACTAAATGACTAGGTATCATAAACAGAAATATTATAAAATATAATTGTGTAAAGGATTTACGCTGAGTAGGTATTTCAGGAAAGTATTTTCTATCAGTTTTTTAGTTATAAAAGTGTCAATTCATACATCCGTCTAATTAAAGAGTTCTAATATAAACAAAATTCTACCTACGTGTGACTTTTTATTAAATGTTTGAAAATACGATACTCAATAATAGTAATTTATTAATATGTTTACTTCCCCGAGGCGAAAAACGAGCTCCCGTAAGTTAGTTAACTCCTGATTAACATAATGGTATTTATGTACAACAAATGTAACAGCAGACTTATTACAAAGGTCACTAAATTACCCAATAAATATTACACTATCTGAGACAACAATGTGAAGACAAATAGAGCAAATCTATGCGTCCGCGCAACAATTACTCAACTACTTATTAATTACTGAATTGCAATTAATTTAAACCCTAAACTTAATTAAAAAAGGATACTCAAGTCAGTGTTCGTTCACTAATGCAATAATAATTAATTAAATCAACCTCCGCGTGCCCCAAATGACCGTGAAATGACATTCGAATAACATACGTAATAATTATTTGTTTCATAAAAAACGAACATATTTTCAGTTTTTGTGCCAACAACACGTTTACGTTTGCCTGCACAGCACATACCTCACTATCTAATTAATGAGCGAAACATTAGACTTCGTTTAATCCAACATTTTTTCGCAAAGAACTTTAAAAGATGGGGTGTTATTCAATTTATGTTGTAGTTTATACCATCGCATGCGCATCTTATTCATAAAATTTTATACTGTGCGAATAGCGGAATACATCAGTTTTAATTAAAGTCTAATTGCAATCGTATTCTTTATTTCACGTTCGCCTATTGACGTTTTACTGGCGTATTAAATTCCTAAGATTTCTATATAAAGTCTATTCATACACGAAATCTCTTAAGGGGTCATTGTACTCATCATTATGAACAATTTTTATTATGCGACTAAACCTGAAATCGCGAAAAAGAGATTTTTTTTTTTTAGGGAACAGGTGATTACCTGTTCCCTACATTTTGACGAGTTATGCGAACATAAATGTAGGGAACAGCTGATTTTTTTTCGCGATTTCAATTTTGATCCCATAGTAAAAGTTGTTCATAATGATGAGTACAACGACCCCTTAAGAGATTTCTTGTAACAATAGATAGACCTTATATAGAGAAAGAGAGAATGTATCATGAATTCAGAAGGAAGAACAAAAAGGATGCACAAATTAAAAGTATGGTAACAGGACAAAGGGTCGGGATGTTCGATTGGTAAACAAGGGTGGCCCGTTTCAGTTAACAATACGGATTAATTATCGGCCGAAATCGACGACTCAAATATACCTGTCACGAGTGTAGAACGTCGCGGTCCAATTTATATGGGCCCCGGGCCCCCGAACAATGGTAAAAGCGGTAAACACAATGGGAAACGGGTGCAAAATGAGCAAAAGTGGAGCGCCCGCGCCGCGAGATATGCTCGTACACATGCAGACTGCAGCAGAAATGTACGAAACGATTAATTACTTTAATAAACTTTTTACTACCATACACAGCTTACAAACATGCAATTTGCTTCAATTTTCCATACATTTGAACATGAACTTCAATCTTAAAGTTTCTGGACGTAACATAGTTTTTTTTCCATGCTTAGATACTTCCAGCTAATGACTTCTCTTATGAAAACAATTGTTGGAGCTGCCTACATGTGGGGCTCTGTATGTAAATGTTTAGGGTTGAAATACATGCGAAAGCCGCGGCGCACGCGCGTGCTGTGACGCGCGGACCACCAAGCTGCGGTGTCAGCCCTTGATTCACTGACGTATAACTTAGGGTTGGCGATTATATGTACCTATACCTATTATGAAAAAATGTAGTTATTATACCGTCTGTTGTATGGTCATGTTGATGTTGACTAGAATTTGTAGCTTTAGGTAAATAACTTGTAAGTAACAATTTGTAAGAAATTCTGCAGTAGCATGTTTGCTTACTAATTGGCATGGGCAGTTTTGCTATTAGTTAATTAACGAGAACGAGTTGACTGCAAAAGTGGTATGTTGTAAGCCTTTTTCTACATAGAGTTTGTTTAGAACTTGAGTCCCATTATTCGCAACAACAACCGCACACATTGTGAAACTTGTTGAGCCAGCCCTGCGCGAGCGGCGTGGCGGCAGCGACAAGCGTAGCATTGTTAGGCGGAGGCCGCCCTCAGCCCTGAATAAATACATTCATATTGCCACTCTAAATATCTGCGATCGATGCTCCGTACGCCTCTCAAATGCCGACGCACCACACAAAAAAACGATCATCCATTAAACAACACATTATTACGTTTTATTTGTTCCAGAATTCATTACGGTCCCGCTCTCTAATTCTCAGCATCAGCACTGACCAGCATCTACGACAACGCCCATAAAAAAACTATCTAATTCATCCCTGCGACAGTAATGCCAGCCTGTAACCACAATTACCCATATAAAATCACATCAGCTGAGGTGTTTGCGAACGATTTAGATCGTTAACACTAACAACTTATTCTATCGACCTCCCGCGTTTAATCGCGCAAAATCTACCGCATCGCGTCGCATTCGGCGCGCCAAAATGTGCAGAAAATGGAAAAAACATGGCGCTAAACCGCGAATCCTTATGTATTTAAACGCCGAATTCGAGATTCCGATTCTCAAAAAAGCGGCCAGTGCTCGGTCATTTAAATTTTTCCAAAACGTGAACACAATGGAACAGATTCAGAAAGTTTGTTGATTTTCTTGTTTTATTTTTAATTTTAAATATAAAAAAGGTATTCGGTTCGGCAAGGGCTGTCACATCATTCCAGCGCTGCTAAGTGACGCCGGACGCACGTCAGTCCCTGGATGTGTTTTATTTTCATACGAATCGGACTGACTCGACTTGTTTTTTGTTATCATAGTTGTTGTAACCGAGTCTCGTACCTAATACGGATATTTTTATAATTGTTTATCGTGTGATTCTTTGTTGGACTTTTAATTTTATTGTGAGCTTTTGATTTTAAATTTATTCGTTTAGTCGTCGCTAACATTCCAATAACATTTCAAAATAATGTTTTTGGAATGACATCTTAAGCTTTGTTTATTAGTATAACCGATACATAATTTCAAGAAATATTTTACAGATATCAAAATTAATATTCATAAGTTATTTCTACCCAGCGCAGTCTAGATTATGAAACGCAAGAAATGCGCAACGAAACAAGTTTAGAAACGTCTATAAGTTTTACGTTCATGGCATAGGTCGGCTATTTGTCATTTTGTATCAGATCAGAAGAAATTTCACGAGACTGATTAAAAGTAACTGTAGCTGAGATAGAATATCCGTAAGACAATGAAGGCTCGCGTTCAGAGGCGACACGCCGCGTCTTGGCGCGATTGACGTCCGAGCACATGACGCTAAAAGGTCTATTGTATACGAAACGCTCGTTACGACGCCGTCGAACCGGTCTTTAACACGCTTGGACAATGATCACTCTATACATAGTAGCCGTTCATCTTCCACACGGTGAAACATAGCTCGTATTAGAGATATTAGCTCACCGACCTGTTTTAATTGTGAAGCCTATTTCTTTGTGTCTATTTAAATTTGTTTTGGGGCGTGGTTTGAAATGGAGTTAATTTTAATGTTGATTGGTGCATTTTGCCGTTTTGATGGCTTTATGATTTATATATAGTTCATTTGTTTTTTTTTTTGACTAAATTCAAACGACGCCCAAAAACATTATTTTATTCGTACTTAAGTATAAAGTACGAAAAATTATCATTTTTATATGACATATCTATGCTAACTGTTACCCGAAATACAGTAGATAGAGCTAGTAATAAAAACAATTATGCTAATCCGAAGCTCATTAAACAATTCACAGGTAAATACTGTCACAGTCGATAAGGCTATCGCATCGCGATGCGTGATCTTACATCGCGGATAATATCGGATTGCGTCAATTACGCGATCCGCCTCGATCGCGCGATACATACAAATGTATTGTATGCAACGACCTTTATTTAGCAGACGAGTGGAAGCCTGTGTACAACCGCTTTACAATACGAATCATAAAATAAAAGGCACAACAATCCCACTAATAGTAACTGAGGATTTAGTGTTCTTTACAGAAACATTCATCGTTGTTATAAGCCTGTTTAGTGGTAAATTATAGATTTATTGTATACTTATGTACTGCATGAATCATCTACATTCTACAGTGATTCCGTTAGGTTTTCTTACATAATAAAACCATCTAGGCGCGCAGTGTTCTCCATAATAAATGCCAGTATTAACCCTGCCACTACCGAGCTGCTCTCATTTTATTAAGATTAACCGTTAGAATAGTAGCGTTAACTTTTCATATCATCCTGATTGATGAGACTTGCGCCATTAGAACGTTTGTTTCTATCGTGTTTCAGAATAAGTGCATTGTCTGAAAACGGTAGGGACCTAAGTAGTTATAATTTAATCGACAACTGTCACCAATAAGAGAGCGGGAGCGAACTATCAGATTCTAATTTGACCGGCGGGCGGCGGGAGTGTCGTTTGTTCCATTTAGCGGAGCAGTAGCGAGACACGGAAGTGACCGGAGACCCCAAGTAGGTCCCGGTGGCTTGTACACCGCCTGCGTGGGACGACATTACAACGTTGACAAAACACTCGCCTTTACCCAGCATTAACGTTTCGCGAATACAGTTAAATGGAATTATACGCGCTTCGAGATACAACGCAAACTCGCATGCACACCAAGATTAATTTGTACCGATTTTTCACATTGATAAATAACATTATAAAACATACAATTAAAGTGAATGAATAAAACCAAAACAGAGGTTATCGTGTCCCGCGGCATATGTTGCAGATATCAATAATTGAAAAGCGAACTTATTAAATATGCTTATAACACAGTGTTGGCATTGTTCGGGAGTCGCGTCATTAGTCAGGGAGACACCGCGCTCAACCCGACAATTTGAGCGCGGCGCGCACTCGCCGAACGCACCAGTAAATTGCGGGTTGCCACCTCGCACCGCTACTTTTATTTATTTGTATTTATAAAGCATTCGGATCCTAATTATATTGGCGGTGAACGTAAACTGTGATTCGAGTAATGCTTTTTGGAACAGTTGGTGGTACCGCGCGCTGACGGGTTAATGACAGCCCGAGCTTCCTGCTATGTTAATTGTGTAGAGGAAGTCAATAGGCGCGGGCGCATCGCATTATTTATTACATCGAGTTTTGGTTTTGTTTTCTTGCGTCACGTTCGGTAGCAGCACTTACCCGTCTGTCAGTCTACCCGAGGCTTAGTCCAGATTATAACGTAATACGGTAGTTTGCTTGTCTGTTGTGCCATTCAAGCGATTGCTCAATGCATTTAATTGCTGGCCGACTAACAAAAAGCTAGTGACGAATTTTTGACACTCACGGATAAGATTTTTTTCGACGATTAATCTCAAACGATTAGGCACTTGTTCATGGGCGTGTTTTTATTGTTAGAGTGTAAGATAACATCTAGATACATGTTAGATTTTAATGTTCTAAGCGGATTGATTTGTTTAAGTTTTTTTCAGTGGGATATAATTTGATAAAGAATATTAAATACTTACTCAATAATATTTTTAATTAAAGTTCTGCATCATACAAACAAGATGCCTGTACCTGCTTCGCATATAGAAGCTATAGAAGTGTTGATTGCACATGATGTTAAATCGAGATGATTGCTCCGGTAATCCCGCGCCGTGCAATTTAAGGCTCTAAATCATTGGGGACGTTTCGCTTCTGCCAGCAGCTACTGATAAATAACAGCGGAGCCTCGAGACGATTAGTGTAACAAGAGAATCATTCATTTTTAACTGCAATACAGCTTTTATTAAGCTATTATGCCACTGTACATTAATAATGCCGAATGTCAAGTTGGAGAACATTAAGAAAAGGTGCTGTATTCTTTGAGCTTTTTAGATTGGTTTTGTAAAAGCTTTAATGGCTTATTAACATTATCATTTCATTTGCAGATACATTCAACTCAACCATCTTTATTAGAGTGATTCATAGGCAACTAACAAAAAAAAACCGCAATGAATTCTCTACTCAACAGCCATTAATTAAGAACCTAATACACGATCCGTTTATAAATTCTATCGTCTAATTACAAAAGCAATAGGTATTAGTGCGTATTCTATTAGCTTGACATGTGCAGGCCTAGTTACTGGGCTCCCATGCTCGTGAATGGAGGCACGTTCAAACCGAAGAATCGATTCACCCCGCTTCGCCGCGTGAAATCGGGCGCGCGCTCTCATTTACAATCGATCGCCATTTACTCGACCGCCTGATTCGATTACACAAACCCTTATTCGATAAATCGATACTGACTTAACATGATATTGGTTACGCTAATGAAACTGTATCGTTGTCTTTTGTTGCAGGTGAGGAGTGGAGGTGATGTGAATAGCTTTTAAGATTACCAATAAGTGATGGTATTGAGGAAATGTTCACGGAGGGTGACGGAAAGTTATTTTTTTTTCAGAAGGTTCGGGTTACCCAAAGTTACCCTGAATAAAGATAAAACAAACTAGTACTCAACAAAAAAATGTCAAACGATATTTTGACAAGAAATGCGGGCATGTTTCTCCGTTGCACTCCATCATCAGAATTTATGGCCCCTACAATGTCTGTTTCCTCGTTATTAATATCAACATTAATTGTGTCCCAATATCCTGACCATAAATGTCATGGCCACTGGCGCCTAGCGCAGGTACAAAAAAAAAACTATAAAAGTACGTACAAAAACGTTCAATTCCCCACACAATGAACGGTGAGTCAGGTGAAAAAAAAACTCCAAAATTTATAACACCCCGGCCACCGGTATAAAAATCCTGAGAATAGTAATTTTTCTTACAAAATTTAGTGATATGTCAAACCTGTTCGACGTAGCAAATAAAAATGTACGAAGCGATGTAGAAAAAAAACAAAACTAAAGACTTTGGGTTATTGCTAAAACAAGGGAGGGTTACCATATCAATCAAGGCGTTGACAAAAGTGTATTTTTTTCCTCGTAAAGGCCGTGGGATGAAAAAAGGGTCCGTGTTTATGGAAATGCAATAAAAGAGAAGCGAGCGTTGCGCGGGCGCTGCCCGGCTCTACCCCTCCGTAGCGTCACTTGCTTTAAGTGGATATTTGTTTAAATTTTTCAATGTTTTTGTTTTCCAGCGATTTTGATAGTATTATATGGTAATGGAAGAGCATTAAAAAATGTGATAAATGTGCTTTTATAGAATGAAGACTACTTATCACATATTTTTACATTGGTTTCTTCTATCTCTCTTTAAATATATAATTAAAATTAGATACCCATCACTTTACCTTAACGTTTGCCTTAACTAATTTTGAAAAACTCACCCAAGAATCGAACCTCATCCTTCCGAACCTCTAACAATTCGACCACACTGACACACGGTCAGGTAGGTTGGATGGAGTGCGAGAACAGTAAAAATGTTAGTGCGACGCGACCCCCGCGGCGCGGATAGTCCCGTGTGTCACTCACGGTCTCACGAAACGATAGGTATGTTGCCTTCGACCGGGCATTTTTTTGCCGGACTCACTCAATGTTTTGGCGTTTATCGTGTCATTATTAAGGTATTTTGATGGAGTTTTGTACCTTTATTTAAAAGTATCATATTGAAGCGTAAGGAATTTAATACGACATTTACAATTTGTGGTAAAAAAAATAAAGTCAAAGCCACCACTGAAGCATTAAAAAATAAGAGAAACAGTTACATTTAAAACGCATATAACTACTTAAAAAAATGTAATAAAATTCAGTCAGAGATAAAACTTTTAAAAAATCAGAATAATTTAAAAAAAAAACGCTTCAGCTTATACAATGCGCCGCACCAAAACGGCCTAGGTAAGCTATCATTTTATTTTAGCATACTGCAACTTTCTATCGGCTACTCTTTTAAATTGAGCATTACTTTCTAGATCAAATATCTATACTCTCATGCAAGAACATACATAATTAGGTTGCACGAAATTTACGTAGTCTTTCTATTGTTCAAATAACATTTATTATAAACTATTCCTTCTACTTTTCTAAAGCAATTAGTGTAAACTGTCAAGCCTCATTTCAATTAAAGCTTGAAAGTACTTCCAAACAAACGTGCATACACGTCTGCAAGGATTACGATACTGATCTTAAACTGCAATATTAATTCAACAGCCCGTTATAATTTCAATCATAAACAATAATACAAATCAACATATCATAGAGGAATTCGTAATAGCGGGTGACCGCAACGGGAGTGTACACAATCAGTTGCCGCCGCCGCGGCCGGTGACATGATATGATTCAGACGGTTGTCTAATAAACTAATATTGTTCATATGGGTGTCGTGTGCTGTGTTTTGGTAAAATAAATTTAGGGATTTTAGTGTAGGTCAATATTTGTTTTATTTTTCTTCATTTCTGAAGATTTTGAGACACTCCAACGTTTTTATTCTATGTTAAAGCGTGGATTCATGTAGTTTTTAGATTACATTTAACATACCTATTGTGTCTACAAGGCTACACAACAAAGGTTTTGGTTTTAAAAGTTATATTGATTCATCTGCCTAGCCTTTTCCCAACTGTGTTGGGGTCGGCTTCCAGTCTAACCGGATGCAGCTGAATACCAGTATTTTACATGGAGCGACTGCCTATCTGATCTCCACAACCCAGTTGCTAGGTAATACGACACCCCTTGGTAAGACTGGTTGTCAGACTTTCGGGCTTCTGACGACCTGTAACGACTGTCAAAAATCTACAAATGACAGCCGGGACCAACGGCTTAAAAGTTATATTGATTTCGGTTTCATAATTATTTTAACAAAACAAGCAATAAACTACAGAATAAAAATTGTAAATAGCACAAACATTGCAAAACCTACGAAATATAAAAATAAAAAAAAATATTAAAAAAACTTGTTTTATTTTCAGAATATAATATAAGAATTTATATTATTGTCTAGCAGGGCACAGTCCTCTTCTCATACAGAGGAGACACGAGCTTGATCACCGATATTATTTTACCGATACAAAAAAAAACTTCAAAATATATTATTTATTTATTTTAGTAAAAACGCTTGTGACCCTAACTTGGACCACGCTTACGGCCACAATTTATTCGACGGCGCGCGGTGATCGATGACCGGCGAGACTTGTCCGGCCACCGAGACACGGACAACGGCCACTACCGTTCCTAATGTTACAAAAAATATTTTACCACGATCCAAATACGAAAAATTTAATTATTTCTTTATTTTATTTACACTGCCAGCAAATGTTTTGGTGGGAGTAAGATTTTCGTTGGTATTAAGAAAGGCCTAATAAGTTTATCCGTAAGTGGATTGATCTTTATTGACGGATGATAGAAGAGCTTTTCTATCTTACTTTTTAATTAAATAGAGTATCTTGGACATCATTATCATCTGCCTAGCCTTTCCCCAACTATGTAGGGGTTGGCTTTCTGAAGAATATCTCAGACGTTGGTAAATAAGTTTTTACCTAGATAAAAACTTCAATTTATGTTCCCGAATCCACTTCAAAGTTTGTAGACAATTTTCAAGGTATAATATTGGGTGGCAAACAAACAGGCGGCCCACCTGATGGTAAGCCAAGGCTCGCACGGGCATAAAAATATCGCGGCGGGATTTTATCGTGCACTGAATTTTCAACTCTCGGTATTGAGCCGAGCATTGATAATCCAACAGAGCGCAACTCAGCGCGTCAAAAAAACACACTGTTGGAATTTCAACTCCCGGCGCTAAGCAGTGCGTTGAAAATACAGTGCGCGAAAAAATATCGCCGCGGGAAAAAATCGTCCATGCCTACCAGGGCCAAGTGTGCTAGTGTGCTAAAGACATCTACCAGATGCCAATACCAGAGGAGCCACGTGACTATATTTGAACCTCCTCATTCATCAATAGGAATCATTGAAACAATCGGAAAACTTGGCACCTATAACAATAAATTATTCGTAATTTATGACATCACGCCGATTAATAGATCAGGCACAAGCAGACAGTGCGGGACCGATTCCTGCCTCAACTTTTAAGGCACATAATTCTCATTGTAATCGTTTATTTGGCACAGGCTCCACTCCTGAATGCCAAATAGGAAAGTTCTATGACCGTCGGTTTGGTTTATATTTAAATATGTATGTTCTACATGTACTGTGGTACATTATGTACCTATTCAAAGTACAAATGTTGAGCAATAAAAATTAATTGAAGTGTATACTTAATTTTAGTTTCATTTATTTTTTTAAAGTATGTGTACAAGTAATTGGATCCGTGTGGAGCTTTTATTGGCAAAGGGTCTTAGGTCATACAATTGAATGCAATATGCTTGAAAATTCAGCGTTCAGCTTGGCAATGCTCTTGCTTGAACGTTTGTCAGCAACAAAAGTCGATGATTAATTCCGTCTATGTATTACAGGAAAGAATAAAAAAGAAAGTTGTTCGTCACGGCTCGTAAATGTAACATTAGGTATGTTATAAAACAGTACGAAGCTACCACCGACGGAAATCGCGCCAGTATATTATATTATTATTATAATTTACATAATCCCTGATAATTAGTTTATTACCCGCCCATAATCCCCAGTATATGCATACATTTTGTAGCTACGAAATTAAATAATATATTAATGAAATGAAAAATACTGTAGTCAAAATTATTTGCATACCTACTTCTGAAAGACAAATACTAAAATCTAAGAAAATGCCAATAATAAATGTAGACATCATTGATTTTATGATCCCAATTTAAATATAGCATTATTTAGAATCGTTCGTAGTACTTCGTAGGACCAATCTACACTATGGAAATAAAACCTTTGACTTTTAAGTCTATTTTTATGTTTTCGCGTATAATTTTACACAAAAAGGTCACTAGTAATAAATACATTACGCGACTTGTTAAGCTTTATATTGCTGTAAGTAAATAAATAGTTAAGTTACACGTGTAACTTAATCGCATAGGATACGTGTCCACACTACCGTACACTTAAATTTTTGTGCCCCCGCGCCGTGCGATATATCGCCATTCGTAGAAGGGCTATTTATTCCACTCCTGCGCATTGCGAGAGAAATTGTGGTACTATGTTTGTTTCCTCAACAAATAAATACTTAATCTTATTTTTGACTGTCTCATTGGTCTAGTGGTTGCAAGCGCTACTGCTGAGCATGAGGTCCTGGGTTCGATTCCCAGGTCAGGCAGTGTTATTGGGTTTTTCTATCTGGAATTTCTCAGTAGCAGCCCGGAGTCTGGATTTGTGCCCGGTAGATGGCAATAAGCTCGCCCCCTATTACATGGGACTTAAACATAACTGGCGAAATGTGGGTGTACCATAATAGGTACACCTCTGCCTAACCCTTCGGGGAAACAAGGCGTGATGTTATGTGTAATCTTATTCTTGAATCCATGAACATCTTATGATGAGGATTAGGCTTGTAACAGCTGGATAAAAGTGGCTGAAGATCGATCCTCAGCCACTCTCACACCTCTCCAAGTGCATGTCTAGCAGTGTGTGTTGGATCATTCGGTTCCCTACAAAATGGTTGAGCTGGATGGTGCTGATCCACGCGTCATGTTCGTGAACGGGCGCCGTCAGTGGAGACTGGTCATCTCTTAACTGCCAGGGCTTATTTTTAATCTTATATTTTGAATTGTTTTTAATTTTTTATTTTGTTCTCACATATAGAAGCAACAAGAACAATGTACCCAGAATTTTGTAATAATTTTGATTTAAAAGAGTGTCCATGGAGTTTCTTGCCCATTCTTCTCCATAGAGATCTACGTTTTGGAATGGGCGACTAGCTTCAATTTTCTGACTAACTGACTGACTCTTTAACAATTCAAAAGTGCCTGTAATTGGTGTAATTGAAATAAATGCTTTGAGTTTGAGTTTGAGTGCAGTCTAGACTGCTAAAGACTGATGATAGTGGGAAATTAAGACGCAGATAGATATATGAGACGAAATTGTATGAGACAAAAATATGAGTGAAACAAACAAAAAGGAAGGAAAAACGTGTCTTATTTTATCAGGATGTCAATCAATCATCATTGTAGAGGCGCCAGTATCAATTTGATCATACCTAAATACAACAACTGGATTTCACAAAGTTTTCCTTAGAGGAAAATCTAATCAGACATTTTCCTGTCCATTTCAGTTCATTTATATCATGAAAACACGCAAAGAATAGGGATGTTATAAATTCTACTTAGCATTTTTCCTTGTAGGATGAATTGAAAAGGTTTTGTAGCTTTGCGTTTTGGACTGATACAATTTTGGTGGCCATTGACACTCAAGAAGAAAATAGCTAGGAACAGTCAACCTCAAAAAGATGTATTATACAGGGTAGCCCATTTATAGTGGTTCAAATTTTTTTTTTGGGTTTAGGACACCACAATGTTTCATCAAACGCTACATATGTTCCGCGAAAGTCAGTAGTTTAGAAGTTGCAACGGTGCCGTTTATGCATTGAAAGTCGAGGCAGACATTTCGAATACCTACTTATTTAATTGTATTTTTCTTCATTTTGATTTGTTATTATTCAAAAAATTATCTTTCCTTTTTCTTGTAATAATTAAGCTAACAAAAAATTACAACTTCTAAACTACTGATTTTCGCGGAAAATATGTTGCGTTTAATCTCTGCTTCATTATATTCTATCAATGTCACAAAATCCTACTATTCCTACTAATATTATACATATTATAAACGCGAAAGTTAGTGAGGACGGATGGATGGATGGATGGATGGATGTTTGTTACTCTTTCACGCAAAAACTACTGAACGGATTTGGATGAAAATTGACACACAGATAGTTTATAACCTAGATTAACATATAGGATACTTTTATCCAAGACTTATGCGCGTGAAACTGCGGGGCATTGCTAGTCTATACAAATAAATAAAATTGAAGTGTCTGTTTGTAATGTCAAAATAACAACTTTTTACTAATTGCATAGGAAAGTTTATACGGTACTTATAACAAAAAAACAATTTTTAAATTTATTGTCTGTCTGTTTATTCCGGCTAATCTCCGAAATGGCTGGACCAATTTTGACGGGACTTTCACTGGCAGATAGCTGATATTGCGGGGAGTAACGTAGGTTAATTTTATTTTAGAAAAATATTTAGGGTTCCGCACAAAAAAAAATAAAACCCATGAAATTATGAACAAAAAGTCGGATGTGAAAAATTCTTTTGCATTTGGTAGCCTAATTCTCAAGGATAGTTAAAAGCTATTTAACATCACACTACGACCCTTAGGAACTGAGCAAAAAGAAAAGTCCGAAAGAACACTAAGCGAAAACGAAGTAATAGCGCGGGCGGGCGATTCAACGCGACGGGTCGGGGGACGAGGGAGTTTTATTAAAATGTGGCTGTTATTTTAGTATATTGTGTATCTGACGACATCCACGCGAACGAAGTCGTGGGGTATAGCTAGTAGATAATATAATAGTCAATGTGTACGTGTAGCTACAATTAAGTACCCAACGTGTAACATGTTTTGTGGCTGCACATTGATACAATATTTGGGAACAAAGATTGTTGGCAACTAATTGGTGTATACATATTTTTGATACCTAAGTACTATCACAATAAAAGCTATACCTAGGTTCCAAATCCAGCAACCCAGCTGATGGTGATCTATGACATCAACCGTTCAAATAAATCCTGTGTGTGATGCATGGCAGCTGGATTATGGTCATCAATCGCTCATCGATTATGTTTTCCAGCGATCAAATTTCATATCGCCTGGTCGACGTATCAACCGCAATCTAGTTGCATCTTTTTTATTTTTCTGGATATACCTCACATAACATAACATCACACCTTGTTTCCCCGAAGGGGCCTCCTCTGAATGGGAAGAGGCCTTCGCCCTGCACTGGGACAATAATAGGCTGGTTGGTAGTATTATTAGTTTAAATCGTAGCGATTAAAAAAAAACATTATCCTCGTAGTTACGTCCATATAGCACATGCAAATAAAAACGCATAACGTTAACACCAGTGTCCACTTATATTTCTGTCGGCTCCCGGCTCGGTGACCGGCGATATATTGCGAGATACCCCTCGTAATGTATGAAGCTCTTTATAGTCGCCTGCGCAGCTTTATTGCTTTTGAACTTAAGATGTTGGTACACTGACTGGTGTTTTCAAAAACGAGAAAGTAATACACAGTTTTTGTAGTTCATTAAAATAGTCTTTGGTTTTGCAATAATTGGGAAATGTATCAGTCGAGTGATGATGAGAAACCAACAACATGACTAAACTTTAAACGATGTATAATAAGAAGGTAGGTACTTCTTGTACTAGGAATGGAGAATAAGTACTATATAGGTACAAGTTAATAGACTACGTGACACAAAAACTAAGAATTACAGGGAATTATAATAATTTTACCATCAATAAGGACTTCATTACATATCTCTTCGTGTATAATTATAACGTGATAGATGGGCATGTACAACTGTCCCTATAATTTATTGACATTGAATAATAAACCAGCATACCTACTACACACAAAAATGTTGCAATTTTTTTCATATATCAGGAAAGTTATTTCTAGACCAACTTTATCTTAGGACATGACATGACTATTATTAATTCCCATTTGAGGAGAAAATAAGCATAATGTGACAAAAAAAAACATGTCATACATTCGTAGGCAAGTATTTAACATGTTTCAAAAACACACTTGTCAAACGTCAAAGTTGATGTCCAAACACGTGTTTGTGTCCAGTGGGTATGGTTCCTTATGTGTTCAGAAATACAGGTGCACGCGCATACTCTTTTATTTTCCATAATTCTATTTTATACTTATACAATTTATTGTTCACGTTGTCGGTACTGACAAACAAAGCTTGCCGACGTTACGAGTTTGCGCAAAGTAAATATTTTTATGAATTATACTACAGCAAAGACTTAAGAAGTAGTTTTGTGTCTTTTAAATGCTTGGGATTTTAAATGTAAAAATGATCTTTTTTTTCTTATCACAGTGAATTAATCATGAGTCTTTTAAAGAATATGAAATTCAGTAACTTGCCTACTTAAAAGTCAAGTGTATTAAAAATAAACTTTGCATAAATGATAATATGCAAAGTGTATTTAGTCCTGTTAAGACAAAATGCATACCTACGTAACAAAGCAAATAAAAACTTATGGGCCATGATAAAATGCTGTAATTATATTTTCTGAAACAATTCAAAAGACATAAAAATATAATTCAGTAATTAACAAATAAGATAAGACACTTAGGTACCCTCTTTATATACTTTTAAACCCATATTTTAAGACCACAGTTTGCATAGCTACAAAATTACTACTTCTTAGTAAAAAAATGTAAACTCTCGAGTTTTTTATTAAAAAATTAATCTGTATAAATTTCAGTAAAGTTGCCTTATTTTGGTAATAAAATCTTTATCGCAAACAATCTTAGGTTTTAACATAATTATGTTATGTGTTCGCTAGAACCGCAAATATAGGTAAGTTGTAAGTCTATTTGCATTTTTAATTTAGCAAAGTGACAGAAGTTGTGTAAGGAAATTAATCTTTGTCTCTGGTTGTCGTAATTTAGTTTAATTTACTGGACGGCATTTACTGGATTAAAATGTTAAACTTTTTGGATTTTGAAAAAAAAAAAACATAGAGAAAGTGTGTCTTAAAAGAAACCGTGAGGTCTTAATTTATTTCAGTTGTTTTTAAATTGTAAGTAGGTCGTCCAAACCATACTTCACAAATCGCTTGAGGAAAAATTGTCGTTCCCTTTTCAGAAGAGGAGCCTCTAAATTTTCACCTTTTAAGGGAAGAGAAAAAGGTGCTATTTTAAGTACCAAAGTGTTTTTTTATTAGTCAAGTGGATTTTTTAATGCTCATAAAGCATCATTAAAGTTCAACGAATAATCCTATTTCACTAATTAATGTGTGCAATATTCCGCTGTGATTATACAAAGGTTATACTTTTGTAATACTATTGTCTTAATACAAGGTAACCGCCATTACTTTATTAAGAAAAATAATTGTATTTAGTCCACACATTAGACTACGTATTGTCCCAAGTTTCCCACTTAATTCTAATTCGTGTCAAGTGCAGTTTATAATTGGGCTAGTCCAATTATTATGAATAGAAATTATTGTTTTAATTCATTGTTGTGCTTGCATTAAATATTCAACGTATTGTCCAATTAGTTAGAACAAGGCCGTTGTTTCTTAATGCCTTAATTGCCGCCATTTTGCCGTGTAACAATTTAGTTATAATTAATTTTAATAAGAATGTTTGCAGATTGATGTTTAAAGTGGTTGTTAGTTAGTGAACTCGGAATACTATTGTCTAGGACACGAACTCAAAGGGCTAGGTTGGGCCGTTGTTTTGCAATCGATAAGTCTGTATTGCCAATGAGGTACTTGGGCTGATGCATTCATATTGTGATATCGTATGTACTTCAAAAGTGAGTTCCGAGAGACAGTAACAGCTGCTCTTGTATTTACGTAGACAAAGGAAACGAGCCTACTTAGCAGCAGTTAGCATTATTGTATCGCCATAAAAATAAACGTTATTTAGAGTCATTGTGCCAGCAGACGTTCCTCAGGATTAGCCAAGAGCACGGACAGCGGCGAGAGGCGCGCATTGTCTCACATTTCCCACAACGAAAATAAAAGTGAGAATTCAATCTTTCCCCGTAGCACATTAACGGTATCTCTCCACACCACAGTGAATCTAAATATTAAAACCGCGTTACGAACATCCGGGTTTAAAAACCATGACTTCGCTCTCGTTGTTTTACAAAACCGCTCCTATTATACTATTGTAGAAACAAAAAACGCTACCTTAAGTTACTTTATCAATTTAGCTAATCGTTAAACAGGAACGCTATTATACGCATGTGGCCCGCAGCCATAACGCTCTACGTTGAAATGAAATCATAACGTTCTGGCATTACGTAATTTGGCCAACAAAAGGCAAATACTCCGAGCCATTCCGCTAGTTTATGTCTGCGAGACGGGTATTAAGGTAAATTGTACGTACAATTGCGCGCACGGGCCACTCGTTAGCCGACATGGACTGACGTGACACCGAGCGGGCCGTATGTCGCATTGTTTCAGTTTTATGCGTCCCCGACCTTAGATTAAATGTTAACTCCAAGATTTATGGCGGTCATGCAGAGGCTAGTTTAGTGGACGCTGAGGTCTTTCGTCGAAACGTTCAACTTTCATAAGAGCCCAATTTGTGGGAGCGCTTAATGCGGTGTCGTGCTCGGGCGTGCATGCTCCGCCTTTTTATTGCTGCCCCTTAACCGTACACAACACCCATTCTCTCTGAGATTGTCTCGCTATGCTATTTGTAGATGAAGGAATGTTATCTCGAACACACGCGACTTGGAAAAGGTGCACTGTGGGCAACAACGCGCCCAAATGTTAATAAAACGGGTGTTTGATGTAATCTACAATCGTAAAATGAATCGCTTTCGTTACGAATGTCTACTCAGAATGAAGCATCATGGTAAAAAGTAGTGTAGTGAGCCAATACATCATAGTTGCACGTTAATCTAATTATTATAATAGTCTGTTAATGAATGCACATACATTAGTTCTAAACGGGATTGATTGGGATTAACGAGTCGAATCGAGTAACGTAACAAATGTCTAGAATTAAATTAACACATGATATAGCGGATATTTCAGTGTTGTAGTAGAAAAACTATTAATGTGTTAGAATTCCAAAAAGTGTCTAAGAACTTGTCTAGATAAACCGATCTAACATGCCTATATAAACATAACTAGCTGAATGTCAGAATTCATATTATGTATTTATTATACCGACGTTCGTGGTTTAGCGCACATTGACTTCATTTTTTTAGTCACCTCTGTATTATGTTCGACAAATTATTTTAAGTATTTATTCAAATGAATAGAAGAATATTAACCTTTGTAGGGACGTGTCCACACCACACGTGATTTCGGCCACCGACTTCAACAGTGAGAATGTATGAAAAACAATGGATAGTCAGTCGGCGGCTGACGTTATTTTTTCATACATTTTGAACTCGACGATCACAGTCGGCGGCCGACTATGCATTTCATGTGAACGCGGCCTAAGTCCCGAAAAGTACGAGAAACGTTTTTTTTTTTAATTTCTGCAGTGCGTTGCATCACGTTTCATTTTTTTTTATCGGTTTACCCAGACAATCAAAAACAACAAAATTGGTCGGATTCTTACACTCACCAATCTTCGCTTGGGCTTGATCAGGGGTCGATTCTGTCCGTTCATCTTGTAGTAGAGACCGCAGGCGTTGCACAGGTAGTGTCCAGTGCCGTCGCGTCGCCAGAGAGGTGTGCTGGTCGCCCCGCAGTTGACGCATTCTCGCCCCTCTGTGATGCAGACAAGATAGTCAGATGGGGCACGACAAAGGGGTAAGATTGAGTGAGTGTTCAGGCCTTTAGTTGAGACAGAATTTGAATTAGGAAAGTTCGAAAATAGAGTTTTTTTTTTTTGTTTTTACAAAGAGGTTTTAAATGAAGTTAGTTAATAAGTGTATATGTCGTTAAAATGAGTAAAAAATAGCTTCCATAATTAACTATTTCACAGTTAAAAACAAAATTAATTTATACAAAGCAAAAATAATGGTAAAACAAAACGGTAACACCAAAACGAAAATCTAAAAACTGCCAAATAATATGAATGTATGTACCAAACCATAGAAAATGTAGCATTGTATGGAAGGGTGGAAATTACCTGTCTCCTGGCAGGCTGGGAAAGATGAGAGAAAATCACATTCAGAAACATTACAAATAGAATTTCTCTAACTAAGAAAGCATGCTAACACCAAGCACTTACATAAATGTTCTACATCATCCTTCACAACACTTTTATCTTAACATCAACATAATTGCAATTACTACGAAAAAAATAGTAAAATATTCAATTAACTAGGGAAAGCGCGACGAGTTTCACTTTGAAGAAAAAATATCAAGATTTTTTACACGCGAAGGAAAACTAAGAGAAAGTAACGGTTGCGCCGGTAGTTCAGTTTGACGGACAACCAAGCAACGCCCTTACATCATCATTTGCATTTTTTAATTAGAAAATCTTTCAACAAATAATAAAGTATGACTTTAAATGAACTATTAATAGAAAATCCAAAATAAGCTAATAAAATCCTCATCCTCATTCACGTACAAAAGGAAACATTAAAAAAAATCATCATAGATCATAGATCAATAGCGCATAATAATTTGGACTGCAACAACAAAAGCGAGTTGCTACTAAAATAAATAGTTGTTGCAAAAGCATCGCTGAGCGTCTAGTGCTAAACAGAGCGGAACCAGAGCTATAAACTATTACCCACATGCTAATTTTCGCTGTGTGTAATTGTACACCTACGTCTAAAACAATTTCAAACGCAAGCCATCGGCCCTCATCCATGAACCGACTTGAATTGCAAATCTTCGTAAACGAATCGAAACAAAAAACGATCTTATAAATTCTACGTTTGACACCTAATTCATCAAACTAGCCAAGCGATGAACTAAATAAAACGCTAAGTCGAATAATTTACTCATGCGTTAAGTTTATAAATCCATGCAATTCTGACCCCAGGATGAGCCGTCCTCCGGGAAACTTGTTAATTCGATTTTTAAAGATCACAATAAGCAATTTTACCAAAGTGCTTACATGGTTAGTGAGAGGATGTGTTCACATATGGGATGCGCGCGGGCCGCCCACAATCTTTCTCTAAACTCGATTACACGATCGATGATTTACCGAGATCGAATTTAAAAGCTCGTTACACCTTCGCATCCTCCTCAGAGGCGTTCGATAACAAACTAACTACTATCAGTGTGGGAAATCAGAGGACGCGTGACAAACACCCGGCCCGGACTTATCTATTACTGTTTGTGTATTATAGAACTGGTTTGAGCCGAGCATATCGATCGGAAGTGTATCAATAGGTATCGTAATAATTATGTATTTAGATCTGATTATCCAAGTCCCCAGACACAGGACGGTGCGCTGAATAAATAATAACACGCGGGAACGTCTACGAAGGTGAAAGTGCTCAAATATCTGATAGAAAAAATACGTTAAACGAACCGAAAATGGTTTACGAGCTTTAGGCAGTGCAGCCATTCATCTTTTTTATGTAAAACCAGATCAAAACCGGCAATTAAATCGCCCGGACTTTATCGAAAACTTATTGCGATCGGGCCAACGACTCACTTTTTGGACTAACCCTTTATATTTTTTTGTTACATCGATAAAACCTGTAATTTGTATCGAAGATTGTAATAAATAAACACCAATAACGATTATTAGGAAAAAATAACAGGATATTACACGAGCCGCGATGTTTTATGATAGTGTCTCTAGCTTTAGAGACGGATTTAGTTCATTAGTAACGTCTCTATTGGTACAAACGTTTGTGAAAGCCCGTGGAGCCGCGGGCGGCGACGTTTCACAAGATTTACAGCGGCCTGCCCCTCATACATCGACATTACACGTATTATTAAAGAGAACACTGTTCTGATTAATTACTATCCGATTTAATTGTTCGATCCGGTTCAATGGTAACGTTTTAATACATTCACGCCGAAGAGTTATTTCTTAATTTCCCCTGACGGACGATCTTGGCTGCCCGGGCAGCTCCGCCCGGCACGTGATTTAGACCCGACATAAAGATATCATTTTATTTCATCCGTAACGGTATGAGTCCACAGAGACTGCCTATCCTGATCTACTGCAAAACATATGAGGCTCAGCGAAAAATTCCAGTGTTTATTCAAAATTAGAATGCGGCGCGCTCTTTATAGCCCGGAGTGACGTGCGCTCGTGACGCGGCGGCGCTACGTGACCGCGATAAAAGATTTTCATCTGCCATATTTACGTAGGCGAGTGGGCGGTTTTTATTTTTCGAGAGTCTCCAGGCACTCGGGGCCCGTCGAGAACTCGCAAAGTTTTCACACGCTCCCGCCGCGTAGGGAAAACACTGCATACGGCGCGTTTCGCTGAGAGTGCAACTCGCGCGGCACTCGAGCGATATTGACCTCAGAGCTATCGATGCGTTCGAAACAAACGAAGCCCGTTACTGCTCTATGAAACCACAAAGTAAAAACTCGTACATAGTCACGTATAACGTTAATGTGCACCAGGGTAATGTAATTTAAATGAAGGACTAATTCGCTCTCGTGTACCGTGACGCGCTCTCTCGGCGCATCGGCCCATCAACACGTAACGGTGAGGCTATTTTGCATACAAACCATTAAATTATTGCTCAAAACTTATTCTTTGTTGCGCCACAGAGGCTGTTATTACACTTTAATTATATGCCTGTATGCAAATAGAAAAATTTAATGGAAGCTGATGGTCTCGCTCGAGGTTTATTTTTATTGAGCATTGTGTTGCCAGGAAATATGTTAAAAGCAAAAAAAGGGATGTTACAAGTCATTGACTGGCTAATTCTATTTCACTTTTGTTTAGTCATTTAGGGCGGTTGATAGTTAGTGGGTACAGTGTGATAACGTGTAGTGATCAGGAATGAAGCCATTTTTCACGGCGCTTGCACTGTGCGGACCGATGCTGTGTCGGTCGGCGGTCGGACGCTCGTATTTGCATTCGTTATTAGCATACTGCGAGATAATTACGTGTGACGAGCGATGCGATGCCGCTCAGTAGCAACTTGCACTGAACCCGATGTAATTATTATATACCGGTCATGTGATGTCCGAGTACCGCGCACACCTCTTACGACCGGTCTGCAATACGATTTTTTGCTATAACCAGACTACTTTAACTGTTCGATTTGCATGAAACCATGAACAGTTCGGATGCAGCATGTATTACAAGCTAAGCAAGATAACGTAACATCTCTGTCCTTTAATTTTATAATTGAATTAATAGCTGCGCGCGGATGTCCAACGTAAAATGCAAATTTCATGTTGATGCAACACTGTGAGCAACAATACGCGTCGGCAGACCGTGACGAATATATTATACCTACCAACACTAACTTTGTACAATAAACTTGGAAACGTTAATTTAAAATACGTTCGGATTAAATGAACTGGCTGGTAAATAACTAAGCAAGTAGGTACTACTCGAAACGTGAGAGAAAGATTTATTATTTGTATTTAGTGTTGTCTGTTGGTATTTACTGGACATAACAAAAAGTATTGCGTCGTCGGGCAAAAATAATAACATATTAAGAGTTGGCCGGAGCCTCATTCCTGTTGTGTGGCGGTCCGTGGCGCGGGCGCACGTCACCGTTAATTGGTTGCGCAACCGCTACACGCGCGCGTTGCTGCAACACGGCGCGTGACTCGCATCCGAATGTTACACGCGAAATTTTCTCTCAACCATCATCCAATTAATTATTGATTTTCACACGGATTATTATTCAAGCAATTATTAATCTATTATTGCAGGTTTTCTGCTGCATTATTATGTCAAATTTACGGAGACAGCTATATATTTTAGGGCTCGTTTTGAATGTCTTACTTAACGCTCAATTCTCGGCTTTACCCAACGGCAGTAAGAAACTAATCGCAAGGTCCTCCATCAGTTAAACAAAGCGGCTGCATTTGACTTGTTATTGAACACAAAATCATTGAATAATTTGAATACAGTCTAAGTGAACGCAACATTGTTTTAGAAAGTGTTGAATGGTACTGTTTAAGAAATAGCCTGTATAATAACAGGTTACCATTGGAACTGACCGTTTATTATTCGAATTGCCCTTTCCATGACATTCTTCAAATACAAACTACGTTTTAGGTCACGATTTTTCGATTGTTCGATCTAAATGCTACGTTGTACTTAATCTTGTATCATTAATTCATAATGTACAAAGAAATGATACTACAACATTATCCGATGTTCAGGACCGAAAGCCGAACTAGTTGAGTACCTTGGTTTACCTAACAATTGACTTTAATAACCTTTTGCATTCAGCCTTTGAATCAGTGACTATATTTAAACAGAACGGATCCAACTATCAATCGCAGTAGCTTCTATCGTTGTACCAAAAATAGCAAACTATAGTCCTCGAACATTGCTATCAAATGCTGCATTAATTTGTCCTAAAGTCCGCGTATATTGTAATAGCCAGGAGACTCGAGGTCAGGCGATCGCTGGCACAATGGAATGGTCCACATCCGGCCGCCGCGCATTATCATAATACCGCTTCCACCAAGGAACTGCCACCTACTGCCCGATATATACTTATAGAACCTAGTACATACTTCAGCGGCTCAAACACATTTGTAGTTCCTACAAGCACTTAATAGTCAGCACTTAATGTCACCTCCCGTGTGACTCAACACTCTAGTGTTAGTCAAATTGGCTAAAAGGTTATCTAATACAACATAGCAAGTTTTCCCCTTGTCCAAAATGGAAATCATCCTCCGTATTTTATTTATATCCTCACAAACAGCACATACGCAATAAAAATTAATTAGTTATTGTTAATACGAATTATAAAAGCATCATAAGCCGTTGTTTCGTGATGATTAATGATGAAAAAAAAATATTAAAAACAAATTATTCGGGCAGCGTGTACGACGGACTATCAATTAAATAAGTGAGCTAATAAACTATTTCCAATTACAAACACACATTTTATAGCAGGCGTGTATTGAGTTTTTTACGACAATTATCAAGAACACGTTGGTTTAACAAAAACTTAACGACGCGTGACATTGTGTAAATTGGATTAAAACCTGAAGAATTAAAAGAAGAAACTTAACAATACTTTTTTTAACAAATTGACATACTTTTGTCAATAGACATAGAAAATGGTCTGAGCGTTAGCCTCACAAAAGTGACCACTCTCTAGAAAGAAACAAAGCGACTTTGCGGCAAATACCTGTCTCTTTTCTGCACGCCTGTAAAAGAAAATTAAATTTTGTCAAATTGTCAAATTCAATATTCTATTTAAAATCAGAATTCTAGAAAGAGGCAACTACTGGCCGCACATTCGCTTTGTCTCTATCGTACTTTTCGGTCTGTATTCACTGCACAACTGAATTCGGAACGCTGAGTCCATTCTCTATGTCTTTGCTTTTGCCTAATCTGCATTATTTGAAAATGGAATGCTAACTGTCTGTGAGAGACTTTTTAGTCTGTGGGCGAGGGCTAAATGTCAAAAGATATTTTAATCAGCTCTTCTCGTTGCAATGCCAATGATTGTATTCAATGTACTATGAATATTTAATTTAAAATGAATTGTTAGAACAGACAATAGATATAATTACTGTCGACATCTTAAATCACAACAAATTAGCTTTGTTGTATAACACTTGAAAGAATTTGTGAAACGAATTCTTTGGAGAGATTTACATTTTCATAATACACGGAAGTGTAAGAGAATAAATAAGTGAGTACTTAGTTAATGGCTTTATCCGGCGCAATTAACGCAGCGCTTACTTTTTTTCAATACGATTCTAATTATATCATGAGAAATCCATTATAACAATCTAGATGCGACCGCGTTCGTGAGCCAGCATGCTGATCCATTTGAAATTTCACAAAATATTGAACAAACATAATTATAACGGGAACTATTTAATTGTCTGTCTATATTAACAGTCATTGTACATAATTCTGCACATTCATTATTCTAATATGAAACAATAAGCCGCCATTTTGGTTCCCGGCCATTGTCAAAGTTTAACAAGTACGGGAGATATAATTACATTTTCAAATATAAAATAAAGCTGCATTATGTGGTGTTAATGCCATTAGTGTACTGTAATTCATTGTGTTATGTTGGCAATGACGTGGCTGATGGATGGCTTAGAGTGCTCTCGTTACGAAAAAGCATCTTCTAACAAATAAAGGTCACCTTTGACTTACTAGGTATTATTATGTAGGTCCTGCTATGCGAGACTAGAGTATAAATTAGTTACATAGTCATAAGCCTTTTCCTTAGAAAATAAAGAAAGAGAAGAAGCATCGCATTTAATTGTGAAAGTAAACAAGAGCTGTCTCTCCTAATTTAGAGGACTGTCACGACACTTAATAGAAATCTACCTAAGAGAATTTATTTAATTATCTAGTTAGAAAACAATGGCAGGTCGCAATTAAATAATGAGAAACGTCTAGTTTGTTTGGTCAACATCAGTCGAGGCCGCGTCAGTTCTCATGTACCGGTAACAATGAAGTGCGCACCGCCCGTCCGCCGACTTACACCGTAAATATATTAGACAAGTTAATTGGGGAATTCCTGCTCTCATATACGGACAGAAGATTGATTAAACTCGCTTTGAAACCATACGCTTTCCAACGAAAAAATAACCACGAATCCCGCAACTTAGAGAATTTATCACGTTCAGTAACTGCAAAGAGCCAATATTATAAGTTATTAGTACAACACCTCCACCGTTGAGCAGTTAGTAAGAGAAGCGTTAGTACCGACATAATCCCAAGCCCTAGTACCGTGTTGGAGACTCGTGAGGCGCCACAACCCCCGGTGCAAGAGCCGCGCTTATCCGAACACATCGCGATATCACTCGACAATGCCATTTCGAAACCAAATGAAATATTAATCTTGCTACGTTTATCGAATTAATATATCTCAATTGTCGATGAGACAATCTGCAGAGATTCTAATTACGCGGGATATCTCCGCTGCCATTCTGAAAAGGCTTCTATTAGGCCTTGGATGGTCGCTTATTTGATTTATTAACTGATTAGAGACCATTTAAATGAAAGCTTTTCTAAGCGTAATGCGGAATCGTGAGCGAGAGATGTGGATCATCTGAACGCTTACTATGATATCTTGAGTCAGTGATGCTGATGCTGTTATTAGTGATCGGATAAGCGCGTGTGGTGTGTGTGGTGAGTGCACGCAGCGGGAGCGGTGCAGTGCGGTGCGGACCGCGGACTCACCGGCGCTCGTCCGCGTCTTGTTCGGTCGCGGCTTGCTCTGCTGTTGCCCACTATACCCCTTGCCCTGGTAGTTGTAGTAGTCGCCGCCGGCGGCGTTGTACTGCGCGTTGTATTCCCCGGAGGGCTGGCTCGACTCCTGGGGGCACGAGTCCGGCTGCGCACCTTCGCGCTGCTTGGACGGCGGCGCACCCATCATGGGCTTGACGTCGCCACACAGCGGCAACTCTTGCTGCTGTTGCATGAAGGCGACGCTCATGGCGGTGGCGTGCGCGACGGCAGCCTGGTAGTCCTGCTGGCCGAGCGCGGCCGCCGCCACGGAGTCCGGCGTCGAGTCCTTCGGCGGCGTCGGGGGGAACGAGAACAGGGGGTGCGGGTGGTGGTGCTGCGCGGGCGACAGGGGCTTGTCCGCCTGCGCCGCATCCTGCTGGAAGCCGCTGCCCCACGCACCGCCGCTCAGAGCCTTGGACTCGAGCCAGGGATGCAGCGGCGTGTGGAAGTGCGGCCGGCACACCTGCCCGCTGCCGCCGCTCAGCGTCCGACCTGCACACAAATACAACTTCGTCAAAATCAACCATAATCGTGATGACGCCTCCGCAATTTGATTCCTAAACCTCATGTTTACGAGCGTTTAAGTTGCCATTATCGTAGCTGAGATTCAACGATAGACAGTCATTGTAACTTTGAACACGAGTCCGAAACATCAAAACTTGTTGTCATTAAAGCGGACAATTTGGAGGCGTTTTGTTACCCCAGCAAGCTTACCTAAATTAATATCATTTGTATCTAACAACTGGTCTTTCACACGACATCTTCATTCTCAAATATTGTAAATGTAATCATGAATATTCCGGGTTCTAATGGCTATTTGATAAACAAATAATGGAGGCATTACGCGGGTCTCGATGACTGCGTCCGTGAACAAAAGGCCTTACTTTTCCGAAACGTTTCAAAAGCGGCGTATCACAACAGCGAACAATTAAAATTGTAGGCCAGCTGGAAATTTCATTAATTATGTACGTAGTAGTTTTAGTTTTGATTATACACTGTGTTCATTAGTTTGCATATGCGCTTCGTAAATGTTTTGATCATTATGCTTAGTTCACCTTTTGGATTTAGGTGCAGTTGAACTTTTCAAAGAATATAAAACGTGGGGATTTAAAATGCTCATGTAGAGTCACTCCCCATTTGAATTTCCGAAGCAACATTCGTCAATTATTATTTATAGAAGTGAAAGCAAACATATGTAACGTACGGGTGCATTTGTTAGCCGAGGGTGGCGGCGGTAATGATATCTGTGTTGGTGAACTGTTCGGCGATTGGTTGAGTTCAGTTAGGGGCGCATCCCTTCACGCTATTCCCTACGGTAATGTGGCAGGGAGCTTAAACACCGAGCATCCCCGCGGCGCACTGCGGGTACTTAACAACCAGTTACATTCAACTCACTACCCATCATATGTTTAATACTAAGTGATTTCAACCAGATACGATTGGTCTACGACTACGACCCAGTGCATTTACAATACCTATGCAGATGCTATAACAAGATAAAACTATAAAAATTAATACCTTGACCTTCCGAAACAAAGCTGGCCGATTATAAAATGGTATCGTTGCGTCAATGAATTCGTCGCAAACAATGTTGTAGATATATCTACCACAAGCCCGCATCGTGTCGATCCAGGTGTCGATCGCAGTTTGAGATTATCAACGATTGTTATCACAAGGGCACCCGTACACTGCGGCCTAGTCATGGCTAGCCCAGCTGGGGGAATGAACCTTACCGACAGTGAATGTTGCTGAATATTGAAAGTACATACTTAATTAGTAGAATCAGATAAGTCAACAGCACCTGAAACCTTCAATCAGACCGGTGTGTCCCCAAACCATTTGACAGATTGTAATGACTGTAAATCTGATAAAAGTTTTAAAAATAAAGTCACAAAAGAGTCACTCATGACATATTCATGAGGCAATTGAAACATATAGATTTCAATCAGTCCTCTACTTGCAGCTATCATAATTATTTTAGAGGGCCAGTTTGTCTGAACCGAATTGCGTTGGACGAGTTAAATGGTCGATAACATCGCGATGGGCTTCGATGAAATAATCGAACTTCGAGCTAGAGTCATTACGGTAAACAACACGGAATAAAACAATAATCAATCCGTACGGACGTCACATTAAGCCGAATACACACAACAACGTTTTGACAGCGTCCGCGACAACCGGGAGCCACCCCTCGCGCGTTAGTCCACGTTCACAATAGCCCCAGCGATGGCGGACCGATAACGCGCGTATGAATAATTCCTGTTATCGCACCATCTCGCCACATGCCCTACCTGGCCGCTACCAAGCTCCTCCAAAACAGCCGTGCCGATGCGACAGTTTAATCCGTTCCCGTACTAATAATACAACAAAGCAGATTTTCCGGCGATAGCGTGGTACCGGGTGGCCACCGGCGCTTTTTATTCATTAGAGGGCTGCAAGTTTCGGCCATTGTGCTAGATACGCAGTTTGTATACCACTAAGCCTTGATTGTTATGGGATTTCATGTTTTACAAGCGCGCGGGGCTAATAGAAAACAAAAACTATGAACATAATGGTAAATACGGTAGAAATTGAATTAGGAGATTCTTTTCTGTCACTATCCGTGGATCTCTGTGCGAATGTGAAGTTCCAATGCGGGATTTTAAAACTGGCATGTTATTGTTGGTGATGTTAGTTGATTGCGATAGGTTGTACTTAAGTACCTACATGATACCATTATTATAATTAATCAGAATTTTCTCCAAATCATCCCCATGTGTACACTTTTTGAGTGCTAAATATTCTCTCCTTGTCTTGTGGCTGGCTATATTGGCTATACGAGTATAAAATAAAATATGTATAAAAAACTGTCCACTACCGTTAACAGACTAATCAATCCCAAAGAAACCTCATAGGGGTCAATAAATCATAATTAGGTAAAAACCCCCATTTCTCACACAATAATTAAAGCCAGTAAGTAAATACGAAAATCAAATCATAAACCAATCATAGCTAAGCCGATAGTTCCCACAGACGGCGCCGAAACAAAACACCGGAATTGAACCCCGGCCCTTGCCTTGTCTACCCCCGGCAGATGCAGTAAGAGATCTTATCACCGCGCCACAGGGCACTAACACTGGTGTTCAAATTGACGATGTACACCCGCCTTATGCATTTACTGTAACGGTTTTGTAACCCTTCGAATTTTTTTCGGGTTGCGAATTTTTCACATACTCATTGGGTGGGTTAAGAATAATTAAGGTACTGGCTGGAACGCACTTTCGAGCGTGGTAACTTTTTTCTAGATAAGGAACTCTTCGGTCTGCTGACATACAAACTTCCTGTATAGACCAAAGATACAGGTTCTATTTTTGAATAATTTTCAACTTAATCGTTGCTACAATGGATTCGTGAAAACTCGGTGGGAAAACTCTATCGCAATTTTATGATATAAGTAAGTGAGATTAGGAAGGAAATAAAAATTGATGCGTACCTATATAGAAACATACTTGTACTCTGTTATGCAGTATTTTGTTGTATTGGTTATTTATTTATTTATTTATTTATTTATTTGCTAACATGCAACAACACTGGTCAGTAGGCATGCATTAGAATTTCATGGCACAGTGTAAGACATGCACCCTGTAAGGGCACTGCAAAAGTTTCATGCCGAATTGAAATATAAAATTGATTCTAATTATTACAATTCATTACAATACTAAACATTAATCAATAATTTATTACAAATATATTATATATAATATATTATCAATTCATTCATTAATTTTAGTCATTTAAGTCATATAGGTAAGCATAATATACTATAGTCATTTATTATAATTCACATTTAGGTACATCAAGCATTACAAGGTCAATCGATTTAGAATTTGTCAGCTTTATATTCCTCAACGGTATAGTAGCCTTTCTTTATTAACAGAGATTTCAGCTGTTTTGAGAAAATTGAGTCATTTGGTAGGGATTTTATACTTTCCGGTAGCTTGTTAAATATATTAGCTAGTCTTGAATATGGGCTTTTCCCGATAACTTTTAAATTTGAAATGGGGAGTATTAGTCTATTCTTATTCCGTCGGTTATAGTTTTCATTTAGTTCGATATTAGATTTGAAGAGGTGCCTATTCTTCCTAACGAATATACAACCTTGCAGTATATATATTGCCGGTAGTGTTAGAATTTGTTGTTTAATAAAGTGTGGCCTACAACTTTCTCGTTGGTCTATATTCATTAATATTCTGATACATTTCTTTTGCTGAATGAAAAGGTCCAAAAAGTCAGTGCTTTCTCCCCACAGAATAATGCCATAATTAAGCCAGGAGTAGGCATACGCATAATAGGCAGATAATGCGGTATTATAGTCTGTGTTACATTTCAATATGCCTAGCGCGTAGATAAATTGGGACAATTTTGCTCTTGTACTTTCTATATGTTTCTTCCAATTTAGGTTTGAGTCTAATGTTAGGCCTAAAAGTGTAAATTCGTTTATTTCTTCTAATATTATTTGTTGCGTTAATATATTTAGGTTTAGTGGGGTTCTTTGGTAAGTTCTGAATTGACATATTTTAGTTTTAGATAAGTTTATTTCTAAGTTATGTTCGTTTAACCATTGCTCAGTTTCTGTGAAAATAGCTGTTGTGTGTGTGTGTGTTAATAGCTTAGCTCATAAACAGAATCTACTATTCCCTCTGAAAGTCAGGAAAAGTGTGTGCGCTGCCTTGACTTGGTTTATTTTGCAATGTTTTCAGTTCAAAAATTTGCAATTCAAAAAGGACACTGAATCTGCCGAAAAATTGCAAAAACCTATGAAGTTTCTTCTAAACATAGTTTATCTCTCGAAGAGTTTCAGTTTCAGACTTTCTCATGGGTCTTCGGAATGTTTGGTTTTCCCTTTTTATCCCACTTATAAGAGCATACGCCAAATTTATCGCAATCGTATTGGATATCCGTAAAAATTCATTGGGTCCATTAACCCGCCCCTTGGTCTTGCATCCACACAAGCGTTAAGGCGTGGTTACACTGAAACAGAGCTCCCTCCTTTATGCTCCTCGCTTGCGGCGAAAATTGCCCCTTACGGCTCAAAGTGCCTCGTAACTGGTGCATATGTACGGTAATAAACTATAATGTGTGTTGTGCCCGGCGTGACGTCTTCCGGTGACAGTTACAACTTGTAATAATTATAGCCCTAGAGTTAGGTGATTTTATTGCGCCCATCTACATGCGTTCTAATAAAACGAATTATGTTTTCTGCGGAATTGAAAGAATAAATGAATTACAAAAACAATAAAGTAAAGAGAATTATTTTTATAAAAAAGGACATGATGTTAAATATAGAACAATAGTTAACGATCTACTTTATTCGATAAAATAAGTACATTAGTTCTGAAAAAAAAAGCACTCGGTATGTGTTCTACCTACGTGTACTCTGTACTTGTTGATTGGAATTGACTCGTGAACAAGAAGTGACAGGCATCGTGAGAACTTTCCCGGGGCGCGTCAAGGTCACACGGCCAGCGTCGTCCAGTCTGCCGCGGTTTATTTGCACGCCGCGTGACATCAGCCGCATCCGCATGCGAGCTACGTGCCCGCGCGTGTGTTGACGCCTTTACAACCGCCAATACGCACGCCATCTTATCCCTTCCACTTATTGTATTTAGACGTGTTATCCTTTGTTCCTGCGGTGGATCATTACGTGCCCGATCATCACGACATTGTTAATCCCTATGTACGTTGTCATAAAGGACACATTCCCTCGACGAACGGGCCCTGTGAAATGTCCGACGTGTTAGCGAATGATAAATGTAGGCGTCGGTATCGCGTATCGGATCTCACCGTTCGCACGCCGAATTAATTTTAATTTATTGATCGTCGTATCGACGACGAGTATTTTAGGTGCCTACTAACGTCGCAACGCTGCTTTGCTTTTAAAGTATTTATTTACAACATTGTCTTTTTTACTCGTTTAATATATTGCCGGTAAAGTTGAGCTACTTCTCATGATTCTTCTGTTGTGTTCTCACCTTGTTATCGACCGAATTGTAACGTTAAACCGACTATTTACATTAATATGTTAAGAGTACGCGTACTTTCTTATGCATTCACCACATAAACGTGATGCATAACATGTTATTTCCGATTTAGGTTAACATTATTCAAATGGATTCCCCGTTAACGCGGGAATTATGCAATTCAAAATATAGACTTTTTACGATTGCAATAATACGTACAACTGCTGCTACAAAAGTGTACGGCAGTGAACGTAAAAATATAAAATCGTTTATTGTGAACGAGTAAGGAACGTTTGCGAGCCAGCCATGATGGTCAGATGAAAAACATTCGCGCGCTAATTAGCCGGATTTCCCTTATTATGGAAAGTATGTAAATTATATTTGGAGTAATAAAATACCTACCTTTATTTCAAAATTTGGTCGATGTTTTTATTTTACGATGCACGGTAACTTTATACCTAAAAAGTGAAACCCAAACAAAACCAGTCGCCAAATGTCGTTGCTTTATGCTTATTTGTTTCTGCAGGTTACTCTCTGCCACGAGAACTATGGGTATACTGAATAGAGCTTACATACTTAGAATACAAGTTTAGGTTGAGACTTTATTGATCAAACGGCCCGACAATGAATGTCGCTCGCTTTTGCAATAATGATCGAATTCGCGTTCGAAAACGTCAATGAACTTAGTCGAGAATTCGGGGAACGTGATCCACAACTGAAGTCGAAAGTGATCGAATGCGACTGCACGCTTAAGTACCTACACTCCCACAGCGCCGTGTGTGTCTTGTATACAGTTGTACTGGCAATTTAATACTAATTCTTCGTCCAAAATTATTTTATGATTGACATAGTCGCGTCCCGAATGGTAAACGTGCTCACGGGCGGTCACACCTCACCTTACCTCCTGATTGGATTATAATGCTTTTATATTACAATTCTTATTATTACGGATGGGTGCTACCGAGTGGCGTGTGACAAGTGACGTAGAGAATAACAACTAGTGTCGAAGGCGGACGGAAAAGCTGTCTTGTCGAACGTTGTCGAACGCGTCGACCGCTGCAACTTCGACAGATTCGACACAATCCTGGTTTTAATAATCCGGCTTAACATTTTGCAAATTAAAAACTATGGTTGGATTCAGATTTATTGTCCTTGATCTTTATTATTTACATTGATGTTGGTTTTAGTGTTTATTATCTAAATAATAAGAAATTAGTCTGAATCTAAATGCAGAATCCATATTCTGAACATTACAACAATCGTGAAAGTGTGCGAATTGATGACACTAATAATTCAAATGAGAGATAGAGTTATATCTAGTAATAATTAGCTCATATATTTCTAAATTTTCGAAATGTCACCATCGCTGTTCGCCACAGCGAACTCGATTTTCGACACGACACGATCGGTTAAGCCCACTCGGATTAGAGAACGAGTAGTCGATCGTCGTCTCATCGTGGGTGTCTCTCTGATTTATGACTGCTCACATCGAGACGGTTATAGACTTTCTATATAATAAATACCATTAAAATCCTGTTGTCTCGTGGTAAACATAACTAATTAACAAACGGTGAGTATCTGTTGTATAACTTTAAAACTCGCCATTTATATAGAACCACATAAAGTTTTACGTAAGAAATTCCATAGCGTTTATGCTTATATTACCCATTTCCACACTTTGAGTATTCCTTATCTCAGTATGCCAAATAACTATCTAGAATTTCGTCGTTTGATAAACTAACAAATGACTGGTAGAACATCACTTAAGAATCTTAACTGTGATTCTTAGTAAATATCTGAGCATTTAGACGTTATCTTTTTCAGATAGAATCTACGTCTACAAATAATTGTTGGTCAAAGCTACTTTAACGCTTCGGTTAGGTATTGCATCAATCGATTCTTGATCTTGTTAATCGATTAAGAGGCATTGCATTGTTTGATTCTCGCCTTTATGTGGTGGAGTTAAGGTTTAATTTTGAAGTATGGATTGAATAAGGAGGTTCGTTCAATTAATCATACATAAATACAGCAATAGGTTTATCATAATGCGGTAGTTTAATACTCGAGATGAGAGGACAATATCTTCTGGATTGCAGTGACACGGTGGAAGGAATGTCTTGTATACAGGACATGTAATTTCAAGCGCATGCGCGCTGCATACCGAATGCGCCCGCCTCGTTGGAACCCGGGGTGGGTACATTGTATTTTTATTTTATTTTCTGACGAACCCATCACTTCTCATTAAGTGGCGTTTGGAGAATAACTTAACATCGCTAATGTCCGGACACGAATTTTATTGTTATTGCATTTTAATAAATTTTCATTGTTCCAACTTGTCAATGGCCCTCTTGATACATTTCCGAGTACTTAGGAAGGAAACCTACCTTTTGTTATTGTTTATTGGTGAGATTTAAAGGCGTTTATTGAATATGAATATATTATGAGACACGAATCAATAGGAACGCGCTATCGATATAAATCAATGGTACCCACAACACATATCCAATTTCTTCTATGCGACTAAACAATTTTTTTCGTAAGCTAATTCTCATCAAAACCTGCGCAAAACGGATGTTACAGTCAATCGCATTACGCCCAGACATTGCAATAACTAAACCCAATCTATCACGAGTTAGAAAACCGAATCCGATTGAACTCGATTCTTAACCGACAGATATCGATATGCCAGTAGTGAGACATCGGTACTCTTGAAAGCGTTCATGGATCCGTAAGAAGTCGGGAGACTGCAGGGCTGACACATTACGAGTAAATTACAGAAGTGAAACTGCCATCAACACTGAAGTTACGAAAACATTGCACATCGTAGCTACGCGACGCCACCGTAGGCGTAGTAGGTCAGGCGCTACGAACGGCGTAGCCGATACGCTACGATCTTCGTAGTCATTAAGTAAGGAACTACGCCGCTACGGTCTTCGTAGCCGATAGGTTAGGAAGTACTGCGCCTCTACAAACTTCGTAGTCGATAGTTGAGTAACTACGCCGCTACGGTTTTCGTAGCTGATAAAGCGATACGATTGTCGTAGATATTATAAAAACTATTAAAAGGCTACAATCGGCACAGACGATAGATAAAATAAAATACCGTAGATAACATTTTATTTTTAAACGCAATGCTCATAATTAATTACCAATCAGGCATGTTTGACTGATAGCCTGATTTTGCCATAACCGTAACTATTGTAACCAACTTTCATGTAAGACTTCAACTATCAAAATTGTACGAACTGAACCTTCTGCATCTGTGTTCACAGTCGGTATTCTTAAAAGCGTTCATAGATCCGTAAGCAGTCGGCTGACCGCAGGGCCACCGTCGGCCAGTATGTCACGGCACACAGCATCAAATGATCAAAAGCGCCGCACCTACTCCGGGTACCACTTTCCGACTCATTTCACTTGACAGACTGTTTAGCTGGCTTAGTTATGAGTACCTACATATTAGTTTTTCTTTTCGCATTCAAGTGAAAAGTAAGGAAAATTAATTTTTAAGCAAATGACCTGCCAGCTTAAATTGTTCATTTACGGCCGAACCCAATAACCTATTTTCAGTAAAAGACAGATCACTATTGATGGTAAACAGTATCTGTCCTTATGTCAGGGTGGTAAGATTCCATAGTCTCTTAGATTATTGGGACGTTAAAACCATAGACAGATAAGTTTTCTATCTCCAGTATGCCAAAACTGGTGATAGATAGGTTATTGGGTTAGGCCGTTTGTCAAATCACAGCTGTAATTCATTGACTGTTTTATGAAATGGCTATAACATGGCCAATTGACGTAGGGTGTCAATTTGCTTAACAATTAATTTCCCTGACTGTATCTAGGTACCCATGGATAGGTAGTGGTGTAGAGTGGAAGGTAAGGGAAGTCACAAAACGTATATTTAGTTACAAACGTAGACATTATAGAGGCATGAGGAACAGGGTGTAAAGTTCACTCATCCTCTATAGAAAAGGGAGGATCCTCCGACCAGATGAGTGTTGTCTGGCAGGCTACTGCCCGACGGTTCCGTGTGGTCGGCTCTGCGCCTCCGAGGAGGGCGAGGAATCAGTTACGGGTCTTTATGGCCCCTTGACCGAGGAGTGGGTCTCTCGATCCTCAAAACTGAGGATTCGCCCTTGGGTTTTCCCACCCACTCTTGTAGGAGGGGGTGGGAGTATTTTGTCGCACACCTAACCGCTCATCGGTTTACCTTCATTCCGCGGTTTTGAAGTGTGTGTTTGAGGTGTGACTGTAGGAGTGCCTGAAGTTCTTCACGACGCCCGTGCGACCAGGTCCCTGCTAGGTGAGATCCCTAGGTCCCTAGAGAAGGCCCAGCAAGAGCCGATCAGCAACGAGGGCGTCGGTTTTGTTTGGCGCTCACCTACAGTGGATGCTGTCCCCGCCCCCAACAACGTAACCAGATCGATCCGGTAGCGTTGCAGGGCACGGGGCGTTGTGGTGAGTAGCGAGCGACTTCAGGTGTGTGTGTGTGTACGTCGCTCGTGTGGTTGTCTTGATGTTTAGCGAGTGTGGAGTAGTGTGTGTGTGAGCCGCGCGCTTGACGCCTATATTAACCTAGCACGCTTTGCGCGCGGCGGGTCCTTATGTGTTGAGTGTGGAGTTCTTTTGGTTGAGTAGGCAGACGGTTGATGTAGTGACGTTGTATATATACAAGTCGCGCGGTAAACTCTGATTGCGCGATGCAGGATTTTGCGTGACGTCAGTGTGGCAGTGTAGATGCCGCCACCACATTGTCTCAGTGAAATCACTAGTACACAACGCTCTAGGACATGCTGCTATCTTATTGATGTCTTTCAAAAAGGACAGTTGCTCACTTAGTTCTTACTAATTACAAACGGCGCTAGAATATGACCAGATGAACGTGGGCGAAGCAAGGAGTATGACATATTAGAACGGTTTATGTTCTGTAATTTCTGCTGACTACTTACTGATTACAAAAAGCTGTTATTTTTACTCACGGAAACCAAAAGGGGCCTATGTTACACTATTACATGGGACTTAAACATAACTAGCGAAATGTGGGTGTACTAGGTACTATCGGCAAAACTTCACAATGATCAGTTTAGAAAATGAAGAAAATGTTTCTGCGGAAGCGCAGCTAGTGACAGACTTCACCCCTTCCTGGTTTCGCCCAAATAGAGCAATATGCATTTGTGCGAGTAGGTACATGGCGTGTAACAAAAATTGCAATAAATCAAATCAAAAACAAACGTGCTTCCTATTGGCCGAAACGCATGCGTTAGGCGATCGAGTCGTGAGCTGTACTATGCTTAAAGGCGAGCATGCGGAAGTTTGGCTGATAGTACACCTAATCCTTCGGGTATTGCAGGCATGATGTTATGTTATGTCAACATTACTATATTTTAATAACATTAGATAAGCCCCTTGCCTGTGCGAGTGCAGTAACTTTACTCGTCTCATCACTTCTTGAATCCTAGTAGGTAGTCAAATCCTAGGAGGTAGGTATAATATATTTATTTATTTATTTTATATAAGGTATCTTCACAGCTGACAGTAAGTATAATATAATATATATATATATATATTACATAATATATAATAATATAAATATAAGTACTACCTACTCAAGTTAGATTTACCGTGCCTTAGGCTATGAATTAAATATGAAGGTACTTACTGACACGTTACCAATATAAAGCTATTTATCTTGAATGGCTTTACTACTTTATTTTATACTAGTTTCTGCCCGCGACTTGGTCCGCGTGAAATTTCTTGTCCCCCTCGGGTGGCGTCGCATTGCATTGCCTGCCCGCGCTATTACTTCGTTTTCGCTTAGCGTTCTTTCTGACTTTTTTTTTGCTCGGCTCCATAGGGTCCTAGCGTGAATTTAAATAGCTTATAGCCTTCCTCAAGAGTTGGGCTATCAAATGCATAAAGATTTTTTGAAATTCGACTAGCAGTTTCAGAGATTAGCGCGTTCAAACAAACAAACAAACTCTTCAGTTTTATTATTAGTATATAGATAAATAATAAATACAATACCTACCTAGGTCTATAAATAGTCACTGTTAAACATTAAACATGGTGACTAATCATTTCAACAATTTCAAAACATTTTATATAATCACAATAATCAACAAGTCCAGAAATTGATGATTCCAGTAGAACTTATTATGTTAAAAAATAGGGGACCTGTTGCTACGCATGAAATTATTTAGTCAGGGATCGATTTGAAAGTATGTTTTGATTATTTAAAGCTAAAACCGTTCAAAATCTAACAACCTTGGAGGCCAACAATCACTTCATCATCATCTGCTTCCAGTCTAACCGGATGCAGCTGAATACCCGTCAGAAGCCGCAGTTGATCCGTGAATGGGTGAGCATAGTTACACACCAAGACTCCTTCGTGCCTCGGAAAGCACGTTAAGCCGTTGATCTCGGCTGTCATTCGTGGATCTTTGACAGTCGTTACGGGTCGTCAGAAACTGGCAAGTTTGACAACTAGTCTTACCAAGGGGTGTCGTACTGGGTTGTGGAGGTCAGATACATAGTCGCTCCATGTAAAATACTGGTATTCAGCTGCATCCGGTTAGACTGGAAGCCGACCCCAACATGGTTGGGAAAAGGCTAGGCAGATGATGTTAGTTAGACGTATATGGTTAACTAAACATGAATCTGTGCAAAACGTTAAAGCAAATCAAAACTTAAGCAATAATCCACGTCTTAACAAAATGATAGCTTAGGTATCTCAAGAGCGTCTAAATCTATCGGCACCTACTATCTAAACACATGCTTTGGTTTGCGCAAACGCAAGGGCACGTTTATAAGCCTTGGCGTACAGTCGACCGCATGTCCATGGTAACAGTAACAGCGCCTTTATCTCGTCGCGGTAAAGGCCGTTTTAGTGTTACTACTGACGTGCGGATAACCGTACATCTGTCTTCTAATAATAAATGCCCTTCGACGTCTTTGTGATAACAATTGACGCTAGCAATATCGACTCCTACGCATCTATGATACACTTGTAAGTAAATCAGAATAAATGTTCGTAAGAACAGTGGTAGGAACTGATTAGATTAGGTTTTAGAAACAATATTATAACTCAAAAATAAAGTGACAAAGAGAACGGAGAAAAACCAGACTTGTGATAGTTAAATGAAAGTTAAAGGCGTTGCAAACTATGTTATTTTTGGCAAATACAAGTAAGTAAGGAGCAAAATACACAAAGTAAAAATAAAAATCGTGTATCAAACGCATGCTTCCTCGATAAAAAGAGGAAAATAAACACAGAGATCATCCTAAAACAAGTATAAAATTAATTAAGTTACGAACATACATAACTGCACAAATAAGCCTCATAAGTCGCATATAATATAGCAAATAATGACAATAAAGTACCTCGCGCACGACATGAGAACAATATGAGTCGTCATAATCATTTTCATAATTAATAACCATGTACGAGTCACGATGCCTATCACAGAGCGTGATCTAAGAAGCAAAGCGAAGCAACAGCTTGAGTTTTCATCAGCGAACACGAACAAATTGTTTTACAAGCTTCGATTTATTGGGTTATAGGAATTGCGAAATTACAAGTTGGCTAACATCGTCCGGGGCTGTCTGACCCCACAATCTTGACAATGGCGGGCGAGAGGCCGAGTGTTCCTGTAATAATGCCTATAATGACGGCGCCCGCGCCGGCCAGCAGCATGCTTACATAACAGTTCGTGACTTGCGCATTACGGTATCGGGAGAAAAATACGAGTCCACAACATACAGGAACGCATCTAACGTCACTGAGATATCGATATTCCATCATTTATTCGTAAAGTTACATTGTTAGAACGCGTATTGCACAATTATTCTTAACCTATCAGAAGTAATACAACCGATGAAAATTAAGCTAGCTGTTTCGTGTATTAATGAAAAGTACCGATAATGAACCAAAACAACTAATTAATTAGTAATAAGTTATTATAACCCTCACAATTATTGTACTCTTCTTCGACACCAGAGGCGTACCCACAGTTCAATAACGATATTAGATCGTCGATCGATTCGTCTTGTAAAACTTTTTATAGTTTATTTAACATTTTAAATTACGCCTGAACTTTTATATTAAAACCACACAACAAATAATAAATTTCTAAAATAATTATAGAGCTATAAATTGCAATAGAATAATATTAGAATCAGCTGTATGTAAAAAGGCATTTCTAACACGCGATCGGGTGAATACTTTGATCATTGGAAAGAAAACGTTGAAGCAGTTCTTAATTTATTGGTTGGAGTATTAATGAGTCAATATCTTTCTATATTAATTTTTATTTATCGACATTTGCAGTCCGCCCCTGTGGACGCAGGAACTCGTTCACAGGTCGTCAACGACCTATAACTTAATCCTACTAGATAAGACAAGTTCGAACGACCTTTCGTATGATTCATGACGACGCTGTTTCTGTTTATGGTTTTAGTCATCAACACCATAATTTACTTAATATTGCCTTACGTAATTATGACTAAATGTCATTTCATAATCCTAGAAAAAGTTCTGCAAATAAAATGTAATAGTTAATAAGTTCTAACCTTCTGAGTGCTTTACGATCAAAGAAATGGGATTATGGGACTGCAATAAAATGCATAGTTTTAATGACTGGCAACTAGAACCTGCAGGGCGTAGACTTTATGCTTTATGGGTATTATGTTCATTAATATTCCTGCTAGGAGCTGTCAGCACCTCCTCTTGTCTGGCTAGATTAAATTAATTTGTCTTTAGACTTGACATGCTAAAGACACCTTACTTGATCCTTGACTTTAAGGTCAAGTATTTAAACACATTAATTTTACATGTCAGACTTCTTTTAACGCGCCTTTGATTTAAAACTTTTAAGGCTCCTACAAACAGGCGCGACACGCGACGCGAAGGCACCGCTCGTCGCGTGACACGCGGTTTCTTTGTGTCGCGTGCGATTCGCGTCAAATTTCGCGCCTGTCTGCAGAAGCCTTAAAAGGTTGCAAGAACAAAAGACTACCTACTTAAAAATCATAATGCTACTATGCAAATTCTACAGGCGACGATCCTAGGCAAATCGATCATGAATTTTAAAACGTTGATCATAATTGCTATATTCTTACTTATTATATTCGCGATACCCATGTAGATAACTTTAAATCCACTGAGAGCGATGTTATTTATAAGTATTTACAATGGACAAAAGCCGATGACTAAAAGAAACTCTCATCACAAGACAGTGTTGCTTCAATCCCGAAACTTTCGAACTGATCTCAAAGTCTTCAAATTCCTCGAAACACTAATTTATTATCATCAACGCGCCACAGACAACTTTGGCGTTACATTGCAATCAAATACAATAAATCAACAGCAACATTATTACTTACTTAGTGGACATTTTAATCAATGTTATTCGGATGACAGATCGCCGCGATCAACCGTAGACTGTGATCAATATATAGCCTCTACAAGTCACGAATACTGGCCTTAGTTACTTATAGACAGTATTAATTCGTGGTCCGTTATACATAGGTTGGTGACGTCATCAAAGTTAGTACCTATAGGTAGGTCATAGTTCTGTGGACTAGGTAATATGCGTGCTGGGTTTTAGAATTTGATTTTAGAAGTGAATTGCTCTAAGCACGTTTTAGATTTATATGAACTGATGTTTAGAAGTTGTTTTTCATCTTCCATTAGGTATATTGCACCCAAAAATATGTTTTTTTTTTATGTTTTATGGATCCTTGAAGGTCTTCAAACTGCTAACTCACCACGTCCAAAACACTTAAAAATTTACACCCAATTCTATTACGAAGTTTCAAAATTTTGCTTTCCTTTCGTGATTTAGGGTTCCAACGTAGTAGCTATTTTGACATGTGCCCAATCAGAAAGCACAACTATCCTACCCAAGCACGGTTAAATACTTCCCTCCTCGTTAAAGATTCTAACAAAAATATGCAAAATCCCGTCTATACAACAACAGTAACAAGTCGCCACAGCACGTATCAGCGCACCTGCGGCCGCGCCGCTCTCTGATGACGGTTATTGCGCGCGCACCCGCAAACTGTGCTCTTATTACCAGAGTAGGTACACAGACTGGGCGAATTGTTGGCTTGTCAGGTGCCGTATGGCTGGGGTCAATGGTTTGATGACCACAGTGTAACTACCTGGTGGATACAGTAGAGCAACAGTAAACATTCAAGACTTATCATAGTGTTGGGCTTATAATTTATTTACTACTGCAATTATGTGTCATTATGTGAAGAATTAAGGGCTGTTTTTGTTTGTGTTTACTTAGGTGGTCTTCAAACTTCCTAAATGGATTGACCAAACTATGGCCACAGTAAGAAAACAGCCTTTTTCTGGCTGTGCAACTTTTGTCACATCTTAGCCAGTCTTATTTTCATTAAGTAGGACTTAAACATAACTGGCTGTGGTTGTACTGTACTCCGTTACCTACCCCCTCCGGGTACATAGGTACCCGGTACTATATTTTGTGATGTTTTACCTTCCTACAAATTGCATTGGGTACTCAAGAGATACATACAATCGTTAAAAAGGGTAGGTTACACAGCCACTCTACCACCAGTCAACACTGCAGCCGTTACCTATTAATTAAGTAAATCGCTTTAATTAATTAAATTACAATAAGTATACCAACATTCATTAATTGTGAATACATATGTAATGAGCTGTAAACTAATGAAAAACATTTGCTTCCTCACACATAAATAAACGTTGCTTTTATTTAATTATCGAGCATAACCAATAGATTTACAATTAAGTGCACTCACTGAGAAAATTTTTTTTTTTTCGCTTTAAGTAAAACTGATATTTTTTGCAACACAATCAATAAATATGTTAATTTATTCCAGAACTTAAATACATTTTAAACTGGGTCTTAACTCCATTAGAATTTAACCCTCTGTTGTTCAGAATCTGTGGTAAGCGACCGGTACTCGCGTCCCGACAAAGATTAACGACCGAATAATACAGACGCGTCATTACGACTACATTATAAAATTACAAGATTAATAAAAACACTTTTTGCTTTAATTAAACGTTAATATAATTATTTACAATAAAAACATTATTTTCATAGAAATAAATTCATGATATCATCAACATTAGTTGTAATCAATGTACCGACTTTCAGTAGCAGATAAAAATCAGTTAATAAAGCTCGGGTATCCAAGGCGATGGTTATCTACATTCAAAAGTAACAAAGAAAGACAAATGCCACACTTTCCTTGCACAAAGGAGTGTCCATTCTTTAGCGGCGTTGCGGTAATGAGTCTATGTCGCTGGCCCTTGGTAGCCAGTACAGAACAGTGGGGCATAAATCATGGCTGGCCAGGAAATCATTCATCCTCGGTAATGTGCTGCGAAAATAGGCTTCCACTCGGAACGGCGCCGCGACGCTCACGCCCCGCGCCCTAAATGTTTTATAAAGTAAAAAACGTACGACGTTAATGAAAATATAAATCTGAAATTCTCCGCTATTTACATTAAAAGAGTTTTTAACGTGTACAACCCACGCCAACGCTCTAATTATTGACTACAAATTTTCTAAACAGGAGATCTAGATTAGGTATGACTTTGATTAGTATAAAACTAAAGGGATCCTAGGTTCTTTTAAACAGAACAAGAGTAAATTGAGTAAACCAAATTGATCCACTGTATCTGAAGTATATTTTTTTCGAAGAAGATTTAAAGTAAAGTTTAATGACAGGCACCAATCGGTTACTAAGTATTTATACTCGGTTGCGAACCTGATACACTTGTAATTCTCTTCACCCAAAACAAAAAAGCAAGAGCGGACACACAGCTAACTGTGTTCGTAACATTTGAGAGCAGAAACACAACGAGCTCCTGAGGTACAGCTTTATACTTTATTTATATTTGTTATCTCATCAGATGAACTAACGATCCTCTTATCTTTTATTGTTAGATACACTGTCTATAAAACAGAGTATACATAAATCGTGAATTAATAATTAAGTCTCAGTTTATTGTGGTCGCTCTGTTAACAAGTTATTTTGTTGTGGCACGATCGCCATTAGTCGGACATTCGAGCCCAATCAATTAAAAAGAGCACAGCCAGAGTTCTTTGACCGTTCCCACGACATTTTTGTCATAACTTCTGCTTAAATTTTGAGCTGTAACCATTCCTAGGGACGTCCGTAACCGCATATCGATGTATGACAAATCGGGACAAAACCACCGACTCATCTACACTAGTTAGGAGTTCAAAGTTCTCTAAAACTTGGTACATTAGATTCTCAACCTTATCCACTTGATATAAGAGAGTGATAAGCCAGAAGCGTATTGTTATAGGTAGAAAAATAAAGTTGGCATTTGTGTACACGAATTCATGTGGCTGAGCCGCATGCCTGCGCCTGCGCTGGCTTCATCCATCAAGCTCGGCGCGCATCACCTTCAGCGCGGCAATCGACCGGAAACATACCCTGCCAGCCTCTAACTGGAACAGACCACGTAATTAAACAGCTTTTATACCTAATGCGAAGACATGCAGTGTAGAAACAAACATCAAATCGAAAAAAGGATCACGTTTAGAAAATCCTTTTTCTCAATGCAACTTTGTTTGTATGGCCCAGCGTGTTCACCTTTTTTGCCACATGCCCAGTGCATTGCAACTTGATGAGATAAGGTAAATATGACATTTAGATATAAACTTGGAGACCTTAGCGCTAACATTATTTTATGTGCACGCGCAAATTAAGCGTCAAGCTGATAATAACTTCATTAAGAAACGTAAAGCTTAAAACCACATTAAGTTTTATAGCAATACACAATTCACAACAAATGCAATTACTTTTAATTTCAAGAATAAATTAATTTAGCAGATATCATTTTCATTACAAGGACTTTTTTTTGCCGCTTATGAAAAACACTTCCTAGCATGTCCTGTACGAGATTATTATTCATTATCATGCGAACGACACGGAAAATAGTGTGTTGTCCTTTTTCGTCCCATGTCGCTGTGTATTTCCGTCCCTGTCGCGGGCCGGTCGCCAGAATTTAATGTCAAATATCAATATTTGGATGCAATCAATCAAAGTTAATCACGCGAAAGATACAAAAACAAAATGAATACATTAAGTTCTTTGGTGAACGGCGTCGGGTGCATTCGAGCGAGCTGTACCGGCATTATTTTTTTGTACGGGGCCTAATAATGACCGATTAGAAAAAAAAATACGCTGGGAACTCTGTTGCCCATTGTATTAAATACATTGTCATGACGTAAGCACATTTAAATATTAATTAGCTTAGATTAGAATGGTAAGCTAGAGGTAATCAAATGGAGCCAATGGTTCTCAAACTGACCCGTCTCCTTTATATGTAAATTAGTACGGTGGCTAAATACAAATTAAAATAATGTTTACTGGTTGGTTAGACGTCTTCTAATTACTTTGATTTGTGATATAATTGTTTTAGTATACTTAACTACCTAGTTTAAAAACTATGCTAATGTCGAAGAAAAAGAAGTAGTACTTACGTATGCACCTAAGGATCATGAATGAACACTATATTTTCTGCCTAACTCAATGGAAAAAGTGTCAAAGTCTAAGTTGCAACCCAAAAAAGAGCCTATAATAACTCAAAAGTATAATTTCAAACCCACAAAACCACACTGCAATTTCCTCTAGGTACCAATTTCGTAACACATTACAAACTCCCAAGTGCACTATTTGTTTTAGTAACAACAAAGCTTAAAATAAAACGAGCATTAAGAACTAAAGCTCTAGACAAAGAACAAATGTGTGGTAATTTAAAAACTTAAGTAATTAGGTCAACTGTTTCCCGCTCGATCGATGCTATGGAAGCACGCCAAACTTTTAACTCGGCGAGCGTCAATAAAACGGTGTTTTCTAGTTGTTTGTTAGTAGCCAGCAATCGATATTTGTAAGCGTTGTTGTTTGATTGTTACCGCATTTTGTAAAGTTATGTTTATTGGTTTGTTTAATACTTTGTTTGTTTAAGTTCTCAACATGTTACGATTTGAGGGTTGAGAAATGTACTTACGTTATTGAGAAGGCAAACTCGACTTAAGTAACTGAATCATGAATTAAATGGGTAGGTAAGGTATAAGAAAATTATGTGTTAGCAGTATCGGTATTTTACTGTTTGTCCATATGTCATCATGCTCTTTATGGTTAAAGGGGCAATTAGACTTACAATTTTAACAGAACTTTATTTACTCTACATTTTGAGTTATGACAATTTTATGGCTGGTTGGCCCTTAGCTAAAATATGACAGGATGTTACTGGTTTATTAGACTCCCCAAATCTATTGAATAACTGGTATAACAGTAGGTAACCTTATTCTAACTCAAGAGAATCAGTACTTTCTGCCTTCCAAGTTTTTACACCTAGATTAGCTTATCTTTTTCTGCCATTAAATGCAATTTCCTTCTTAAAATCACTTATTCACTATGCTCAGTAGACAAAAAACTAAACACATTGCTTCCACATATGGTTTCCAATAGACCAAAGTATATTTACAGTGTTAAGTACAGTTTTTGTCCACCTCTCCTTTTTCCCGTAGGTACGGGTTTATCAAAGCTTTTATAAAAACCACTGGCTTGCTTCTTAGTAAAAACTGTGTGTACTTAAGCAAATGGTCTTTGGCCATGTGTGGATGCAATTTTATTTCCCATTTCATTAAAAACTTTGAATGAAAGTTAAGTTAACATTGATAGAGTAAAGCAGGGCTTCGCTGGAAAATTTTTATCAATTTCGTTGTCATCAAACATTTTGTGATGCAAAGTCATGATTCTTACAAATATTTTCATGTTTGTAATATTTATGATTTGACACATTTTTTATTGTAAGTAGGTATTTACTAGACATCGCATTGTGAATATGATTTCAACCTACGACCTAACAAAATGTCAATTCTTCTGGCGGAAATGGTTGTTATTTTTTAACCCTTTCAATTTTAGCCAATTTTTTGCCACGTGTATGGAGTTGAACGAAAATGTAATTTATAGCTTTTTTGCCATTAAAGTGAGGTTAACATAACGTTTACTGTCTCCTTATAAAACTGTCCCCATCAGAGAATGAATGCCTATTTGCCTTGCACACAGTTATGATTGCGCCACGCTTCTTAATTCAAACGTAACTCAAGATGGCTGCCGTTAAATGTATTGTGACGGCTAATAATATAAGTGGCCAGTATAACGGACAGTTTGACTTAATTAATGGTGAAGTGCTTCTGCGCAGGGTACCTACGTTTACTTTCGATTTTTATTTAGGTATTATTTATTATCTTTACATCTAAACTCTTAGAATATTTTTGGTTAAATTCAGCGATGCGTTTCAAACAATGTAGTAACTCTATGCTACAATGAGTTAAATACAGTCATGAAGAAAAACTAATCACCTAATAATTATTTTTTGTTTCTAGTTAAAGTAAATTAGCTTGAAAAACTAGAAATAGTACTAATTTTCCTAAATAACCTAAATTAGTATTATCCTTCTTAGGCATTTAAAACAGGCACAATATATCTGAAAATAGGCATCTACTAGTTTTAGGCTAGATAGGTAGTGATATTTCATTAGATCAAAATTCCATACGCAGTCTTTTACTTCATAGCTATCAAGACAAGAGAAGATAGGCTTTTAGAAGAAGAAAAAAGCTACTGTTTATAGTAAAAGGCGGCAATAATAAACTCTCATACTATAACCTCAGAAATCTAGAAAATATGGCCACATTTATTGTAACCTATGAATAGTAGTAACACAAGTCTAAGCTGTGTCTATTTTAGATAGCGGCTATGTTCCCCAACTGATGGCTATTCCATTCTCTGCCGATCGTTGTCGACTGCCCGACGCGTATCGTATGTGTGGTAGCCCTGAATGCAGGCAGAAGTACTATCGCGAACAAAATGCTTATGATAAAATAATATTTATAATAATATAACTACCAGCCTATTACTGTTCCACTACAGGGCAAAGGCCACTTCTCATATACATATATTCAATTTAAATAGTTATAATATTTATTCAACGTTAAAATATTCAGGCATTATCAATCAAATATTTTCTAAAAAATACTAAAAGCTTTCTTTTTAAGTTTCTAAATGCAAAATAATTTAAAATACACATACGATTTCAAAAAGCCTAATGAAATTTTAATACCTAACAGTTTTATTTTAACACTTTCTACAATCCGATATCAATTTATTTGTATCAACAATATAGGTAGGTAAGTACTTAAATTTGCAGTTTTAACATGTTTTGAATTTAAACGCTGTATAAATTAAAATATTTGTTAGATAATAAATTATTACTTTTTTATAAGTTTATTTACTAACAGATTATTCACCTAAAAATATAATATCTTAACCTTACTAAAACTATTAAAAAACTAAAATATGGCGTCGGAAAATTCCTCCACATCGCTGTCGACTGGTAATACCTATAGGTACCCAAGAGACTGGTGGCATTGCTACTTTGTATGGAAATGCTTAGCCTTAAATATTTTTTTAAATTTAAAAGAAAGTTTAACAACAAAAATAGCTTCCAGGACAGGCCTACATAGTTCAACTATCAAGGCTAATGGCATAATAGGTAAACAAACCTTTTATGTTAAAAATAATGCAAAGAAGTGCTAATTTAGACGCCTGTGTGGTTCTCAACTCCGATGTTTTTTCTAGCAAATATTTAATTCATGTGGTTTAACTATGCATGTCGCCAGCCATGGCTCTGGTTGCAAAGTACTGGGGGAAAATAATTAACCGTTGATGGCAACATTATTTTGTGGCATGATTACGGGTAACGCAGCAGTGTGCGTCTGGGAGGAGATGTCGCGGCGTGCGCGGGCGCAGGCCCCACCCCCGCGCGCTAATTGCGCCAATCTGCGGGGCGCGCCGCACGCACACACGCACCGTGCACGCACACAGCGCCCCCGCGGTGACAAACGCTGCATTCGCCAAATGTATGTAGTACTACCGACGTTACTAGTGTATGTAAATGAAAATGTACAGAGGAGCACGAGGAAACAACAGCAGTCATTATACGGGAGCGCTCTACAGCAACACAAAGGTGGGATCATCATTTTAGTGGGAATTGTTCATGTTTTATTTTTTTATGTCGCAGACATTCAATTATTTTTAATTATGCCATGTTTCGCACAATTACTTGCCATAATAAGGGTTTGCTGTACCTACTCCTATATGTAGGATTGAAGTCACTGAAAAATGACACATCTGCCGAGCTGAGCAGGCAACTCGAATTTGCAAAAAGAATGTTTAATCAATTGAAAGGTGGGTGTGGGTAGTGGATGAGGCAGGCGGACGACAGACAGGCGGCCGACGCTGACACACTCGTTACTACATTCATTTATTTAACCAAGAGAACGCGGTAATTGAAAAAATCTCATTTTCTCCCGTCTAGTGATGTAAACTTGTGTTAAAGGAATAATAAAAAAAAACAAATGAACGTCTGGCGTTCGGTCCTGCCGCCATGCCGGCCGGCTACTTGTTTGCTCATGTTTTACTATAGGTAGGTAAGTATACCTACCTACATTTTTACTCAAACACATTATTCAGCCAAGCGAAACAGTAAGTGTTAGGACCTACTACACGAGATTTTTATGGGTTACATTTGCATAAACATTCCAGTCCATAGACTTGTAGCAAAAAATAACACAGGAATAGAAACAAAGAGATTGAAGGCTATCTTTTTTCATAGGAACGTCGTAACTAACTACAATTTGTTGTCTATAACAGCCTACATGCGGTACTGCGTAAGTGCACACAAGCCAATAATTTAAAAGAACGTATCATTACAATTACTATTTTTTATAGTGAAATAGGCCACTGGAATGTAAACTCTATGTGGCAATGATAAGGCTGTATTTTAGTTATCATCTTGGAGATTACGAGTGGCCTGATGTTTGTCATTGCTCAATAGGTGTGAAATTGGCGATGAGTCGATACAGAGCGGTGCTTGTTATGTTTGTCTGTTTGTTTTCTTGCCTTTCATACTGTTACTTTGTTTTAAACAGCAGGCAAGGGACTTAGAGAAGAATTATTGAGCAAAGGTTGTTGGTAAGCAGGTAATTGCTGAAATACCATTACCATTGACTAAATATTAGTATTCAGCTATTTACCTATAGTGTTATTTATCTTCGCAGGTTTTTATCTTAACATAATTAAAAATACCTACGTTTAACATACAATGCACAATAATAACTTTAAGATTTGATTTAATAAGAATAGGACAAGAAAAATAAGTTCAGGTAAAAATATAAAAGTCGGAAAACTCATGACGTCTGAACCATTCAATTTAACAAAGAAAAACCCTGAGAACCAGACATTTTTATTTTAATTTATCGTCAGTCCACAAATCACATGAAATATAAGCCGTCCTCCATTAAGTAGGTATCGCGCAATAGGTGTAACATTTCAGAAGTTAAACCGAATAAAAACAACAATAAAAGTGAAACTCTCTCAGTGGAATAAATAATTTCCACTATGTCATCAATCGCTTCACTAAACCATAAATTGGGAGTGCGCGTCAAACGCGCGGCCGTATCGCGTTACAGGGACACACACCCGTCACCATAGCAACCGAGCTGTCATTAAAAAAACGTTTCATTAGCTCACCACCACGTCCCAACGAATTCCATCCAAATTAACATAAATTGTTTTCATTCTCTCTAGATTCTTGTTCTTAGATACTTAATGATCACAAGCAGTTTTATATGAACGCACTTCAGACACGTTCATGCAGTTTAATTCGTAAATAAAATAGCTATAATAATGCGAGATGTGCTGGTGACGCGGAGAGGCATAAACTCGGTAATAAAGTTAGTGACCAAAGTGAAAACGATCCAAGTTGTCATCGTAGTAAGTTTATGTCCGTCTTGACACGGTTAAATACACTTTTTATAACTCCATGGTCCAGCTCCGCGACGAAGCACCGATTCTACAAAGAGAAACATTCCAAAACCACCTATTTATGCGCAATTTAAAAATATAAATATTCGAGCAACCAATGTTTATTTTAACATGAGAGATAACAAAAGTGAGCAGCGACATTCGGTTAATATTTTTTAATTTACTTATCTGTCGGCGGGAATCAATGTTTCACATAATTTTATATGTAAGTAACCTAATCGAAACGCCGCCGTGTGTCGACGGACGAATTTACCAGATTCAGATATAATCAGAGCGACAAGAAGCCGCATCGGACCTCGACACTAACACGATAACAGAGTGGGTTTACAAACAGGACCAAACCCGAGTGGATGGCGGGCGGTCGGCCCGCGTCCAGCGAGCCCCCGACACACATAAACTAATACACATAACTGCTGTGAACGCGACGAAATCAATTCCCAGTTCCGATTCCGAGAAGTGACACAGTTTCTTAAGTGTCGCATCACTACCGACGGACCGCTAAATAAATTCTAATCGTCCCCATACCGTCCACATGCCAATCTAGTCCCTAACACCACGACATAGATGAACATTTGTACGCGCCCGGCCGAGTAGTTAGAATTTAAAGAAGAGCCACCTGTCCCCACGAAAATCTTTATAGCCGCCATAAAATTTAAACCTCAAAAGGAAAAACAAAAAGTATGGATTCATTTTTTATTTCCTTCACGAGTGGGGCCCATTTTAGATCTTGTTTACCTAAGCTGTCACCTTACAGAATGGCGGTTTTGACTGGTCGAATCCGTTGAATTAATTGTGGAGTTTTGGAGAGATATCGTCTGATGTGCGATAACGTCGGATGGACGAGCTGCCTACCGTTCGTGCGAGCAATTTGCTTAATTCTGACAGTTTCGCTCGCGGAATTAGAGGTCCGCTTAACGTGCTTAATTGTTACGACGTCCAGTTCTGAGAGCCAATGTTCGTAAATTGTATGTAATGTGAGTGATTTAGAGATGAGGCGGTGTAATCAATTAAACGGGTGCTGTGAACTTGGGACCGACAGCAGTCATCCAACTTGCTGTTCTCAATACTGAACACTGGCAATGAGCAACATCACTGTTGAGAATGTACTGTCTGTTGGTACAACATTGACAGCTCTTACAAAACTGAGCGATGACAGGTTGTACAGATCAATATTAAGAACTTACCGTGCGAGCCGACAGCGGCGGAGTAGGGGGCGTGCATCTGTTGATGATAGTAGCGGGCGCGGCTGTGATGGCCGCCTTCCAACGGGGAGTGGAAGAAGCCGTCGCCATTGGCGTCGGCGTTGACGTCACCGGCCGCCGGACTGCCGTTGACGCGGCCCTCGTACCACCGCTGCTGCAGCGCGCTCGCCCCCGCCCCCGCGCCCTCTCCACTCATGTCCATGGCCGATCCGACCTCACACACCATGCATCGCTTTTATACACACACACTATAAGTCCACTCCCCTATCAACATTCCTAGTCTTGGCTTGGTGTATGATAATCCCGAACTAAAGAGCAGTCGGGCTCACAGTTTGCATTCTCTGTAGGCCTCAACTTGACGCGGCGGTTGATGACCAGTTCATATTGCACGTATCTGTGGAAGATAAAATATAATTAGTGTTGATTCTACAAATTAATGTACTTCTAATAATCGTGAACAAAGCATGACAAGCAAAAAGGGAATTACACAAATGAATCCAAAAGAAAAACCAAATATCATTCACATAAGGCACACGGATATCATGAGGTCATATTGGTCGACATCAAAGAAATACGTACGATAAATCCGAGCTGGTGTTTTGTCAAAAAATAGACAATCAATTAAGATAATAATGGTATGCTATCAAATAAGTCTGCGATATCGATACGCTCCCAATTTGATTTTGTGATAAGGTGCGAACAACACTCGAACCGCCGCGATAAGCGATAACCAGGTATTAAGCGTTGTTAGCCAACCGAGCAGTGATTTTTATTACTACCGAAAAGCTGCCAGAGATATCTTTATCTGCGGCAGACACGTTTTTTTAACACTCCTGAACAACCAGCACCGCGTATCAATATTCAATTTTGTAAAATGATAAAAGACTACATACAATATGAATATTATACAAGGTGTAAGATAAATAACGCACAACCTCTTAAGGGGTCATTGTAGGTACTCATCACTATGAACAACTTTTACTATGGGACCAAACGTGAAATCGTGAAAAAAATATCAGATGTTCCCTACATTTTGGCAAGTCATGCGAACATAAATGCAGAGAACATCAGATTTTTTTTTCGCGATTCCAGATTTGGTCCCATGGTTCTTAAAAGTTGTTCGTAATGATGAGTACAATGACCCCTTAAGAGGTTGGGCGTTATTTATGTTACACCTTGTGTATTTATATTCAACAATTTAAAAGATTTAAAGCTTACAGAAAGTGAGAGGTCCTTTCATGTCGCGTTTGACATTTCACAAGCTCATAAAGTGTTGCAATTATTGACATTTCGTTCTGGGCGTACAAATATGATACTTGATAGCCCATCGTCACACCCATAGAGTATTATATTAGTTAACTCCGATCTGTGTGTTAGCAATAAAAGAACTTCATGGGCAGGCCAAAATATATGCGCTATCTATTCTATACAAATAAATAAAATTGAAATGTCTGTTTGTAATGTCAAAATAACAACTTTTTACTAAATGCATAAGAAAGTATAAACGGTACTTATAACTAAAAAGCAATTTCTAACATTGTTGGCCGTCTGTCTGTCTGTTTGTTCCGGCTAATCTCTGAAATGGCTGGAACGATTTTGACGGGACTTTCACTGGCAGATAGCTGATGTTACGGCGGGTAACTTAGGCTACTTTTAGTTTAGAAAAATAATTAAGGTTCCACGCAAAAAAATTATAACCCATCTTCAAACCCAATATTTTTGCATTTGGTAGCCCAATTCTCGAGAATAGTAATAGGCTATTTAACATCACGCTACGATCCTTAGGAGCCAAGCAAAAAGAAAAAGTCAGAAATAACACTAAGCGAAAACGAATTAATAGCGCGGGCGGGCGATGCAACGCGACGGGTCGGAGGACGAGGGAGTTTTATTGAAATGTGGCAGTTATTTTAGTATATTGTATATCTTACGATTCCACGCGAATGAAGTCGCGGGGCACAGCTAGTCATATACATAATAGAAGTATTTTAATGTCATTGTGTGAATAATAATTATATTAAAGCTTAGTGTTTTTTATTTATTATTTTATTTTTGTGAAGCATACTGTAGGAAATCTCTACTACGGGACTTTATGATTCATATAAATGCTATATCAATGCCATATTCAATAAAACGCTGACATTTTAGGATCATAATTAAAATCTTTTGCAAAATTGTCAATGTCAACGTTAATGATAGTGATTTAGTAACAAACGTCCAAATTTACAAACAAAGTGTACAAACTCACAAACATCAATATTACTAGGATTAAAATTTTCTTTCACAGAGATGTTATAAACTCATCCTGAATTTCTGAAGATAATTCCTTATGCCGATGATCTTCAATTGTATACAGCTGCGCGGGTGGAAAGTTTATTGGATGCTGTAGCAGATGTAAACCGAGACTTAGATGCAATCAAAAAGTGGTCTGATAGTTTTGGGGTATCAGTGAACCCCTCAAAGTGTCAGGCCATTGTAATTGGAAGCTCGCGCATGATGGGTAGGGTGACGCTTAGCTCTCTTCCTCCTCTCATTTTCAATGGTACCGTCATACCCATTACCCCTACTGTGAAAGATCTCGGTTTGCATCTTGACTCGACGCTTAGCTGGCAGCGCCAAGTCTCTAATGTTAGTCAAAGGGTCAACGGTACTCTACGATCTCTGTATCGTCTGAGAAACTTTTTGCCCGCTAAGACGAAAACTATGCTTGTGCAGACTTTGATTTTCCCTATCATTGACTATGGTGACGTGTGCTACTTTGACTTGAATGCGGTGTTGCTGGATAAGCTTGACAGACTGCTTAACAATTGTATCCGGTTCATATTCAACCTCAGAAAATATGACCATGTGTCGAGCTACAGGTCTGAGCTCAAATGGATGCCCATTCGCCAGAGAAGAAATTTGCGTGCTTTGACCACGCTTTTCTCCCTTCTTAACTCTCCCACTCCTCCTTCTTATCTAGTGTCTCACTTCCAATATCTATGTTCTTCACACGCTAAGAATCTTCGTTCTTCTAACAATCTTCTCATACTTCTGACTTTGTTCATTCTTCCTTTCATATTCAGTCCATTCTTCTTTGGAATGCGCTACCTCTTGACATCAGGATGGCCACCAGTCGGTATGCATTTAAGCGGAGATTGCGGAGTTATTTTCAAAATAAATAGCGTAGAGTCATCTCAAAACCTCTCTCTCTTGAATTTGTATATATAATATATATATATATAATATAGGTATATATTATAGTAAATATGTATGTATGTGTATTATAAGTTTATGACTTATTTATGTACAAATTGTTCCATTTCTAACAGAGCACCTGCCATCTAATCTCTTCACCACCCTTGGTTGACTGGTAGAGAATGCCTAAGGCATTAAGTCCGCCTTTGTACTTTTTTAAGTGTGAAAAGTTTAAATAAATAAATAAATAAATAAATTATGTAGGTTCACAATAAGAACGATATTTCAGGAATTTAGAAAGCCTAACTGTAAAGTATTTACTGAGTATCGATAATTATAATTATGCTGTATATTATAATTATAATGATCTATTTGTAGGACATAACGGCAAACAAATTATACTAGAAAACATCCACTATTTCATCAAATACCCGACTGTCACAAGTTCAGTTGGTACATATAGGAATGACTTATTGTAAATTCTACTTGTAATGTCTTATATACAGGGTGTAAGGGACAGACCTCCGCAGACTGATGGGGTGAATTCAGTAAATCATACAAGGATGACCTGTACATGAAATTACTTCTGGAGCGTTATGGGAATCCAATAAACCCAATTCGTTTTACTACCTCACACGCAATGTATCGTAACCGTGGCAAAACGCGAGTAGCGAACGGCTGCGCAGCGAGCCTTCAGCCGCCGAGTATTTCAACATCCATTGCTGCTTTTTTTATTTTAGCTGTTTTATTTACATAAATGGAGTGCTGCGTACCTACAGAGACTGTAATTTTACATTGAAATAAAGGAATAGTAACTGAAAAACGAAAAAAAAATTAAAATTTTCCTGACAAATTGTCTGATGTAATATGATTCAAAATAAGGAGCTGAATTCACCGTGTTAGTTTGCGGAGGGCTGTCCCGTACTCCCTTTATACGTATTGAAGACCTATTTAGTTCCAGACAAGGAATGCGACTTCTCTTTAGTACCTACCGTAAAAGGAGAATCCTAACTAATATTATAAATGGGAAAGTGAGTTTGTTTGTTTGTTACGCTTTCACGCTAGAACGGCTGAACGAAGTTGGATGAAATTTGGCACACAGATAGTTTATAACCTGGATTAAGACATAGGATACTTTTATCCCAGTAGTACGTTCCCGTAGGATAATTTCCGACCGCCACGCGGGTAACGCCGCGGGCAAAAGCTAGTAAGGAATAATGTCAGAAGCTAAAGTGACATGAGCCGTCACTTGGAAACAAAATAGGTACTTACTACGAAAAAGTTTCAGCCGGTAGGCATGGAATCTTTAGGCCCGCTTGCAGCACAAATGACTTTAAAACAGCGTTCTTTTTCTGGTCAATCTTTTGAAGATGACAGAGAAAGAATGATGTTTTATATATTTATATTTAGCGTTAAATTAGCGCATTTAGTGATTTGTGGTGCAAGTGGGCCTTAGTGTCTATTGAGAGGCCAATTTTTAGCTGACGACCAAATCCAAACGCATGTTTCTTTCTCATGAGATTTTTGGCTACACGAGGACGGCCAGTGTGTTTTTAGTTGGCAAAAGTCCATTATTATATCCGCTGACCCACAGGGATGATGTCCACCTGACCAAAAAGCACAATATGTGGTAGAAACAAAACAACCATAACAATTTGTAACCTGCTATAGGTTAAATAAATTGCTATGATTGTTTATAAATTAGGATTTTATCTAGTGCTAGCATTATTAGTGGAAATCTTCACAAGAACTTTATTTTATATCTGAAAATTTTTCTAGCCATTTTCAAATTACTCATGGATCCACTGACAACAAGGACTAAGTACTTATTTAGTATGTAACGAAATATTTTTGAGCAATTAATTATCGTTACGATAAAGTACTTCAGATAGCCCAGTCGCGATTATATCGATTTATATTATCGCTTAAAGAATTATTTTATTAAAAGCAAATTCGAACACTTGGCTTTGCTTATCAAACTTATTATTTGATAAAATTATTTTTAATGTTTACCTAATTTCCTGCCCCTTAAATTGAGATTAGAATCTCAGTATTAAATTTAAAAAAATATTGCTAAAGTATCTAATCAATAAAAGATATTATAATATTAAAGTAGATTTCTAAATATTAGTTGAATTAAAAAATCTATTATACAGCGTAATTGTATTTATAATAAGTTTTATTGATGTTAAAGAGTTTGGATCTTTGTTACTCAGTCACATTTTAACGGCTGAACGGATGAGGATAAAATTTGGCACGCAGGTAGACTATCTCCCGGATTAATATAAAATATATGAATTACTAGCTGTTGTCCGCGGCTTCGCCCGCGTGGATGTCAATACACGTGTCACGTGTCATGTGATGCGGTGTGCGTGTGGATGTGTGTGGTTTTCTATTTGAATCGGATTTTGTTTACAATGTCATGGGTTTCAATTTTTTTGCGCGGAACTCTAATACCTTTTCTAAAATAAAAGTAGGCTAAAGTGCTTCTTATAATATCAGCTATCTGCCAGTGAAAGTTCCGCCGTTTCGGAGATTAGCCGGAACAAACAGACAGACAAAAATTTTAAAAATCGTTTTTTTGTTATACTTAAGTAGGTACCGTATATACCTACTTCCATATGCATTTAGTAAAAAGCTGTTATTTTGTCATCAAACAGACACTTCAATTTTATTAATTTGTATAGATTTTATCCGGTTATATATCCGTAAGACTGCTTTGATGTACAAAAGCTTTTTCGGAATTGCTCCTAGACTATATATTATAATAAAATTCCTAATTCCATAAGAATGATGCCACTGTCAAAATTTAAAATAGCACTGCAGAATCTTCTTCTTGACAAACGCTACTATACAATAGACGAGTTTTTAAACGATAAAGAGTTTTCATTAATAATGCTGCATTTAAAATGTTGACATCTGTAATTTGATATGAATAAAAGAATGTTTATTTTTATTAAAGAAAAAAAAATTGTTTTTATGTCTACTAAACACATAAACAACAAAACAACAAACAAACATAACGTACACAAAACATAGCGCACTATTTTATATGTATGACCTATTCTATACCTATGTTACACAAATAAACTTTATGATTTATTTATGATTATGATTTATGATTTACATGTAATAGTTTCCCTAGTATGTGAGTAAACCGCGGGTAACAGCTATGAGCAATACATCTAATAAAGGTAGATACTTAAGGCAAGATTCATGTACCGCACTTTGCAAAGCAAATACCTAAAGGTTGTTTTAAAATATCGTTTTAAGCGATAAGAGCGCCCATTATGTCACCCTATGTACTACATATATCTGTAGTTTAATGGTGTAGGTACTATCGACAAAACGGATGCCTTTACACCTTAAAGTAGCTTTTTAACCAACTTCAAAAAAGGAGGAGGTTTTCAAATCGGTTGTATTATCTTTTTAAGTTTTTACCTCAGAACTCCGTCATTTATAAACCAAATTGAAAAATTATTTTTTATTTGAAAGGATATACTACCAGATTGGTCCCATATAAATTTGGTCAAGTTCTGATGAGTGGTTTTTGAGTTAACTTCAGAAATACGTATTTTTTCCACTTAGTGTATATTGGATGATGTTATAATAATTTCCGGTCACTGTTATTTACATTGCCAGTAGTGGTATACGACTGTGAGGGGTAGGTACCACAACTAAAAAGTGAAAAATAAAAACTTTTTTGCAAAAAAACAACCGACTTTAAAAAAAAAACACCACAAAGTAAAATTTAACTTTAATTTCGGAAGTCGGCAGCAAAAAAATAAAATACAGATCTAAACACACCGACTTCCTTGTAGTGTTTTATTTTTTTTGAAGTCGGTTGTTTTATTGCAAAAAAAAAATATTTTATACACTGATTCATTGAAGAAACCCTGCCCCTATGGTGGTTTGTTCTAAAACGTAATGTCAGAACGACACGAAAACATTTGCAAACAAAATTGTTTCAAAATTGGAAAGGCCTGGCTTTTGTCGATGATAATAATAAAGAGTATTCTATTATATTATATTCTTTGACCTTGCTAAGTACAGTAAACGTCGCATACGAATTTAAACTTCATACGAATAATGTTCTTAGGCATAATGAAAAATCGATGGTACTAAAACCAGGAATTTGGCAGATAAATCCGGTAAATATCAAACAATCTTGCATCCGTCAGAGATTGCAAGATACGAGACAAATGGAAAATCACTTGTTTTCGCTTCTGATAAAAAACAGCGTTGCTATGTGCGTTTACTAATTCATAATGACTTGACATAGCTTAAGAAGGACATTCTTTTCACCCATTCTTGAAGAACATCATTAATACTAAGTGGTCAACCAACATTTCATAAAAAAGTGTATTATGCATTGGACGACTATAAAATTATTTATAGCAATCATTGTATTTCTACTGAATAAAAAATTCTTACAGAATTGTTCATTTATAAAGAGGAAAGACATAAATAAAGGTAGAACCCTCAAATCATGTAAAAACACTATAAAGTTTGAAGTGTTTATTGGGTAACTGACATATTTTATTTAAAACAATAAGTATGCCATATTCCTTTAATTTGTTAAGAACTAGTTGACCTGGCAGACGTTGTCCTGTCCTCAATTCTCGTACAAATAAATATTTTCAGTTTTCCCGAGTTTTTCACTTTTCCCGGCAACTTTTCAATTTTTTCCTTCCATAAGAACGTGACAATAGCCAAATCGGTCAGCCGTTCTCAAATAATGCGCTTACCAACGAGCAGCATTTAATTTATTATAACTATAGATATAAGAATAGCTTGAATTTATTAAGTTTAGAACTTTATTTAGATAGATAAATTGATAACAAATGCAATGCAAAACCAGACTATTTTTTATCATATTCTGTTTATGGATGCAACAGTAGTATTAGGGATGGAAATGCTAAACGCTAGGAAAAGACAAACTTTGTTTGGTCAGAATTGGATGAAATCGGTTTGAAGAGAATAAGTAATCGTTCAAACAGCTGACCTGAACATAAATAATAATCTGTTAGCAAATTAATATTCACTTTATAATTGCAAATACCTAACTACTTTAACAAAAAAATACCAAAGGTGTAAATGTAATAAATAGGTATTGAGTTAGGTTAGGTTATGACTGCCTAGGTGTGAGATGGAACACCGGGGTGGTTTTTAGTCAGTAAGAGTCTGACAGACCCCTCCGCCCGCCCCAGGGCGGAGGACATCCATGAGGATTTTCCACCCCGAAACAAAAAAAAAAAAAAAAAAAAAGGTTATGACTGCCTCGTTGGTCTAGTTGTCGCAAGCGATTCGATTCCTAGGTCGGGCAAAGTGTTATTGGGTTTTCTATCTGGAATTTATCAGGAGCAGCCCGGAGTCTGGATTTGTGCCCGGTAGATGGCAATAGGCTCGCCCCGTATTATATGGGAGTTTAACATAACTGGCGAAACGTGGGTGTACTATTGGTAGGTGTACCTCTGCCTAACCCATCGGGGAAACAAGGCGTGATGTTATGTGAGTTATCTATTTTTCCGTCATTAAAATGTTGGTAGGTATCTTCAGTATTACTGTTCAATCAATATAAATGGGCTATGAAATAATTTTATAAATATTTTAACCAATGTTCAGTAGTTTTAGAAATCTTTAATTCATTTAAAATTGTGAGCGCCAGCTTGTTTGTATCTAGCTAGATTTATAATATACATATTTTATGATTAAGTAGATAGGTACATAGGTATATAGTAATGGGTAAGTAAGTCTATTCATTTATGTTAAAAAAAACTTTCAACTTAAAATTTATTTTAAGATCGAAGTTTAATTAAAATTAATTCATCGAAATACCTATTTATCTATAGCGGTCAATTTATGACCTATGTATATCTTGAAACAGAATGTTTTAACGCGAACATAAAAGAACCTGCGTCGTCTTTAAGGAGCAAGGCTATTAAAAACCTTGAGAACTGCAGTAAAAAATAGTTAAATTGAAAGTATATCTACATACCAACACCTCTGCTGTTGTTACATTGTAAAACAAAATTCTAACTTTTCTAAGTATTCAAATGAGCTAGCTTTTATGTCTTCTACATGCCTCATATATGTACAAACGAGTATACTATACCTAGTAGAACATAAAAACTATAACGGTCAGTCCGATCAACACGGACAGTTTAAAATAACTTCAGTTTTACGACATTATAAAATATATATTTAATTGTGAAGACATTTTGTCCCCTATCAAAATAAAATGCAAGGTTCTTCAAAGACCAAAACGTTCAGAAATGAAATCAAATATTCAAGTAGCTAAAATCTCTTACCGCGATAAGATGAAAATCTTCAGTTTGCTCGATAACTCCCAGAATATAACAGATATAGTATAAGTAATGATCTATCACAACCAACACACCCGCTATCTGACCATCGACTGAAAAATGGATTTACCGATAACAAAAAAGAAATCTCACGTTTTTATCGAAAATTACGTCGATTTTGTGTGATTTCCTCGTAATATCAGGCGATAAGGCACCTTATCGGGCGGCACCATTGCTCTGTAATCACTACTTTTCACTAATTCAACAATTTTAAACTTTATCATAATATACCAATTGATTTAACGCACTCTAAATAATTATATTTTTCTTATCTTGGAATTGACACTGACAATAATTAAATTCACATGTAAATACCCAAGAGTGCATTAATGGTGTAGGTATTTCATGATAGCAGGTACCCAAAGAGTTTCAGCAAGCATTTTGACTAAAATCCACATCTTCATTTAAACGAATAACGTAAATAAATGTTGCCGAATTACACAATAATTGAATAAACATAGCCCACACCTAGTGCAGGTCAAAAGTAGGTAATTTTCAATTCAGATGCATAAATTCACACCCAATACTGTTGAATCATTATTCATAAAGATATCATTATAACAGATTATCATAATTTTGTATTTGACCATATTTTCACAAATAGCTCTAAATCGCCCATGGAGCTCCTGCTGTGAAATTGCCTCTCATACATTTTTAAGTGACATTTATCAAAAAAAAAATCTAACGTATAAATTATATTATATTTGGGCTCGAAATATAAACCTATGTATACAATTAGAGGGTATTACTTTTATATAATCAAGCTTTTATAACTGTAATTTTATATAGGTACAAGTACGAACATATTATTAAAATATTATAATGATGTGGTTTAAACCACAAATAGTATGGATATTAATTAAATATGTCGAATGGCGAGTATGTTGTAGTTTTATTTTCCAAGCCCTGCATAAACTGGTCTCACAATTGATCCGGCAAACGCAAGTGATCGATGCGCCCGCGCCAGTTACTTATCTATACGGTACGTAGGCCTATCGCGGCTGGAATCGAGCGATCGCGAGCGGTAGCACATTCGAGTTATAAATCATCGCTGATTGCCTATAACTCGGTACCAATGATAAACATTGTGATTTTACACCCGTCCAGTGGTTTAAATTATAACTTCATGAATATTATTAGGGTCCAGTCGGGTGTTGCTAAAACTTTAAAAGTATTGTAGAAACAACCAGTTTTTTTTTAGGATAATCAGACGGTTAAAAATAGAACCAAAATGAATATAGAATTTCCAATAGATACCTACTTAATTTTTTTTAAAAACGTAACCTTGTGATTGTTACTGTGGGTTATTAAATAGAGACGTATCGCGGTTGGATATATCACAGATATCTGATACTAAGAACGGTACTTGCTTGCCTTTAACTTTATCAATTTTCACCATAGTCCTTATACCTTTCATACTGCTTTTAATACCTGACTCCTAAAGCCCCAGGAACATAGGTACACCTAGTTTAGGAGTCAGGGTATTTAAATATTGATCTATGTTCGAAGCCCTTTATTTTTTTAGTTATATTGTAGAAAACTCAGGCTTTTTGTGACACAAACCAAATACTTGATTTTTACATCCATGAAGAATCACCCATAGGTAAGTATGGAACCCTGATCAAAGCTCCGATTGTAGCTTGACCGTTTCGCAATGAGTTTCCCAGTTTCCTTATTAGCATTAGACAGTGTTGCAGGCAAAGCTTGTATGTATTCAGCACATAGATACATTACATAGTGACACTTTCAATTAGCGCCCTCTGTATGCAACTATGACAATGTATTCGCGAATAGTTCCACATTTAAAATCCCTATTCATCAGTTCAATGAAACTGTTGTTGAATTACTAAGAAAATAGTTGAGATCCTTCTATGTAAATGTATTTTCTTAATCATAGATTTTGTTATTTGTAACGTGAATCCAGTTAATTTATTAGAAAGGTTTAGGTCTGAAACACCTACAAACAGCTATTCAAATTCTTACTTCACCGCCCTCCCCATTGGGAAATAAAAAATTACCTTAAAAAATAGGGGCTCTCCGGATATCTTGGTAATTTTAGTGGTTTATAATATTACTGAAGCATTACACTATTTAAAAGAAAATTTTAATCCAAGAGTTAAAAAAAAAAAAACTTATAACATTACTTAATTCCGCCAAATTTCGTCCAAACTATCTAACACTAAACACACACATAGATCCTAATCAACAAAAAGATAAACAAATTAATCTAACAGTCATCATCTTAGCTTACACACGCGTTTACACTTTCCTATCACTCTGATTAAGATTAGGCCAAGCTCCAATTAAGATAATTGATTTCCCTCGGACCTCCCGGCCCAACGAGGCCTAAATCTTATAAAAAATATCAAAATCAAATGAGTGTTAAAAAAGCGGCCAAGTGCGAGTTGGACTTGCACACAAAAGGTCCGTACCACCGTAAAATATTGAACACTACATATTTCTTTAAAATAATTCGAAATACTACTTTCGAGCAAAACACACGTTCCTCGTATGGGGAACCCTTGTTTTTTTTACTTTATTTTATTTTTATTATTTGTTGCTATAAGTACTGGCAATAGCAGTTCATACTCTATGAAAATTTCAAGTGTCTACCTACGGTTCAAAAGGTACAGCCCTGTGACAGACAGCTGGACGGACGGAGTCTAAGTACCTAATAGGGTTCCACTGGCACCTTTTGGGTACGGAACCCTAAAAAAACTTGTATTATCTCCAACCTTTATCGGCTTGCTTCGATACTAAATCGATCAAGACTTTTACTATAAAAATATTTGGTGTAAACTTTTTTGTTATTAGTTATTTTATTATTGTTATTATGATCGTAGATTTCGTTGGAAATGGCGATGTATCGGAGTTCCTTCCCACGTGTCTGCGGTTGCTGTAGGCTTTAGATGGTGGATAAGTGACTTCGAATTCTACTCTTTTTTAACACTCATTTAATATTGATATTTATTACTTTCGTGTGGGTGTACTATAGGTACACTTCTACTCAACCCTTCGGGGAAACAAGGCGTTATGTTATGTTATTTTCGTGTGTTTGGCTGTTATATAGATTTATCAGTTTTAAAATGGCCCTTCAAACCTCAAACATGAAATAAAAAGAGATTTAGGAACCTAATACAAAACGTTATTGGACTAAGTTTTTATTGGCTAAAGGCTCCTGCAAACAGGCGAGACACGCGACGCGAATCGCGCGCAACACAAAGGTGCCGCTCGTCACACGACATGCAGTGCCTTTGCGCCGCGTGCGATACCGAGGAGCCTTAAAACAAATCTGTCCACACAAGGTTCATAGAATTTAAAACTACCTAAGTGTATCCAAACCTTTATCTAGTAGAGGTTCAAAAGGTAACATTATTAAGCAACTACTACTCGGGAAGTTGTCTTACAAATCGAGTCCACTTAACGATAAAACAAACAAAACTGTTTAACATTAACCGGTACAACATGTCACAACGAATTTAATAGCTTTATACAAAAGGCGTCGAAACAAAGAAGGGTAGGTATACTATCATCAAGACCCTTAATAACATTCTAGATAAATTAGACAATTCATCCCACACTTTAGGGATAACCACTTATAAAAGGTGCTGACCTAATGGCCGTTTTTACTAACACTAAGCGACACCTGAATGAATGCCTAGCCTAACTAAAAGCGCGGTGTTCGATTTTCAACGCTTGGCTCAACGCTGAAAGTTAAAAATGCAACAAAACGCGTGTATTATTTAGGCATTCATTTAAGTGTTATCTAGTGTTAGTGAAAACGGGCATGAGTATTTCAAAGGACTACAGCTTAAGATTGTTTGGTGAATGTATAAAAAACTTTAAGCTGCTGGTTCTATGTAAAATAAATAGTCGTTTTGCCTTCAAATTGCAGGTGCCGTACCTATAATTTCTTGGCAATACCACAGTCACTATACCTTTAATTTGAGACTAAAACCACGATTTATTGTACCAACAATTTGTGACTAAAATGGACCAATACAACAGTCAAATCGATTACCTGCGCTGATCACTCAGGTTGATCGATGCCTTTTAAAATAACAGCATCGAATAATTTATCGATTCTACCAAATTTTCATTGAAAACTTATAATCCAATGTTGATAGGTGTTTATTCCACCGTTTGAATTTATTAACTAAACAGTTTGTAGACGATTGTGTTAATTGAATGATTAACTAATAACTGTAGGTATCGATTAATATTATCGATCGTTGAATGCTATGTTTGCATATTTACACCTTGTTGACATCAAATAATGTTATTTAATGTTTGATGTACTCATAAATGTATGTAAATAAATTATGTAAAATTTCAACACATACCAAATTATAATGTTTAAAATTGATATCTGATTTTTTTTAAATAACCAATGTTATACACCTACATCTCTGCCTGAAACTATTTTGAACTATATAAATAATTTAGTATCTACTTATATAATGTGCTAATTTTTATTTAAAAAATTTGGTAGGCACCTGTTATTTTTACCTACGTTTTTCAATATCTGTTGATCGTTCATATACCTAACTAATTAACTATAGTAGGGTACCTATCTACTGAAGCAAAATATTTATGTACACCATAAAAATTACAGATATAAATGTAGAAATTTTACACAAGGTAACACAATGTCACGCCTTATCGCTAAAAGCGAAACTTTTAAAGACAATCTTACACACATGACAGGTAGATAAAATATTGTTTAAGAATTTAGATCAGCAAAAAAGAGAAATCAAGGTTTTAAATTTCTAATAAGGTACCTACTTAAAATGTTTTTGCTATATAGATTTTTATCAACTAATTATCTCATCAATTTAAATATACTTAAATACAAAATCAGTATCGTTAAAACTAACGCTTCAAATAGTAGTAAAAATAATCGCATTAAGTATGTATTAATGCCATGTCATTTTTCACGATATAGACATGCTGGAAAACATATGTTTTACCGTATTTATGTCATGTATATTTAAATGTAGGTAATAATATGTCACAACGTTAACGTAATGCATAATCAAAAACCTTGTTAACATGTAATATACAATCTGCGAATACCAATAAAACATTTTACTTGGATTTATTCAGAGATATAATCTACAGCCTTTACCTACCCATCTGTCTATAGGTACCTATGTAATCTAGACTTTATTTAGCTGACTATTTTATGCTAATACTCATATATCCAATATATTTTTAAGCTGTAACAAGGTGTCACGAAATCACTCGTCAATTCTCCTCATTAGTTACCAAATGCCAAACTGCAAGATTGTTTTTGTAATCATGCCAATAAATTATTTGATTATAATTATTTATAAATTATAGCTCAAATAGGCAGGATGTGGCACTACATAGAACCTCCAGCGGAAACGTTTACTTTATACACTCACACATACACAAAATGTGAAGGCTTATCGGCAGCTAATCGATTTGCGTTTGCGCATCTCGGGGCGCATTCAAATTTCGATCGCGAACTGTCATGGCGGCTCGATTGGCCGAAAACAGCCGAACAGCCGATATGAAACCGAAGCGAAGTGGCATTGACATTGATTGGCTGTTGAGAAACTTTAAACAAAGGGTAAATCGCTTCTATTCGGTTACACACTGGCATTAATATAAATATATTCAGATTACAATGCGCACACGCATTTAAATCTGTTATCTTTGCATGTGAGTGTAAGTTATAGGTATCTAGATAATACATACCTACCTGCTTATGCTGAGTGTAAAATATTTCTAGTTAGACCGTATAACAATACACGTTTAAATTGTTTTTTCCTTAACAATGAATAGAAAATTAAATCTTCTTTCATAAAAAAATGAAGGAAGTAAGGTGATGTGTGGGCCTTAAGGTTAAAATTTAATTTATTCAGAAACTAGCTGAGCCCCGCGGTTTCACCCGCATAAGTCTCAATCCCCGTAAGAATATCGAAATAAAAAGTATTCTCTGTCCTAACCTAGCTCATGGTCTACCCATGTGTCAAATTGCATCCAAATCGGTTCAGACGTTTTAGCGTGAAAGCGTAACAAACATTCTCACTTTCGCATTTATAATATTAGCTAGGATTTATATGATAAGATGGATACAAACCTAAGTATAGGTATTGTAGAATTTAAGGTAAATTTTTCTTAGAAAAGATAAATTCGCTGTCCTTGATTATTGTATGAAATGCATTTATTTAAATAAAATTATCTTTCAAAATGGCTTTAAGTCGGAACATTATTTCATTAAGTACGTACCTACCTAAGTTAAAAGTCAAAATAATTGTATAGCTTGTTGCAACAAAAAAACAAATCATTAAGTAGACATCTAAATAAATATATAATTAACCGACCCGAAAGATTATTAAAATTGCAAATAATCTGCGACCTCTTTTGAGAAATTAAATTGAAACATTTTTGGGAAAACCCGTTTATGTCTTTTACTAGAGCAATACACTTTTCATACAAAATATTAATATTAATATTATTTTTTGTTTTTAACGTTCATAACGGGTTTTTATTTAACATGAGTTAAATAACACTTTAAATATAAATTTCATATACATACTACATAGAATAGATAATTTGAGTAATTTAAAATGATAATTCTTATTTGTATCATACTGATAATAATCTATGATAAAAAGTAATGGATATAAAATGTTGCTAAATAGAGTTATTAGATAAACCTTTCAGCGTTTTAAAATGTATGATAACATGTGTTTATATTTATTTAAACAATAGGTTGTTAAAAACTGATGTTTATTTATTTTCGCGCTCTTTCCGTCGGATGAAGAGTTGACTCTACATTTTGCGACGCGAGAAATAGCAGCTTAGAAATAAAGTTACAAAGTTTTTTTGATTTGTGAACATTTAATTTAAATGATCTTTGTATGTGTATGTAATATGTAAGTTCATATTGTATCATTTTCATAATATTTTTTTGCAAACTTTGCCTCATTAATTTGAATCAAAACATAGAGTCAAACTGATGTTTTTTTTTCATGTACTTAACTGCCTTGAAAAAGATTTCCCTTCATATTTGACATTGGAAAAGCATGTTCACTAAATGTTAAATAAAGAAAACACGAAAATATTTACTCTACGTTTTCACAGGCTGAGGAAATTCACCTCTACAAGTTTGTAACGCAAGTAAAATAATAAAAATGATTAAATACCTCGAATGTCCTTATCAGATGCTTATCACAATGTAGTTCACTATCACTATTAATCACTGTAAATACTGTGCAGATGCAAAAACACACTGAAATCATGAGCTCCATTCCGTTTGCATGTTCATTTTCATCGGAAAATTCTTAATATCACAGGTCACAACTGGTTCTATACCCTACGATGGTATCTGTAGATAGTACTAGGTAATACTAAAGCGCGTTGATATTGTGTTTAAAATTACAAAAACAGTCCATGTTAAGAGCGCAAGCGCAAGTGCGGCGTTGAGGCGTACGGCGCGTGATGCGGCGTCGATGGGACGCAACCCGACACTAAACCAGTCGTGTGACTTTTTGTTGTGAACGCCACAATCGTACGCCTTCGGAAACGCTCGCCGCCGACGACTGCCGTTCGGGTGACGCGCGACGCTGATTGGTCGAGGCGAGCGAGCGAGGGAGGAGTCTACACCGCGATGGGAGTGTTCTTCTTTTAAAATTTTCTTTTTCTCTTTTTGGGCGGTAGTGCGGTGATGTGCGGTGGTGTGCGTTAGTCGAGGCGCGCGCGCCGCGGGTGATGGATGTCTCAGCGGTCGCTCGCACTGTATTCTATTATATGATGGCGGCCCGACGGCTCCTATCAAGATTATCGACTGTATCGCCCAAAGTGCCCTTACTGCTACTGCGCTGCCACTGTTAAATTGTTACCATAGACATGCTGTTGTAACTACCTATAATCTTTACTTGCACCTAATATCATATTGATATTAATAGAACTGTATAAAAACCAATTACCTACATCAATTGTAAATATTAAAATTTTATAATCCAAGCCACTTGACCCACTGCTCCCGAGATTAATAATTAGGAAGGTCGCTTACACAGACTGTACAGTACTCTCAGTACCTGTGACCGACTGAGTCGTTGTAATACCTACCAGCCTATTATTGTCCCATTGCAGGGCAAAGGCCTCTTCATACAAAGAAGGCACGAGCATTGATTACCAATTACCACGCTTGGTTAAGACGGGTTAGCGATTTCAGACTTATATTAACTATAAATCCAGGTTTCCTCACGATGTATTTCCCTCACCGATGTCAGTAAAGTCCGAGATAAACTCAGAAAGTACACATTAAGTGACAAAGTCACATTGGTACTTGCCCAGGCAAGCCCTAACAAGATTAATTGCCTGAAACTAGCAGTACTTTCACAATGAAAACGACACCCCATTAAACATTAGCGGTAATTTTATTAGAAACAGTCTATTTTAACTCTTATTTGTGAGTTTGTTGATAAAAAGGACCCGTTAACATTCCTTATTTATTGTTGTAACTTGATAATAAGTAATCCGACCACTATCCATCGGTAGCTTAACAGCTTCTATTCATCTTTAGGTATAAATTAAATTCGCTTTTCGTGTCTGTCTGTGTGACCGCGTTGTTCATCTAAACTACGCGACGGATTTTGATGCGGTTTTCACCATTGTTTAGATAATTTATTCCGGAAGGTTTATGTCTATAATATATTCACGGAACTGACACGTAATAAAGAAATATCGATGTTTTGACAAGTTCTATAAGCCGTGTGAAGCAGGGGCGGATCGCTAGTATTCCATGAAGCCCGACTATACGACACAAAGTTCTACACACTATTGCAGTACATTTTCATGTAATGATGGAAATTGCTGCTTACATATTTTAGAGTTAGCGTTTCCTGCGATATGACATTAGGATATAGGCAGGTAACATAATCTTTTAGATACATAGTTAAGTTGGTCTTTAATGAGGAAGATACTTTAATTAATGCCTTTTGTAGGTACATAGGTAGGTATATAAAAAGTACAAAGTTTTCTATAGGTACCTAGGTACTAATATTATAAAGACGTACCTATAATTTGTGAGTATGTGTGTAAGAGGTAATCTTCGGAACTACTGATCCGATTCCAAAAATTCTTTCACTAATGGGAAGCTAAGTAAGTATTACCGAGTTGCAGAGGATATTTTATATTAAAAAACTTTTTTACAAAAAAAAAAAACAACCGACTTCCAAAATAAAAACACTACAAAGTGAAAAATAAATTTAATTTCGGAAGTCGGTGTTTTTGGATCTGTATTTTAGTTTTTTGCCACCGACCTATTAAAACTATGTTTCGCTTCTTTTTGGAAGTCGGTCGTTTTGTTTTTTATTTGTCATTTTTTAGTTATGTTACCTACCCCACACCAATTCATATACTCGTAACTTGTTATGTAAACAACAGTGACAGGAAGTAATAAAACATCATCAAGATACACAAAGTGGATTAAATCCGTATTATCGAAGCTAACTCAAAGACTACCGAAACAAAGATAATAAAATTTATATGAAACCACCGCGCAAGCTTTTGCTACCAAATAAAAAAAGAATTTTTTAAATCGGTCCACATTTGATGAACATTTCGATGAACATACCTACATTAAAAAAATACATACAGATGAACATCTTATAACCTCCTCCTCTTTTGAAGTCGGTTATAGACAAGTAATTTCACGCGGACGAAGTCGCGGGAAGAAGCAAGTATCTTACTTATATTGGTATGAATATTAGCAATTAAGTAGGTGTTGTCGATGTTGATTTAAGTCGTAACATTTTGGTTTTATTCAGATACCGATACCGATACCAACCGATAGAGGTGTAAGTGGGTACATCATAATATATGTACAGATAAAGGTTTACCTAATAGTGAAGTTTAATTAGGAAGCAGGCAAATGATTAAAGAAAGTCGTAAGCACATAATTGCTTCATTATGTATACAGAAGCTTCAGGCATAAGTCCTACCTACTTAGATATTATGAAACGGGCTTAACTATTGAATGAATTTGTACTCAGTACCGGTACCATGTAAAATACTGGTATTCAGCTGCATCCGGTTAGACTGGAAGCCGACCCCAACATAGACGGGAGGCTAAGCAGATTGATTGACTCAGTACCGGTACCAGTATACAATTACCCGTATAGGCCTAAAGATGTTTTAAAATTACAAATGTAAAAATATACCTAAGCTATTAACCAACTTATGCAATATCTTTTATTTTTACCCCCTTATTCATAAAAGTTGCTTAAAGTTAAATGATGTTTAAATGTCAAAAAATCTATGGTACCTAAACAGTCGCTAAATATTGCTTAACTTTAAGCAACGTTTATGAATAAGGGAGTTCAAGTTAAAGTTAGTAAGTTTAAGTTAGTAAGGTTAGTAGGTTTAGTTAGTGATTTTTAAATTTTATAAAAACATCTGGTGCAGTCAAGATTACCGACCACAACAAAAAATGGACCAGTAAACTCATTCTTATTACTTACAGTCCGGCCGTTGAGAGTATGCGTTTCATGCTAACGAATATGTGTATTGCGAATTTGATCCTTATTCAATCTGCCTAGCCTTTTCCCAACCATGTTGGGGTCGGCGTCCAGTCTAACCGGATGCAGCTGAATACCAGTATTTTATATGGAGCGACTGCCTATCTGACGACCACAACCCAGTAACTGGGTAACACGATACACCTGGGTAAGACTGGTTGTCAGACTTTCGGGCTTTTGACTACCCGTAACAACTGTCAAAGATCCACGAATGACAGCCGGGACCAACGGCTTAACGTGCTTACCGAGGCACGAAGAGGTCAAGGATACATATACATAAAATAATACAAATATCTACCACAACAGTAAATGTACATAAGTAGAAACCGAATCACCATGCATATCAGACTTATAGCTGACCTCTTCGATTTACCTTCTACCTACATTGTGTTTGCCTATACCTAAGTACCTATTCACATACCGAAGTAATGTTAACCAAAGAATAACTTTACTAAAACAAGGCACACCAAAACATCTATCAAAGCGAACAAGAAAAAAAGACAATAGCCCCCCAGAATTTCTAAGACTACCCTCCTTCTGAACGTGATTTATTCTATATACCCGCGCTATAAATCTGTCGGGCACAACACTATCGCTAGTGCTGCGCGGTAATGGCTAATGACATAACACCCGGCTGCCAGAGTTCAAGCTAAAAATGGCTTCTTAATAGGGTTATAAGGATAAATGTATAGATATAAGGTAGAGGAGATAACTTTATACTTTGGGTATTCTGATTTAAGTATTCTCTTGCTTTTATTGTCTTCTGTAGTTCAATATATTCTCGGAATAAAGGACCAGGGGGTGTACTCCGAAGCGAAAATCCCAAGTATCGGCCGAATATTCGGACGTTTACTACTACACTTTTTTTTCTATTTCGTTCATTTCGGTTCGGAGCCGACCAAACGTGAAAATGAAGTTCAGTGGGATCCGACCGAACGAAATAGAATGAAGTGTAGTAAGAAACGGTCGAACATTCGGCCGATACTACGGATTAACGCTTCGGAGTAGACCCCCAGGATCGTATTCATCTAATGATATTGCTGTCTCATCACTATCAATAATCAACTCAGCCTATCGCTGTCCACTGCTGGACATAGGCCTCTCCCAGTCTACGCCACAATATCCTATCCTCCGCCTTCCGCATCCAGTCAGTCTCAGCCACCTTCTTAAGGTCGTCGGTCCATCTAGCTGGGGATCTCATCACTGTCTGCATCTAATTCTTGTGTCGGGAGACTCAAGAATTAATCAGAATCAAAATTTATTTTTATTTTTAAGAAAAATATTATAATAATTTATTTGGGATTCACAATTCAAACCCAACCAATATAACACTCACACGCCAATCTAAAATAGTTTTGAATAGAGATTCATGCTAGTCGATATAGGTCGTATATATTTTAGGCTCGTCAAAACTTTGTCTGCATCAGCCTCACAATAGGTTTCCTGAAAATTGTGATACTGAGGCCTGTTTGCACCACAAATCACAAAACAAACACACATCATTAAACATCGTTCTGTTTCTATCAATCGTATGAAGATGACAGAGAAAGCATGATGTTTCGAATATGTGTATGTAACGCTAAACGTATTTAGTAATTTGTGTTGCAAGTGGATCTAAATCATCATTCATTAAGATAAATACGAGGTTTTAGAAGATATTTTGAATGCAATTCTTGAGGACTCCGCTTTTTTAGGGTTCCGTATCCGAAGGCTTCCAAACGGAACCCTATTACTAAGCCTCCGCTGTCCGTCTGTCTGTCAGCGGGCAGTATCTCATGAACCCTAATAGGTAGACAGTTGTAATTTTTAGATTGTGTATTTCTATTGTCCCTATAACAACAAATAATACAAAAAAATAAAGTTAAAAATTAAAGGGGCCGATTTTTTTAAATCTAGATGCTCTATATACCTACATATTAATAGGACGAATCATACCTCAAGACCTAACATAGTATCCTTATACAAATGGTAATTTTAAATGATGAGATAAGTACTTCCATCCTTCTCATTGTCTAGATAAAGTTGTCGATGGTTTATCTTATAAATTGTAAGTTATAACAATAAGTGTGAATCTCACACGTATTCCAATTAACCGTAGCCACTTGTAGTTAATAGGAAAAACAGTTAAATTACCTACTGTTACGTCAGTATATCTGTTTATAAAACTACCGGTTCTTCTGAGCGATTTTATTAATGGACACCAATTCCTGAAAAATACACACACATAACATTTTTTTTATTTCTCTCTTTTTTTTAGTACTTACATTGCATAAAACAAGTAAATGATAGTTATTTAAGTTATGGAGGAGCGGAGTCTCCTAATACAAGCTTATCTGCTTAAAAGGAGGCTCCAATCACTAGTTTTACATGTTAAAATAATAAAACATTTTTATTCTCGTTTTCGTTTCATCATGTCTGTATTTCCCTGAAGGGTTAGGCAGACGTGAACCTATAGTACACCCATATTACGTCAGTTATGTTTAAGTCCCATGTAATAGACTAATGCCATCTACCGGGCAAAAATCCAGACCCCGGTCTGCTATTGAGAAATTCTAGATGGAAAAACCCAATAACACTTTGCCCGACCTGGGAATCGAAACCAGGACCTCAATAGATAGGTACACATAGTTGGGTGATTTCGAGATATTGTTATTATACATGGTGTTGTAACTTCAAGATGAGTTTATACAGAAGATTTTGTAGCATGTTGTCGGAATGTTAAAAATTCATAATATCCTGTATGTCGTTTTCAGAGACATTGGGCGGAGTAGCCTACCCTAGGCATACCTCATGAATATTTTGTGTAAAGAAACTAATTTGCAAGTTGAAATTTTATTTAGGCCTCATAATATGGTACTCATATCTTCGTCGTGTCGATGGCTCGACAGTGTATTAAATTTTGTTGGCCCAAAACTTCGCCAATTCCACGGCATCTTCGGTGGGAGCACAGAGGTCGCTATGGCCGCATTTTTTAGGGCACATAGGGCAGGATAGGAGGTGGGACATAGTTTGCGCCACAGTTCCACATCGACATCTTGCTGCCGTACCGTCGAGGTAGCTGCACTAATATATTATTTACATAGTTATAAAATCTTGCACTTTCTTAATCAAGTGAAAAAAATGATTTGTGAATTATTATTTGTGTTATGAATTTTAAATTTAAATGCAATGTTGGTGATTATTTAATTTATTGTTACTGAATTATACCTAATTATTTATTATATATACCTAATTATTTATTAGTAATATTATTGCTGGGGAGTTTGTTGCGCCACTTCTTCTTCCCAGCTGTGCAGGTGAAGGACGGTCGTTATAAATTAAGTAACGTTCGAAAAGTGCTGATTCTCAGCCAAGTTTGAATAAATGACTTTTGATTTGATTTGATACATTTTGAATGCGTAATGAATCTATACAAATAAATAAAACTGAAGTGTCTGTTTGTAATGTCTAAATAACAACTTTTTACTAAGTGCATAAGAAAGTAAATATTGTACTTATAACAAAAAAGCTAAAATTTGCTATCTAAAATTTTTGTCTGTCTATCTGTCTGTTTGTTCCGGCTAATCTCTGAATCGGCTGGACCGATTTTAACGAGACTTTCACTGGCAGATAGTCAGCTATCTACGGAGGGTAACTTAGGCTACTTTTATTTCAGAAAATAATTAGGGTTCCGCGCAAAAAAATTAAAACCCATTAAATTGTGAACAAAAAGTCGGATTTCAAAAATTATTTTTGCATTTGATAGCCCAATTCTCGAGGATAGTTATAGGCTATTTAACATCACGCTACGACCTTACGGCCGAGCAAAAAGAAAAAAGTCAGAAAGAACAACACTAAGCAAAAACGAAGTAATAGCGCGGGCGAGCGCTGCAACGCGACGGGCCGAGGGACGAGGGAGTTTTATTAAAATGTGGCTGTGATTTTAGTATATTGTGTATATTACGACTTCCACGCGAACGAAGTCGCGGCGCACAGCTAGTTTTAAATATAAAAGCAATGTCTTTTTATATGTTTTATTTATCGTAACTGTAATATATTCAACACAATTTATTTTGTTATGAAAATTAATAATTTATTAACACTACCATGTATCTATATACTTGAGGCAGCAGTATTTGTTAAAAACAATATCCACATGTTTAGCTACTACACGCGTATACGGCGTAAGGACAAATTACGTACAGCAGCCAGTAAAACTCATCTTATGCATGAGAGTATCTTTTGTTAAGCTTCTCGCATCTTTAATAATATTCCGGCACCTATTAGAACAATTATGGAAAAGGAAAATTTTAAAAGGACTCCATGATCTGTTAGTAAACAAAAGTTACTACTCTGTAAAAGAATTTCTGTCTGACAAGTCTTTGCTTAAATATAGTCCCACCCAGTCATGATGCGTTCGACGACCTACAGACTGTAATTAATTTTGTTCTTTTCAGTATAAATCTATTTTTTAATTTTATGTATGATTTTTACAATTTGACATTTTAATTTGTTATAAATAATTTTATTTTTTGTGAATTTGATGTGTACCCATAATTTGACATGTTCCTACCTATCTCAATTTGTTATGTTTGACTTTATCTTTTTATCTTTGAATGTTATATGTAATTAATTTTATTTTCTATATAATTGAATTTGACATTTCTCTTAATGTGAGCCCTTTTGGGTTTTTCTTATTTTCTATTTATTGCGCTAGAGGGAAAGTAATAATAATTAGTAATTATGTTAATTATATTGAACAGTTAGTTTATATGTGATTATTGTATGCCCTACGGGCGGGACATAGCTGATCATAATTTCCAACTATTTGAGAACTGTACCTACCTATGATCCACAATAAAAGATTTTGAATTTGAATTTGAATTTTGAAATAAATGACTTATTACTTAAGCGTTCTATTTAATCAGCTCCTATCCTTCATATACAATAACCTACATGCTCGTAGATACATGTATCTAATACATAAGCTCTTCATCATCAATAGGCATTAAACACTGACATATGTAGGTAGGTACACACACGCATATATACCTACATACATACATAGACATCGTATGTAGTGTCTCCACACCAGTTAATCAGTGCGAGGTCGTGTGTCTCTGAATTACTGAGCGAATACGGGAGCGTATTACTGTCTATGCTTAGTAGGTACTATTATTAGTTATCACCTTAATTTAAGCGTAAAATTATATTTATTTATCCAATTAATAATGACAAAGGAAATAGGACATAAAGTATGTTTGGCTCTTTACGATTGCTAACGATTATGTGTCAATACATAAAATGTTAATACTTAAGGTGAAAGCGTCAGGGTAGCCCGCGAAATTCAAATTTTCTTACGTTTTTTGCAATTTGCAGGTCAGTATTAGGTTTTATGTTGGCTAAAATATGATTCGCGACCGTAACAAATATGTATTTACAGAATTATAATTATTATAGTTATCAATACAATTCTCTAAGACCAGCTAATTCTGTTGAATGACTATTTTATGAAATCTTAACATTTCAGGATTATACTAACTTAAGTAATTGTATTACTGATTCTAATATTAGGGGACAAAAAGATGTTTATTCAGAATTAAAACAGAATGTACATAAATATAATGATTCTAATGATTCTTTAAATACATATTTGTTACGGTCGCGAAACATACTTTAATCAACATACACCCAGACACTGAGCTGCAAATTACAAAAATCGTAAGAAAATTTGAATTTCGCGGGCTTCCTTGGCGCTTCCCCCTTAAGAGCGTTGTCACATTTTATCACCCCTCTCGCTCACACAGGATCAATTTTTTAAGAATGTTAAATGAAAAGATGATTTTTTGAAAAATGTAATCAATGGGCGACCTTCTAAATAATATTAATTTAATAAGTAGTTAATAAAACACATTTCTATTGTGTTATCTAATAAACTTAGCTCAATAAGTATTATGATCTGTTTTTGAGATGATTTAAATAAATGCTACAATAAAAATGTGTTTTTAATAATTACCTATTAAATTAATATTATTTAGTAGGGAGCCCATTGATCACATTTTTCAAAAAAGTATATTTTCATTTAACATTCTTAAAAATTTGGTCCCGTGTGAGCGAGAGAGGTGACAAAATGTGACAGCCCTCTTAAGGAAACGGGTTGATTTCCGGTAGGTATTAACAACTGAAAAATTTTGATAAAATAAAGATTTTACAAAAAAAGGCCAATGAAACCGGCTGAGCTAGGACAGTTTAAGTAGTAGGTACCTTTATATGAGGACTGTAGAGGTTTTAACTGAGATGACTTTCTCATCTAACCGCCACGAATATTTAAGATATTATAATTTCGAGATAAACATTATTTTATGTTTAGAAGAAAAAAAGATTCGAGATTCAGCTCGGATAGCTGACAGCGCGCGTGTTGATTTACCTACGAGTATAAGGTGAAATTTTAGTAAGCGCAAATATTTTAAGGAGTTTATCTACTCATAAAACTAAACTACTTTTCCCAATAAACATGGGTCAAAATGTGAAAAAAAATTCTAACCCGATACTAAACCAGTCAGTTGAGCGTACAATTTATATGGACAGTCCAAAAAAAAAAATTTTTTACGACCCATGTTTATTGGAAAAAGTTGTTTAGTTTTTTGAGTAGATAAACCCCTTAAAATAGTTGCCCTTACTAAAATTTGACCTTATATAATATGTAGTTTTTTAAATGAATAACTCCGGGATAATTATTACTTAATACGTGTTTTATTAATACTGTCCCAAAGAGGCTCCATTAGGCTTTTACAGTACATTCATAAATCAGATTAAAGTCTAAAATAACTATGTTTTTAACCAACTAAGGTTCTCAATTTATCTGTAGGTATATATTTTTTATTTTATCAATTCTTTAGATACTTAAGTACCTATCCGTATTTTAAATCAAGGATCATCTATGGATCGAGGAAAAGTTGAGCTCGGGAACCGTTTCCAAGCTCATTCTTACCTTTAAGATAAGACTTTATAAAAAGTTAACTTCGTACTTATTTTACGTACCCCTATGTTATTTTGGGTAAGTATAAGAACTACAGAAACTACTGGTAGAGTCCAGAGTGGTATCTACATTACATACATACATAAACTCACGCCTTCATCTTTTGTATCTACATTATAGCTACATATATATTTTTTCTCTCTGATATTTTTGATCACTACCAAGAATCGCTTTAACTTTTCACCCTAACCTTTTTTAAACTGTAAATCTACATCTACATGTTGTATTGTTGACTTGCATCGGTTGTATACGCTGTATACGCGGTTCTACATTACATGACATTGTGAGCAAGAAGAACATCATTATAATTTATTCTATGCTATATGTATGTATTGAGTACCATTTTCACGAAAACTCGTCAAGTACTCATAGGTACACACACTTTAACATTTTGTCCAAATTGGATTTTGCCTTTGTGTTTTCTTGTATAAGATTATAAGTAGCTATTGTTAGTTGGTCCGAAATCTAATAAACCTACCTAAATAATATTAACTTTTTGGAACTCTTCGAAAACATTTAAATAAATCTTTCCAGAACTCCGTTTTCACATTTTCAAAGTCCGTATTGGTTGATACTCGCCGCTTCATTTTCCGATTTTCACGCAAGTGACCTCGCAAACCAAAGCCTGCATATCTCTACATATACCTACAAATCCTACAATAACATCACAGTACGGAGTTTCCATCTCATCCTACATTAGCAATCTCAGTAATAACGTAGGCAGGCCGATCGTAGACTAGCATATTATCTACCTAGTACGTATTTACCTACTACATATGTAGGTATGTATGTATACATGTAGGTTATTATTTAGCCATGTCTCGTTAGCGGATAGAGGCTCCACTGCCTGAGGTGGCTAATCAATATTTGATGGAGAATTCGACCTTAACACAAGTAAATAAGTATAGGTACTGTACTTAAAGGTATTGTATATGAGCTGTGTTACTATAAACAGGGTGACTTGTAATTCAACGACTTCCTCCCAGGACGTTATAGCGTTACCCACGGCACACCATGCAGCTGGTCGAAAATCCATGGGATTCGAAAAAATCCAAGATTCATGTTTCTGTAAATTTCTCAAAATTCTTCTTTAAATAACATTTTTTCTAAACTCGAATGCCTGTCATTGTTATTTACGCTGTATTATTTTTGTCAATGTTACTGTGTCTCAAGTTTTCAACTTGAAATTCTCAATTCTGAAAGCTGGTGTAAGCCTTATCTTTTTTGTGTACCTTATCTTACTTGGTAAGGCTTCAAATTAACAAGAATCAAAATAAGAATTTTGCGGTTTATCAAAATTCTCATTTTGATTCCTGTTAATTTAGAAAATGTAGCACTCAATTCACAGTGATATCTTGGTTAACATTGAGAGAAAACATAATAATATATGGGAAAAGTTTTTCATTTATATAAGTAAGTACGGGATGTAACGTTGCAGTGGCGAAGCCTTCATACAACCCGATTCCTATCGGCTTCCCTTCGGAACGACCGTACCTACTTCTTAATGTCTACTATTGCCAAATAATGTACACCTGTGTGTGTAACTGTGTATCACATCACATTATATATATTTAATATCCGGTTTAATACAGTAATCATAAGATTAAAAACATTACAAAAATGCCCGTAATTTTTTGTCTGAGTTTATGAGAAATGAACAATTTTTTCTTCGGCTTTTGATAATTGTAGCTGTGCCACTGTAAGGTTGATAAGATACCTACCTATCTAGATCAACATAATGAGAATCTTAATACTTCTGTCGCTCGATGTTTTACTCAGATGTTGAGATGCGACCACCAACGTTGAAGTTCTTAATCTTATTGACATTTAAATTTTATTTCCTCAAGATAAAATCAGCAAATTGCGTCAGTTTCGTAATTAACATATTCAATGGCTTCTATTAGAATTTCCATTATATTTATCAAGAAGACGCCTCAGTAATAACAAATACGAGTCCAATCTTCATAATATTTATAATACAAGATAAACCCTCTAAATGTTTATGTAGGATAATAATAGGGATGAGAATAAAACAAATACCTACTTACACCTAAAACAGTACGGTGCGGGTTCCAAGGCCCCACGACACCCACACATTTCCTAAGCGGGCAGCCAGTCTGAATAACATTTAACCCCTTTGAATGTAAAAGCATTACGGAATGAAAAAACAGCACTTATGTACCCCGCGACTCAGATAAACCATCTCCCGTACAAAGAGCACAAAGATACAATGCCTCTGAAAGGGTTCAAGAACGCACTTTTAAATTAACCGCTATGAATTTCAGAACGACTTACATCATACACAAACGTCAAGCCATTTTCAACCTTAGCAACTGCATCTAGCAAATATTAGACCTCACAATCGTATGCACTAAAAGTACGATATAAAATATTAGTCGTCGCAATACGCCTATTTAAAATAGGTCCGTTTACATTTTTCCTTTTCATGTCATTGTCTCTGGCCGAGAGCGCTTGCAACCGTCACGTTCCAATTTTGAAAAGTGTCGGAACAAAATGGTAGTCGCTTTGTGTAGTGCCCCCGCTCCTGACTCGAGTTTGGTAATTTAGCAGATGTTCAGAGAGCCCCGACTGCCTTTGAAGTCGACTACAGCTTCCAACTAAAGAAAATGGACTTTCATCGTTTGTTTATTTGACTACATAGTTAGGAAATACGAAGCGATTTCTGAGAAATGTGTTCGGTAAGTTGTCGGTACGTTCGGAATCATTCGGAACATGATTCGTAATTATTCAAACCGCATACCGACGTCAAAAACATCATCCGACATACACGAGGAGTCATAGATCCAACCACCCATCAGTGGAGGCTGGTAACCAAATTGGAACATCACTGTGCCGTGTTTACAACTCGACAAAAAAAATAATAACAAAGGAGCCGAATTTAAATTCCAATCGAACTTTGACACATGTCTGCCACCATAAACAATGGAAATTCAAATCATCGTTGCAGCGGGCTGCGGCGGACTAATGCGATTGTGGCGTGAGTGAGTCTATTGCTCTTCATCTATAAATAGGAGCCTTTTCTCTCGCTTTTTCTTCACAGAATCTGAGTCGAGATCGGGCGATAAGCTATCTCGTGTGAGACGGTCTCAATATCCACAGATGGCCTTGCTCTGAAGTAATCTCTGTTCACGACGTGGATATTTTTGACATTTTTTGCTTGTGATTCTTTGAAAATCTCGCTTTGTGCTCTAATAGGGACATTATTTTGACGTGGAGCACGCCGCTATAATATTGTAAACACTGATTGAGTATAGATAAGTGAGACAATCGGATATTTTGTCCTTGGTTGTGACGTTTTTTGTGGTGGCGCGAATTTAAGCCTTAGATTGAGGCCTGATGTTACCGGGAAATGTTTAGCAGCTGTTCTGTGTACACACTGGAGTAGGTGCGGTGTTAAGTACATTATACGTAGGTACTATCTACACTGATATCGAAATAGGAGACGTATGTTTTTCATTTGTTTCGCAACCTCAGCTCTACGGAAAGGCCGCGATTTTGATATATGGTAAAACTTAGTTCAGAAGCAAACAGGAAAATAAACCAAAGTTAAGTTGTTTAGATGTCTTGTTCATGTCGTGTTAAAAAATAAATGTGCCAGTGTGCACCTATCTGAATTATTATGTTTACCAGCAGTTTTGAATCCATATAAAAAAGTGTCATTATAATACAATTTGTAGTGGAAAATTCTTAATGATGCTACTGCACAAAACAAATTAGAATCATTATCCTTACAACAAGTAGATACACCTAATACATGCACAACAATGTTTTCGAGACAAGCTAGTTAATGGCGGACAACATCAGGTAAACCGTTCTAATATATCAAAAGTGGTCTTCCACAATTTTAATTAAAAATGTCTGGCTTGATAATGAATAAAATTATCCTTAGCGTAGCCCACGCTAAGAAAAGGTACACTACAGCTCTTGTTAAACAAGTTATTTAAATATTTTAACCCCAACAAAGGCAAAGACAAGCTCAGTGTTATCCAATAAGGTCGATAAAGTGTGTGTTTTTATGAAAACCTCTGTCGAAAGGCTCGGGTGAAACAGTTGACGATCGACGCTCCAGTTACGATTAGTTTTGTCGAATTAAGCGATAAACTCGTACCAAACAGGACGCAGGAATTTACAAGGCGTACGAACACGTCGATAAGCCACACATTTCATGCAATATAAGACCTTAATATACGCTCAAAAGATGTACTCTAGGTACTCAATACGTTAATACTCCTTGTTTATAAATTCGCCTCGTGTTAATCTGATAACGTTTTAATTTCACGTCAAAGTTCGTTAGCTCAGTAAAATATTCCACGTTAATCATGTGTTTTTTAAAACTTATTTTCTTATTATTATGTTTTGTACCCACATTGTTCGGTAATACGAAGCAGAATTTAATGTGACTGAATCTGAAATATTTCACGTTACAAACCCGTTTTTCTTTGTTACTCGCGTTGCATTTAATACGTTTGAACGTAAGACATTCGGATTAGAATTAATTCCAGGTCGTATATAAAGTCGCGGTATTTAAATGAACGTAAATAAAAAGGAACATTGCATGAACTAGTGCTAAGTGAAAGTGCGATAACCGTCTGACTGGTAGGTAATGCTAGGTTCTGTTCCACGGTTGGTCATTTAAACAGTTTCATGACTTTCCTCACGTGCCACGGACTAACACGTGATGGATTGTTTGTAAATGAATAATTAATTTTATTTCTCACAAAGCTGCGACGTAGCACGTAATAAAACAATGACGAACCGAAATAAAAACACGAGTAGGTAGCTGACAAAAATACGGCGGCACACGTCGTCCGGCCGAGCAGACAATCTCCGTACCTATCCCTTATCTGTGCAACTTAGCAAACAAAACATCGCAACCGGCAATAAGCATAAAACAAAATCGTTTCGACCCCACACACGCCGTCGCCCGAACACTTGGAAAAATCCCTATGGATTTTCCGCGCGGGGTGACGAGGGCGACCGGCGGCGCGCGGGGGCAGGGGGAAGGAACGTAAAAGAGAAAAGCTGCGAGTTTTTATCTCGGCGCCATAAATTTTATTCGTAGCGTGATTTAGTGCGCAGATTGCCCCCCGCGCCCCGCCCGCCCCGCGCCTACGCCTCGCCGGGGTAAGGCTGCTAGTCATTGTCAAAATTATTGCACCCCTATCTACTGAGGCTTTAAATATATGTCCCCAACACGTAGTTATGCCTACAACCCGTTCCTACGTTGGATACGATGCTTTCATGTAAATTTTATAAGATGTTCCACATAAGGAATTGCTTATACACTATTTTGTACCTACCTAAACATTTGAGTAAAAGTGAAAATAAATAAAAGAAAGCGAACAACCGAACAAAGGATACAATACCAAGTAAGCCAAGTAAGTACAAAATCCATTTGAATTAAGCCTATTCATTCCTTTGTATCAGCTATGTTTATTCTAGTGGATAGTTACGCAAGCTTCGCTTTCCTTGGCTCTCAATTGGATCCAAGTTTCCACTTGATTTGTTTAGAGTATTGCTGCTAACACTGCATAAGCATCGAACCGACTGCAGAATAATGCAATATTGGACCAAGCAATGGCGCCAAGCATTTCTAAGAGAATCCTTCAAAAAAACTGCGCCGTCCTAATCCTTCATTCTTACTCTGGGAGTAAATCTTACTTATTTGTCAATACCGAGCCACAAAGGCGTCCAAATACCCTTACACTAGATGAAAAGCATAATACACGCCTCATAATAGTGTAGCAATTCAGAAACTGTTAAAATCATAATGCGCTTTTGTTGTGCTCTTGACAGCTTGGTTTTTCAACAGTGGTTTCGTGTTGCCGGCCAGTGCGTCGCGAAAGTGACGTCCACGATTTCGAGCGAATCGATCACTATCTAAGAGGCGTATTTTATGTAAACACGACAAATTTCGTGATGTAAAATAGTAGCCGCAGATGCGGCCGTGTTATTTTTATTGTCTGCGCGAGAGCTGTGGGATCGGAGGATCGCATTTGATCCGGGACTCACTCCACACTGTGTCTTATCTCGGATCTGGTTTTATGAAACCCTAAATTTACGACTGCGGCGAGGGGTGGGGGTTGTATTAAGCCGACTCTCGTCGCTTCGCTGCGACAGACACTTTTGTCACCAACAATTCATGGCTGAAGCACGTTCGGCAAAATTTTTGCGTGTCAAATTACAACGCAGCGAACAGTCGATTGATGACGAGATTAGGCAATACGAGTGTCGTTATGAAACGTACTTCACTTTACGATTATTGCTTATGTAAATGATGGCATAAAATATTCTTTTGTAGCAAATAAATGGAGGTTTACTTAAGTAATTTTGTTGTTCAGTTTGGATCAACGACACCAGACTACTTGTCTGAGAATTCACATCATAAAGCAAAACTTTTTTACTGATAACTCCTGTACTCTAAAGAAACAATCTTGAAGTAATAAAGTGGCTGTGTCAGAACATACCTAACAACGGTCTTTATAAACACCTTACTTGACATGACACGTCAGAATAGCCTTTAAGTAAAAACAAACACGTTTTGCCTCTCATTCACAACCAAAACTGCTGATAAATTATTATATTATAGATTATAGCATCTTAATTAGGGGAGGAGGTTAGTCTTAATTGCGGGCCGCTTGCCGGGGCGGGCGGGTTAGCCCAGATACAGACCGATCCTCTATAAATTACGGGAATAAATCCCGGGAAAGAAAAATTGCCCTCTGGAGCACATAATTCTTGCCTTGTCACAAGCTCTCCTTATCTATAGCCAATACCGGATTACAATGTGATTTTTATTTCATGCTATATTCGCTGGTACTTCGAACCTACTTACGTCGTCTTTATGTTAAGTTATTTATGTTACCTATGTGGAATTTGTTTTTGTATGTTTCGGGTTGTGGAAAATGTTTTTCAGTTGGTTTTACAAGAGTTTTCTATTGATTTCAGTGGTTTTGTTTGGTGTGAAGACTAATGGCTGACATGATGAAGTACCAGAGTAGAATGTATTGTTGTTGCAGGTGGGTGCCTCTAGGGTGTACAATAATAAGAAAATAAATTAAATAATTATTCTAACATGGATAGGGTAAACAGAAAACTAAATTATGTGCAAGAACTGTTCTAAGTATATACAATAGGGAAAGATACATAGAAATATTACACAGGAATAGGTAACACATAGATGTAGTAAAAAAGAAAGTAGGTATACAAGTCTAGGGAATCTATTCTAGGGAGTCTTCAAAATAATTATTAATAATTATACAGGGTCAAATTAAATTTGCTAGCGAAACTGCGCAGACGCAATGGATATCAATATCTGAACTTGACAAAAAAAAAAATTAAATTATGTGATGATTTTTTTTGGGTCAACTATCGCCGGTGGTGTTGTTACTTGAAGTACGAGTTATGATAATCAGTTTTTTTTTCTTGTTTTACCGTGTTTAGTTATCGATACCCATCACGTCTGTGAAGTTTACATAAATAAAACAGATTTTTTAAACTGATATTTCAAATAAATATACTATCTACCTACCTGCGGTTAAAGACCCCAAAAAAAAAACTCATCAAATTAATTTATTTTTTATTTGATCATGTTTAACCCCTTAAGAGGTTGTGCGTTAATTATGTTACACCTTGTATATTCTCATTCATAATTCATTCATTCATTTCATTGTTCATTAATAATTTAAAAAAAAAACATTCACTTTCCACACTTCACTTTGTTTGACTAACCCTATTTGTAAATCTAGTGTACCTAAACATAAGAACGCAGAGTACTTCAAAATAAACTTCAACATCATTGCCAAGTGTAAATCAATATTCGAGCTAATATTTTATAATGTTAGCCAACAATATCGTCTAATGGACAATGACAAATGATTCCCTTTGTATCGAATTGAGATGTCACGGCGCTTTGTACGACAACAAACGAATTCACGAAATATAGAAGAGAAAAAATACAACCTTCTCAAAATTTGAACGAAATATTTTGACAACATAATGTATGGGCAGGTATCGCTGAGTGACTAGCTAATGATCGTTTAATAGCTATCCGAATGTGGGCGAAATTCCGTGATTTGGAAAAAAAACTGCATTTTTTTTATACTTTCACTGTTTGCTGAATGCAGAAATGAGAAAATTTCGATTTGAAATCCCTACAATACTTATTCATTATTATATTGCACTTTTATTAACTTTCATATACATCTAGAACAAAAAAAAAGCCAAGTCAGTTAGTAACAAGCTTTCACGAGCTTTTTAAGAGATTTTTTGACCTCTGTAGAAATACAAAAATTCTTTCGGCCAAAACCATTTATAACTCAAAAAAGTAACAACTTAGGTAATTATTTCACTTATTACGTATGTATGTATTATAAGTAACCACAGCTCCATTCGTTAGTAAATTCCTTTGCGTATCATCTCGTACGATCTTAAAAATCGAGCATTTTAATCTCAACACACCGCTCTTACAAACTGACCAGCATTACTTGAACCCTGCCCAAACGCTGCCTGTCAAAGGAACTGTGAAAATCAGTACAAAACCTTAGTTCCTTATTTTACCGTGGGCTACAGTACACTGGACATCTGTGCTTGACATTCATAATGCGTATAAACTTGTTTTATTTATGCCTAAGTTTATATTAATTAATATTAATGGATACAGAAGGGATGACTGTTAGAAATTTAATAGGCAGGAATTTCTTTGATTCATATTTAGGCGTGGATTCGTATGTCAGAAGCTAATTAGTAATTACTCCCTACTTCTAATGTAATTACTTCTATAAATGTTACTATTAATCAAGATGCAATTTGATTATGTAGCCAGTAAGTGTTCATTGATAGAGTACCGAACTCTGTTAAGTGCATAGTGCATGCATAGTTACGTTAACGTGGTAAAAAAGGTAGGTATATACATAATAACATTCTTTAACTTTTAGTCATTATAACAAACACTATTAGTCTTTCTAGGGAGAAATAATGCCAATATAAATTGCTTGGTTGGTGCTGAACATTTGGATGATCCTGGCTACCTTGGCACGGGTTCCTAGTCTAGCCAGATATGTGCAGGAGTAGCAGCAAACCAGAAAAGAGCAATACAACAATATTATTGCTCCCATATAATGTAATAAATAATATCTAATGTTTAAGTTAACGATTCTGTAAATACAATCGATACTCAATCACATACTCATCACGCCTATTCACATACACTATCCAATTCCAAATAATTGCATAACGAATGCGGTGACACAGCATTGTATTAGAATTTATTATTTTCTTTTGTTAGCAACACCCAGCCCAGTGGGTCGCGGTTGGCAACACAGACCGATAATGCTGATATTTATTTGTGTAGAGGAGATTATTTATTTATTTTGTTCAGATACAATGTTGATGTTTTGTTGTCGGTTCAATGGCTGTACAAATGATTTTCATTGCTCCTGTAGTGAGCAAACACTTAAGTGTGTTGTGTTATTAAAAAAAGTTGAGAGGTATACACTTAACCTTTTTTTGTGGCAGCGTTGATTCGAAATTCAACATTTTTGTACCAGAAGCTGACACTTCAAATAAAAATATATCGTTAGTGATATTGGAAGCAAATGACGTAGGTAACCCGTATCCCGAGATAGATAAAAACTACCATCTAATGTTAAAGTTAGTTCCGGAAATCACATGAAGTCAATATCGAAGTATTATCAACAATATTTTTGCAGATGATTAAAATTAATAGGTACCTAATTGCCTAAAATAGATAAGTCGATATCCGGCTTAAGATATCTGCAGGGTTTTTTGATCATTTTATTGCTCATCGTAGATTGTAGATGCATACTGCAAACTGTAAGTAAGTAGGAATATCCGTTTTGATTCATGTTTAATCCTAATTATTATTTAAAGAAATCGAATTATCACGGAAGTTTAATCAATTATCTTAAATAATGTTATCTTCACCAGACGTATGGTCAAAAAACAAATATTCTTAATTTACTAATCCTATTTTTTTGGCGCCAACACGTCATATTGCTCTCCACCATTTTGTTCAATCCAGAGTGCTCAGGATTTTTAGGGTTCCGTACCTCCAAAGGAAAAAACTGAACCCTTATAGGATCACTTCGTTTTCCGTCCGTCCGTCTATCTGTCTGTCAAGACCCTTTGTCTCAGGAACGCGTGGAGGTATCAAGTTAAATTAATATCAAATACGTAGGTCTACAGCCCTTGGAGCTCTAAAAAAACATCAAGTTTTTAAGTCGACGCAATAAAAAAATACGGCCATCTAAGCGACATAATAGTTTGATACTCGCAAATAAATCAAAACCTATAGAGTACTTACCGTTGACCGTTGAAAAGGAGCAAGGTCTCATAGCACAAGTAAAGGAAAAAGTCCGAAAATCATTAATTTGTGGTTATATGATATTAGAAGAAAAAAAAATGCGATTAAACCCTTACATTTGCATTTAGAGAACATTTGGTAAATATTTTTTCAAGTACAAAATTAAGTTTGTTCTTGGGACAAATTCATCCTAACTACTGGATCCTACAATGTGCGTGGTCCGAAACGCACTTGGCCGTTTTTTTTTTTTTTCGGAAACATGCAAGAGTGCAAAAAACAAACAGCCAGCCAGCTAGCCTTTATCTGTCGCTTGGTTTGATGCCTTTGTCTCTGTACATCGGACGAGCCCCGTTAAATGCTCTGTTAACCATCACATAACAAAGGATTCAAGAAGATTATAGCTTGTTTTTATGTAATGGGACTTGGGAGTGAGTTTTCATTTCGCTGAAATCGGGTTGTAATCTGGAACTATGTGCAGATGCTGTGATGTGAGTTAGATATGAAAAGTGAATAAATGCATAGTGGAAAGATGATAAAAGTACAGTTTAATTACAAATAATATAGATTTCTGCTGATTATTTTCCTAGGAAAAGACCCGTTAGTTCCGTTGGGGTCAATACTATAATAAATAAAAGAAAAGAAGTTAAGAAAATAAATTTAAATAGAAAACAAATAATAAGGCACACATATGTAGGTAATTAACAAAAAAAAATAGAAAAACTTTAAAACTGTATATAAATATTATGTGTGTAAATATTTTATGTATCTTGAAAAATGTATGCCAAAAACATTTATTGATACAATGAAATAAAACAAACATAGAAAATCTTTAAGATTTTTAATGTAGGTACCTATGATTTATTTATGTAGATGTACAGTCGCGGAAAGATACTCAATGGCAGAAAAAACATTCCGTTCTACACTTATGTAAGTTGCAATTGAACGGTTACAAAGTAATTAAAATTACGCAACCAACCAAAAGAACAACAAAAACACTTAACTCCGAAGTGACAACTATGTTAGCCATCCCAAATATTTGCACAAAACATTATCTCAAGTTAAAACTCAAACAGAGGAACAATAAATCAAAAACAAACGCAAAACCAGAAACAATTTACGTCAAAAGAAAAAAAAACTCGACCACCGGGACGAGGCATCCACGGCTCACGGTTACGGCTCAAACCCCACCATTGCACGCTCTATTAGACCTAATAGCATTCGGCATGGCCCGCCTTGTTACCAAACAGACATATTTATTGCAATATTAGAATTAACGATGTGAACATGGCAACATTACCCCTAAATAAGAAGATAATTCGGTCAGACTTTAATACGCTGACAAAGATCGCTCAACTTCGTAATCGCTCGGGCGTGTTGCTCGAGCTGCGATTTCAATTTTATATCTCGTTTAATTGTGAGAAAGTTGTATTCAATTATTTTGCTGCAAAATTAATTGTGGAAGAACGGGTGCTATGTTATCTCGCGGTAATAAAAAAATATTACTTATTTCATAGCAACAGAAAAACAATGATTCAACTATGGCTGTTAGATTCCAGCTGATCAAAATAGGCTACAGTATATCAGTGGTAACACTTGCATATGAAAATCACTCTTATAGCTACGACATAAAGACGCTGTCAATGTCAAATTATTTCCATTGATGTGCGGTTGATTGTACGATACGATACGGCTTTTTAGCTCTATTTTAGGTCCAGCTCCTGTAGGTACCTAAACGAGGCTATATACGTACATATTACTTTGGTCCTTCAAAAACGTCCACAAATCTTCATAGTAATTTTCCTACTTAAGGCGAAAGCGCCAGGGTAGCGCACGAAATTCAAATTTTCTGACGTTTTTTTTTTGGAATTTGCAGGTCAGTATAAAGTTGTATATCGATTAAAATGCGATTCCCGACCGCAACAAATATAACCATTAAAGTCATCAATACAACTCTCTAAGACCAACTAATCCTATTGAATGACTATTTCATGAAATCTTGACATTTGAGGGTTATCCTAACTTAAAGAGTTGTATTACTGTTTATAATGATTATAATTCTGTAAATACATATTTGTTACGGTCGCGAATCATACTTTAATCAACATACACCCAGACACTGAGCTGCAAATCGCAAAAATCGTAAGAAATTTTGAATTTCGTGAGCTACCTTAGCGCTTCCCCCTTAATAAAAATCTTAAATCCACTGACAGACAACGCACAGCTTAAACCGCTTGCTCTAGAAGCTTTACATTTTGCACTCTAGGTCCTTGTCGTACAGAAGGATTTTTCAAAATGCATTCCTTTTTTTTTCTTTTTTTGGATGGGAAATCATCAAATGACTTCTCCCGCTCTGGGCGGAGCGGGAGGGCGTGTCAGATTTTTACTGACTAAAACCCACCCGTGTTCCTTCAGTTGCCTGTGCCGGGGCCACGGTAACTCTTTCGAACATTCCGCAACCCTAGCTGGCATCGGCCCTAGTGGACCCCGTCAATAGTGCTGACATCTCTTTGAGGTGCGCGTGGAACACAATGCGCCGTCGACTCGGGCCTGGTCCTTACTGGACGGCGAGCTAAAATGCATCCCCTAAAGGGGTTAAATAAGGCATTTAAGTTTGTATGGAAATTCGTAATTTTTTAAGTTAAAGTTGATATGTTTCCGAGAACTCACCCCCTTTAGTTAGTTTAATTGTCGATGGAAAATCTCACCGGGGACACAGCGCCTATAAATAAAAAATACGGCAATAGTTGAAGAGGTTCCAGTTGTCCAAGTATTATTTTTCTTTAACCTTTTGCTATCTTGATAGATACCTCCACAAAATGATAGATCGATCTCTTGCTGCCTGCCAAAAAATAGATGGTAGACGTAGCTTTTTAAAAGCTTGGGCCTCTATTCCTAATGTTGATCTCTTTTATACCTAATGTACTGTACTACAAACCTATTTCGTAATCTACGTTGTCAATCGTAACTGACGAACATATCTTACGCCATAGCAACGTATATCTATCGTATTATCATTCGTCGCTACTTTGATATCAAATATTTTATGGCTCTTATCTCGTCTTACGTCTTCGCCATCGTAAAATGTTAATTTTCATGAATTTCTTATATTTTGTGATATATAAGGATTTTAGCATAGGTACGGCTAATTGCTTTTTTATTGTTTTTTTTATTATTTTTTTTATTTGAGATAGGTTTGCTCTTGACTCTAGTCTAAGTCAGAGATGACAGAGACAAAGTCGACGATGGAGCGAGCTTACCCAGAAGAAGCCTGTTCACTCTCACTTTGAAGAGATTTTGAGATTTTGTTTTTTGGTGAATTAGTTAATTAATACAATGCGTAATTGTTTTATGACTTCTATGATATGTACTTATTAGGTAAGTATTTGCTATTTGAATTCACATTGAAAAATCAAACGAGAAGAAAAAACTAGTCATAAATTATCATAAATTATCTCGCAAATGAATGCATTGTATATCGGAGCAATAATTTCACGAAAATATGGTTGAGAAGAAGAGATGATCAGCCCCGACCAACTAGCTAAGTTCGTCGGGACTGATCATCTCTTTAATGTTCTGGCAAATCTTCTGACTATCATAGAGTCTGACAATAACCTGAAACCATGTAGTTTCTTGCTGTATAATCAGCCTATAATTTGCCCACAGCTGGGACACTGGCCTCCTCTCTTCGAGAGGGAGTGGGGCCGTAATCCGCCACGGGGGCCCAGTGCGAGTATATGGATGTCACATGTCTTCGAACTTTTAGTTCTAGGACATGTCGGTTTCCTCACGATGTTTTTCTTCGCCGTTTTGAAGTAACGGTGATGAAATTATTTACAAAAAGTAAGGCCTGGGTTCAAATCTACGGCCGTCAACACGTAAGCCGGGGCAGTTACCACTGGGCCACCACTGATCTAGTTCCTTGCTTCAGTTTCTTGCTGGCTTCCATTTAACTAAGGACCTACTTTTGGACACAATTCCCTTGTGCCTACCTAGATTTTATATATGCAATCCCATTAATTTGAAATAGGTAGGTACCTGTACGAGAAATCCGTTCAAGTATTTCTAACACATAGGTATGTACCGACACTCAAAGACGCATAAAGTATATAAATCCTACTTAATCGCCACTTCAACAGTTATTTATTTCACCTAATTAGCACAGTTTCGCACACAAGGTCGCACTAGCGGCACACTTTAAAATCGGTTTGCTCAACTTAATTTTGCATAATATTTCTGGTTATAAAATACGTAACGCTAATAAAACGCAAATTACGACTGTGTTTAGGGTCGGTGACTAGGCGCGGTCCATCAGAGATTTGCCATGGCTGGTGATAAACGTAGGAGCGGTCCGTAAGCAAATTATTATTTATCTATTTGGTGTATGTTGGTACCACGCGTTTGTGGTTGGTTAATTAAATTAGACACGAGTTAATTTGCTGAATGTGTCGTTAAGTGGGAGCTTGTGTGATGTGTTATATCGGTTTACGATAAGCTCGTCGAGAGAGTGGCTAACGTTTCACTTTCCGCGTAAGTTTTCCTTTGCCCTTACGATAATTAGCTTTGATTTTCCAAATGTCTCAGAACAATGGGTCGGTATCTGCCTTTCGCGACTCGTCTATGCGAATTTTCCAATCTGGGCACCAATTTTAGGAACATTTGAAACAGACAAATCCCTTTCTCGCTTACACAGCTCAAAATCCACTAATTAACTTAAGCCCTCTGTAAGCCGTAATCGTTAGCATTTACCAACACTTTGATCTTACCCACTAAAACATTCCCATCCTGTATAAATAAAGACAAGTCAATTATCTAATCGAGTATAAGATTATTATAGAACATTACCAATAACATAATCTTCTTACGACCACGACAGTTCGTAGTGACATTAAAAACATATTGCAATAACCATTTTATTTCCTAATTCCGTCGCCGACTCAATTAAAACAGGTTCTAAACGTCAATTACGTGTCTATTATTTTACGACAAAATCGTCTAATTAGTCTCCCGGCTAGTAAGCACCATATGTCTCCATACGAATTATTAATTTAATATTTTATAGGCACGTAATCCTTGCCACAAGGCAATAGAGATTACCATCGCTTCCGAATGCATCTCGATTTCTTTCATTACATCTAATTAGTCTAATTATATTTCTCTCAGAGAAGGCCGGTAGCTGGCTTGTAAATTAGTGTAACGATTGGGTAATGTGATGAAATAAAAATCACATTTGGAAGCCGTTATGACAAGGTTAGGTCGTGTGTGCACACTCCGGATGCGAAAACGGCTGGCCAGCCCTATCGTAACTCCAAATATACGACATATTTTATATGTTGCTCATATCGTAAATATAATTTTCGTCATATTTAGCAATATTATTATAATTAAGTGTCGTTTTACAAATTAATAGCATTTTATTATTTATGAACTCCGCGCTAATCTTAGAACGGAATATAAAGGATCCGTTGCTTTTTCCCACGCGGGTTAAAAGTCACACGATACATTTATTATTTGCTAATTTACGGCTGGTCTAGGTAATTATTTGTCAATCGTTATATTTTGTTTTGATGAGGTCAATGGCGGAAAGAAGAAGTAAATTGTATGTGCCCGAAATGTGGTCAATTTGAACTAAAAGATGTAGATTTATTTATTAAGAAACGTTTTTTTCTGCAGTCTTAAAACTAATAAAAAATTTATACAAACTCAATACGCCATAAACAAAAGTTATCATATGAGCTAGTTGTAAAAATGCAAAACTAGACAGGTTTTAATCGGATATTGAGTCATTTATATAAAGGCCAATCAATAAATAGATACTTTGTACCCAGTGTCTGTTCCAAACTTCCAACATTATAATGTAACGTTAATATAAAATGATTCATGGTTTCTGGAGTCTCTCATTTTGTTTACTTTAGTTAGATAAGTATTAAGCGTGTCTTTACCTAATAATACGTATGTTAAGGGACGATGATGTATGATTTAGAAAATAATGTATTCAATAATGTGAAAGTGAGCACAACGTTTTCGAACCCCGTTACAATGACATGTGGACAAGTATCAATTCCTTATTGAACAACTCTTCAATCAAATTCTCATAAGCCACCACATGGACCACATACCGTCATACTGCAGGTAAATGCATTTAAATTAATTAAGGGGGAGTCAGACCGCCCGCACGGCTACCGTCCCGACGGGGAGCCGTGACGACTTCATGCGGCTTCCCCGAACCGGCGAAGTCCGGGACAGCACGGGACGCGGGATTTAGTGTAACTCTAGTACCTGGCTACGTGACACGAATGCGAGTAGTTACGTCATGGACTCACGGGTCAGCGGGCTGGATAGTTTGGATGAAGGCGTAAAATGCAAGCGTTTGCTTTTTGAAGTGGTCTATCTAGTATAGTGTTCGCAGAACCTCTGCAGGTTGTTTAAAAGCCAAGCTTTTTATTGTTTAGAGAAAAATAGAAATATCCAGTTTCTCAAAGAAATAATTTACATTAATGTTGATAAAATATCTTATAAATTGCACTTTAATTGTATTATTTTCCGTTTGCCAGATTTTTTTACGTTTATTATTCCCTAGGGAAAATGCTTTTCAAGTAATTAACGAATGCAAATGGCGACACGATCGGCGATGGATTGAATCACATCTATATTGTTTAAATAAAATAGCATGTTCCTCCAATCCTCCATGCCACTTTCTTCCATCGCCAACAAATTGATTTGAGCGGGTTTTCAATTTTTGGACATTAACAGCTTTCGTGCTAAGAAAAGAACGTTGCAGGCAACTTCGACTGTCTTCCAATCTGATGTGTGACAATCGTTGATGGTAGTTTGACTGCACATATTGGTCTAACTTCAAGAGTATTGAACTTCCTATCCAGTCAGTTGCAGAGGTGAAAAACTGCCCGGTTAATACGTATCCAATAGTGATGCTGACACCACAACATAAAATTCAACAGTAGCAAAAGCAAGGCTAAAGAATTCAAAATTACGCAATAACAAAATATTTTTAAAACTGTCCCCATAGATACAAGGTGATAATTTATATGCAAATTAAACAATTAAAATATCACAACTACAGGAATATAATTAATCTCACGATTTGTGTTATCGGCTGCCCACTGTGCGGCTACCTGTGCTAACTCTGTCACAATAGGCGCTCGCCCTTAACTCTCCCGCTATGAGTTACTGCAACTGCCCCTTAAATATTTCATCGATTTTATTGTGGCTCCAATGTCAACCCCGTCTCGACGATAGCTATAAAGACTGTCGTTAATTTTTTGCGCAATAACGCAAATCGTGTTTCGCGCCGAATTTTATGTTAATCACAAGTTTGAGTAAGATTTATTTTTACTGTTTAGATAACGCATAGACTAAACGGTTTTACATAAATTTTGCAAATTATTAGATTAGATTTTAATTCATTTTTTCATAAGCTTTCTCGCGTTTCGAAAAATCAGTGCGAAAATGCAACGCATTCGAAAAGTATGCGACGGGGTTGAAAACTTTTAAATTTTCATGAGACAATCAAAAACGTCCTGTCCCTTCCTACATTTCCGCGAACTACCTTATCCTGTAGGACGGTACTCAAACCATCTAGGATTATCTCGAATAAAAAATGAGGCCCACCAATGGATAACACTATAACATAGACACATAATAGGATGTATAGAAGGCTGTATGGAGTTAACCCGTGCTCACCTGGCGTCACCCGCGCTCTCCCACAGATAAAAAACTCTTATAAAGAGATAAATTATTGCGTTATGGCTTTTTGAAAGAGTCCACTGCTGCTGAGAAATGACAATATTATTAAAAAGTACGCGTCTTTGTCACAATATCTTTTTGTGTTCGATATATTGTCGCCATAATAAATGCTGCCCCTTTATGGATCGAGCATTGTGCTCCGTACCTTTGTGGACATTATTTAATATATTTTAAAGAGTTTTATTAATGGTGGGCGTCGTAAAGAGAATGTTTGATTTATTTTTTCGACGCGTGTGCTCGATGTTAGTTTGATAGCCTTCAATCATGAGAATAAATTGTGGGAGAGAAATAAATATCTTCAAAAGACAGACGAGGCGTATTGCACAGAAGTCATTACGGTAAATCACGACACATCCGCGAGTAATAATGACCAATAATCAGGACTAACGTCCGTCGCTTACGTTTTTATTGCAAACGCGCCGATAATGCAATAGCCACGCTATAAGCGCGAAAAAAAAAATTCCCGCGCCGGCAATAAACATAAAACATGCGAAAAATTGTCATATCAAATTCGCTGTTTTGAAATACGATTCGCTTACCTCCTTCAAGTATCTTCACGCCTTCGGTGCTTTTATAAAGATATTTTTATTATGTTGATTTTGTTTATCTCGTTGTATAGACGAGAATACGAGATCTTGTTACGTGAACAGGTATGTGACCACAATTAAATTTTTTGCCCCCACCTACGAGTAATAAGATAAAATGTGTTTTTATGCGATATTGTGATGTGGTTAACACCTGCGAGATAAAGCACAGAAAAAACCTCTAGTATGAGTACCATCATTTTGATATGCAAATGTTCTTGTTAAATAATAGTTACGTATCATTTTTCATAAGTGCGAATGCTTATCGGAAGACATTATTATAATATTTTATGCAGCCATATTCATAAGTATAATAATGTTTGGATTAATCGTTTTAAAGACATAAATAATACGAATCTGGTCAGATTTGGAGTAACCCAGAACGTAAATGGTCACTTATCAATATCGAACCATAAATCTTAGAAGTAGCAGAACCTTTAAAAAAATGTCTCCAGGTTGTTTTAAAACAGACCTTCTTATTATAAATGTGACATTTAATTGAATACAAGTAATAAATCGATGCTTACCTGCAGTTCCCATGTTGTCCAAGTTTGCAGGTGCAAAAGACTCGCCTTGGGAGGGCAGAGACTGTCCTTATCTGTGTGCAGTTGTGCACATTTGGGAATTAATTAGGTATTCGAAACAGCTGATTCGGTCATCCCGATCCAAATGAATAAGAAGGTGACCAGTCACAACTAATTACCCAAAAATATAAATATGATACACACATATAATATATAATCAGCCTATAATGTTCCCACTGACGGGACACAGGCCTCCTCTCTTCGAGTGGGCTGTAATCCACCACGCGGGCCAAGTGCGGGTTGGTAGATGTCACAAGTCTTCGAATTTTTGGTTCTAGGACATGCCGGTTTCCTCACCATGTTTTCCTTCACCGTTTTGAGAGCAGTAGTAATGAAATTATTTACACAAATTAAAGCGCCTGCCTGGGTTCGAACCCACGACCTACAACTCGTAATTCGGGGCCGTTACCACTAGGCCGCCATTGTTCTCCAAAAAAATTAAAAAAAAAGATATCTAGAATGTTGTTAATGCTGATACAATTATTGTCTCTTACTTCTAGATCTGATGACTATCATGAGTCGTCAGTTCATCACCGGTTACTCTGTATATTGTGTCTACCTGTAGAGGCATGAGGAACAGGGTGTAAAGTTCACTCATCCTCCATAGAAAAGGGAGGATCCTCCGACCAGACGGGTGTTGTGTCTGGTGGGCTACTGCCCGACGGTTGATGTCGGGATGTTGTATATATGCTAGTCGCGCGGTAAACTCTGTTTGCGCGATGCAGGATTTACCTGCCTGAATAGCCACCAAAGACCTTAGTCACCTATCATGCGGGTAAACAACTCAGGGTCTCCAGGGAAAAGAGCAGGTATTCCATTCTTCACAGACCATAAATTAACTAAAAACATAACAATCTATTAATAACTAAACAAACTTACGCTAACTTAGGCATCCCTAAAGACAGTCTACTTCATGCATCCTTGAAGCTGTAGCAATGACGTAGATGCCTGTGCCCAGTCCCATCGGAAGTCGTGAAGGTCAATAAATAATATAGTACCATCACGTGGCGCTTAACAAATGGTCACTTCGTGCTTTGCCACCGGTTCACCTGACTTGGGACATAGATTATGTAAGGACGAGATGGGACGGTCCTGTTAGAAACTGGTACTGTAAAGGTTTGATGCCGAAGGCGACCTGATGTTGTACAGGCTGTTGAACAATTGCCTATGGTTACATTCGAACGTTCAGACAGGTCTGGAACTATATTTGAATTTGAAGGATATGCCAATTGTTTGTAAAGACGTCATATAGAAAATAGCGGTGCCTTGAAAATGTACCTTTAATAAGCTAAAGTAATATAACAATATAATGCTTTATTGAGTTTACACTATACAACCAACATTACACAAACACGTAATAATCTGCTCGGCTCCATAACATCCGTGCGGGTTATTACAGTACTGAGGTTTGGTAGTATGAATATTTTCTTTCGCTGAAGATTACGCCGAAGGAATTAACTTTCACTACTCTCTGATCAGTGAGTGAGTGAAAATTCTACACTGATGCCGATCGACCATCAATCGATATATGGACGATCAAAGTCAAAGAAGCATAAAAGGCACTTTTGAACGTCAAAATTTACAAAATTGATTCAAGCCGCCCCTTCCAAGAGGCATAGTTTCGTATGGTGAAGAATGGGCAAGAAACTCCACCGTTACTCTTTTAAAATGTTTTACAATATTTTGTATAAGTAATTCATTATACAATTACATGTGGGGAGACCTAGAATAAAATTACTATGACACAACAGGTAAACACAATTAAAAATGAAGCAATGTCAGATAAACTAAATATGTCTTAGATACACAGTGCTCACATGTTCACAAACATTGTAAAAGGATACGATTTTCCTAAAATTTTAACAAGTAATAGATCAGCGTGTGAGCTAATCACAGAATGTTAAATCAGTGTCATAAAACATAATATCTTATACAATTTAATTAGCAAACAGTTTGATTTTGTCTAGACTCTAGATTGTCCTGTGGAGCAGGACCAGCATGTTTCCAAGCATTCTTATATTGGATGTAATCCTCTATCGATTCAATTACTTTCGTCATCAATTTCTTTTTTTTTTGGGTAGGTAATTGCAAAGCAACTGACGCTACCAAGATGAATGACAAACCTAATGCATCTTCCTTCTTTCTTCATCTTTCTTCTTTCTGGTGACCTGTAACACAGGTTTTTTCCAAGAACCTATATCAGGCACCAGTCTCTCATAATGGTGGAATACAGCTGAGACATTTTTTGTACCTACACATTAATCTTAAGTCAGGTTTGTGAAGAGAGAATAAATGATAAATGAAATTAAAATCTTCCTACATTCTGACTTTTCTCCAGGCGCATGCATTGCAGGGTGGTAAAAAATATTTGCTGCCACTCTTAATAACTATTTAGATAATTATTAAAGAGAAAATAAATCTTATCAGAAATTTTCCTGACAATCCTGATTCTGGTTCGCACTGAAATTTATAACCAACACGGTCATATGATGTTACTAAAGTCCTTTCTGTTCACAAAACTTCTAGCTACTCTATGCCGGGACCCCCGCGATTCGCCGGCAGCTGGTGTGTCTCTGCCGTTCAATAGTATCATTAATATCGTCCATACTAACATTAAATTGATTTTAAAATACATTCGCCTTTCCTATAGGTATTCGCGGCAATTTCATATGCGGGAATCTTTGCTTAGCGGTTCCTTAAGTTTCCGATTAGCTTGTCAGAATATATTATTATTGTCTATTGAAATTATAAAGTTTATTGGTATGTCTATTTAATGTTCTGTTTGTCCTTGAAAATATTACTGTTATTTTGTTGTGTTCCATGTATTGAAAGGTAAAAAGTTGTCACTTTTTCGTAAAATAGACAACCTTTTTGATGGTCGACTTAATTAGAAACACCTTTAACCCTCAGCACACAGTGGGTCCGTTTGCTGAGGAGACTAATTTGAACAAGACATTCCTACCTCAACAGATGTAGGTATATTTGTTATAACCGGCTGTTCTAGTTAGAATCTCCGTAAATCTTATCTTATTTTGCGATTACTGTTCAACAGTTTTTTCATAAGTATCTAATACCAGAAATAGGTAGATAATAAGTAATACAAGATTACTTAACCAACAAGAAAGCAGAATCATACCATCATCCAGTTCGTATTAATTCTTACAAGAATGCGAAAAGCCATTCAGTCATTCTTTCTAAAAGGAATTTACAATTTGATTCTTATAATAATCGCATCGCAATATCATCCAAGCAACCGCTGTTACATAAAAAGTATCCACGAGCAATTCCCGCGACTCGCCAATAACATTTTAAAGTCTATTTAGACCCGTTATCTTTACGGTTATGCTCTATGCTCAGTTAACTTAGACTCGTTATATTTTAGACAAAAGATGCCCACGACCCTAGATCTAGTGCTCAGCTAAATTCAGAAGATATTTGTCTGAATATTTGAATCTTTATTGAGTGTAGAACTTACTTTTCTGGTAATCATATCTTCTGCTTTAAGTTTATTGTCGTCTGCGGTGGCAGTCGGTGTCTTTGGATCTGTATTTTAGTTTTTTGCCACCGAATCCCGAAATTAAATTTATTTTTCACTTTGCAGTGTTTTTTGGAAGTCGGTTGTTTTTTGGCTAAAAAAAAATATTTTGCGCTTTTTGGTGGGTCGGTTTGTAAATGATCTAAGTTACAATAGCCTAATGTCAACTGCTCATCACCTTTTATAACATATTACTTTTCCCGATGCAGGGACGTTAATGGTTGAGGAGTTCCCCTAGTACTTCGCAATCAGCTGCACTTCACCATATGCATTATGACGTACATAACTTGCTTCGCAACTATATTAAAGTAATTGAATCGCAACCCGTGAAATATTTATTCTTGAGTAGTTTCGGTGGCCATCTGTGGTCCAAGAGAAAATGCACGAGTTACTATAAAAATACCCAAATCGCTCTATGTGTGTCTATAATATTTGAAGAGTTCCCTCGATTTTCCAGGATCCCATCATCAGATCCTGACGTGATGACAATGGAACCACCTGGGAAGTATACGCTTTTAAACAAAAAAGAATTCTCCAAATCAGCCCAGCCATCATCGAGTAATCGGGGAACACACATAACAAAAATGATTCCGACGAACTGAGAACCTCCTCCTTTTTTGAAGTTAGTTAATAATATGACGAATACGTATAGTTTGATATTGAGATAGACTCATGATAGCACAAGTTTAAATCTTAGTGGTTTTTGGTGCTATTAAATATGTAATCCTGTGTTTTGTATAAATGATAAATAAAATAAAAAATAAAAAAAATAAAAAATGTATCATATAAATAACAGCTGTTATATATCCACTACTGAATAAGGACCTTCCAATGACAACTGTTATGAACAAGCAAGGAAGAAATTGCCGTTAACAACGCGTGGTCATTACGGTAATCGCAGTTTGTTGTTATTCGCTGACGGGAAAATGGTATGACCTCACATGTCTTCTATGTTCTATGTTAGAGGGTTTGGTTTCTGCACTTAGTTCCTCAGGTGGACCATTGTGCGTGGGCCATGGCGGCCGTCGGTGGTTATTCCCTCCAGAAGTTGATTCTGTGTCCTGTTCTGTTTAGAACATCTGTGAAAGATCTGGGTGACCCGAGGATTTCTGTTCTAATCTGGGTGACGCCTGTGCATTCAAAGAGCAAATGCGCAACAGTTTCCTCAGCCTCCATGCATGCCCTGGATAGAAGAACGTCCGTTATGCCTATTATGTGGAAGTGTTTGTTGTTGTGTGTTTGTTTAACACTTCCACACAATAGATAAAATTCCCGTGATGGTCCCCGCCACCAGGTGAAGGCCGTTCCTGTCCAGGCGTAATAAACGCCTGATTAGCCTGCCATCTAAAGATGGCATAGCTTCCCTGGAATGCCTGCAGCCCGGTTTCGAAGTCCACCAGTTCTTCGGGTCCACAGAGTGACGTGCTAGATGCTCTCCTAGCTAGTTTGTTAGCATTGCTTATAAGTTGACTTTTTTACAGTCGGGTCTTTTCTATATTTTTAAATTATTTATTTTTTAACTTTACCTTACTAAAAAAAAGTCTTCCAAATTGTTTGTGACTAAAGGTACCCTAAAGCACCATTTACACGATGAAAGTTTCTTGCCTGTGGCATACCTACAATAAATATGAAGCACAAATGACTTGCATCGTCTAAACAGTGTTTAGACGATGCACCTTTTATTGTTGCATCAACTTATGGTAAGCCACAGGCAATTAAATCACACCGTGTAAATCAGGCTTATGTACTATTTACCAAGTACCGAACTGTTACTAGTCGCCTGCCTTCTTGGTTTATTTCTCTTTCTGGGCACGATATACAAGGTGCAATTAAATAACGCACAACCTCTTAAGGGGTCATTTACTCATCATTATGAACAACTTTTACTATGGGACCAAACCTGAAATCGCGAAAAAAAAAATCTGCTGTTCCCTACATTTTGACGACCTTTGGGAACATAAATGTAGGAAGCAGCTGATTTTTTTCCCAAAACCAATAACTTTGACCGTTAAAACTACTTCAACGTACCAGCTAATAAAACCAGTTTTGTACTGTTTATTTAGATAAAAAATCATAGAAGCACCTACTATTAAGTGATTGATTGAACTGTTACACCGCGACAAAGCTTGGGTGGTCTTCCCCTGAGGCGATGGCACGTGCCTCAGTCTGACCAAAATATATTTTGTGAGGATAGAATTCAGACAGCGCCGTTAATGTAAATTCTTAATGGACTAGTTGAATAAAACCATGGCTGACAACCTCATCGTCACACTACGGCTCTTGTCGGTTCCATCTCTCCAGTGCACAAAACCTGTAAACTGCCCCAACTTAGATTACATTTGGAGACGAAAATCAACCTCTTTAATACTTCGGACAAGAATTAGTCATTACCCTGATCACTTTTACTATGGGCTTTTTGTCAGCACGCGTCGACCAAGTCGGTTGGGACTTCATCAACCGCCTTATTTAGAGAAGACGTTTCTTCGTGAGCTCACTTGTTTTTTTTTTATTATTATTATTGATAGGGTCGTGTTTGACAGCCATCTTACCTGATGATAAGCGATGATGTGGTCGGCGATGGAGCACGCTTGCTAGTCGTTCCTAACATACTTTTTTTTTTTTTTTGTTTCGGGGTGGAAAATCCTCATGGATGTCCTCCGCCCTGGGGCGGGCGGAGGTGTCTGTCAGACTCTTACTGACTAAAAACCACCCCGGTGTTCCATCTCACACCTACGCCGAGGGTCGCGGGAACTTACGATCCTTCCGCAACCCCCGGCTGGTGCCGGCTCGCCACGGCAGGCCTCTCCTCGTGTCGAGGGGGGGAGTGAGGTGTTTGACTCCCCCCGCGACGTCTAAGAGGGGCGCGCGTGGAACATTACGCGCCGCCACCTCAGGTCCGATGTATGGGGGGCGACGGACGTCCCCGAGTCCGTCGTCCCTGGACCCATTTAGGGGGGCTGGAAGAGGGCGTTGTCCACCCTCCGCCGACGCCCAGTGCGCCTGCTGCGGGCTGGGTGAGACGATGTGATCTCCCTCTCCCTTTCCGCAGCCTCCTTCTGAGAGATGACTGTCTCGCAGAAGGAAACCACCGCGTCCCAGGACTCCTCACTGCCGACCATCGAATTAACGACAGCCGACAGCGACAGGTCACTGCCTACTCTAGAGATGAGGGCACGACGCGGCTCCTCCCAAGCGGCACACTCTGCCAGCGTATGCCGCGCCGTGTCCTCCCGACAGTCGACGCAGTGGTGACACCGGGCGTCTGGCTCCCTGTTTATGCGACACAGGTACTTCCCGAAGCAACCATGCCCCGAGAGCACCTGCGTCACCCGAAACGACAAGGAGCCGTGCCTCCTCCCGAGCCACAGGTCGAGCACCGGCCGGACCGCCTCGATGGTGCCGAGGCCGGCGGTAGGGCGTGAGAGCCTGTCCCGCCATTCCGCCACCAGGACCTCGCGAAGCAGCGACCGACGCTGCTCCATTTATTTATTTATTTATTTATTTATTTATTTATTTATTTAAACTTTTCACACTTAAAAAAGTACAAAGGCGGACTTAATGCCTTAGGCATTCTCTACCAGTCAACCAAGGGTGGTGAAGAGATTAGATGGCAGGTGCTCTGTTAGAAATGGAACAATTTGTACATAAATAAGTCATAAACTTATAATACACATACATACATATTTACTATAATATATACCTATATTATATACATATATTATATATAAATTCAAGAGAGAGAGGTTTTGAGATGACTCTACGCTATTTATTTTGAAAATAACTCCGCAATCTCCGCTTAAATGCATACCGACTGGTGGCCATCCTGATGTCAAGAGGTAGCGCATTCCAAAGAAGAATGGACTGAAAATGAAAGGAAGAATGAACAAAGTCAGAAGTATGAGAAGGACAGAGTAGGAGAAGATTGTTAGAAGAACGAAGATTCTTAGCGTGTGAAGAACATAGATATTGGAAGTGAGACACTAGATAAGAAGGAGGAGTGGGAGAGTTAAGAAGGGAGAAAAGCGTGGTCAAAGCACGCAAATTTCTTCTCTGGCGAATGGGCATCCATTTGAGCTCAGACCTGTAGCTCGACACATGGTCATATTTTCTGAGGTTGAATATGAACCGGATACAATTGTTAAGCAGTCTGTCAAGCTTATCCAGCAACACCGCATTCAAGTCAAAGTAGCACACGTCACCATAGTCAATGATAGGGAAAATCAAAGTCTGCACAAGCATAGTTTTCGTCTTAGCGGGCAAAAAGTTTCTCAGACGATACAGAGATCGTAGAGTACCGTTGACCCTTTGACTAACATTAGAGACCTGGCGCTGCCAGCTAAGCGTCGAGTCAAGATGCAAACCGAGATCTTTCACAGTAGGGGTAATGGGTATGACGGTACCATTGAAAATGAGAGGAGGAAGAGAGCTAAGCGTCACCCTACCCATCATGCGCGAGCTTCCAATTACAATGGCCTGACACTTTGAGGGGTTCACTGATACCCCAAAACTATCAGACCACTTTTTGATTGCATCTAAGTCTCGGTTTACATCTGCTACAGCATCCAATAAACCTTCCACCCGCGCAGCTGTATACAATTGAAGATCATCGGCATAAAGATGATACGAACACCGAAGACAGTGAGTTATAAAATTAATGAAGATGGAGAATAACAATGGAGAAAGAATACCACCTTGTGGAACACCAGCATCCAGGTCACGCCAACTCGAAGAGCTCTCATCAACGCGAACCGACTGCCGGCGTCCCCGAAGATAAGAAGAGAACCATTCCAGAACCTCGGACGAAACCATGAGATGAGAGAGCATAGCAAGGAGAATATCGTGGCTGACAGCGTTAAAGGCATTGGAGAAATCAATTAAAACCAAAACAGTAACCTTAGTATCCTCCATCGCTTCTCTAACGTCACCAGTCACTTTAAGGAGAGCGGAAGCTGTACTATGCCCAGGCCTGAATCCAGACTGAAACGAGCTAACAAGGTTGTTCCGGTGAGCAAACCCCGTAAACTGTCTGTGAACGCAGGCCTCAAGCACTTTAGACAGGAATGGGAGAATGGAAATGGGTCGAAAGTGAGTGGGCAGGGAGGGGTTTGAAACTTTAGGAAGCGGGCGGACATAGGCCATACGCCAAAGGGATGGGAATTGTCCGGAATCAAGAGAAAAGTTTATGATGTGGGTAATCGGAGGAAGTAGGGTATCGAGGATCCAAACGACCATACTACGACTGATGCCGTCATCCCCCACAGCCTTGGATTTTATGGACAGGATGGTCTTTTTAATTTCGTCCAAGGTGACCGGAGAGAAGTGAAATGGTTCTATGATGGGACTAGCTAAGCCAGTAATGAAATTGACCGTCTGGGACAACATTTGGGAATCCAAATGACAAGTGGTTGTGAAGTGACGGTTGATATCATCAAGGCCAATTGTATTAGGAAAATCCACATGACGTGGTTTGCCGATACCAAGAGTACCAAGGAACTTCCAGATATCAGCAGGTGAAGAAGAAGATATGTTCTCGAGAATATGGCGGCGCTTAGCGTTACGTATCATCTGATTACACCGATTTCTAGCAACTTTGAAAAAGTTCCGATTTGCTTCACAGCGATCCTTTTTAAATTTATGAAAGGCCCGATCCCTGCGCCTCATCGCCATTCGAACCCCGGTCGTCATCCAAGGAGCAGGAGGACGCCGAAGTTTAATTTTTTTAACAGGAGCATGTCTGTCGTATAGAGCAAGGACCGCCCGATTGAAAATGCGTCGCTGCATCGGTCGCTCACCTCGCGCCTGCATTTCCTCGCGCCACCGATACAATGACGCGAGTAATTTCGCCTCCAGGTCCCAGGGCGGGGATCCGGCCAGTGCGCAAGCCGCCTCGTAGGAGATCGTGCGATACCCCCTGATGACTCTGACGGCCATCGCTCTCTGCGGCCTCCGCAGAACAGCAATGCTACCGGTCGTCAGATCAGCCGCCCAGATCGGGGCCCCGTACAGGGCCATCGATCGTACGATCCCCACGTAGAGTCGCCTACAGGCGGCGCTCGGGCCTCCCAGATTGGGAAGCAGCGTTGACAGCGCCCCAGCCGCGCCCATCAACTTGGGCACCAGCCGCCGGAAGTGGGGTCCGAAGTCCCACCGGCTGTCGAGCACCAATCCCAGGTACTTCATGGTAGACTCGACAGCGATCCGGACCCCCCCGACCACTATGTGTGATCCGGGTGGCGGCGCCCGCCGGGGACCATGGAACACCATGGCCTCCAACTTGTTGAGGGCCACCTCCAGGCCGAGGCGCCGTATGCGGCTCACCACCTGTGATACCGCAGCCGTCGCCAGCAACGCTGCCTCCCTGTAAGAACTCCACCGGGCCGTGACCAGCGTGTCGTCCGCATAGCACGTCAGGTCCACGCCCGGCTGGAGTTCGCCCCTCAGCACCCAGTCGTACCCGATGTTCCACAGGAGGGGCCTACGACCGAGCGACCGACCTGTGGAACACCGCGCGACATGAGGCGCTGGTTTGCGCCATCACGTCCCACGTAGGTGACACACCTCTCCGACAAATAATCCCCAATGAGGCGGCGGAGGTAGAGAGGCACCCGGTGATAGCGCAGTGCCTCCCGGATACAACTCCAGGGCAGGGTGTTGAAGGTGTTGGAGATGTCCAACGATACCGCCACCATCACCCCGCCCCGGGACACTGTTTCCTCCGCCAGGACTCTCACCCGCGACACAGCGTGTATGGTGGAGCGCCCGTACCGAAATCCGAACTGACACTCGTCCAGGTCCGGCCCCTCTCCGCACAAGTGGCCGACGAGGCGGGCTGCGATAATCCGCTCAAACAGCTTACCCACCTCGTCGAGCAGCACTATGGGCTGGTACGCTGACGGCGAATCGGCAGGGTACCCCGCCTTCCTGAGCAGGACCAGACGACCAGTTTTCCACAGAGTGGGAAACTGGCCCCGCTCCTAACATACCTAAGATAACATCACGCGTGTAATCCCCGAAGGTTTAGGCAGTGCACCCACATTTCGCCAGTTAGGTTTAAGTCCCATGTAACAGGGCTCGTTCCTCTACCAACAGTATTAATAACAACTGAACTTAAACAGAGTCGTGATCAAGTGATTTTATTGCCTAAACCCTCTTAATTCTACTACCCTACACGTGTACACCGGTGGTCTGCCGACCGGGTGACAGCACGTGCCTCACTTTGCGCTTTCCATGCAACTCCTGCAGGAAAACTTCCGGAAGGACACATGCGAAGTACCCTTTACAAGTTTACACTAAGTACTTAATTTACTACACATACATTTACTAGACGAGAACAGTTTGTGATAGGTGATAGACGATAGTCCACACCCGAATCAGATACCAACTCGAAATATCAAATAGGTATTTTCCCAAAGAATTCCACTAGGGAGCTGTAAGCAGACTATACATAGATAGAAATAGACTAGGGGTTCAAAGGAACACACAGACATTTCTGACCTTATGCTAGCCTGAAATTAACCTTAGTCAATTTTATTTTGTGTAAACATCATTTTCATTCTCTTCTTCCAAATCCTTCGTTTATATGATTCGATTCCTTCAGTTCTTCCTTTTGCATTTAATTTGGTTTTGTGATCAATTAACACCGTATTGACATTACACCACCGGTGGTCTACCTCCACGTAGCACGCGCGTCTGTTTGCCCACTCGAAGCCACTTCAATGAATTTCCACAACAATACACCAAAGTACTAAGCGCTTTACGCCAAGTACAGCCCTTTACACCAATACATCGCGCATTAGCAGCTGCGCACGCGCTCTCAATGACGTCATTGTTTCGAGTGTCAAGTACTTGCCGTGGTGGTCTGTTACCATATTGATGGCCACTTAATAATTTCCCTGTTTGTAACAAATTGAATTCTTCCCTTCGTACTTTTTTTCACGATCTTTTGACACACGATCTTCAGTTTTTTTGTCGCTTCTGATGACATCATTAGGTCATCAATAGGTTAGCTAATGACCTATTAGCAGCTGCTGAGTAATTGAGTTGCATGTTCTTGTATTAATAATTATATGTTTGGTTCTATTTGTGATGATAAACGACTAACTGAATACATCAGCTTTTTGCTTTCATCCCCAACTGGCTACTATTAATCCATCAACTATCCAACATACTGCTTCCCACTGCTTTTTCAATTAAGAAAGAGCCTATATCCAGCAATGTCTTCGATAGTTCTAGTCTAGAAAGTTACACCTTTTATGAAATACAGCGCAAAATTCGCGACGTAAGCGCAGCTGCACGTGCCCCCAATGATGTCATTGTTTGGAGTGTCAAGTATTTGTCGGCGTCATTACACGGTGGTCTGCTAAGGCCACTTAATGAGTCCCCATAGTTTATAAGCAATTGAGCTATAACAATAATGTATGGTTACGCTGTTTTTGTGTTTGCTACGAAGTGCTACGGATCGTAGCGCGTAGCAATCAATATTTACAAACATCAATTTTTAAACTACCAATAACTTACTTCAGTCACAACATTTCTCGAGAATAGGTTTAGGTATACGTAACTCTAACCCCTTATTCATAAACGTTGCTTAAAGTTAAGTAATGTTTTACGACTGACGACGATCCACAGATTTTTTGACGTTTAAACATCATTTATCTTTAAGCAACGTTCATGAATAAGGGGGTAAATCTTTTATTGATTTAATCTACTTCATGAACAACTTATTTTGTGGCCAGGAATGTCCCACGTTTTGTCTACAAACAAAATGTTTTATTTTCAAACATACAGGGTTAGTTTTCAATAACCGGCCAAATTTTCACAGGGTGTTCTACCCATGAATATTAACAACTTTCACTGTGGGGCCAACTCTAAAATCACGAAAAAAAATCTGCTGTTTCATACAAAAGTTCAATACCTACTCGGCCAAAATGTATGAAACAGCAGATTTTTTTCTCGCGATTTCAGAGTTAGTCCCGTAGTGTAAGTTGTTCATATACGTGGGTAGATCACCCTGTGAAAATTTGGCTAGTGATTAAAAAATTGCCCTGTATAAGCTAACAGTCTTAAAATAATAATTATTTATTTAACATCTTATTTTACGTATTAACGCATATTATCAATAATAGCAATATTCTCATCTATCCATTATGATAGATGAGAATATTCACGATATTCATTAATAACTAAATACAAGAAAAGGTATAAGTAGTAAATTAGTCGTTCATTTATGAAGCACACGTAAATAAAGCAGCAAGTAAATAAACAAAATATTTTACCCTTGACCCAGTCACTAAAACAGTGACTAAACAGTAATTTCATACATTCCCGAGATACACTGTCATCCATAGTTTGCGGATGATATTAAGTCCCAAAGGAGCCTTTAGACATTAATCGTACACGATTCTGTTTTGCTAACGATTTTAAATCCCGTTAGATTTGAGCTAGTGGCTTGAAATCATTACATGGTAGAAAAATTATAGAAATTGAGTTTATTTTCTTATAATACTCGTATGTTTCTCAGTGTCTTGTTAGAGGGGCTTGTGGCTAAGCAATAACAGCCGCACGGGTCGATCGATCAGATTAAGCTACGCTTGCCGCAGTTGGTTTGTGAATGGGTGACCATCTTTACATTAAAACACCCCTGTCGTTTGTTGGCCCCGGCTGTCATTCATGGATCTTTGACAGTCGTTACGGGTAGTCAGAAGCCCGAAAGTCGGACAACCTGTCTTACCAAGGGGTATCGTATTACCCAGTATCTGGTTTGTCGGGATCAGATAGGATGTCGCTCCATGTAAAATACTGGTACTCAGCTGCATCCGGTTGGACTGGAAGCCGACCCCAATATAGTTGGGAAAAGGCTAGGCAGATGATGACGTCTTGGTGGACTCTATCGTTGTGTTTGAGATCAGTTTTGATGGGCACCTCTTCACACTTTTAGAATAAAATGTGCTCATGTCTGTGTGTATACTTAACAAAATTCCATATTTGAAAATAGATCGTTACTCTTACCCGTCTTAGAATGTATTTGTTCAGGTTCTTCGAAAACACTCTAAAACCCGTTTTACCTGCAAACACAATGTGTAAACATAAACATGTCAAAAAGATGAAAAGGTCGATGAAGAATATGCGTCAACATTCTAAATGATACGACTGTTAATGTTGATGAGGTTATTTGAACCAATTGCAAGATAATAAGTACATAGACATTTTATTCATACGGTATATCTGAATTAAGACATAGAACTTACCTCGATTCCTTTAGCAAACAATCCCAAAACTGCAGATGACAACACAGGAACAGGTTGATAAATCAAAATAAAATTTTGCCGTTATGTCTTTGTAAATAAGCAAGGGCGGCTCGCCGTTTGAAGTGGAGGGTACAAAGGGATGGGGGATAGGGGGGGGACCGCAGATCCTATCGGCGTGTCCAAACTGCCACAGACAGATAACTGTGCGTGTGTGAGTTGAATTTTAATACACCCTGTGTTAGTTGCGGACTAAATGCTTAATTGAAACTTATTTTATGTGGTTGGCTTTTGTTTTATGTAATACTGAGTTGGAGGATGTTTTTTTTTAATATCGTATATTACTTTTGTCAAACTTTCAGCAAGACCCTGTAATCTTTTTTTTTTTGTAGGTACGAAACAAAAGTGCCCTAGGGTGCTACTGTACTTTTTTCGTCCGATCAAGGTTTCAGGGTATTGTTGGATTGCTGTCTGAAATTAAGAAGATTTCAGCCGGTTTGTTTAGGCTTGTTCCTTTTAGGGTCAACAGCGATTCTATTTCAACAACAGTTTTTTTTTTCTTTTTGTCACTGCTTACACAACTCTTTTCTGTTTTTTCTTACTTTCCTATCTACGGAACTAAATAAAAGATATGACATAGAAAATTACGTAATTTTCACACATATTTTTACCTATGGTTGTGTAATGTACTGTTTTTCCGATTGAATCCGTATGAACACGCTCTGCTATCATTTTCTAGCTTATCTAAAGTCAAGATAAAATACATTACGACTTTATCTGATAAGATCGTTATCTAAAATTAAAAATAAATAATAGATCAAACATTTTCAAGTTTACCCTGAAAAATGTGCAGGGTCGGCATCGGGTCGATACTAAAGCACCCCCCGCGCCCCGCAGGTGCGACGAGATAATCCAAGATGGCCGCCGAGATAGGACGTGACGTCACAGCGCAGCCCGCGTACACCCCCGCACGCCTCAGCCGCCCCCGGCGCATCCTCGAAGCCTCTCGCCACCCTCCTTAGATCCTTTCAGAAATCCGCCGAGTACTGACAGGAGAAAAATTGGGCATTTTCATGAAAATATCTGTACAGGGAAAAACTTCGGGTCAAAAACTGTCTACCAATAACGTACCTACCTACTTGAGACAATTATCCCCACTTAACAGTTAGATACATGCTTTTAGAAATATTGTTTTTGAGTCAAAATCCTAACAAGGAAATCATACTTTGAGGAGAGCCTCTATTTTGATGAATGGTGACAGCTGGCTGGTCATCGTTCCTCACTGATTGCTTCGCAGAACGAAGATCTGCCTGCTGATACACTTTGCAAAATTACAATATCATTTCAACAACAAAAATACGTTATGCTTTCACAAATATTGCACCTGTTTACCGCGCTCCCAAAAGATATTAAACATTACCTACGCGTGATATAAGTAACAGTAAAATTCAATTTGTTTGATTACATCAATTTCTTTAACTTTTTGCAAATTTATTAAACTTTCGCTTAATTTCACTTTTGTTAACATTATCTTGACATTTGTTTGCGGAAATGGATCGTATTAACTGTACAATCTACATTTACCTGATCGTTTATAAAATAAATTATAATATTATGTAAATAATGTTATTAAAATTAATTGGTTTTTGATAAAAAAATACCGAATGAGAACTTCCGAAAACCATTAGAAGAAGCATAAATAATAAAAAATAAATAAAAATAAAGTAAAGCACAGGATTTAATCAGTGTTTGGACATGCATAATGATAATTCTAGCTTCCTTTAACAATTACTTTTCATTTTAAATATTTTACATTTATTAGTGCTTACGCGTGCAAAGTACCCCCTTACTTTTACTTCGCAAGTAGAGAGGAGATAAAACGGTTACAACTTCGTATGTTGAATGAAAGGTGATTACAAATTATACGAGAGGATGGCCACAGCATCCACTCGTGTAAACCATGTTGAATAACAGCTTCCAAACAGACGACGTTTTTTTAAATCCCAGAAATAAAAGCAAATAAGCAAATGTTTCAAAATATTATCTCCTACACTTCTACTAAATATTCAGGTGCGTCCAGTTAGACTGGAAGCCGATCTCAATATAGTTGGGAAGAGGCTAGGCAGATGATGACTTGTACTAAATATCCTATAGTGGATTTTATCCTTACAGATTTTTGTCGACCATTTAAACAAACCTACAGGTGAACGTGAAAGGTTATACTTTATAGAGCGTACGATAAAAAACATTCCACCTAAAAAAAACTATTCCAAAAACTATGTTTATATTTATTTATTTTTATTACAAATTACACTTAGAATATTAATTGTACGCCGTTGACGGCAAGACGTTCATTTTATTAATATTGAAACATCTGTACTTTTTGTTTACCTATGTTCTACAAATAAAAATATTTGTATTACGACCCGAGAAGCGCTTTTTTGCCTGACGCTACCTAGGGTGGGCAGGCGCTATGTGCTCTGAGCTATGTAAGGGGTTATCTCACCAGCCGCGGCTCTATCTAAATCTGTATTATCGCAACACGCCGAATAATTATTGCTACATGTATAAACTGTACTAGTACATGTACATTTATTGTACATCTAGTACACATTAAGATGAGATGTCTCGGCTATTCAACTTTGATTCGTATCTGCAAAGTTTTTAAGGGTTTCACCTAACTCATTTAAGTTTTGGGATATTAATGTTGTAGGTACAGAAAATAGGTTTAATAGTTGTGAGGTATTTAGATTTAGTTTTCAGTCGCTTTAACAAATTATGAAGGCGATTAATGTCTAACGAAAGATGGCTGCGTTGTTGTAGTCACATGAGTCTTTACTTTTATCCAAATCATATTAAAGTCTAGGTGCGTGTAATAACATAACATCACACCTGTATTCCCCGAAGGGTTAGGCAGAGGTGTACACCCACATTTCGCCAATTCTATGGATAAATGGCACTATAACGAATGTAATAAGTACCCCTCAGCTGTCGATCGACCGACCAGAGGTTCGTAACAATAGAAATTTAATTATATCTCATATCATGACAGTTGAAGGTGTATTTGGTTATAATGATTAATTGTGTCCCTTTCTATTTATTTACCATCATGAACCGTTTAAAACGATAAGAAAATCTTACCTTTTTAAAGTTTAAGTACTGTAGTAAACTAATCTAAGAGCTATCAACGTGTCTAGATAACGTAATAATGTCTACATCTACGACTAACTCGCATGCATACCTACCTACTTAAAGTATCTACCTAAGTAAGCTCATAAAAAGAGTACATTACCCCACCATAAACCATTCTCAACGAAGCATTCCCTTTCAGACACCTTCACTCATTCACTGAGCGCCTCTCGATCCGTACTCAGACTGAAAAATCACATAAAAGCATAATCCCTGTGGAACAATCCTGTTTCCCTCTTCACGAACAAAGGAGGAAGGAGGGATCAGGTCCTCAGGTTGCGAGGACTTGAGGATCCGTCTGCCTTATCGACGTCATCGGTATGTAGGTACCTACTCGGTATCGATTAATTTCATTCGGTAAATGAGTTTAATCGATGGCTTTATGTGGTAATGTTATTGTTGGATTTATGTGGACTATTTAGTTGGTACTATTAAGATATTAGGATAGGGTAACAATGACATATTGCGACCTAATACAGCCAAATACTGCAGCTGTTACTGAAAATGCTACGCACGCACGAGTAACAATTTTTTTTTTTCAACATCTTTTTTGAAAGGTTTGATTCTTTGCTTTGAAAAAGGAGCTACGTCTGCCAACAAACTGCTTTGCAGTTAGGCAGAGGTAATCAGTATATCTTGTAAAAAAATATTTCTGTGAATAAACACTTTTAATTTTTTTTTTTTTTTTGCCAAATACCAGGCCAGTACCTAACTATTAGAGTTAGGTACTGGCCGTACTTATCTTAGTAAAAGTTATTCAAGTAGCATTCTTTTTTTAGGACAAAGCATAGTAGACTGCATCGTTGGTCTAATGGTCGCAAGCGCTACTGCTGAGCATGAGGACCTGGGTTCGATTCCCGGATCGGGCAAAGTGTTATTGGGTTTTTCCATCTGGAATTTCTCAGTAGCAGCCCGGAATCTGGATTTGTGCTCGGTTGATAGCAATAGGCTCGCCCCCTATTACCTACATGGGACTTAAACATAACTGGCGACATGTGGGTGTACTATTATAGGTAACCTACCTCTGCCTAACCTTACGGGGAATATACTCGATACTCAATTCTTTATTACATTCCATATGTATGGTATAGAAAAGTAAAAGATCAATATGGAACCTGTCGGGCACAGCAACATTAGGAGAGAGGAAGAGGGCCAAGCCTAATAGCTAGGGCTAAGGCTGATATGCATAGGTGTGATGTTATGTTTCTGAAAGCATAGTAATGCATCTTTAAATTCTTGAGAATAATTTGCAGTTTGAACTTTTGTTAAAGTTTTCCCTAATACGTAATTCCATTGTGAGCGTCAAAATTATGAATAAGTAGGTAGCGCAGTGGCGCAGCTACAATTATCATTAGAGGGAAGCCGATGAAAAAAATGTTCAGTTCTCATAAACTCAAACAACAAACTGTAGGTTTTAATCTTATGATGATTATCTTTAATCTTATTAAACTGGTGTTAAATATAATTATGTAATGTGATGTGATACACAGTTACACACACAGGTGTAAGGTGTACCATATTATTTGGCAATAGTAGACGCTAAAAAGAGTGGTTGTTCCGAAGGGAAGCCGATAGGAATCGGGTTGTATGGAGGCTACGCCCCTGGTAGGTACCTAATTATATAGTTTATGAACGAAAAATGTGTTCTGAATCAGAGGCAATTCTGACTTTTCGTATCCGTCAAGCACAGCTCTAATAAGGATCACTTTCAGAAACCACGAAACTTACCTTATCATCGGCTTAGTCTTTCCCTAACCATGTTGGGGTCGGCGTCCAGTCTAACTGGATGCAGCTGAATACCAGTATTTAACATGGAGCGACTGAACCACAGAATGTTACCTATCTATGTTTAATATAACATAACTCCACAAATCACCAATCCAAAATCACGTTCTAGTATCTCTCAGTAACTAAAAGCATCCACACACGCGCGTCGTCTCGCGGCGGAAATGGCGTCTAACCGGATATTGTATCGCGCCTTCATCTCCGGCGAGCTTCCGGTTCCGGCGCCCCCCTCCCACAGGCTCGTGCGTCGCCTAATTACTACCACGTATATGTACAGTGTATAGGGTTGGTTAAGGTGGATGGTTAAGGTAGCCCGCGAAATTTAAATTTTCTTACTTTTTTGCGATTTGCAGGGCAATATTAGGCGTCGTCCTAATACAACGCGACTACACGATCATCGCAAGTTCGCGCGAATTTCAGTCGTACGAATCCGCGATCAAACATATTGATGTCGAATAGGTGTACTAATTGAATTCGCGCGATAATGGCGTCGCGTCGGGCGAAAACTGCGAAGCGGGCACCGCGAACGCGGCTGCTCGCGTCATTAATTCACGTGATGATCGCGTATTCGCGTTCTATTAGGACACCCAGTTTTTGTTATCGCGTGACCACCATCGCATCGCTTACTCGCGGGATGATGCCTTAGGTTGTATCTATGTTAATGAAAATATTATTCGCGACCGTAAAAAGTATTTACAGAATTATAAATGATTAAAATCATTAATACAACTCCCTAAGTTATTATAATTGACCTCAAATGTCATGATTTCAAGAAATAGACATTCAATGGTGTAATTTGAACTTACTAAGTTGTATTGACGATTTTAATGATTATATTATTATGTAATTCTGTAAATACATATTAGCGACTGTTGCAAATCATATTTTTATCAAGCTACAACCAGACACTGGCCTGCAACTTGCAATAAACTTAAGAAAATTTTAATTTCGCGGGCTACCCTGGCGCTTTCGCCTTAAGGAGAGTAGTGCACAATTATGTATGGTAGGTCTATAGGTAAGATTGAGAGATTAAAAATGCCTGGTTAGGTAAGGCTTTAAGTTTGTGAACTTTTTTATTTATTTATTTAATCTTTTCACACTTAAAAAAATACAAAGGCGGACTTAATGCCTTAGGCATTCTCTACCAGTCAACCAAGGGTGGTTAAGAGATCAGATGGCAGGTGCTCTGTTAGGAATGGGACAATTTGTACATAAATAAGTTATAAACTTATAATACACGTACATACATATTTACTACAATATATACCATATAATATATATTTTTTAGCCTTTTTTTTTTCAGGTTTATCGATGTGGCTAAGTAATAACAGTAATAACAGCCGCACGGGTCGATCGATCAGGTTAAGCTACACTTGCCGCGGTTGGTCCGTGGATTGACCATCTTTACATACCAAGACCTCTCCGTGCCTCGGAAAGCACGCTAAGCCGTTGGTCCCGGCTGTCATTCGTGGATCTTTGACAGTCGTTACGGGTCGTCAAAAGCCCGAAAGTCTGACAAACCGTTTTACTAAGAGGTATCGTATTACCCAGTAACTGGGTTGTGGAGGTCAGATAGGCTCCATGTAAAATACTGGTATACAGCTGGATCTGGTTAGACTGGAAACCGATCCCAACACAGTTGGGAAAAAGCTAGGAAGATGATGATTGATATATAAGTAGACAACATTCAGTGTACTAACGTATATTAGATATAGCAGCAGATTACAAGAATTTTGTATGATTGAAACTTAATTCACGAAAGTATTAATTTAATTTATTTTGTAACGTAGCTTTAGTTCTGAGTAAAACAAAGCTGCGTTTAGGGACACAACTAAAGTACCTACCTAGAGTGATCCCAAAATAGTTGACTTTAAAACATTCTAAAAAAATACACAAAAAAAATTAGGTTTCACCCTCACAACACAGTCAAACAATTCATTTGTTTATCCATTCCCGTTGCCATATGACTGAACCAATTAAAACTACCCTTACACATCACTATTGCCCAAGCGCACAGTGTGAACATGCCGCAACAAGCCAAACAAATGTCTTGCTATAACCGACCCCGGACCCTCTGCCCTACAGGGCGCAGACGCAACATTATTACTGAGGTACCGTCTGTAATGCGTGTCTACAATCTACATTGATGTTTATTGGCTAAAGAGATGTCGGGAACATATTTGTGATACAATAGAACTAAAAATTGTGTATAAATTAACGACTGAATTCTCGAACGCAGCGTCTGTTCCAAAAGTACCTACCTATCTGATGCAAGTGTACACAAACCACATCCATGTTAAATTCTTACGCAATCACTCAAGGGAATTAGTGACACATTATTTTTTTATATCTCACCGGTTTTTCACAACTTTATTGTTTTTTTAAAAACAATAAAGAAAAACATTTTAAATTAGAATTTCAGGTTTGAGTATTCAAAAAAAATCAAATGAAAGCTCTCAATTTGTAAGAGGCACTACAAATTGACGTTTTCTGATCCATTTGTTTACATTTTCATTAGATATTTTTAAAACAAACATTGGTACTTACACAGAATTCGAGAGAAAAATTCACCACGAAAACTTGTATGATAGATTCAGATACGTGCCCCTAATGTTAATGATACCTACCTACTCTAGTTTAATACTGCATTAATTCTTAAAAATAAAACGTGGTTTTCTGCTTATTAGTTATGCGGCATAACTAATAATCGGAAAGCCACGTTTTATTCGGCAGCACTGGACATAACTTTTACCCAGTGCCCTGTTCAGTGGCTACACAGTGATTGATTAGGTACCATTTATAAAGATTTAGTTACTTCTATGTACCTACCTACGTAGCTCCACATGGGTATTTATACGTAAATGGCTGAAGTCCAAGGCTTAATGTGTTGACGAGCTATCTTAAAGGTCATAAGTTCAAACCTTATTCCGTAGGAGCTAATTCTAGCGCAACCGTTATTTGCGTAGGCAAAGCAATCAGGGATGTCAGTACTACATCACATAGGTACAATATATTTTATTTTAATTATTCTAGCTCGCACTTGACGTAATAATCACTTACAGTTTCAAATACCTTCAATTCAGGCCTAGTTTTATACTTAGACTACGTTCTACGTAGACTCTACGTATAATGCTACGGAGTTACGTCTACGTGAAAAAATTTTACCATTATTATACGTTCTGCCTAACCCTTCGGGGAAACAAGGCGTGATGTTATGTTATGATGTTATCATACGTTCTGTTTTATTTAAATACTGATATGGTTAACTAACCTATATAAATTAATTCCTCAAATTAGCAAATAACTTCAAAGGAACCAATAACGACAACGCAATTACTTACAATCAGTCCTCGACTTCGTGCTGCAGCCACTTGGCGAAACCTTACCTGGTTTATTGTTTTGTGTCTTAATAAACCATCATATTATTTAAATAACTTAAGGGAGTTTTTTTTTTCCATAAACATCAACATCCAAAATGGGAGGGTAGTTTCACAGCATACAAAAAATGAACCCTAAAATCGCAAAACTCCTCAAAGGTCCTCCAAAACTAAATGAACACACATTATCTTGAAATCGCAAACCCTTCAAACTTCATGTCGTGCCCTATCTGTCACAGGTCACAAGTTCACTCCAGCTTCCCATATCTGGTCAGGAAGCGTGAATTAGCGCGGTGTGCGCGGGCGCCGCGGCGCGTGCAACGCTATTGTTTGACGTGCGTTTGCGCGGGTGATGTGCACTTCCCCTAGCTGTCAGATGTACTTACTAGGTAGTTAGTTCGCAATTGTTTTGGGCGTTGCTTGAAGTTTTTGTTGGGAAGTAGGGCTTTGGTAAAAAATTGAGATGATGAAATGACACCAAGGTGTGATACCCAACTGAATTGTAGACTTTGACTAAGTAACACCTAAGGTAAACAATAAATAAGTTCTACGAACCTACTTACTACATCGATAATGCAAACTAAACCTATTAGGTTAAAATATAGAATTCTATTTTCCCTTCCTCTCACAAAGAGGAGACCTGTGTCGCAGCAGTAGGAACTTATTAAGCTGATTATGCTTATGACTACGTCAGAATTCTATAAAACTTGTGACTTGTCGATGGATGTATGTCCCCTCTTTTTAAATCTATACTAATATTATAAAGCTGAAGAGTTTGTTTGTTTGGTTGGTTGAACGCGCTAATCTCAGGAACCACTGGTTCGAATTGAAAAATTATTTTAGTTTGAATAGCACATTTATCGAGAAATGCTATAGGCTATATAACATCACGCTACAATCAAAAGGAGCGGAGCATCAATGAAAAATGTAATGCAAAAACGGGGGAAATTTATTCCTTTTGAGAGCTTCCGTTGCGTGCGCTGCGTAAACGGTTAAAGTTACGCAAAAATCATGTATAGGTACCGGAATCGTTTCTCTTGAAAAGTTCTAAAAAAAGTCCGCAATAGCATATGTCTATCTTTTGAGGTTGGCTCATTTTAATGGTAACCAAATTTGTTCTAAAATAATACATTATTTGCGAAGGTGTTTTCATAAAGATGTTATTAATCCTTATCCAAATAAATACTTTCATAACCAAGGTTGATTAGGTACATGTAAATTTATTTTTAAATTATTCGAATCGGACCTTTCGTTTAAAAATTACGACGGGTATAAAAATACTTAAAGTCAGAAAAATGCGCTTGTCTATTGGTTACCTACACATTTATTTTTTATTGACTGTTTGAACGCGCTAATCTCTGTCACTTCCAGTCGGATTTCAAAAAATCTTTTTGCATTTTATAGCCCAATTCATGAGGAAGGCTATAAGTATGTAACATTACGCTAGGACCTTTAGTAGCCGAGCAAAAAGAAAAAAAGTAAGAACGAGCGCTAAGCGAAAACGAAGTAACAGCGCGGGCAGGCGATGCGATGCGACGGGGTGGGTCGGGAGACAACAAGAAACACGCGGACGAAGTCGCGGGCGGCAGCTAGTCATTTGATAAACAAACAAACCTAGCTAGGTACTTCATATTTAGACAGTCCCATACCATAAAACAATTTAAATTCCGAGAATAGCTGTAGTTAATCACCATGTTACTTTTAATTAATTGAATTCATAAATAGACAAGTGATTCCAAACAGTATAGTTACCTACTCATAATTCTTGTTTGTGGCAGATGCTCGGTTAATTTCTTTTTAAAGACTCGAGCGCATCAACATTATCTAGTAATTAAGTGCAGATGCAAAGGGACGATCTTTAGGAGTCTTTGATAGCTATCTAAGGTATTATTCTTTTAGATTCTGCACTAGACTTTAAATAGAGATATGTTTCTTTTGTTTTAGGCAGTTTAAAATAATGGTAAAACGTTCCGTTCTTAATAAATAAAATATATTAGTGTCGATGCAAAAAACGAATTCAGAAGGAAATATATGAGTAAGGTTTGTTTTAATATCCATAGCAGGTACTCTCAATTAAAAACCATGAAGATGAAAGGGTTGAATATTAAGTATAGAAAATCGTAACCGTCGTGTATCAAAGAGATCAAAATCTCGTAGCAGTATAAGGGTGCGTTTCCACTGAAGCGGAGACGAGCGGTGCTGAGCGGAGATGTGCGTGAATCAACCAATCACAATAGTTGAAATCCTCATCGCATCTCTCGTCTCGTTTGTGATTGGACGATTCCTGCACGTCTCCGCTCAGCTCCGCTCGTCTCTGCTTCAGTGGAAACGCACCCTATCAGTATTTAAATTATTTATTCTGTTGTGGACATTTTTCAAGCATTTAGGTACATTTTTTTATCTATGAATCAGTGAATCTTATACTACGAAGTAGCTATTATAGTAAAAATCCCGAATATCTCAACAGAATAAATACCTAAACTTCAGCGCAAGTAGTATGCGGCGGGCGGGTTGCCCCACAATGGGTTTGATTTACCGCCATATCCCGTTACACCCCTTGTTGCTACCCGCGATGTGGCTACACCTTCTATATCACACTACACTGATACTTAATAAAGAATGTATTATTAATCTCGCGTTACGTTTTTTTTGTTAAGACGCAGACATATGCTAACGGCCTTGAGTGCATAGCTTGCGTGTTCTGTGCTGAGCTCACGCAATATGTCGTACGTCCAACCAGTAATACGGCTCGCCTATCAAGGAGCGCTGTCCCAAATTAGACGCATTATTAATTTATTATACTTACATAAAACAAAAAGCATTATATTAAAACACGATGGACATATCTACTTATACTAAAAGATAAACAATTAAATTATCTTTAAAATGCTGAAGTTTTCATAAAAATACGCTTGATAGTTTTTGTGTGATTCTCAGTTTTTTATCCGCGTTAGGCACAACTTTACAAATTAATCACACTACGTAATCAATCAATCAATCTACGCAGCCTATCGCAGTCCACTGCTGGACATAGGCCTCTCCCAGGCTGCGCCAAAACACCCTGTCCTCCTTCTTCCGCATCTAGTCTGTCCCAGTCATCTTCTTAAGGGGGAAGCGCCAAGGTAGCCCGCGAAATTCAAATTTTCTTACGATTTTTGCAATTTGCTGGTCAGTTATAGTAATAGTAGTATTAAGTTATAGGTTGATTAAAATATGATTCGTGGCCGTAACAAATATGTATTTACAGAATTATAATCATTAAAGTCATCAACACAACTCTCTAAGACCAAGTAAACCCCAAGAATTACTATTTCATGAAATCTTGACATTTGGGGATTATACTAACTTAACAAGTTTTATTACTGATTGTAATGATTATAATTCTGTAAATACATATTTGTTACGACCGCGAATCATATTTTCATCAACGTACAACTTAACACTGACCAGCAAAATGCAAAAAACGTAAGAAAATTTGAATTTCGCGGGCTACCTTAGCGCTTCCCCTTAAGGTCGTCGGTCCATCTAGCTGGGGGGCGTCCCACACTACGCTTGCCGATACGTAGTCTCCACTCCAAAACTCGTCTGCTCCACCGGCTCTATCGGTCCTTCGACAAACATGGCCAGCCCATTGCCACTTCAGTTTGCTTACTCTGCAGGCTCTGCAGGCTACAGTATGTAATATAAACATAATTTAAAATATTGACATATTAAGTTATTAAGAAAATGCTCTAATTTTACACATTTTTTCCACACTACTCGTTTAGACGTGATCTTCAGTTTAAAATCATTAAAAGTCGGTTATCGTCGCCTCAAGGCGACCTCTTTGCCTGAGCTGCTAAAAAATATAAAATATATATTTTTTTCAAGATGGGAAACGGCATTTAGGCTGTGTCAACTAAGAATAACAAATAAATATTTAAATAGTAAATAGCAATGCAATGACGGGCGGTCCATACTCAGCTGACTAAATTAATTAAGTAAAGGCTTCTATTGAAACCAATTGGATATATAGGTATCTATAAAGCTAACAATGTCATTATTGCCTCTACCAACATGGTTGTAAAGTAATACAGAAAAAATTAATAAGTTGCATGTCTGCATGTAAACCAATTTCTCCTTTATTTCAAAATGTTTCCGAATATGACATCTTATTCTCCTAACTAGGTATCTACCTACGTATTGAAATTAATTGCTAAAGAAATGACTATGACCTACTATTTCCATTTATGTCTATATTACTGGCTCTTTTAACGTGCTTTTAATGTAATAAACAGGAATTTTGTAATACTTAGTTGACGTCTCAGAAAAGAATACAGAAATATTTAGACAGCCTATATTTGAAGCCCCGATTATAGACAGTTAGTCAATATTTGCATGCAGATTGACCAAGCTTTCTATAATGTCATACAAAAGTAACAAAAACAAAATTGCAATGCGCAGCTAACAAAAAATAAAACGGACTGTTAATGGCCAGTCTCCCACAGCGTTAATTACGTGACATTCCTTCCACTCGTTCTATTCCGTTCATTCATTCACAATTACATCTGTTAACTAAACTATCGCGTCACCCTCTACTCTGGGGTTCATTTAACCCCTCGAATATAAAAGGAACAATAACATTGACTGGTTCGCTCCAGCAACTGATTGCGCAGTATCAAATCAAAGGCGTTGCCGTGCCGTTGGTGTTTTAATTTTCTTTTGTTGAATGTTTTGTTATTGTTTGTGTCAATCAGCTTTCAATATCGAGATAATTCAATTAGATAGATGAACATTTCTGTGTGAAAGATATGGAGTAATGGAATTCGTTGAGCTGATTTATATTATTATAACAATAATAATGTTATGAAGTTTTAAGACAAACCCCGCTGATCCCTTAATCGTCCTAGCAGACAATGAGGATTTCATAAATCAATCAAACTTTCAAACAAAGATCATAACTCCAACGCAACGACTCTTCTGGAAAACTTAAATTACTCTTTTTTCCGCAATGCGAGTGCGAATAATCTTCTTGACGGGCTGAGAAATTGATGGCGTCGAAAAAACGCCAACTCAAAATCCGACAAACTTTTTACGTCAGCCGAGTTTCACTTAGAGAACTTTCTACATCCATTTAGAAGTTACTCCTATACGACAAGCTGACAAATTTTAATGAACCCAAGAGGGCTGCTAATGTCTGCGACTCGCGTAATGGGAAAACTTTGACGCATTCCCCCGCCGCCGCGCAGCCAACGCGCTCCACATTTTTACTTCACATATTCTATTGTTTTCAAGACATATTTACCAAAGTCATGACAAAACAGCGATTGTGAGTTCGCTAACTCACATTACGAACACAGAATTGTTTGATTACTTTATCCGCTCATTTTGGACCGACGAAACGTGTAGTACCTACGATAAATGAAATAAAATGTAACGCTATACCCCTGGGTGCGTTACAATAAAAAGCGCAATCATTTTGACGTGTGCCATTTCAACTCTTTCACTGAACTCCGCCTAGTATAAATTACATTATAAATTTTAACCTAATCGTTCAGTGACCAACGAAAAAATGTATTAGGGGTGACATGATTGTGATTTAAACGGCTAACCCCCGCTTAAGGGTGGTCTCGCGTCATCCATCATACGCTTTACATATGTTTGAATAAAGCTCGTGGGAAAAGGATTTCCTCTCAGAAGTCAAAGCGACATTTTGTTACATTGTATGATGGCCAAGTGAGCGAAAATAGTAAGAAAACGGATAGGTCTTATGAATGGCTAATATGACATGTTCACGTAAACGCTTAGAGTGAATACCTACTTATAAGTGTGGTGTGGTGTAAATATTTAAGGGTAGGTAAGGCCAACGATCAGATTCTAGACCTGTAGAGCGACCTTATTTATTTACTACCCTGCTTGCACACACAGCAACCATAGGAACTCTCTCTTGAAACCTTCTAGGTACCTACCTACACTGTCCTATACAAACTGTACCAGAGGGGCAATTCTCCTAATTTTAAGAACATTCACAGTCTGATCTCAGTCTCAATATGTCAAAAATACCTATAATTTCCCTACATTTTTGACATTTGATTGTACATAGCTGAGATGAGTTTGCGGCTAGATTTTGAACATTTCAGTTACGGGAATTGGGCTTCTGATAACTAATGTATTTTTATTCTAGCCAGTCCTTGGATTTTCAAAAGACAAATATGATTTTTTAAATGACCGTTTCCTTCGATGCATCAAACGCAGTAACTCACTTTATTTTCCCACCGCTTACTGAACCCATGGCATCCCTACCCTACAAATAGCGGATTAGGGCAGTTTGGCAAACAAGGCGTCGCCGGCGCGTGCGGCGCTTATAACTAATGCTGTATTAATGTCTATTAGCTGCCTGCCATTGTTCTGCACCTAGCCCTAGCTATTTGTTATAGTAATGCGACAGTGAGGACTAAGCTGACGAATTTCGCACGAGAGGCGTTAATAGAAGTCAAGTATGCGCGTTTGTTGTGATTTCTAAAGATTAGTGAATAATGCAATTGCCTTTTTCATTTCCAGGGTGTCGTGAAGGGTAACTTATAGACCTAAGTGCTAATGCCACACACCCACATTTTATATCCAGATGAGTCTTTTCCCTAGGCGTTTCCTTAATAGGCTAATGGAGGCTTAAAGCTGACCTCAAGGCCTAACCCTCCCCCCCCCCTCTCCTAACCATTAGCTTTATCTAACATCAAATCACGCTTGTATTCCCTGATGGGCAAAGGAAATCTAAATCCGCATTTCGCCATTAACCAGGCACAAATCCAGACCTCGGGCTACTGCCCACTGCTCGGGCTACTGGTGGAAAAAATCAATCTCACTTTGCTAGACCTAGGATACGAACCCATCGACCCGCGAGTAGTCGCAGTTGCAAGGTTGCAACCACTACTTTCTATCTTTATGGGTACCCCGTACCATCTTATTGAGTTTTACACAGAAGTTTCAAACCTATCTCAAATAAAAAAATTAAAAAAAAAAGTCTAGCTAAAAAATACTACTTGACATCATATTTTGATCTAGAATGACTGATTCGGAAACTTCGGATCACCAACGTTGAACAAACTTGGCTGTTTCTAGTCAACATTACCAATACAAACTTGCACCAACTTTACAAGGCCAATGCCGCAGATCGATCCGCTTCTTGCCTGGCGATAGTTGCGATAAAACTGTTGAGTAACAGGGGCGAGCCTTATCGCAGGAGGCACGTGGCATCAGCTAACTCAATGCACCCCATCATTGTCGTGACGTCAGAAAATGGCATTCAGGTCATTGTTATTGTGAACTTGGCAGCTGGAAAGCGGAGGCTTTCTGAAGATGTTGTAGCTATAAAAGCTTAAGGTACCTATCGAAGCTAGGGAGCTTAGGTAAGTCTTGTCGTAACGATAAATTAAATTAAAGAAAACACAACAGTGCAGATTTAAGTACTTATTTATCTCAGATCAACAAAAAAAGGAAGATGGAGCGCCGCGAACATCAAAAGTGAAGCCACCTTTTTATCTATGTGTGTATCGAAGGGTTGCCATTTGTTAAATTTTTTCCCTATAATTTGGGGAGTAATAATGTATGGGTAAGATAATATTGCAACATATTGCTTACGTGCTGGCCACGGACAATTCGCTATAGCGAAAAATCGCGCGGCGCGACCGGCGGCGCGTCTTGCGAATGAATCAAATGTATGGAAATGTACTGGGCATGCCACGCGCAGCGGCGACCAGCGAGACGACCGGGGAATTTCCCCGAGCGAATCGCGCGGCACGACTAGCGATCGAAACAAATGTATGAGTTATTACGGCGCAGGCCACGGAGTCGAGCGGCAGACGCGGCGACTACTGCCGGAGCGAACTTAATTTAAAATAGTTTGTTTTTTTTTCGCGAAAATGGAGACGGAAGCTTTTATTGCAGAAATTCTAGCTAGACCAGCTATTTGGAAGTCTAGCCACCCGCAACATAAGTTTAAAAATGTTGTGAAAAAGTTGTGGGAAGAAATAAAACAGCAATTTCTAGATTCTGATGGTGAGTATTTATTTTTATTCCCCGACGCAAAAACGACTTCTACTTTTTTAGAGGTTTTTTTTTGAGTAAGGGGTTTTTAGATTTTTAATTTAATTTATTAACAGGTACCAATAAATATTTATCAATAGTTTACAAAGTAGTCTTTGAAATTATTTCTTATATCTATGGCTTGCAATGAAGCTCTATTATTACGCCGTGACGTTATAATCCTCCTAGACCTAGTTCTCGATCTCATGTGTCGCCGAAAATCGGGATCAGAATTTCCATCTCTTTCTCTTACAATATTATGTAGCAGACATCCAACCTTAATTATAAGTTTTGCATGTTTTGTGTCAGTCTCGATTGCTTTGAGGAAAATGCGCCATTTATTCGTCATAATACCATAAGCACACTCAATTGTCACTCTGGCTCTTGATAACCTTTTGTTAAAAATTCGTTTCGAATGATCTAAATTGCTGGATGGGAAGGGTCGCATAAGAGAAGGTTTCAGTGGGTAGGCTTCGTCACCAACCAGGACGTGTGGGCATAATATATTTGATCCAGGCAACGTTTTCGGCGGTGGTAAATTAAATCGATTGTTAGTAAACAACTCGTTAAGTTTAGAAAAATGGAACGTGCCTCCGTCACTTTGTCTTCCCCTTCCACCGATCTCAATTACAGAAAATTTGTAATCAGCGTCGGAAACTGCTTGTAAGACCAATGAAAAAAAATGTTTATAGTTATAATATTGGCTTCCGCTTCGTGGGGGCTTTTGTATTCGAAAATGTTTCCCATCAATGGCTCCTATACAGTTAGGAAACTGCCATCTTAAGAAAAAGTTATCAGAAATTCTCGTTAAATCTTCACTGGTCAGTTTTGGTGACATATGCTGATTGACGAATTTATTCCATATTGCCTTTAAAGTTTGATAAATCGTTTTAGCAACGGTACTTCGGCCTAGAGAGTATGAATGAGCCAGAGATTTAAAAGTCATCCCAACTGAGAGAAACCTGAAACAAAAATATTTTCTATAAGTATATACACTATACAGTCAGCTATAGGGGATATCCATAAATTATGTCACATATTTTGAAAATTTACATCTGAAATTATTAAATTAAAACAGTATTTCCGAAATTAGTTTCGCTTTATTTTTCGACATCTTACGTTACGAAATTTAGTAACCCCTTAACGTGTGACGTAATTTATGGATAATAATTAAACTAAGTGTAACATGATGATCATGTGAACGTCCTTAACTAAATAAATAAGTAAAATTAGGTAACAATTTAATTTTCAGTCAACGATCTTAAGAAGAAGTGGAAGAACTTAAGAGACACATACAGTAAAGAGTTGAAAAGAATTCCTAAGCCCCGATCTGGATCCTCAACTTCAAATTATGAACCGTCGTGGAAGTACTTCACACTTTTAGGGTTTCTGAAAGATGAGTACATGCCTCTTGCGTCCGAATCAAATTTAGATGAAAATGCTCCTACAGTCAATGAAAATGACGACATATACGTGGACGATTTCAGTGGGGTATCTTCACCAGCAACACCACTTTCTCCTGCGCTTACATCTTCACCAATTGAACCCTCAACATCTAGTGGTCAAGATTCTACTAGAAAAAGACAAAGTGTAAGAGACATTCGAGCCGAATACTTAGATATTGAGAAAAAGAAATTAAAAATTTTAGAAAAAGAATCTGCTAAACAACATGACAGTGAAAGACAGGAAAAAAAATCTGAAGATTATCACTTTTTGATGAGCATTCTACCTGAGATGGAAAAATTACCCCCTATGCAGAAAATTAGGCTTAGGAATAAAATTAATCAAGCTCTTTTAGACGAAATTACTGTGACTATGTATGGCGAACCTTATGGGAGATATGGATATTCTACTCAACCAAACCAGCTGAACAATAATTTCAATAATGAGTAGATAATAATATTGTTAAAATTCAATTTTAATCATTGAGAAGACTGATTGTTATTAGATTTATTATTCAATTTTAATTAAGATAATTATAGTGATCGTAAGTGGTTAGCTGATTAAAGGGGAAGTAAATTGGAATGATTTTCAGGGTAAATAAAAATTTGACTGTGATTACAAAAGGCTGATTAAAATTGAGAAAAGTTGTTATTACAATTAAAAGTTTAAAATAAATAATTTTTTAAATTGTTTTCGTTTGTTTTTTTTTTCTAGTAAAGTGGGTTAGTACTGTAAAGAGCACGTCAAACTTGACACTAAAATGGTTTTTTCTTATTCTATGGCAAATCTATAACATTGATTAAGAGCGCGCGTTTGTACCTTTGTATGCAAGCTTGATATGCTCTATACTGAATCAGTATATGTATAGATATACGCACAAATAAATACCTTAACGTCAAAAACAATTTTTCTGCAGCACTTAAAACCCTGCTTGAATTCATCTTTTTCTCCAGTTCTGATTGAATGCTCCCAAGTATATAATCGAATGTTTCGACGCTCATTCTGGTGTATTGGAAAAAAAAATCTGGGTGCTGCCTATATTTTTCATATTTTTGGTGGAATTCTCCGTCTGTAACACGATTTCTATTTAATTCGTGTACTCCACTATATCTTCCAAACATTAAATCTTGAGCAAAAAAGCTGCTACTCTCCAAACAACGTCGAGCTAACTTTGATAAAGCCATCTCGTCTCCTCGTCTACACTGGTCGCGGCGGCGAACGCAACTGCCCGTGGCGTGCTTGCCGCGCCGCGCGAATTGCCGCGCCGCCCGCCGCGCCGTCGGTCGCGCCGCCGGTTCCCGTGGCCAAGGTGTTAGTATGGTATTGTACCTCAATCGTTTAGAAGGACTTCTATTCCGGAAAAATAAACAAATTTTTTTGAGTTTTCAGCAATCACGGACGATGGAAATGACATCTAAAATATAAAAATAAAATTTTGGGACAGTAGTATTTTAATGTTAGTCTAAGCTGCGAAACTAAATCAAATCAGAAAAATACAGCCTGTGTTTAATTATTGTATTGATTTATTATCCTTTTTTTTAATTGTACATAAATTTTTAGGATATCCACTTCTGGTCACACGGCGAAGTCCATGATTATTAGTTGTATTAAGGTCGTTATTATCAAAATGATCGGAACAAACCACGCTGGTTTTCGATGGCAGCCATTCGGGATCATTTCGACTATTTCTTATAGCTACTATCCATTTACTTTTTGTTTCAGTATTAATAGGAAAGCTAAAATGTTAGATACATAAAAATAAGAAAATAGGAATAAAACGCGATGTAAGAAATCACATTTCGAATGGGGAAAAAAAATCATATTATGGCAGCCCTCGCACTTGATGTCACTACGTTCGTTCACTGGCTTTTTTTGTTCAAAGTAACGTAAAACCTATAGTTTATTTAATAATAAAAAAAACGATGTTATTTCAAGTACATACAAGTGAAAAGTGATTCCGTTAGACTTTTTTTGTGATTTTACAACTTTTCACTACACAGAAAGGCATAATTCTATTTTTTAAAACTATGTTAACTAGACGACTCATCACGTTCTAAGAGCGGTGAGCATGGTTTTAGTTGTATGTGTGTGCGTGAGCGTGTATTTTACTTGCAGGAGCACGGTTTTGTGGCTTCACTTTTGTTGTTCGCAGCGCGCCATCTTCCTTTTTTTGTTGATCTGAGTTATTTATTACGAAAATTGAAAGTACGTATGTGCAGCTGATGTAGACCTCACGACATCTTTCTATCTTGCACATGAAACTTACACATATATACCTACCTAATATCACTGTGTTACTTCAGCTAACGGGTGTAAAGGATTTTCCACAAGACGCTTCCAAAAATACTATCCACATCATCATGATATAGGCCAAAAACCGCTTAATGGCAAACAATAATACAATAACATTTTATTTCCTATCTCATTACATCGGTCCTCCCACAAAGCGTTCTCATTACCGGCGTTTCACTTTACACTTCCTGCTTATTCGTGTGCAATCTGTAGTGTGCAAATCCGTTAATCTTATTTGGTGGGTAGTCGAAATGCACGTGGCGCCACGTGGCACGAAATCAAACTAATCTCCAGGCCGTACGCGTCGGCGGGCAGCGCGCGTGCGCCGACCCGATAACGTCAAGAAACGCCATTCATTCCCGCTCTTTTGTAGTGAACAATCACTTATTTATTTATGATATTTGCTACTAGTCAACCTGCCACCCTCGTGAGTTAATATGTACTTAACTCGGCTAAAGCTCCGCGTCGTCAGATAGGGTGTCTTATAGGGGTGTAATAGTTGCTGTTTATGTCTTATGACACCGATTTTATATTTTACAAAATTTTATTATTTCTTTTTTCATAAGTAAAAACGTCTGACCAAAAATAAGATTAAGTACACTTTGCTTTATCTGGGAATCGAATCTTAGACCCCACCCTAAGCAGTAAACGCTTCCGATAAGTACCTAAACAAATATACAAATTAAAAAATGGCCTCGTTTTGTGACCAGTAGTTTAAATTTAATTTTATCTACATAAATTCAGAAAGCAGTCTAAACGACCATCTTCTGCCATGACTAAAATCCGACTGAATTCTGAACTTATGGACGGATAGGCGCCTAAACCACCCGTCCTGATATGGGCAATAGCCATCTCCTAGACTCTGCATCTAAACGATTCTATAACTAGTATGATAGGCTGAATTCCGGTACTCTACGGAAAATGTCGTTGCGAAACTCACAAGGTCAGCCGCACGTCAGTCAAAGCCAAATTGTTATGATATTGCAATGAAAGATGGACGTTCACTGTAAAACAAAGGAAGTCCTTATTTTCCTCCTCGTCCGTTCCGTCGTTTATTAGGGCCTACGAACACGATGCGTTGCGGCGCCGGACCGCAAAGATTTCGCCGCATTGGCGATCACACGGTGTAATTTGGTTACTCCAGCGTCGCAAAGCGTACACCCCTCCCGTCTCGCGGATTACAAGTCCGTTGTCTGTGCGGTGCGACGCCGGAACGCACCGTGTGGCGTACCATGAATATTTGTATGTAGGACGACGCAGTGACACCGTTCTGGCGCCGCGCCGCCGCCGCAACGAACCTTGTGCATAGGCCCTTAAGCTTATCAAAAAGTGATTATTTTGTGCTAAATAAAAAATGGGTTCAATACTCGCGCTAAAGGCGCTAAAATCATCGTGGAACGGAACATGTTTTATTACCAAAAGCCTAATACTCAAAACTCTCAAATTTTAAAAAAACTATAGTCAAACTGACTGACAATGACAATCACATTGACAATTCTGTCAAATTCTGTGGTTTCGTCTCGCCGTGTCCGTCACAGAACTGTTCTTGTAATAATAAACATACATCATTCACTTTAAATTACACATTACTGTAGTCTGTGAAAGAAACTTCTAAAATGGGTGAAGAGGATGAATACGCTTGCGTTAACAGAGCGCACCTAAAAATCAAGGACACATCTGGAATAAAGAAGAAAAAGAAGAAGAAAGCTAAAAAGGAAACAGAGAAACTAATGGAGAATGAAGTGAAACAACAGGTTCAGCAACAACAACAACAGCAACAGCAGCAACCAACTGTCACAGTTGTAAACACTAAGACAAAGGCTGAGATGGCGTTTCAAAAGATGCAGGAGAAAATGGTAATTGTACTTGACTACTATGAAGTCTATGATTCATTTGTGATCTAGCTCGTGTTCGTTTTCTGTAGACTAGTTGTTACTGCCTTTAAATCGACTCTCGAACCGGAAATTCCTGTTAACGGCCTCTTCTTATACAGAGAAGGCCCGAGCATGGACCACCAAGCTTGCTCAAGACGAGTTGGCGATTTTAGACTTATATTGACTATAAGTCCAGGTTTCCTCATGATGTTTCTTCTTCACTGATATCAGTAATGTTCAAGATGAATGCAGAAAGTACATATGAATTGGAAGTCTTATTGGTAGAGATCTTTTATTATAAAACTGCATACCCTCCACTGCTTGTTGCATACACTTTTCAAATATTTTGTGGTGCATGCAGTTTTATAGTAAAATATCTCTACTTGCCTGGATTTAAACTTACTATTATGGGTATTTTAAATTAGTATTTAACTCTTTTTAACATTTGGGAGCATTTTAGCTTTTCTGTAAACAAATATATAATTATATGATTTTGTACCTTGTAAACAAGACTCCAATCTTGTTTCAGTAAGAGGATTTTACAGTGTAGCACCTTTTCGCCAATTTCTGATTAACAAATTACTGCCACAAACATCTCCATGTAGAATGTTCTACTTGTATTCTGTATCATCACATTTACTAACCAGACTTTTGTATCATTGCAGCAAAAACAGAGAATACAGCAGAAAGCTGAGATGACTCACAAACAAAGAGTAGAGAAGTTCAACCAGCATCTAGACAGCCTCACTGAGCACTTTGATATACCTAAAGTATCTTGGACTAAGTAAAATGTACCTGATTTTATTTTAGCATCTTGGTTATATTATTGTAACTTTGAAACAAGAAGGAAATGTTTTAGAATTATGTTTCACACTGACATTGAGAGGTGTAAGAATTCATTATAATGTAAGAAATAGATTTAACTATATATTTAATACATTTAATTTAAAGAATGCATCATTCTTTTTATTTTTCTCGAAATACCCAGAATTATAAAAGTGTAAGAAGGAACCCTACGCAAAATATGCACTTGATGTGGAGTTCCAGACACCAACCCGTCTTACCAAGAGTATAATAACAACTGACGCGAGCTCATGCTATATGGTAACATAGGGCGGGTCGTTTCACGTCCACTTAACGCACGCGTATACGTCAAACATGGCGCTAACTATCGATGCCATGTTCGTAGGTTTGTGTGCTGCTCATGGCAAATGTTTTAATAATTTCTCAGGAGTGCTACACACATGTTCGGCTCGGCATGATTCGACACTGCCGGGCGCGGCGGCAAATATGTAGATAAATATTATGTTCGAGAAAACGCAGCTAGAATTGTGCCGAGTCAACCTGAACATGATTAACGAGGGTAGATGCCGAACAAAGTTTGCTGGTTGGCCCGAGTTGAACGAAAGCCCAAGATGTGTAGTAATGTTTGTACAAACACTTTTACACGTCATTCATATTTAATAAACTAGATGGTTTCCTATCCGACTCATAATCATAATCAGCCTATAAGGGTCCCACTGCTGGGACACAGGCCTCCTCTCTGTGAGAGGGAGTGGGCCGTAAACCACCACGCGGGCCCAATGCGGGTTGGTAGATGTCACATGTCTTCGAATTGTTGGTTCTAGGACATGCCGGTTAGGTAACTCACGATGTTTCACTACACCGTTTTGAGAGCAGTGGTGATGTAATAATTTACACAAAGTAAAGCGCCTGTCTGGGTTCGAACTCACGACTCCGTAAGTCGGGGCTGATACCACTGGGCCACCATTGCTCCTGCCATCTGACTACTCTGAGAATAAAGGCCGAAACAAACTCGAGAGGTCACAGTTTCTTTAACACGTTCACTGTCCACTGAGCCACATATGGTTCAGGAAACGTGCGCTTGAAAAGCACTAATACGCTCCTGAGCCATATGTGCGTCAGGAGACATATACAACTTCTAAAGCGAATAATTCCACTGGACGTGCTGGAACTGTACTGTTTCTGCATTGGACATGCTGGTACGATCATAAAGTAAAGAAAAACGCCGGGACATACGAATTTTTTTTTATTTTTCTAAGAAATTACAAATTATTTCTGAACTATTTCTTATTATGTTTGTTTTGAAAACAGCATAAACAAAACGTTTTTTTGCATTGCAAACACTCAGTATCCACTCGTTTTACTCTTTTTGCAGCAATTTGCCAGTTTGTACCTTCTTTTCGCAAGTCTTCGTAGCATCCATGGCATCGTTTTCGGACAATTTTATTGTCCTCTTTCCGCGGAATTTTAGTCAGAAAGTGCTGACTTTCGATCGAGTTAGTAGACGGTCTTGGACTATTAGTCAATGTATTTGCACTCGCATCGGATGCATTGTTCAATTGCAAGAACTCCCTAATAATTTCTTGCTGCGTCTGTAGTACGGTTTTGCGTAATTTTCTATTAGTAGTTGAATGTAGTTTCTGATACAAAAGCGTAGCGTTTGTTACTGATGCACAAATCAAAACATCTAAAGCGATCTTTTTGTACCATGCCAGAGACTTTCTTTTAGGGTCATAATAACTTGAAAGCTGGTCAGATACACCTATGCCCTTTTTTCGATCATTGTAATAGAGCACGGCTTTCGGCTTCAATTTTGGTTGATATCCCGAAGACATTTGCTTACTAGCATCATGGCATGTAGAAATCATTGCAATGTCGCGTTTGTCTCTCCATTTCATCACTGTTATACTTATTGTCCTTCTGACGAGCAATTACTTCACCTTTTTTAGGGCCCATTTTTTTCGATCTCATTGCCCATGGAAGTTCTTTTCTATTTACCCGTAGAGTGCCGCATAAGTTTGTGTTACGCTGCTGTAAATATTTTGCTAATCCTACGGTATTGTAATAGTTGTCACACACAATTATCCGTCCAGCTTCTAGAAGACCATCACATAACAACTACAACACTCCCTAGCTTATCCAAATCAGCAATCTCGGGGTCGCGACCTATGTAAATATCATAGTTCCAGACAAAACCCTCTTCTGTGCAGAGTTTATAGATTTTCAAGCCGTATTTGTGAACTTTTGAAAATCTAAAAAAAGTTCTCTGAACCACATGTGTTTCATGAACGTGCAGAAGCAAAAATGTCTCCCTACGCTCATGAACCATATGTGTTTCAGGTAAGTAAAGCCTACATCCGGTTTTTTTTTTAATTATATTTTTACTAGGGCTACCCTCCGCCTAGCCTTTTCCCAACTATATTGGGGTCGGCTTCCAGTCTAACCGGATGCAGCTGAATACCAGTATTTTACATGGAGCGACTGCCTATCTGACCTCCACAACCCAGTTACTGGGTAATACGATACCCCTTGGTAAGACTGGTTGTCAGACTTTCGGGCTTCTGACGACCCGTAACGACTGTCAAAGATCCACGAATGACAGCCGGGACCAACGGCTTAACGTGCTTTCCGAGGCACGGAGGAGTCTCGGTATGTAAAGATGGTCACCCATCCACAGACCAACCCCGGCAAGCGTAGCTTAACCTGATGGATCGACCCATGCGGCAGTTATTACTTAGCCACGAGATGACTATAAAAAAACAAATTATTAAAAAAATCCTATTGGACTTGTCGGTCAATTTTGCATTTTTGTATTGGGACAGGGAACGTGTTAAGGCTCAATTCACATTGAAATGGCAGCGACGCGGCGGCATGCGGAGGCCAGCAGCGGTCGGCAGAGGGTATGCGGCACTTAGCGCCACCTCCTCGCCGCCTGTGGCAGCGAGTCGGCTCGCGCCGCCGCGCGCCTCGAGATTTTCTATTCTATCAAGCGTATCTATATTTTTTTTATTTGCACATAAAATTTATAATGCCTTGTCATTAAAATTGCTCGCTGCGTCGCTGCCGGCCGCTGTCATTTCAGTGTGAATTTAGCCTTAAAGTCTAGATATAATCTTGGTCAGATCATGTGAAGACCATGTAAATTGGTGTCTGAAATGGTATTTTGAGGAAAGAACAACGCAGATTGAGTGGACCTGTCTAGTCAGTAAGCACAATTGTCATTACTAACAAGACTTGAATTCAGTTGCACGATAGTAATCGTGCAACTGAAGCCCCATAAGTTCCGAGTTGAGTTGCGAGTGCGCAACTCAACTCGGAACTTAAGGAGCTCAACGATTCAACGAACAATACGGACATTCGGGTAGGCCGCATAAATTACTCAAACTGCCAGACCATGATTAAAACTAATGGAGAAAAATAAGGAGGCAGTCATGGGGACTGACGACAGAAGTGAAAACTTAAAAAAATTACTTGTACATAAATAGGCCGCTGCGCGTCGCCAGTCTGGCGCAACGGCGCTACACGTCACATTAGCATGTCGGTGACGCGAGCATGTCGCATGTCGCAAACCCGTAAGATTTTCACCTACCAAAAAGCGATCAACGCGCGTAAAGAAGTGTTCACTTCAAAAACAATGACCCACTTATATTCCTCACATTCACAATCACAAATTCACAATACCTACATTACACCAATATTATGGCTTTTTTTTTTTTTTTTTTTTGTGGATGGGAAATCATCAAATGACTTCTCCCGCTCTGGGCGGAGCGGGAGGGCGTGTCAGACTTTTACTGACTAAAACCCACCCGTGTTCCTTCTGTTGCCTGTGCCGGGGCCACGGTAACTCTTTCGAACATCCCGCAACCCTAGCTGGCACCAATATTATGGCTGTAAAATCATTAAAATCAAAGTGAGATATTGTTATAACATTTTATTCAGATGTCTAAACAATTAATACAAAACGATATTAATATATATTCTAATGTCATATCTTGGACGGACTTCATTGCAGAAAGGTAACACAATGTTACTGTAAATAGATATAAAAACATTGCACAACAAAAAAACATGTAAAAAATGTATTTGATACCTAGGCTATTACTCAATAAAGTAATTAAAGAGACTGATTCCATACCTATTTTCCTCATTATGTCAAGGCTATAACAGCATATACATATTTCTGAATCGTTTGATAGAGAATAGATTTCTAAGGCACACGAAAATGAGGGCTTACCCTAATATACACTCCCGGAATACCTAAATCTAGCCACCTTGCACTTCTTCTATCTATCTACAACTTTTTAAATGGTCGTGAATTCAAATTCAGAACAATGACGACACCAAAATGATGGCCAGTACCTATGTCGGCATCAAAACTGCATAAAAACTTTGTCTTTGAGTCATTATTTTAGTGTTTTACCTCACATGGAATTGCATGCTGGCTCAATTTAGGAGTCCGGGAGTGTGTATTTAATATTAACCTACTGTGTTAAAAATACATTAGCAGTCAGAATATACAAAAAAGAAAAGCACTGTGAAAGACATATTAACATAGTTACACAAGCTTAAATCGTATTTCGTGTTTTAATTGGAAACCTTATATTCAAGAAGGAACATTTTTCCTTCTTAAGAGGGCTGTCGCATTTTGTCACCTCTCTCGCTCACACGGGACCAAATTTTTAAGAATGTTAAATGAATAGATGATTTTTTGAAAAATGTAATCAAAACACATTTCTATTGTATTATTTAATAAATTCAGCTCAATAAAAATGTGTGATTTAATAATTACCTATAAAATTAACATTATTTAATATTTCGCTATTAAGAGGGACCCATTGGGTCGTAAGTTTGGCCCATTGGTCGTCTGATGGCAAGCGACATCGCGGCTGGCCCAGACGGAGATGGCGGGATGAGCTGGACTCCTTCAACAAGAACTGGTCCCTAGCAGCTTTAAACAGAGAGAAGTGGAAAGAGAGTACGGAGGCCTTTGCCCTGCAGTGGGACATCACAGGCTTTTAATAATAATAATATAGTTCGCCAATTGGTACATTTATCAATAAAGCATCTTTTCATTTAACATTCTTAAACATTTGGTCCCGTGTGAGCGCGAGATGTGACAAAATGCAACAGCCCTCTTAAACATAAATTGGCAAATCATTATTTATGTAAAAACTAACCACATAAAAACGTAAGAAAGCAATCATTGTAATAAGTATTCTGAGAAAAGCTGCAGAGCCATGAAGGGTCAACTAACTGTCTTATTCTCATGAATATAACTGAATGAGCTACCTATTGAAACGTTTACAACTTTAGGTCTTCTTAAAAAAATTAAAGTCACTTGGGATCTTATAAAAGTAAAATTAATGAGGACACTAACCAGATCAAATGTACATACAACTATAAGTAGTTAGTAAAACATTTATACTATAGTTTGATTTAAGGCACATTGCATTTGTTGAGATTCATCAGATAAGTCTATAGCGTACCTAATAAGTACAGAATCGAAGACGAAATACGAAAAAAGTAAATAAAATAAATTCATTAAAAAAAACTGGAATGATATAATCATAACTGGACGGACTGGAAAAAACAGTCAATAAAATTAAATTAGTAGCATTTATACAGCAGAAAACTTCGTGAAAATAAGGTTGAGACAACATCGATTAAGACAACCTACTTGTAATCTACATCAGTCTAATCGCGAAAACTCAAAAGCTACTTAACTTTACAATGTCTCTACAATACACCTGAAAATAAAAATAACAGGGACAGCATAAGGCCGCGTCCTAAACATCGCTATCGTCGCGCGAGTATGCGACCGTCACGTTCATTTTGTCGGCGAAACCCGTGGTAGCGTTAACAGACGGCGTCTTCCGGTTTTCCAAACAAATGACTTACATAATTATGAACGCGACGATCGCGTATTCTCGCGTACGATCTTTTTGGTTAGGACGCGGGGTAAGACCCTGTCCTAAAAGTGAGCGATCGTGTATTCGCGCGACGATCGCTTTCTACCAGGACACGGGGTAAGACTTAACGGCGACTTAAAATTAAGTTACGTTTGAGTTTCCGGCCGTTAACTTATTATTTACTGTATTAACATAACTAAAGCTACCAAAAATATTGTTACGGTATTAACTGCCATTGTGTGAGCAGAATTGCTGCCCCAAAATGAGAAGCTGAACACTTTGATGTGGTTTTCCTTCGTGGACCAAGGGTCGCTGCCGTCGTCGAAGTGCATCGGACATTGGTCACGTTCTCTCTCATATTCTTCCATTTCTACGGCAACAGCCGCGCCTTCCGTGTAGTTCCATGATGTTACGTCTTGTTGTAAGTCGCAGTATGGGCCTAAGGCTTGAGACATTAATACTCTGGAAAAATAAAAACAATATGTCAAACTAAAAGGGCTCAAAAAACCAACAACTTCGAATTGAGAAGGTGGAAGGCCGCTCGGTTTTTATCAGCTTAAACAATAATACATACCTATTCAGATCAGCTCTCTGGTACACCCAACACCTATACTTAGAGAAGGGATCCAACTCATCATAAGTAATAAGATAAGACTTGAGATTCTCCTTCCAAAATCCAATACATTTCATCCTGTAATCGGGATCACTGTAGATATCAACAGGTCTACCCAAGTAATCCACAGACAGACAGTAATTCTCCTTGATCTGTATAGTTTTCTGGTCTATGTCGCAAACTGAGAAGTCACTTATGTTCAGTTTGCAGTACAAGTTAGGTCGAGGACTTAAAGTGACACCTCCCAAAATCCTCGTTTCGAATCGTACGTCACCTCTTTGTGTGAAGTTAAATTTTCCTGCGACGGGGCATCGGATGGGTGAAGGGTCTTTCTTCAAGAATATATCGTAGCGCCATTCTTGTTTGTTTTTGAACTGTACCCATGAACATACTGTGTGAAAGTTGCTTTGAATCATAGCTACGCCTTTTCGGTATCTAGAAAAAAAAAACAGAAAAAGTAAGATGGGGAAAAGTGGGAAGATTTCCAAAACGGGTGCTTCATCAGCATCACTTATGTGGCTGATGCTATTACGCAATTGAATATCAAATTTGAAACTTTTTACTGACAAGCAATTAATGCATAAAGGATTCATTGATGTCGGTAGGGCAAAGTGTTATTGAGTTTTTCCCATCTGAAACTTTTTAGTAGCAGCCCGGAGTCTGGATTTGTGCCCGGTTGATGGCAATAGGCTCGTCCCCTATTACATGGGACTTTAACATAACTGGCGAAATGTGGGTGAACTATAGGTACACCTCTGCCTGACTCTTCGGGGATTACAGGCGTGATGTTATGATGAAGATGATTCATTAATGTTTACCTTATAACATTGTGATGTTGTGGTACAAAGTCGAAGCAGACATAATCCTTTTGGCAACCATCAACTGTGAGACGAGCCATCATCACGCGGCTGTCACGTTGCTCCCTGTAAAGAAAGTTAATTTATATATCCAACAGAAAATGCAGAAATAGTCATTTCTAAAGTTCGTTCAAATCACAATGTGATTAAAAAATCTTGATAAGTACTATTTCGTTATTATTGTGTAGGTCCTGCCTCCTGCATTATTATACAATGTCTTTCATTTCAAAAGAATGCAAATTTTACCTGCAAACATAAATAGTTCTCCTGAATCTGCCCTCATCAGGATAGTAAGTTTCTATGATGTGCGTTTCGTTGATAAAAACATCTGCATCAATATTAGCGGTGTTAATCCAATCTCCAGAGAAGTTTTGTGGCAATCTACATCCTGGTTCTACCACTTCAGCCTAAGAGAAAAAAGAGGATTATTATTTTTCTTTTCTATTTTAATTAGGTCATATAATCTATTATATGATGAGTTTTGATATGAAAATATATGGAATTTGATTCCTCAGAATACTCCAAATTCTGTTAATGGTGTAGTTTAAACATAAAATCAAAACCATTTTGCTTTACCTTGACAGCTGTAACTCGATATCTTTCAGGTGACTTTTCAACAGTCTTCAATGTGTTACATTCTGGTGTTATTGAAGCACCAATATAAAGATCATCATCTCTGTTCTTCAGGAAACAGCGGTATCGTTCGTCTTTACGAGATTCTTTCGTGTTTGCGACCGCAAAAAAGTGATTCTTGTTGACAAACCAATGTCCTGAAATGAAACACTTACCTAATTCTTAAAGAATACTTAGGCAAAAGAAACCTCAAACACTCTGGTTACTTCGTAAAAGTAAATAAAAGGATAGTGTGTAATAAATGTAAGTTCAAAGGCCGCGTCCTACAAAAAAGCGATCGTCGCGCGAGTACTCTTCGATCGTCGTGGTATGTTTAAGAATATGACATACCTACTCGCGCGATCAATCAAGTCTTGTTTGTACTAGATAAATCATACAAACGATCGCAGCGATCGTTGTAGTTAGGACGCGGGGTATACATCCGCAGTCAATGGCATTTTATTTCCATGTGTTTATCTGAAGAAAAAAAAAAAATTATACTCTACTCAGACTCACCCAAACAGCTATACTCCACAACACCATCAAAAGTATTAGACATTCCAGAACACTTCCTATATGTAATATTGAACTTCTGATTCGTGATCAAGAACTGAGTACCAGCAGTTTGGCAAGACTTGATCTGTGCATCAGGATGGTTACATTCACCGGTGAACCGAAAACGGTTCTGGTATGCAAACTGCCATACACCTTCCAGAGATGAACGACAATTGACCTAGAATTCAAGGAACTGTGTTATTATACGTAACTTGGCAGGTTTCACATAGAAAAATACTGTGAATTGTAACTGAATCATGCTTGAACCCAGTAACTGGATTGTGGAAATGTAATAAAATACTAGTTCGACTGGAAGCCGACCCCAACATAGTTAGGAAAAAGTTAGGCAGAGGATGATGATGATGATGATGGTTGAACATTGAAATGTGATGTGATAGGTACCACAACTCCTTTTTATGATAAACTAGCTGTGCTCCGCGACTTCGTTCGCGTGGAAGTCGTAAGATACCTAAGTACACCATATACTAAAATAACAGTCACATTTTATTTATTATTATTTGATGATGGGTTTGCTCTTCTTGACACTAGTCTAAGTCAGAGGTGACAGAGACAAAGTCGACGATGGAGCGAACTCACCCAGAAGAAGCCTGTTCACTCTCACTTTGAAGAGATCGGGGTTGTATGCGTTCGGAAACACAGACGCAGGCAGAGAGTTCCTTGTGTTCGAGGTGGCGTTGCACAAATCCGAGGCCATGTGTTTTCATGGTCCTCGTAACGCGCGCGACACCGTCGGGTTCCCAAATAACGGTAGGAGGGTCACATCGGCGTCGAGTCGACGATGAAGTACCTGGGACTTGTCCTCGACAGCCGGTGGAATTTCGTGGAGCGTTTCCGACGTTTGGCTCCCAGTCTGGAGCGGGCCGGGGCTGCCTTGAGGCGGCTCCTGCCCAATCTAGGGGGTCCAAACACCTCCTGCCGGAAGCTCTACGCGGGGGTCGTGCGGTCGATGGCCCTTTACGGAGCTCCGGTGTGGGCGCGTTCCGTGAGGCGACGACCGGTCCGTCGGTTGAACGCGTCCCAGAGGGTCATGGCCATCCGGTTAGCCCGGGGATACCGCACGGTCTCCGGGGAGGCGGCGAACCTCCTTGCCGGATTACCGCCATGGGATCTGGAGGCAAAAGTCCTCGCGCACATGTGGGAGTGGCGCGAGGAGGCAGGACGCCGGGGCGTAACTCCGTTGCCGCGAGAAATCGCGGCACGGCGGACAGAGCTCCGGCAGGATCTCATGGCGGCATGGAGAGTGCGATTGTCGCAACCCAGCGCTGGGCACGCCACAATTGCGGCGATAAGTCCCCTCTTTGAGGAGTGGCTGGAGAGGCGCCACGGCGTCCTCACCTTCCGCCTGACGCAGGTCCTCACCGGACACGGGTGCTTCGGGAGGTACCTGTTCCGGATAAGGCGGGTGGAAACGCCCGGGTGTCACCACTGTGTGGATCGCCCGGAGGACACGGTGGAGCATACGGTGGAGGTCTGCCCGGCTTGGGCGGAGCACCGCCGTGTCCTCGCGGAAGCGATCGGCGGCGGCGATCTCTCGCGTCCGGCCCTGGTCCAGGCCATGGTACGGAGCGAGAGTGCATGGGAAGCCATTACCTCCTTCTGCGAAGCAGTAATGCTCGCGAAGGAGGAGGTGGAACGCGTAAGGGAGAGGCAAGCTTTGCGCCCTCACGCCCCTAATCCCTGCAGGAGACGCCCTGGCTGAATAGCCGATTCCCGGCCACCGTAGGCGCGGGCGTGCGGACGGCAAGCAATGGGTAGCTCGCCGTCCGGTAAGGACCAGGCCCGGGTCGACGGCGCGTTGTGTTCCACGCGCACCTCAAAGAGATGTCAGCACTATTGACGGGGTCCGCTAGGGCCGATGCCAGCTAGCGTCGCGGGATGTTCAAAAGAATTACTGTAGCCCCGGTACAGGCAACTGAAGGAACACGGGTGAGTTTTAGTCAGGAAAAGTCTGACGCGCCCTCCTGCTCCGCCCAGAGCGGGAGATTCATTTGATGGTTTCCTATCCAAAAAAAAAAAAAGGTAGAGAGTTCCACTCCTTTGCTGTGCGCATCACAGCAAAGGAGTCTACCTTTTTTTTTCCCAATTCGCACTAAGCGTTTCCAAAAGACATTTGGAAACACTTAGTGCAAATTGGTGGAATAGCAACTAGGCAGGGATGGTAACTTGCAGTGCGTCTAGATGTCCTATGGTAGAAGGGGGCCGGTGGAATGAGGTTGTGGAGTTCTTGAGCACACTCACCAATGTACAGTCTATAGAAGACCGACAAGCAGGCAACCTTGCGGCAATTAGCCAAGCTGAAAAACTTGACATCCACCAGTTTTACGCCGCCAATGAACCTCTTTACTCTGTGTGCCTCGCCCCAGCAGTGCGTGACATACACAAGATCGCCAATTGACTGTCCCCGGCAAAAGCCATATTGACAGTCACTGAGTAGATTATTGTTTTTAAAGTAGGTCAGCAACTTACTGTTAAATACCCTTTCCATAAACTTGCACAGAATGGAGGTAATGGCGATCGGACTGTAATGGGCAGGGTCTGCGTGGTCACCCATTTTGGGCACTAGTTGCACATTTGAAAGCTTCCAGGATTTTTATGACTTTTCCTTTTTGCTCGGCTCTATGTGTTGTAGCGTGATTATAAATAGTTTATAACCATCCTCGAGAATTGGGCTACTAAATGCAAAAAGAATTTTTCAAATCCAATCAAAATTTCATGGATTTTAATTGGAACCCTAATTATTTTTCTAAAATAAAAGTAGCCTAAGTTACCCCTTGTAACATCAGCTATCTACCAGTGCAAGTCCCGTCAAAATCGGTCCAGCCGTTTCGGAGATTTGCTGGAATAGACAGACAGACCAACAGACACAAAAATTTTAAAAATTGTTTTTTGTTTTATGTACTGTACTGTTTATAGTTTCATAAGCATTTAATAAAAAACTATTAATTTGACATAACAAACGGATACTTCAATTGTATTTATTTGTATAGATATAGAAGAGCTTTTTCATAGAAACTGTTAGATTGCAACAGCCCAGTTAGATTATAATACCTATCAACAAGTTTTCATAATGCCAAGAAGAACATTCTTATATGAAACTTACAGGTACATAGTTCTCAGAGAACAAAGTGATAAGCCCTTGTTGGTCAGGATTAAGGCCTCGACACACCCTCTCCACAGTAGGTTCTTCATCGGGGCCCAAGTTCACACAAGGGGACTCAATCTTCTCTAGTACATTCACAGTTCTCACAATCAGCTTTACACAGTAGTAACACTTTGTGTATGAAAACACCATTGTGTAGTTAACTCTGTACTCTGCCTTTATGTTTATGCATACACCCCTGAAAGAAATACGAGGAAATTTAATGTATAATTATCTGAACCATTTTTATTTTTCTTTACCTTCTACTTAAACAACAAAAAGTTGGCCATAAATTTATTAAAAATATTGAATTATAATTATTTGCCGGTGTTTTCCAATAAGATTATTATATATTTCAATCGTTAACCTACGGTGATAAAAATTACTCATAAAAACCAATAAGAAATACATTACCTCCCAGTCATATCACTAGCATTGATATCAGTAATAGTTTGTTTGCCATTTTCAAAAGAAAACCAAGTGTTTCTCAGCACTAAAGGTATCATACATTCTGCGACAACAGTAGCAACTAAAACAATAGAATAAATACGTTAGGCACTGGGCGTTACCACTAACGATATACGAAAATTTAAAAACATTTCGAACTACTCACTGCCAAGTGATAGTATAGATATCACAGTAATAATGGCTAAGTTGCGAGCCATCTTTGTAATAGTTTTTATTTTACGGATACATTAAAAATAAATAAAATGTACGCAAACTCATCAACAGCGCTACCAAACCAAACTTTTTTTGACAAACTGTTTGACTGAAGAAGAAAGAAACAGCAAGCGCCGCAACGCAAGGAAGGAAGTAAAGTTACATGCTCTGTGGAAGGAAGAGTATAGTGTGTGTAGTCACAGAACATATATACCCTAAAGGGGGAGTAGAACTCTGTGGGAAGAATGCGCGCGTGCTGTCAACGGAAAAAGTCTCCTACTGATATTCTCGCAAGTAGCGATTACCATTAAAGACAGACAATCCCGGGATCTCCAGATAGCACTGGGATTTGGCACTGAATGAAAAAATCGCAAAAATGATTTACAAGTCTGTTTTATTTATTAACAAAGTAATCAAGTGAGTATGACTGTGTGATCGATTAATGAAATCACTGTGATATTTGTGATATTCTTACTGGATATAATAATTATCCTACAAACCTACCAAGATTTTTAAAAATAAAATGAAACAACATGCTGCCCATTTGCCAGTGACACAGAATACCTTTATATGCACTGGCATAAAAAAAATGTTTTCACTGGAAAACATTTTTTTTCTTTTTTTACGCTTGCAGTTTTATAGTCTGCCTATGTTCTGTGTTTATAGTAGTCTGTCAAAACCTAGGAATATTAGTGTTCTGTGGTCAAAACTTGACGTATTCGTGTTTTGGGTTGCGGAATTTAGCAACAAAAATTTTTTCGCATCTATCTACGAATAAATAAGTAAGTAACAAAATAATATATTTAATTATCCTAAAAAAAAAAGTAGAACGTTGCTCCTCGTCCGTATCAAACATCTGTAATCAAGCAATACATAATATCTACTAAATAATTGGCTTCATTAAAAATTTTCAGGCATGGGTCGCCGAAAATCAAAACGAAAGCCTCCGCCAAAGCGAAAGGCCATCGAGCCACTAGATCAGCAGTTCAATTGTCCATTTTGTAACCACGAGAAGTCCTGTGAGGTGAAAATGTACGTATCCATCAGCTGATGAGTGGTGACATTGCCTACGTATATTTGCGAACCATTTTTAAATGGAACGTGTTTTTTGTTTCAGGGATCGAGCTCGGAATACGGCTCGGATACAGTGTCGAGTTTGTTTAGAAGACTTTCAGACTACAACAAACGTGTTATCCGAGCCTATAGACGTTTATAACGACTGGGTGGATGCATGCGAAAGCGCCAATTAGTTTGTCATTGGTTACTTTAAGTTAAAATATACTGTAAATCTCGCCAATGTTTTAGTCTGCTAAAGACGCATTTTCAAGCTGAAGTTCTTAACATTACTTGTATTGAGTATCAATGTGTATACTATTATATTAATAATATTTATACCTTGGGAAGAGCATGTGAGTGTTTTATAATAATGTAATGTAAAGGATATTGAAATAAATTCTCAAAGAAAATTCAAGTTTGTCATTCACTTTATTTACCAACAATAAAGCTTACAGAATAATGTGACACAGCCACTGTAAACAATGTTACTAACACTAACATTTAAGCAATTTTCTGCTCTTGAATGATGCAATGAACAAGAAACAGACTTTCATTCTGATCAAGACAAAGTAAATAATAAAATCAATTCAATTAAAATTTAGTACTTAAGATATAACAACATTCATACAATGTAACAGTTAATATTTTATTAAATAAATGGTACTTAATACTTATATTCAATTTTATTGTTATAATAATAAAACTATCATTATCTATCATGCATTTTGGAGGCGAGATTATTCAATACTTGTGCCCGCGACTTCGTTCGCGTGGAAGTCGTAAGATAGACAATATAATAAAATAACAGCCACATTTTAATAAAACTCCTCGTCCCCCGACCCCGACCCGCCGCGTTGCACCGCCCGCCCGCGCTATTCGTTATCGCGTGTTCTTTCTTTTTTCTTTTTGCTCGGCTCCTAAGGATCGTAGCGTGATGTTAAATAATCTAAAACTATCTTCGAGAATCGGGCTACAAAATGTAAAAAGAATTTTTCAAATCCGACTTTTAGTTCACAATTTCATGGGTTTTATTTTTCGAAGATAAAAGTAGCCTAAGTTACTCCCCGTAACATCAGCTATCTGCCAGTGAAAGTCCCGTCAAAATCGGTCCAGCCGTTTCGGAGATTAACCGGAATAAACAAACGGACAGACAAAAATTTTAAAAATTGCTTTTTTGTTATAAGTACCGTATATACTTTCTTACACATTTTGTAAAATGTTTTTATTTTGACATTACAAATAGACACTTCAATTTTATTTATTTGTATAGATGTATAGATATAATAGTACATCTTCGGATAGCGCCACATGATTAGTAATCTGGTTCCAATATAACGGGGACACCAAATCACATGCAAAATAACAACAAATAAAAACCACAACAATAAAATTTTTGTCTCTTATAAATTAAATAAGATTTGCAGAACATTCTTTGCAGGAGCTATGTCTCAATATCATTTTACAATTCCACAAATTCATATCTTTTTTACATACATAGAAGAAAATATATGATGGCGGTTAGTATAATAGAAGCTCTAAATACTAGTTCATGACCTAAAAGCTTTATCAAGATATAAGAAATTTTCACAAAGTTTTTTTTTTAGGCATATTACTGAGATTATTTATTTCTAAAACACAGTACTACACTGAGTCAGTTTGAATGTGTGAGTGGAATGTTTTATCATAGATCAAAGACGATAACAAGGCAGCTAACCTGTGCCCCGCGTCCTATTTAAAAGCGATCGTCGCGCGAATACACGACCGTTCTAACCTTTTGTTCGGCGGACCGAACGCGTGGTCGCGTCGACAGACGGCGCTTTCCGATTTTCCGAACAAAAAGTGACATGCATGCACGCGACCGGTCGCGTATTCGCGCGACGATCGCTTTTAAATAGGACGCGGCCGTAGAATGTAACAATAAATGTATAGCAACAATGTATATTATAGCTATGGTTCGTTAAATATTAGAGATATTTTTTATTTATAATCGATAAGATCGCAACATTCATTTACTTTACGCACGCGCTACATAATTTACTATGTATTAAATATTTACCACCTACATAACATTTATGTAGAGGTGTTCTAGACATCTTCCTGATAAGTATATTTTTAACAATCCAATTGGGTTAATATATTCGTAGTAGTGTTCGTTAATTGACCGTAAAGTTTACTACAAGTGCAGGTAAGTACTTAAACTTTAATTGTACTAACGCTCAAGTCAAAGCTTCGAGCCCTACTGAGTTATAACAACAATTTACTCCTCAAATGTTTCATAATACTACATTTTTATTGACATTATAATCAATATAATTCCCTTACAGCTATCGTTATTACACATTGATCAAAATATTCCTATTTAAGTATTAACACAATAGACAGCGTCAAGCTGCATCACATTTCAATAACAAATTGAAATAAATAAAAACGCACTCTATAAAAATAATATAATACATTGTAGATAATTGAGCTATTGGCTAGACATACAACCCAGGGATATCTGTAACCATGTCATCGTTCACGTAAGACTGTATATTATATATTAAATTGCACGCGCTATGGAAACATTACGTAATATTTACAAAAAGACTAGTGAGTAGTAAAACTATAACAATTAGTGTATTAAGAGACATGACATGGTTACGAGAGCCGCATACCACCGATCCCCTCCGTGCACAAGCTGTGTTGAGAAGGCATATAAGGTGTCAGAATAGCTCACACTAAAAGTTCACCACGCTGGCGTACTAAAACAGGACCTACTTTAATCAAATCCTTCAATAATTCAATTGGAATGTTTTTGTCGAAATAATAAATATAAATAATAACCATTCATAACTAATTTGCAACGTCAAACAGCAATCGGCATTACACATGTTAAAATCCATTATAGCGTTAGATAGAAACATCCACAGAGAAGCACAAATAGTTAATGCGTTAATAGTTTATACAGGTATTCGAATATTAAAATTTACCCATGTCTATGAAAGAATCGTACTGTAGATCATAGCCGTCGCCGACAGAATTGTCGTCGGAGGAAAAGTTGCTACTGAGGCTTGTCAGGTGTTGTATTGGAGCGTCCGAGTCGCACGTAGCCATGTTGTCCGAATCATCAGAACTGTCGCTGTTACTGTCAATGTATTCATACAGTCTTGTCGTTTCGATGCTACAGACCTCAGACATCTCGTACGAACTCATTAACGTCGACGTTTTTTCAATATTGATCGCGTCAAACGAGCTCGAAAGTAAAGCGTCTTCGATGGGAACCGTCTCGAAATGAGATGAAGAAGCTTCTTCAGTGAAGCGACCTGAATCGCCGATTTCCGACACATTCGGGGACAAAGTCTCATCAATGGCTAATGTGACACTTTCACTTTGTACGTGAGAAGGTTCATCGATGTCTTGGAGACTTATTAGAGGAATATCAATTTTAGGAACGTCTTCGACGATATCTTTTGATAGTGAAACTGAATTGTCATCTGATAAATCTCCTTCAGCATTGAGCGTCACAGAGTCGTAATTGGGATCCTTCTCGATGTTCAAAGGCTCTAAATCATCCACACATTTGGTGGAATCGTCACTACTATCAGATACTATTAACTCAATGCTCCTATCCAAAAGACCAGTGTCAGTGCAAGTGGACATTTCATCTTCGAAAACAATTTCAACGCTCCTAATCCTCATGAGAGGCATTTTGGACGGTGACATTTCGTTGCCCCTGGCCGTCATACGTTTTTTATGATAACTAGTATCGAGTAACGACTCGGTGCATTCGCTGATTTCGTCGTAATCGATTTCGTAGCTCCTAAGATCGGAAACGCAAGGTGAGCTCTCGGTTACTTTGACGGTTGGTGTTTTAGATGTACAGATGTGTGCATTAGTGTGATCCGGTGAGGGCGATAGTGTGGTATGCGCATGGTGTCCCTAAGGTTGCAATGATTCTTATTGTACATTGGTGCCTAGATCTAGACCGCCCTCCTCCTGCATTTTCGTGAGGAACTTGAATACTCTGCACTCCTCGTCTGTTTGTTTCACCATGTCAATTAACGCTAGCAGCTTCTTGATGCCAATGAAGATCCTGCGGAAGAAAGACTAATTATTATCTCAAATAATTTTCATAAAGGGCCCGGGCATAAAATAGTGGTGACTTTTTTAATTTCGCTTTTCCTGTGATAATGTCGCCAAGGGTTTTCTAAGCCCTTTTTATTTTGCTCTTTTGGGAACCACAAAATTCAAAAATATTGTTTATCATACACACCTGGCTTATCTGTTTCGTGCCTACAGTAAGTCTTAATTAAAGACTTCTCGTTCCAATAATAGTCTAATGAAAAATTGAAAACAAACTCTACATACCTTCATAATCAGCCTATAATGTTCCCACAGCTGGGACACAGGCCTCCCCTCGATGAGAAGGAGTGAGCTGTAAGCCATCACGCGGGCCGAGTGCGGGTTGGTAGATGTTACATGTCTTCGAATTTGTGGTTCTAGGACATGCCGGTTTTCTCACGATGTTTTCCTTCACCGTTTTGAGGGCAGGTGATAAAATAATTTACACAAAGTAAAGCGCCTGTCAGGGTTCGAACCTGCAACCTACAACTCGTAAGTCGCGGCCGTTACCACTGGGCCACCACTGCTCTCTCATACTTTGCTCCTCGAATATCGTGTTTTATCGAAGTAGAACACAACAGTGTGGACTCGTATTCCTTACAAATAATTTCTTATGAGGACTGCTCAAGAAAATGTGAAAAGTGGTTTCTAATCTCTAATGGCCTAGGCTTAGACTTTCTGACAAGACAAGTTGTGGCAAAATAAAATAATTACAAAGAAAGGAAGAAAATAAAGTAAATTGGGAAAAAATGCACCGGGGCTTGATCTAAATGTCCACCACTAACGAGACCTTTGTCACTGAATCGTCTATTAAAATAAGGAGTAACGTTGACTAAGACACCCATGGAAAAAAATCTGTCAGTCAAAAGTTTTTTTTTTGTATTTTCAATAATTTTAGCCTATATGGTTTGATTGATTTGAACAAATGCGGTATTATTGGATTTGACTTGACCCAACGAGTGACACTGGCTATAATAAATTTAAAAATATAAACAACTTGGCAGTTTATAGCCACTATAGTGAGTATTTTTTACTTTTTGATTTTGCATTATTTTCAAGCTTTTAGAGAGTAAAGCGCGTTTTGAAATGGTCTCTTCAAGCCCTTAGTTTTGATAGAAAAAAAATACGGCTATTCTTAATGGTGGCTGTAAGCCACCATGCTGTTTTTGTCAAAATATACATATGGCCAGCGTCACTCATGGTGTATAGACAAATCTAATGATACTACATTGTTTTAAATCAATGGAGATGTTTATGCAAAAATAATTGAATAAATATTCATAATTTTTATCGACATACTTTTTTTCATGGGTGTCTTAATAAAAATTACTCATAATTTAATAGACTATTCAGGTCGGTCAGGACATTTGTACCACTTTTGCCCATTGTCTGTTATTCGATCCAGATTAAGGCACACAATATAAGAACACAAAGAACATGGTATTTAGAAAGGTCAGTGACAAGTGATAACTACGTCACCCACCTTGGGTTTGCCGCTGTTAAACCAATTTCTTCTTCTGTAGGTTTTGGCGCATTGCTCAGGAACCTTCGAAACTGCTTCATGCGGGACGGTCTAGACAAGACAAGTATCATGTCCTACATTCGTAACGAGGGACCTATCCCACTTAGAAGGTAGGGAAAATTAACTTTGGGGCTAACCATAGAAACAAACTCAGTTAAGCAGCATTCGATTTTTCTGAACATTTGACATGTTTGGCTTAGACTAGGAATACCTGTAATATACGTAATTGAATTGTCGTGGTATCTATAGTTAGCGGTTCCGTGAGCCAGCAATCTGCAACGAAGAAGTACGAAAAAGATCTTGTTGCAAGTCACATAGACCATAAAACCGACGACAGCTTTTAGTAGGTGTCCCGATACTACTGACCTAACCATTCATTTAATTCTAAAACAGTTTGCTCTACTTTACAGGACCATGTAGGCTAAAACAGTTAAGTCTATTGGCCAGGCTTCAGCAATTGGAAAGAATAACCCGTAAGCAATGATTTATTGCTGCTATTTGACGCAGGATAGTGGCCACGGAGGCGCTTCTGGCTCTTCCTCCTATGACACTATGTTGTTTATTTTAACCCGTAGCTTGTCAAATGGTCAAATCAGGTTCCTCACTGATGTTTAACTTAAAAACATGGATAAATACAATACCTGATGTATCTTCATGAAATGCCTAGGTATGCAGTTACTTTTTACGATTGATACTTACCTGCACTCACCATGATCTTCAAGAAGGTTGACAGATGAAACCGAATCAGCTGCTCAACAGGATAAAGACATACACATTGAATTATTCACCTACCTTGAAGTCTCATTGATCAGTAACGAAGTCATTCACTCTGCACCATCTCCTTATTTATTTCCTAACACACCTACTTCCAAGAATTTCTGTTGGACATACCTAGCTCCTCGGATATCATGCTGTATCTTCTGCAGGTCTTGCTTGGAGAAGGCATCGGCTTCTTCAAGCACAGCCATGACGTGTTCGGGTTGAGACAGGTTCGGTACGTGCAGGACACCCGTGAACGCGGATAACATCTCCATATCTTCCAGGACTTGTCTGGTGATGAAACATTTGGTTTATTTTTCTGTTGTTTTTTAACTAGCTGTTGCCTGCGGCTTCGCTCGCATATGAAATTTCCAAAAATCCTTCCTTAGTGGATGCTTACAACGTAAAAGGCATCAACTGCCAAAATTTCAAGTTTTTAGCCCCAGCGGTTTAGGCTCTGCGTTGATGGATCAGTCAGTCAGGACAAGAAATTATTTATGTATAGATTTATGAACATTATTCGAGATAAGCTTAAATACAATATAAAAGCTAACACTAAAAAATATATGTGTTCAGTGTATTATGTACAAGAATATAAAAATGGGGAAGAGCTCATTGGGGCAACAAAAAATTCGTCCGCATTGCTGTCAACGGGAAAAGTGCAAAAAAGGCTGGCACATTGCCACATTGGATGACTATAGTATGATTATAGTACTCTTGATTTTCTTGATTATACAGGTTTATGGTTTTCTATGCCAGCGGCTAGTCGTAGTAGTCGCGCTACTAAGGAACAACTATTTCAGGATTACGAACTTTCCAACGGCCAGCAAAATAAATTATTTTGGACCTAGCATGCTGTTTAATCTAACACATCAGTTTCAACAAGAGCCCGATTTACTAACACTAAACGAACGCGTAAATATTACTTTACTGTTAAATTTTCAACTCTCAGCGCTGAGCCGAGCGTTGAAAATCCAACAGTGCGCTGTTATTTAGGCATTTATTCAAATGAATCTAGGATTCAAGAGTTAAAAATACAGTAAATGAATTTTATCCAGACAGTTATTCGACATTCTAATGGTCTCTCTTGGTAGTCCGGTCAACGAGGCTTAAGTAACCCGAAAAATTCCTCCGCCTCTGAAATTTGGCATGTGATGAAGTTAGGTGATACAGATTACAGATGTACAATAATCCAACATTTTTTTTTACGAGAAGTTGGGCATTTTCACCTAAACATGAAAATCGCTTAATAACTCTCTGTGAATATTTCCTCAGCCTGAAATACTTTCTGTATACGTACGTATGTACTAGTTAGAATAAGTATGTAAAGGAATCCAACATTTTTTCGATTTCAGAGATACCCCAAAATGAACTTTTAACATTTTGTACTATAACTTCTACAGAAAAATTGCTCTGCGAATTTTTATTTTTTAATATGTTTTTATATCCTTAAATACATAGCTTTGTTTAGTTATCCAAAAGATTTTCCTTTTTTAACATATTTTTTTTATTTTTGCTTAACTACGTAATGTGAAAAATTGCTCCGTCCATTTTTATATCTTTATTAGTTATATGACTTTATATTATAACAGATTTATTAATTATCCAACAAATTTTCAAACGTTCAAATATTTTTTAGGATATGTCCGCTGATTTATATTTATGCTAGAGCGTAAGGGTATATTTATTTATTTATTTAAATCTACAACTCTATAAGTACTCAATACGACAGTGCGGTCATTCACAAACCACAATTTAACAATTTAAATATAATACAACTTGTAACACGATAGGAATTATAACACAATACAACACTATAACATTCTACCTACATTAATCTATATTAATTAATAACTTAAAATAAATAACAGTGTCCTTGCGAATTCACTCAAATGACACGTGAAAACATCAATTTTGCCATGAAGTTCGTTGATGATACGCACTCTCTGGGTGACAGGTGTTTTGGCGAGTAGGTTTGTCCTGGCTGTCGGCACGGCCTGCAGTGGCGGGCGCCGCCTCCATACATAGCGGTCTGGTACGCAAAAACTCAAGCGCTTTAGCACTCCTGGATTATGCTCGATGCCACGAAGTAATTTGACCAGATACGAGACAAGTGTAAACTCCCGTCGTAACCTCAATTCATTGTATCCGATCATATCTAGCACAAATAGAGTGGGGTGCATCAACGGGTAAAACGGATATACCCCATAAAGCTTCCTGTACAAGTGGCGTATAAACTTCTTCTGAACGCGCTCCAACATTACAGAGTATATGTATGTCCTCATGTGGAGCCCATATGACAGCACTATGTTCCAGATGACTCCTGACTAGTGCGTCATACAGGACCCTGACTGTTGCAATATTGGTGAAGTCTCGTGTCTGTCGTCTCAGTACGAATCCCAAAGTTTCTGAATACCCTTTTGCAGGTCTTAGTTATATGAACGCGAAACGATAATTCAGGAGATAACCCTAAATCACGTACTTGTGTCACTCGTTGCTTAGGCACTGCGTCCACCACGTCGACCTTCACTAAGCTGCTCGGAGCTGCTTTGCCACGCAATTTTGGAGTAGTGTAGGCGAGTTTGCTGTCCACCGTTTATAAAAATATTTTTTTTTTTTATCTTAATATGCACAACGTACAACGGCGTTTAGAAATTCGCTTTATATTTAAAAGGAATATTTAATATATGCATTTAAAATAAACGTTTGATACTTCCTTAAGGACTAAGGAATAAGTATAATAAATTAATAATGCTTAGAAAGACACCTACTAAGGATGTGGCGGCATCGCTACAATGGAACGCGTCACACTGACGTCACGCAAAATCCTGCATCGCGCAAACAGAGTTTACCGCGCGACTAGCATATATAGGTACAACATCCCGACATCAACCGTTGGGCAGTAGCCCACCAGACACAACACCCGTCTGGTCGGAGGATCCTCCCTTTTCATAGAGGATGAGGTGAGTGAACTTTACTCCCTGTTCCTCATGCCTCTATACTGGTGACCCCGACGTGATCGTCAGCGCAGCCTTCGTGCAACTACTACAGCGTGACGTCATCAGCATCACTTCCTCGAGCTTTCGAGCAGCGAGTCACACAGCCAGCCAGCACCCACGGCTACAACGGGTATCCTGACCACCAGCATGCAGCGACCGCGCATACCTGGTCATCACCCTCAGCCTCATCAGCAACCTTGGCACAGCACACTGCACTCTCGGCCGGTCAAACAAGCAGAGCCTTTCAAACCTCTCCTGGTCGACGCCAGCAGTCAGCCTCAACCCGGCGCTGTACCACATCCGACGCACTGAAGCATAACGCAGCGCCACCCCGACTCACTGGGGGCATCTCCGCAGACAGTTCCGACTCACCGTGAACTATGCGGCACCCGGTTCCGACTCCCTGGAACCGCAACTGGCCCTGGCAAGCATCGCAAGATACACGACTCTGCCCACTATCGACCTCCGGTCTCCGGAGGGGAGTGATGTGGCGGCATCGCTACAATGGAACGCGTCACACTGACGTCACGCAAAATCCTGCATCGCGCAAACAAGAGTTTACCGCGCGACTAGCATATATAGGTACAACATCCCGACATCAACCGTTGGGCAGTAGCCCACCAGACACAACACCCGTCTGGTCGGAGGATCCTCCCTTTTCATAGAGGATGAGTGAACTTTACTCCCTGTTCCTCATGCCTCTATAAGGAGACACCGAGTTAAGAAAAAAAAAGTTTCGTTCAAAGGTGTCTGAATCCAAACAATATACAGGTTGGAATTGTTTGACCTCACCTAGAGGGAAAGTACTCTAAATACTGGAGATAGCAAATTTTACTCAAAAGAAACATCTTTATTTTTAAAAAGAAACAAATCTGCATTCAAAGATTTTCGAAAATTCGCTTGCGACACTCGGGAATCGAACCGGATAAAATCTGGAAAAAATAACACCCTGTATTTTTATGGCATTAGTCGATAGGGTTAATCTTAAGGATAAAAACTCTCTAACAAACATGATAAATTAAATGAAAGGAAAACCATAAAATCTTATTTTAATTGAACGAGAAAAATGGGTAAACTAACTAATTAGTTGCTCGAAATGAGCTCCATATTGTTGGATACACAGGAGATAGGGTGATTCTGCCCTGAAGCCCAATAGCGATAAGACATATACCAATGGAAAGATCTCATCAAGGAGAATATTTCTTATTATGAAGACTTCTGTTGTTGTACAATTGAAATTCTGGCATTTCGCCAATTAATTAACTTTAATTAATTCTGTGCCTTGCAAACATCATCTTTCAAGCCTATAATGGATATTTTAAAACATTGGCCTCCTAGATGCCGTTTGAGGAACAAATTTTTTTAAGAGTCGGTCAGCCGGTCAGAACCTTAAGCCTGCTGCATCCTCCAATAGCGTTAAGATACATGCCAATGGAAAGATCTCTTCAAGGGAAATATTTCGTGGTACGACAACCTCTCCCGATTTTAGTCAGTGAGAGCTACAGAGCTATAAATATGAGTAATTAAGCATTATTAAAATTCAGGTATTTCGACAATTAATTAACTTTCACTATTTCTGTGCCTTGCAAACATCATCTTTTGAGCCTATCACCGTCCACTTTAAAACATGGCGTACGAGTATATCATATGCCGTTTTAGGAACATTATTCCTAAGAGTCGGTTGGACATACATGTTAAACCTGCCGGAACTCCCAATACCGTTAAGGTATATTCCATTGAAAATATCTCGTCTCGAAGGACGTTTGTTACTACTACAACTTGTCTGAATTATTAGTTTGTTCGGCGTTAAATCATCGTAAATGTGACGTTAACATCTACACTTAATTCTCGTCATAAGTTAACTAATTAATAAATAGTAACTTGTAAACTTCATCATCATTATATTAACACAAAAAAAATTACGTCTGAATTCTCTAAAGGGAGGCAGACAGGATATGTACACACGGCTACATATCAAGCTATACATTTCCAGTAAATGCTGACCTCTCATTGTAAGGAAATGCAATGCGAGATTAGCTTATACTAGGTATGTATAGCTTGATATGTAGCCGTGTGTACAACTACATTTCGGCTACAGATGTAAAAATACCTCTTCAGCCATTTCAGAGAACAATTTGTGTTTTCTTCTATCTACAAGTATAAAACAAAATCTTTTTTCATGTATCTGTGTGTGTCACTTAGTTCTTCTAAACTACTCTTAGTATCTAGTTCTTCACGATCATTTAGAAAACTTATTTCCGAAGGTTTAAGTCTATAATACAGTAACATTTAAATATAGCACAGATATCTAGAAAGAAAGAAAAAAAAATAGGTTTATTTGTCACAGAAGCACGTGCATATAAAACGATAAGAATAATCAGAAAAATAAAACAAAATAGATCCACATTATAATCACGAGCTCAAAACAGAAATAGTCGGTAACTGCACGTCATGACTGTGACAAGAAGGCTTCCACTCAGCATCATGCTGTACTATGAGGGACCCACAGCACAGCGCTAATTTTCAGTGGTCACCCGAAAAAGACGTACGGAAATCAAGTCAGGTTCAGTGATCAGTACATAAATAGTTACATAACAAAACAACCAGTAACTACTTAAAATATGCTGCAACTGTGCAACCAAATATATGGATAAAAATTATGAACAGGCATCTTTTGGGCACGCTCTTTCCATCATAGACCTCATCCATCGCTTTCTATTAGGCGTGATCGAGATCAAGGGTAGGCTCATTTATCAATAATAAAAAAAGATGACGTGACATCCATAATTTTTGAACTTGTGTACATTTTGTAGATGTTTGAAATAATCTCTCTGAGTGTTTAAAATAATCATTTTTCATCTATTAACTAAACTAGTCAGTCTAGCGCGTAGATTGCTGGCTCTGTAAAGCAGTCATCATCATCGTAATACTGCTGGACAAAGGCCTCCCCCAAAGATCTCCACGACGACCGGTCCCACGCTATCCTCATCCAGCTGGTTTTAACCTTCACCAGATCCTCGGTCCACGTTGTGGGAGCCCTGCCAACGCTGCGTCTTCCGGTACGCGGTCGCCACTCAAGAACTTTAATGCCCCAACGGCCGTCAGTCAGGCAGTGACACCAGGTTTTTTAAAGAATTTATTTGTAAAGGAATGTTAGCAAGTTTATAACTAGCCTTAACCAAATAATGCCAACCACAGTAATTTTATTAATTTTTAGCTTAATATAGTTACTAAAATGATTACTTTAAACATTCAGAGTGATTATTTCAAACATCTATTCAACAAGATATAAGCAAGTTCAAAAAATATGGATGTCACGTGATCTACTTTGTACGTATAATATCTTCAAAAATATCTTCGAAATATGACACTTTACGGGGTTTGGTCTTATTATGTTTTCTGTTTGCATTGATGTCAGCTATCGATTTATATAGATAACATGCACAGACCCCATTTTGAAAAAAAAATCAAAATGGCAGACAGTAGGTTTACCATGGACCTTCAAAGCCCTTTAATTTCACACGTTTGAGAGATTTTACCAAGAGGTATTTGATATTTATATTAGTGTTTTCTACAACATAATTAAACATTATTATTCCAATTGACATTTTTTTCGCATATTGTACAAAGTCCTTAAGGAAGTATCAAACGTTTATTTTAAATGCATATAACAAGTATTCCTTTTAAATATAAAGCGAATTTCTAAACGCCGCGCCATTGTATGTTGTGCATAGGAAGATAAAACATTATTTGTAATCACGGTGGCTAGCAAACTCGCCTACACTACTCCAAAACTGCGTGGCAAAGCAACTCCGAGCGGTGAAGTGAAGGTCAACCCCGGAAGGGTTTTGTGAATGACCGCACTGTCGTATTGAGTACTTATAGGTAGTAGTAGATTTAAATAAATAAATAAATATACCCTTACGCTCTAGCATAAATCAGCGGACATATCCTAAAAAATATTTGAACGTTTGAAAATTTGTTGGATAATTAATAAATCTGTTATAATATAAAGTCATATAACTAATAAAGATATAAAAATGGACGGAGCAATTTTTCACATTACGTAGTTAAGCAAAAATAAAAAAAATATGTTAAAAAAGGAAAATCTTTTGGATAACTAACAAAGCTATGTATTTAAGGATATAAAAACATATTAAAAAATAAAAATTCGCAGAGCAATTTTTCTGTAGAAGTTATAGTACAAAATGTTAAAAGTTCATTTTGGGGTATCTCTGAAATCGAAAAAATGTTGGATTCCTTTACATACTTATTCTAACTAGTACATACGTACGTATACAGAAAGTATTTCAGGCTGAGGAAATATTCACAGAGAGTTATAAGCGATTTTCATGTTTGGGTGAAAATGCCCAACTTCTCGTAAAAAAAAATGTTGGATTATTGTACATCTGTAATCTGTATCACCTAACTTCATCACATGCCAAATTTCAGAGGCGGAGGAATTTTTCGGAAGTCTCCATACAACAATATCCTCGTTGATTGGACTATGGAGTGGGAAGATAATTTCTCGCAATTTGTCACGAACCCAGTGAAATGTCGACGTTATTTATTTTTTTTAAATAATTGCAAGATAAAATGTGAGAAATGCAGGTTATTACCCGGGTTTAGCGTAATTTCATGTTCATGGATGAAAAAGTGTAATTAGAAACTATGTACTAATAAGGGAGCTACGTCTGCCAACAAACTGCTTTCGAGTTTGGCAGAAGTAATTATGTATTCAAAAAAATATTAAGTCTGTGAATAATAACACTTTCTTATTTCTTTTATAACTTACCTCCGACTGCTAGTGCAAAGGATAAGAAGTTTCCGTCCCTTGGGCGGCTGTTTTTTCAACAACACAAGTAACGCTTGCAACGTGAGATTAGAGTAGCGAGGTCCAATGGGGCCGTAGTCGAGAAGACGCTCGATATTGTCCACTAGGATGCAGGACAGACTTGAGCGGTAGGCGTCGTCGAAGTACTAGGATAGAGAAAAAGTGAAAAATGTTACTGGTGAAAGGATTTCGGTTGCGAATACACAGTTGTGGGTGGGTTTACGAAAGAGCAAACAACATCTCGCCTTGTTTCTCCGAAGGGTTGGGAAGAAGTGTACTTATACAACGTGTTCCGGAATTAACGCACAACCTCTTAATTCCTACTAATTCCTAATTTGTACTTTTACTATGGGACCAAACCTGAAATCGCGAAATATATCAGATGTCCCCTACATTTTGACGAGTTATGCGAACATAACCGGGCACAAATCCAGACTCCGCGCTGCTACTGAGAATTTCCAGATAGATAAACCCAATAACACTGCCCGACCTGGGAATCGAACCCTGGACCTAATACTAAGCAGTAGCGCTTGGGCGCACTAGACAAACGAGGCAGTCACGAAAGAGTTGTGCCGTAAAAAACTAGTCTGAGAACAAGGTAGGTATTACTGTATTAAATGGTATAACGGGCTGGTGTCCGCAACTCAACATGCAAGCGCGTAAATTGCGTAGAGAATAAGGTAAGGAGAGGCCGGATCGGAGTTACTTTTCCGTGCTCAGATCAACGTAATTCGTTATTTTTTCGTTTAAAAGCATTCTGAACAGCTTACGTGCAACATCTCTTGTTCCCAATTTTTTGTTGAAAATTAGAATTTTCAACAAAAAACATACCTTTCATTCTGCTTTTACACACACAATATTTAACTTACTTTTCTGATCTGCAGACATTTGGATGCCTCCGTGAATCCGACCATGTCTTCTGGGGAGCAAACCTTCACGAACGGGAAGTCTGATAGCTTCGCCAGTTCTGCGGCTAACGCGGTCTTACCGCTGTTCGGTGGTCCTTCCAACAGCACTGATACTAAACCTGTATATAAGTTTACTCTATTAAGGCCAACTTTCTTTTCAGGCGATGACGTCATGGGTAAAAGGCGTGAGTTTAAATGTGACTGATTGGATCGAAATAGAGGGGCTTTTGGCTAATTAACCCGTTAGTCCCGGCTGTCATTCTTGGATTTTGGACAGTCGTTACGAGTCGTCAGAAGCCCGAAAGTCTTACCACGGGGTATCGTATTACCTAGTAACTGGGTTGTGGAGATCAGATAGGCAGTCGCTCCATGTAAAATACTGGTATTCAGCTGCATCCAGTTAGACTGGAAGCCGACCCCAATATAGATAAAAAAAGGCTAGGCAGATGAGACCTGATCTCAATAATACTGTTAAAGCATCATAATTTTAGTCACAGACACACTTTACCGCAACTAGAGACTCAAAAATCAATCTGCTTAGAATTTTCTCAACTCTGTTGGGGTCGGCTTCCAATCATGGAGCCACTGCCTATCTAACCTCCACAACCCAATTACTGGGTAAACCGATAACTCTTGGTAAGACTGTTGTACCACCAACTAGAGCCTATAAAGACCAATATTTTAATTACATTTAGTTATGTCGCAATGTTTGGACCAAAGGACAAACTATTTAAGCATATCGTCGTGTGATCATGATCAAGACATAATCTTTGAATAAATAACGAAAATAAGCCCCACATTTTGAGAAAATAATAGTTATTAATAAAAAAAAACGTATGCGGTCGGGGGAACCCCGTCAGGAACGAAGATACTTCTCACGAACAAAAACGAAATTTTCGCAGCCGCCATTTTAGATTTTCAATTTGACTTCACTATCGGCTTTAGCACCCTCGAAAACCATGATGAAAATTTTTAAAATTTTCGCAGCCGCCATCTTGGATTTACCTGATAACGTCACTTGTGGCTTTAACACCTTAGAAAACCATGAAAACGACGCCCATGATGAAAATTTTGAATATTTCCGCAGCCACCATCTTGGATATAAGTACATTTTAACGTCACTATCGGCTTTAACACCCTCGAAAACCGCGAAAACGACACCCATGACGAAAAAATTTAAAAATTTTCGCAGCCGCCATCCTGCATTTTCATTTTGACCAAATTCACACTTTCTCTCTCGAGAGAGAGAGAGAATCACATAGCATGGATAAAGCTTTTTCGTTACGTGACGATTTTTACCAGTTTACTCCTACCGCAAGCCGCGTTAAAATACTTCGTTCTAAAAATATCATCAGATTGAAAACAGTGAGAAGTGCGATTCGGTAGGCCGAATTACGAGTCCCATACGATTGCCCTATCCAGATAAAGCAAAAAACAAAACATTCTCTAGTAATAAACAGTTTCTTACCGCTAGCTTCAGTAGCGCGCGCCTGCTGAATATAAAGCTGTCCATCTTCAAGCAGAGACGAAACCGGGTTGCCCCAATTGATAATGCCACGGCTCAAGAAATGTTCCAATGCTTCGGCCGCAGTACCGAATGCTGGCTTGATATCATTCTCAAGGGCGTGTAGAAAGTCACCTCGTTCGACCAATAGTTTTTCCATCGCTTCAGGGTCTACCTCCACTTTGCTTGAGGCTTTTATCAAACGGTTCATAGCGGTGGACTGAGCGGCACGGACTAAACCTTCGAGTTCAGCGCCCGAGAAGTTCTTTGTGAGTGCTGCGAGTTCCTGTACATGATAAATGATATTTATTTCTGTAAAGTGTAAGTAGGTTTGTACAAACACGTCAAAAATAGTTTGGGAGCTTACTCCTTAATTTTCATATAAGGCCCCCGGTATGAAAATTTTATGAGGAGTGAAATTAATACAATCGTTAACTCGAAAGCGTTACGTTTTTCTGCGCAACGTACACACGGCTACATATCAAGCTATACATTTCCAGTATAAGCTGACCTCTCATTGTACGGAATTCCTACACAATGCGAGATCAGCTTATGCTGGAAATGTATAGATTGATATGTAGCCGTGTGTACCTTGCGCACCTTTCACGGAGTAAGCGGCAGTCGTGCGTCGGAGCTGACACACACACACACACTTTTTTCTATATTAAACGATTCTACAAATAATACCAAAGAAAGGACAGGTAAGATTTAAGAATAAGGGTGTAATCATGTAGAACGCTGGTAACCGACGTCGACAAGCGCTGGTTGTCAACGCTGGTCGGCGCAGGCAGTTTTCATACTTTTTACACCAAATCAGCGCGAACCGGCGCCGTCTATAAGATAGGAACTTGTCGGCGCTTAACGGCGACGGTTCGCGTGTGGCTGTGAAGTTTCGTTAGTTAATTTAATTTGATCTTGTATAATCGAATGCCAGTTTTCCTCTGACTTCCTGGTAAAGCAAGTGAGTCATTGAGTCAGTAAAATTAGACCTTTTTAAATGTTTCACATACCTTAGAATCAACATCCTCCGCCATCTTCTTATATTCCCTCATACGCTTAGTGTGGATGTTCAGAATCTGAACCCTGCCAGTCTCGTCGGGTAGTCCGATCTCCATTTGGACCTCGAGACGACCGGGTCGCATTAACGCCTCGTCAATCATGTCGCGACGATTAGTCATACCGATGACCAGGATGTTGTTGAGTTGGTCGACACCTAAAGAGATGGGGAGACTTTAGGAAGCTTTGGAAACATTGTTTTCAGGATATTCAGCATGTTCATCGGTTTTGGAAAGGACATTGTCAGTGTTTATTTATTTATTATTATATACAAGGTGTAATTTTAAACAGTGTTAATCTCTTAAGGGGTCAGTGTACTCATCATTATGAACAACTTTTACTATGGGACCAAACCTGAAATAGCGAAAAAAAAATCTGCTTTTCCCTACATTTATGTTCGCTTATCTTGTCAAAATACAGGGAACACCTGATTTTTTTTCACGATTTCGGGTTTTGGTCCCATAGTAAAAGTTGTCCATAATGATAAGTACAATGACCCCTTAAGAGGTTAACAGTGATTAAAATTACACATTGTATAATACTTGTTGGGTTATGATTAGCCGTTTTGAGTTTGAAATAATGAAGGGCTATTGGACTTTTTCAGAAATTAGAATGTGTCACATAGAACTGTTGACAAACGTTAGAAATTGTAACAAATATATATTTTTCTAATAAATATGAATCGACAAAGTCAATTGGAAACATAAGAAAAAATGTAATATCTGTTATTAACACGAAAGAAGCATAACTTTCCAAAAGAAGTTCAATCACTTATAATGACTTTCAGTCGAGTATTATGACTTACCATCAATCTTTGAAAGCAGTTGGTTGACAACGGTATCATGTACCCCAGTGTTGCCGCCCACAGAACCTCTGGCTTTGCAAATAGCGTCGATTTCATCAAAGATGATAATGTGGAGACCGCTGTTTGGTCCACACTGCAAGTAAGTAATGATATAAGTAAACCATTACTAATCAAGCAAGGGTTTATCTTCACACTAGCGACCCGCCCCGGCTTCGAATGGTTTTTACGAATTAATGTACACACATAATATGTAAATACACATGAACCTTTCGGAATAAATTCTCTTTGAATGTTGGTGAAGACCGCATCAAAATTCGTTGCGTAGTTTAGAAGAACAACGCGGTCAAACAGACAGACACGAAAAGCGACTTTATTTTATAATATGTATAAATATAGGGTGTAATGGACAGCCCTCCGCAAACAAACAGGGTGCATTCAGCTCCTTATTTTGAATCATATTCCACCGAAAAATTTCTCAGGATTTTTTTTTTTTATCGTTTTTTCAGTTACTATTCCTTTATTTCAATGTAAAATTACATTTTCTGTATGCAGACCTCCATTTATGTAAATAAAACAGCTAAAATAAAAAATCTGCAATGGATGTTGAAATACTTGGCGGCCCAAGGCTCACCGCGCTTCCGTTCACTACGCACGTTTTGCCACGGTAACGATACATTGCGTGTGAGGTAATAAAACAAATCAGGTTTATTAGATTCCCATAATGTTCCTGAAATAATTTCATGTACCGGTCATCTTAGTATGATATACTGAATTCACCCTATCAGTCTGCGGAGGGCTGTCCCTTACAGCCTGTATAGAAGCTATCGTAATAAACAGAAACTAGAATTCGAAGAAGCCAATGTTCTAAGTTAGCTTTGGCCAAAAATTTGACCCAACATTTGACCAACTCTTACCCTTTTCTCTTCCTCTTCAGCGTCAGCGAACAGCCGTCGAATATTGGCCTCGCTCTCACCCACGTATTTGTCCAAGATTTGCGGGCCGTTAACAATCTTGGGCTCACGTGCATTCAACATATTGCCAATCTGACGAGCCATGAGAGTCTTACCAGTACCGGGTGGGCCGTACAGTAAGATACCTTTTACGTGCTTGCAGCCTAAAATAACAAGATGTTAATTAATAATCTGATGCTTTAAAGACTGTAATAGTACTCACAGTAAATGGCATCTAATAAATATCCGTCAAGTTATGCACTTTTTTTGGATTTATTTTGCAGAATTCACGTTGGGTGCCTTTTAGTCTATGCTAAATAAATGTATTTTCTTTCCTTCTTATCTTTCTTTATTTATTTAGAAGCTAAGATTGAACATCGATACGTGAGAGTATACTTATTGTTTTTATGACCTCAAAATTGCTCTAGTAGTTCAGCTTCGACCAGTATCTTGAAAAGGTATTTATATATTTACCTAATTGCTCGACAACTTCAGGAGGAAACACTCGAGAAGCGAAGGCTCGTCGGAAGATGGCGTTGAACTCTCTGTCCAGACCGCCGATACCCATCTTACCGAAGTCCCAGTCAGGGTTGATGATAGACTGGCGTGGTTGTTTCCTACATCGTAGAAATGATTAGGACTTAGAAGTTTGCTAAACTAAAGATCAAAGGACCATTTTTTTTTAATTATGCTCTATGGACCATATCGAAAAATTAAGTAGCTTTTTACATATCATCACGCCTGTGTTCCCCGATGGCCTCTAATTAACAATTTTTAGTAGCCATTTATTATCCAAATCATTACTCTTACCTATTTTTTTCTTATTATAATTATTCATTTTCTTTCATGTCTAAGCAATGCTTACCCTTTAGCCTTCCCAATTAAATTGAGGGAAGAGTTTTCAGCTTTGTCGAATTGAATGTTGCCATCAGGAAGGAGTCGCCCCATCCTCACACGACGGGGTACAGCGTTAGCGCCGGCCGCCAACGCTTGGACGTCGACAGCTATAACAAATGGCATGTACAACTTTCCAAATAAACGTATGCACTTCGAGAATCATCGTCTATCTTCGGCTATGCGATGGTGAGATCGAATGAAGAGCTGTTCCAACCATGGATAGTACTTGCCTATTTTGTATTATCATGTTTACAAAATTATACAACGTGAACGTTGACATAACTCGTCAAAATGTAGGGAACATCTGATTTTTTTTCGCGATTTCGGGTTTGGTCCCATAGTAAAAGTTGTTCATAATGATGAGTACAATGGGGTCATTGTACTCATCATTATGAACAACTTTTGTGGTCCTAGAGTTATGGGATATCGAAAGGAACACGCTGTAGATTAACTCTATACAATTCCAAAAAACTTTTGAGTGACAAATGAAGATCTGAGACCCGGCGTAACCGTAGAAGGCCGGCTTCATACAAACACGCAATGATGGGTGCAGTACTACAAAGCGCGGATGCTGGCGGATTGCCTCTGTGGGGTTACTCTGTGGCGCGACGTTCGTGCTATTCCGGAAACACGAAGATTACCGAAGCGCATACCTTTTCTGGTTTTCCTCTACATAAACTAATAAATGGTGCTCTTGAGCAGATGATGTCCCACATGTTGGAGCGCTCAAAGTGTCACACCAGTTTATAGGACATAAAAATCATTTGAGGAAATTAAATATGTAAATAAATAATAATAAGCATCACCTTTGTACGTATTTTTCTGTTCCTTTCTTCTTGTATATCTGTTTATTTATGTGTATATAAATGGTTAAATAATAATCAAATTTTAGGAAACCCCCAAGTGTTCCGTAACTTAATTATTATTTTTTCATAACAGCTTTACTGGATTTATTTTGATTTTCAAAGCAGAAAAGTTTGAGTCAACAGTTATTTATATTTTTATTAGTATTTCCTCAAACTTGATTTAGGGCTTTTCCTAAATTTTATTTCATACTTTTATGAGTTTTGCCTTGAACTGAAAAATTTTGACTGAGCTAAAATTGTTTTAACTAAATATCAAATTATAAATCCTCCTAAACCTACCTATGAGATATACAGTAACAAGATCTTACCTTCCAAATTCTTCACAATCAAAGACAAAACCTTCTTGTCTTGGAAAGAGAAAGCTAACTGCTGACCAACAGTGAAGACCTGATTGGAGAACTGGATCAAGAAGTCACGAGCCATTTGCTCCGAGTCGTAGGGTTCCATGGATGTACTGAAAAATAATTAAACAAAAACCCTTAAAAAAAAAAAACAACTAAAAAAGACCGAGAGTCATGTTAAGAACCCAAAAGCCGCTCCGCGATTGGTGACCTGGTCATGACGACCTGGGCGCCTAACGTGTGATAGGCTTTTGGGAAGTTAAAAAGTAATGGGATGGCATAAACCAGTTAATTGCTTGATTATCCCACAAATTTTTAAATATTTTAACAATTTGCAAATTCGACCTTTGCCAGCATTATCGACTGCTTCATCAGCACCTCTAAATATTTTTTAAACTTTTGTACCTCGTTAGATAGCTGATTAAATGAAGAAGTCTTTCCCGTAATTTGTACGCTTAATGCTAAAGTAAAATATTGAGATTTAACTGGTGTCCAAGTTCATGTATGTACCATGGGAGAAACAAACATCTATACATCGTAAAGACTACCTAGTCTCGCCATAAATACCGAAACAAAGAAAAAAAAATTCTATTGCAAATAACATTTATTACTTTTACAGTGTGTTAGTTTAATACATAAATATAAAACAATTTAAAATATAAAAAGCTTATTCGAAGTGGTCTCCATTGGCTGCAATACAGTCCTTTAAACGTTGAGGCCAGTTATCAATAGCACGCACTCTTTCCATGGGAAAATTCTTCACTGCCAATCGTACGGATTGTTTTAGGGACTCCAAATTATCATGGCGTTTAGAGCAAGTCGTACTCTCTAAAACTGACCATAAATCATAATCCAGCGGATTAAGATCGAGACTAGACGACGGCCAGTCTTCAGCTCTGATGAAGTCCGAAACGTTCGTTTCCAACCAAGACTGCGTAGACCGAGCTTTATGACCCGACGCCGAGTCTTGCTGGAAGGACCATTCTTGGTTATTGAACATGGTGTTGTTAAGGGGCTTCACTACATTCTCAATAATGGTATCTTGATACACTTGTGCCGATGTTTTGATACCTTTTTCACAAAAGTATGGCTCAGTCACTCCTTCATAGCTAATACCCCACCAAACCATCACTGAAGTCGGATAGTGCCCACGTTGCACTCTGTCGACTAATTGGGAAGCTTCCTTAGAGTTTTGAGCATAAATACGGTCATTTTGTTTGTTAAAATGTTGCTCAATTGTAAAAATTTTCTCATCCGTACACAACATTTTTCTGTGACTTCCCTTTGCGTACCGCTTCAGTAGTAGTTTCGATTTTACCACCCTATTCTTTTTTAAATTATCAGTTAAGAAATGACCAGTGCGTCTCTTATAGGCTGCAAGTCCTAAGTCATCTTTTAAAATACGCGACATGGTTCTAGGTGCTATCTTCATCTCCCGAGATAAAATCTTTTGCTTTCGGACAGGATTTCTTCGAATTCTTTCCCTTACTGCTTTGACCACCTTTTTCGTACGACCACTACGTGGACGGCCAGATCTTTTTCTGTCACAAACAGAGGAGGTCTCATTGTACCTATTAATAGCCCGGTACACAAACATTTTACTAATACTAAGCGTATGGAGAGTTTTAAAAATTGCATTTGGCTCCATACCTACTTTGTGTAATGCAATCACAGCGATTCGGTTCTCTTTATAACCCCACTCCATTTAATATCGCAAAATATTGTGCAATGTGTTGGCGCCAAAATGAGAAAACTCAATGAACAATCATATAAAAATGACAGATTCCAAATTCAAATGTAATATTTTGTTTATTTTAATTGTAACAGTATTCTATTCATGGCCAGACTAAAGCCGGGTCCAGACATGATCATTTGACCGATCCTATCACCGTATCCGTATCTGCGTATTGTATCAAGCCCCGTATCAAGTTGTGGACGCCTCCGATTTGCTCCGTATCCATATCTTCACAATAGTCATGATCGCGTATCAAATTGCCCAGTTCAGTTTCTGCTCTCGATCAAACATGTCGTCGCAGTTGGTTGAAATGTACGAGAATTTAGCAATTTCATGTGCCTGTTTTATTGTCATTCACAACATTCTAACCTCAAAACCAAAACAGAGACGATGGTGGCAAACGGAATTATTTAGAAACAGAAACAGACTTGGAGGAAGAGCTTTGATGAGAGACCTAAGATTTCAACACATAAGTGGTAAATACAAAAACTTCACCCGTATGGCACCTAGTGACTTCGAATATTTGATAAATTTGATTGGCCACAAAATTAAAAAAAACGGATACTACATACAGGAAAGCAATTTCTGTTGAAGAAAGATTAAGTATCACTTTGAGATTTTTAGCCAGCGGAGATTCCTATACAAGCCTACAATATTTATTCAGTTTCGAAACAATCGATAAGTGTTATAGTGCCAGAGACCTGTCAAGCTATCGTGGAGGCATTAAAAGACAACATCAAGGTAGGATATTTTTTATTATAGAAATAATTATTGATCCATGTCATCAATTATTTATAAGTTTATAAACAATTATTGTTTGTTACTAATAATTGATGTCATGGATCAAATCACGAAAAGAATCTTCGGAATCCATCGACGAATCATCCACTTGAGTCACTGGCGAATGTACTTGATTTTCAGTCATGTACGGGGCTAAACTTTGTGCTCTGTTTGAATAAGAAGAATTTACAGACATTTGTGGAGTTGTAGTCTCAGCCATGGGATATGTAGATGCCGGAGTGCAGTACCCGCGCTGATATTCATATTGTCCACAATCAGCGTTATATAGGATGTTGCTTATTTGATGTTCCACAGTCATGTAGGTTTGCTTGGAATAACCCCTAAATTTTCCTGCCAAATAATTAGCGTATAGCTGATACTGGTCTAATCCAGTAGCAGGTGCAGTCGAAGCAGTAGCTACCGCTTTAGCAGCCGAAGCTGATGATGTCAGCAAATCAAATGCCGATTGCAACATTGGGTTCTGGTTCGCGACGTATTTTCTCTTTTTTGGAAGTGGAGATTTGAATTGCGATTTTGATAAATTCTTTGCATTATCGGTTGTTTTGTCCGATTCAGTGCTCGCGGTGGAACAGGGTTGTTTATCTTGTGACTGATCATGATCTTCACCTATGTCGTCATTTTCCTCATTTTCAGATGTATTATCCTTCAAAGCGCGGTCTTGGCCTTCCTGCAAGCAAAATAAAATAATTATAATATATTTGTTACAGATGCCTACATCGCATCAAGAATGGGAGGAAATTAGTTCCGAGTTTCAAAACTGTTGGGATCTTCCACACGTGGTTGGTGCTATGGACGGGAAACACATCATGTTGCAGGCACCTTTCAATAGCGGATCGGAGTTTTATAATTATAAACAATTTTTTAGTATTGTTATGTTCGCTTTAGTTGATGCTTCATATAAATTTATATTTGTCGATGTAGGGTGTCAAGGGAGAATTTCCGATGGAGGTGTATTTAATGATTCCATTCTCAAGGAAAAAATTTCAAACAACTCATTAAATCTTCCATCTCCGAAACTATTAGAAGGAACGAATAGCATTATACCATACTATTTTGTAGCAGACAGTGCATTCCCGTTAGGTATCCATATTATGAAGCCATATCCAGGTGTACATCCTAAAGGATCATTAAAAAAAACATTTAATTATCGATTATCAAGAGTTCGACGAGTGGTTGAAAATGCTTTTGGGATTTCAGCTAGTGTTTTTAGAGTACTACGAAAGCCAATGCTACTCCAACCTGAAACGGCACAACTGATTGTGATGACAATATGTCATCTTCACAACTTCTTAATAAAAAGTACTAATTCTGCTAAAATTTATGCACCACCAGGTAGTATTGATAGTGAAGTAGAAGGGCCAGTAACAATGGGAAGATGGCGTCTCGAAAATAATGATATAACTTCATTATTGCCTTTCACGAATACCCCACGCAGACCTTTGTCGGCCCAGGTAATGAGGGATAAAATTGCTGAATATTGCTGTACAGTCGGAAAATTATCATGGCAAGATCATATGAATTAGACTTAAAGGCCGTAGCATATGCCGCCGCGGCAACCACATTGAACATTGAAGTCGGTTATATTTTTTTGTAAAAAGTTTTTTATTTTACACTTTTTAGTTATGGTACCACCACTAAAAAGTACCCCTCAGCCAAACTTAAAGACCTTACAGCCAGAGCGCATCTCATAACGATTCTAATAATCGCAAACACGGTTCGATTACATTAATTTACCTTCCGGCTTCATCATCAGATCAGTTCGATACATCCCCTCCCCCTTTTCTTTCAGTCTGTCATTGACTATCCACACATCGAGCCCTTTTTAATGAGCCTAAACACGATATATCTGCTGTTAATTGTCGAGGAGTTGGTAAACTGCAGACTATCCTGACTGCAGCATCAGGTCATGACTTGATGATCATGAGACCAAATGTGGCAAATGCCCTATCAAACAACAAAACAATTTAATAAAATAGTCCTTGCCTGTTCGAGTAACTTCTTACTGTTAAGGAGTTGGACCTTCCATCATCAGCCCAGCTACCTGAGATGGCGACAACTATACGCAAATACACAAGATACTTCATAAAATATGCGAAAAACAATAAGTGAGCCTATAAAATTTGAGGGTTGCCCTCGATTTCTCTCAAGATCCCATCATCAGATCCTAACTTGGTGACAATGGGACCACCTCAGAACTGTCTACTTTCAAACAAAAAAAGAATTTTGAAAATCCGTCGACAATTGGCGGAGTAATCGATGAACAAACATACAAAAAAAAAAAAAAAACATACAAACAGCCGAACATAGTACCTCCTCCTTTTTGGGAAGAAAAAAAAAATTGATTTTTTTTTAATCAAAATCAAAATACACTTCTGGACACATCTATTGGCCCACCTTAGAGTTTAGGTTTCGATGGCCCCTACCGAAATATGATTGCTAGATTGAACAAAAACTGTTGATGCAGTTTTAAACCTGATACATTTTACCATCTTTTTCGATCGTATTGTTTTAAATTTGAATTCAGAATACCATACGACATGGAGCTACGCCTAACAAGTCGGATATGCGCCTTGTTAAAGGCAATTGATTTTTGAATAAAAAACATGTTTTATCAAATAAAGGTTTAATTTAATAACGCGTGTTGCCTCCATGGGCATCTACCACAGCTCTCATACGATTAGGCATAGAGTTTATCAACCGCTCTATGAAATTTTGAGGGATCATCTCCCATTCCTCTTCTATGGCAGTTTTCAACTCCTGCATCGTCTGGGCAACTGGCTGACGAGCCCTAACACGTCTTTTTAGCTCGTCCCACATGTGCTCAATGGGGTTCATGTCTGGGCTTCTGGCTGGCCAGTCCATAACTGTGATGTTCACATCCCGAAGATATTCCCTGACGATGCCGGCCGCATGGGCTCTTGCATTATCATGCATAAAAAGGAAATTTGGGCCCACATAGTCCGCGTATGGTATCACGTGAGGTTCTAAGCACTCACGAATGAACCTTTCAGCATTTAATGTTGGCAGCCGTGGTCCTGTAACAACCTCAAGTTGAGTTTTGCCGCTCGCGGATATACCGCCCCAGACAGTCCATGAGCCACCGCCATAAGCAACCCTCTCTTCAAAGCAGCATTGTGCGAAACGCTCTCCCTTACGTCGGTAGACCTTCTTCCTTCCATCATTGCCATGTAACACAATTTTAGACTCATCAGAAAAGAGTACACGGCTCCAATCTTGCTGTGTCCAATTTAAATGACTGCGTGTGAAATGAAGGCGCGCTGTTCGGTGGGCTCGCGTTAGTTTGGGCCCATTAGCTGGCTTGTGTGGTACCATATCGCGTTCTTTTAACCTTCTCCGAACAGTTCGAGCGCTCACAGATACTCCGTGGAAGTCGCGAAGTTGGTTTTGTATCTCAATGGAGGTAAGGTGACGATTTCTCAAGCTGGTCGTCACGATGAATCGATCCTGCCTTTCAGTTGTGACCCGAGTTCGTGGCCTTCCTTGGCGACGAACAAAGCCGCCAGTCTCTAGGTACCTCCGATAAACATTTCGGACCGCAGATCGACTTAAATTAAGTTGAGTACTCACGTTTCTTTGGCTGTGTCCGGCCTGAATAAGTGCCACAGCTTGGGCGGCGACTTCAGGTGAAGTATCCATAGATTATTGATAGAACCTCACCTTAATGTTAAGAATAAGTAATGTTTGTTGCAAAACCAAAGATATCAATCACTTTTTCAAGAATTAAATCCAAGTAAACCAATAAAACCAAGTTTTCTTAGTATTCGATTGTTTGATATCAACAAACAGGCTCCAAATTGTCTTTTGTTTCTTTAAATTCTGTGTTCGAAATTCAAAAAAAGACTATTGAATGAAATTGTGAATGTGCGAGGTTCAAAACTGCATAAAAACTTTTTGCTCGACCTAATATAAAATTTTAGCTAGGACCAAACGAAACTGAAAATACAAGGTGGGCCAATAGATGTGTCCAGAAGTGTAATTAAAGTTAAATGTAATAATGTGGTTGTGCTGAAGATACTCACAGTATTAATTCTCGGGCGAGGCTTGTTTCTGACCATCAGAAATTGCAAATATTTGAAAGCGAACCAAGAAGACTGGTATACTTCATCAGCTCCTATAATTTAAAATTATGCAATGATTACTACTACGATATAGAAATAAGTATAACTATTCTAATCCCATCACATTCACAGTAAAGTTTTTAATTTCTGGCTTTTCCTGGTATTAGTGTGTAGTATTTAATTAACTTATATCTATAACACATGATAACACTAATATATATATATTATGTACAAGTATACAATAAAAATATAAAAAGGGAGAAGAGCTCATTGGGCATCAAAAAATTCATCCGCATCGCTGTCAATCGGAAAAGTGCCCAAAAGGCTGGCAGCATTGCCACGCTGAATGGCAATGCTGATTCTTTGGGCTAAGAATAGGCCAGCCTTCTGGTCCCGTAGAGAGTCGACCAACCGCTTAGCGATGTCCCGAAATACTCGATGAGCACTCGGACCCCACGGCCCAAGTGTTTCAACACCAAACGGCTCAAACATATAGCTCCCAATGAGGTTGTTATATTTGCGCCGTTTGAGGTTTTCTGCACCTGCAGCAGCCGCCCCAACACAGCCCGCCGTGCTAGGAAGATGGTATGGCGCGAGGGTGTCGACACAGGTTGCATCCCACACCAAAGGCCTACCCAGCTTCCAAGGCATTATGGTCATTCCGTCCGGCCTCTTCCCATCGTCACGTGCCAAGCCGTTGGGTTCTAAAACAGCTGGCACCCCGGCGGTGACAAGAGCCCGACGGATGATGTCGTTAATGCTAGCGTGCCGTGCCATACGACCAGCGCTCTTGCTGCAGGATAGGCCATGGTGTCCGAGGCAGTCGACTCCTTCACCGCATTGACAGCGATGTGGAGCTCCGCAAGGAGCGCCCAGACGCAAACAAGTAGCGAGCCGGAATGTGGTATCACCCAGCATAGTGCCTATGTTGGGTGATGGTAGCGCCTGAAGCCAGAGGCCCGACTCCCATTCACCCACAGCCAGCAGGCGGGCACGCTCAGCAGTGTTGGTGGACATATTAATGAGTTTATTCCGTACCAACCTGCAGAGCGGCTCATCCCACTGTCTCTGGGAGGACGGGTTCTCGGGTAGAACCGTATCCGGCCAAGCAATTTTCCAGGCGTTCACCGCATCGGTCAAACACGGCACTTCAGAGTCAACCTGAGAAGGGGCTAAGATTTTTGCGGTTAACTTTTCGGTGCTGTGGACCGAGGACAGGAACGCCGGTAAACTTACACTAGAAATTTTGCGGACGCCGAGCCCACCAAAACGAATGGGTAGTGTGGCTTGCAGCCACGCACGGTCGTCCAATGCCACATTTAAAATGGATGTTAAAGTACTTCGAATAATATGATCGATGTGTAGTTAAATTAAAAATAATAATAACATTTTTTTATAATGTGTTTATGTTTTGTAATTTCATTTAATATGTATTTTACTTTTATATCCATATAGTAAAAAGCCTAATCTAAGATTAAAGATAAATAAAGAGGAATAATAATAAAATAATAATTATAAAATATCAATTGAGTTTTCATGAACGGGTACGAGTAGAGTGCGTGCAAAATAATGCCACTCTGTTCGCCGACCGGGGAAGGGAGGGCGGGCGACTTGTGCGAACTTCACAAACCGGCGGCATAGATTTTGCACGCACTAGCAGTATCTACTTACCTTTTCCTGTTGTGCTGGTTTTAGCGATTTTTGATTTTTCACGGCGAAGGGCAGCCAACAAATAATCCATCTTTTTCTTCAATTCGCCAACTGGACACTCCATTTCGACGGAGAGTTCATCCCAGGCCTCCTGCTTCAGATTCCTGTTGTAATAGCTTTTGTGGCTGGGGTCCCATAATACTTGCTTTTCTTTATAGGCCTCGATAAATTTAATAACATTTTCATTGTTCCAATTCATTGTTTTTACTTCACGGCAAGGACTGAAAATGACGCGCACGTGCAACCGACCGAGCGTCGCGAGTGACGCGTCCAGACTGACCCACGTCCGTATCTGTATCACCTTTGATGATCGGACAAAAACCGATACGACATGGGACGGGCCGTATCATAACGGCGTACCGAGATCCCGTATCATGATACGTATATCATTACCCGTCCACATATGCGATCATGATACGCGTCGACGATACGGATACGGTGATCGGATCGGGCAAATGATACATGTCTGGACCCGCCTTAAGTATTCTTGCTTGCAGCGCTCGGCCGTTATAGTAACGCTTGCTAACAGATGTGGTTATCGTGTGACCGGGATTTTGTTTTGAAATTGGTCAGATGTAAGTTTCCTCGATAGTAGATGATGGTTGAAAATGGTTCTTTGAAAAACTTCTTCCTTTAACTTTCAACTGTTTGATGTTTTAGAAAATTTGGTAACATCGAAAAGTTTGTTAAAGTATCAGGTACCCCACGGAATATCAATAAAGGCCATTCAATTCGTGAGTTTCGAGAAAAATGTATTTAGTTACGAATTCTAGGAAATTTTCAAAAATACATAAACATTGGGTTTTCTCCAATCCCATGAATTAGCCTAGGCTTTATGGGATGCTTAATTGTTACAAATGGGTCACACTGTCACGTCCTGGAAGGAATTCGTCAAATTTACAAGTCACCCTGTAGAATAATACGAACATAATGTAGTATTGCTCATCCCCCATAACAAATAGCGTGATAATTTATATCCTACAGACTGACCAGACTTGTAGGGGATATGTATGAGGGGCGTGTTACTTACAATACTAAGTGACTGCGCGCTAAGGGCACCCCCTGTGGGGTACGAACCTCGGCTTAGGGCGTCACTGGGGGGACAGCAAGTTGGGACAGGCTGGATCAAACTTGGAGCCGCACCGCGAGCCGGAGCGAGCCTTTTATAAGTTTGCGTGTTCATGGAGCCGACGCCAAAAGTATAGAACGCGCGAGACGATCCCTGATTGGTCTATCCACAATCAGGGTAAGTTGTGCACTACCACTACTCAACGAATTGTAAATACAATATATATGTGCTAAAATAAATTATTATTATTCGTATTACCATAAACCGCTTAACTTACCAGTGACTACCGACCTCCTAAACATTGAACAAAATCTATCCAGTAGTCTTTGCATAATGCTGGAACATACATACATATTCCTCTTTTTATCCATTTGTCTGTTTGTGTGAATTCAGACAAACATAAACAGACAAACGGATAAAAATTCTAAAAACTTTATTTTCGGCATCAGACTCGTTCCACACCTCTTAGCAATTAATTTTTTTTTCGTAAATATTCAACGTGAAATAGGTACAGTTTTGGCTCCGTTACATTTTTATTATATGTATAAATACTCGTATCACTCCAAGAAGTGAAATTAGGATTACACATAACATAACATCACGCCTAGTTTCCCCGAAGGGTTGGGCAGAGGTGTACCTATAGTACACCTACATTTCGCCAGATATATTTAAGTCCCATGTCCCATAATAGTAATTTAGGATTATTCATACACTAATGTCTTGTAACAATAGACCGTGCGGGGATTGAACAAGTGACCATTCTGTGCAAGCCAAGCTTACAGGCACAGTGCAATTGGGTATAAGTGTAAGCCTAAGCAAAGGTTGATTCAGCCTATAAAACTTTTATCGTAACTGGGTAAGTAGGTAACAACAACAAGCCAATTGGCTGTTTATCGGTAACGTTTCGAAGAGTATGCGTTGGAATTGCACAACTTAATTCCAATGCCAATTTTATTATCGGTCGATCGAACGTAAGAACGGCGTCGGTGGCGTTAACGCCACTACGTTATTGTGGATACGATCATCGATCATTCATACGTACAAAACGCTTAAAAAGGCAACATTTTTACCGTGCATGTGCTGTGTTTCCATAGGTATAGTTATGACCTGGGAGGATTCAAATCTCGAGTGTATAAGTTACTTCTTCTAGGCAAGAGTGCACCTCCGTCGATTGCATCATCGTTTACTATCAGGTGAGACAGGTCAAAGGCCCGAGTCTATCAATTTTATTTTTAATCTAGGGAATATATGGTGTGACCAAACTTATAATACTTATTAATTATAAATGAAAAAGTAACTCAAAAAAAACTCAAAACTCAAAGCATTTACTTCAATTAAACCAATTACAGGCACTTTTGAACTGTCAAAAAGTCGGTCAGTTAGTCAGAAAGTTGAAGTTAGATGCCCATTCTAAAACATAAATCTCTATGGAGAAGAACGGGCAAGAAACTCCAAGGACACTCTTTTCAAAAAGATTATTACAAAATCCTGGGTACATTGTTCTTGTTGCTTTTATATGTGAGAACAATGTAAAAAAAAAATTTAAACAATTCGAAATATAAGATTAAAAATAAGCCCTGGCTGTTTAGAGATGACCAGTCTCAACTGACGGCGCCCGTTCACGAACATGACTCGTGGATCAGCACCATCAAGCTCAACCATTTTGTAGGAAACCAAATGATCCAACACCCGCACCACCATCAGAGAGACATTTAAGTGTACATGACGTACTCTTAACTGCCATACTCTTTCAAGTCAACATACATACAACATAACATAATACAGCACTATGGTACATTTACAAAATTTAAAAAATGATCCTAAACTGTCTGTACCCCCTTTTCACGCCTTAATGGTTGAACAGACTTCGATGAAATTTGGTACACAGGTAGACCATGATTTAGCCGAGGATATAGGTTACCTTTATCGGGATAAAAGTACGTAAATTACGTTCCTGTGGGATCATTTCCAACCTCCACGTGAGTGAAGCCATGGGTAAATAGTTTGCAATACACCCACTTATGAACACATCATATCGCTATGACATCACTATGTACTACTGAGCTATACAGATGACTCAGATAATTGGATTACACCATAGATACTCACGTTTTCTTCAACATGAAGTCTGCCTCTAAGGTCATGCTGCACAAACATTCTGCACTCTGAGGCTTGAATGGCTTTACATCAATTGGCTGCAGGAGAAAAATCTAATTTAATTTCTACCCTGTTTATTAGATGTTTTAATTGATGATAACTTAATATCACAAACAGAAATGACAAGTTGGCTTTGTCACAAAATCAAGAGTATCTTCTATCTGGTATGGCTTGTAAAAAGCTGAAACTTTTTTTGTAGAGATTTATGTTACATTAAACTAAAAAAAGTTGACTATAAAATGAGATAAGACTGATTGTAGTTATTGCTCTACAACTTACCTGACCAATAGAAAGTGTAGCCCACTTTCTCTGCGGGGCAGAGAATCCAACAGTGCCACGGTCGACACCATTGTAGAATCTGATACTGAACACAAAATGCTGTGATGGTCCTGTAGATATTTCAATGTGCCTGAAAACAACATTTCATTAGCTGTTATTCTGACAATTGTAAAGGTCCATAATTTGTTTTTGTCTTTTGAAACTAAGGGGAAGAAAGGTGCCTAAGGACCAAATTTTTGGAAATTAAATTATGCTGCCTTTTAAACTTTGCAGGATAGCAAAGGAAGGATACATGTTCATGTTAAATTAATAATGTCTGAAATTGCTTGTGATTTATAAATAGCACCAGTTTGTAGCAGTTAGTTATTTGTTGCAATTCTTATTTAGTACAGATGTCTTAAATCAAAATGACCAATTTAGTACCCTGATTAATATTATGTCTAGCATGCAATGCAATGTCTAGCAGTACCTGGAAATGGGAGGAAATGTGTCCACCACTTACTATATCATATTGCGATGTTCAACGCCTGAGCAATTTCTGATGTATTGCCAACTAGACAATGCTTTTTTGGCTGATTTTTTCATTTGAATTTGTGATAAAAACTTACTTGATATCACTGTTGAAGTCATCCGGGTTGATGAGTGCACAGTTTGTAATGGCAAGCTCGTCCGATGGACATTTCGCTGCCTTCATTCGCTGTGAAGGATGAAATATACTATTGAAAAGTTTGTTCATGGATTTCCTGACATGATAAGGGTGTTTGTAGTTCCTATGCTTTGTGATAAGGATATTACATGAATTTTAATTGCAACATTATGACATAGTGATAAATTTTAATTAGTGTACTACTTTTACTCTAGTTTATTTTATAAATACAGCTGTACACTGTTATTCAATTTAATAAATCTTATAAATATTCGAGTTTATACTATGCGACAGAAAGGTCTGTGATGATGACAGATCCATGTTGTTGCAGTTTTGTTCCAATTAGCAAAAATCAACCATAGGCAGGTGTTTCATACGGATAAACTAATATCTGGTATTGCCGAGTTGCTGATATTAAATTTTAAAAAAGTTATGATTTCGGTAACACTTTCATGAAGGTTCATGGGGATAGTGTCTTTATTATTATTTTAAAGAGTGCAACTTACCATTGAAGACATTTTGATGAGTATTACTTTATTTTCTAGAGTACTATTTTGAGTTGTTCCTTGATTTTGACAAATGATTCACGTCGACTGATTTGACATCAGCCTGCTGAGCCGTCACCGCTAAACAACGAATGACTGCATTGAATTTACAATGACTAAAAACCATTGGTCCAGCGATCAATACTCGACAACAGAGATCGTGGAACAGTGTTGCCATCCCAAATATTAAATTAAGGATGGGGCTAGCTTTGCGCTTATTGATTTTTTTATTTATTTTCTACTTGGTATTACGTAATTTTTAGGTTCTGTTTTCTGTACAGTATTTTAAAATCACAAAATGAATTCATTCGTAAATGATTCTATAGATAACATAATCTTCGAAAGTTCGAATCCACATCCACGCCCATTTTGATGATTACGAGGATTCCATTTACCGGTTATCTACTTGGCTTTAACTTCACTTCACTACTCCAAAATTACAAATGGCCGAAAAAATTGGATCGGTGTCGAAGAAATGTTATTTTGGCGACAAGTTTATCGTTCACAACTGAAACAAGAGTGACTTGTAAGATTATTTCACAAGAACAGTACTGTTCTAACGATGTGATGTTTGTAATGATGAAACATACTTAAGTATACAGTACGGAGGAAAGAGATAATTTTCTACTAACATAACCTTATTTAACTATTAAAATGGAGCTTCCGCAGCCGCCACAAGGTGCGTCCTAATTCAATCAAACATATTTTCTTTGGACACATATTATGAGTGCCTCATTAGCTAAAAATAAGTTATATTCTAGATCAAGACCTACGCAACATAATCGACAAACTTGCCCAGTTTGTCGCTAGAAATGGACCTGAATTTGAAAAAATGACGAAGAACAAGCAAAAAAACAATCCAAAATTCAGCTTCCTTTACGGCGGGGACTACTTCAATTACTACCAGTACAAAGTGACAACGGAGCAAGCAAGTAAGCATAATGAAATGACGATGGAAGAGTTTTGATTATTCCAATGATCGCTGATTGAGTGTTGTTATAACCGATTAAGTGAACCTCCGCTGTTTATAGTTCTAAAGCAATCGGCCGGTGGCCAGCCGGCTCCTGCTCCCGCCGGGGCTTATATGGCACAGAACAGGCAATATGTAATGCCCCAACAGGCCGGAGCGACTCCCGCTCAGCTGGGCCTAGCGGCGTCGATGGCGGTGGCGCCCGCACTCCAGCAGTGGCTCGCGGCCAACTCGGCGCCGCCTGGCACTCCGCAGCACGCCCACCATGACCTCGACAACGTCTCGGCACAGATCAACATGTTCAAAGAGCAAATTACTCAATCTGAGAATAATCTTAATGCTCAACACACAGTAAGTTTCTCTATTTGTATCTTTCTTCCTTTTGATTAAGAAAACTCATACATTTTTACAAAATACTGTTGATTAGAAATAGTAGTTACTGGTTTGTGAACTAGACAATGATCAAGATAGGTAATTCAAGTTAGTGACAAATGCATGTTAAAATTATTGGTCAGTGTTGTCTTAGATTTTTGTGTGACTTGCTGGTTTACAAATTCAATATTTATTATTTACAGGCTGTATTATACTTTAGGGTGGTTCTACAAATTGTGTACTTTATTTTGCTCTGTTCTTTCTTGTATTGTACATAATTATTCTATGTTGTCTCATAATTAGCACATTTTAATTGAATGTTTTGTATTAGTTTCTTTCTACTCTATTTTTTATATGAATGCAGGTTTATTTCTGGAAGGACCAATTTCAATGCTGTATAAATGTTTTAGGTGTTGATTCAACAACAGCAAGCTAAAATCAACGAGCTGGTGAGCAAGGCTCAAGTGGAGACAATCCAGATGATGGCCGAAGACAACCATATCAGCCTCAGTGAACTGGACAGCATACTGCAACCAATCATTGACACATGCACCAAAGACAGCATATCATCAGGTGACAAGTTGTCTGTGGAATTGCACATGAACATTTCTATGGTTTACCTATTATAGGAATTTGCATTCAGTGTCCTCCCATGTTTCGCATAAAGCCACACTCTACTACCCTATATTTTTATCAAGCTTGACAGTTTAGTTGACCTAATTTGATCTTCTAACACCTGTTAAGTAAAGAAATAATTATTAATTATCTTATTCATAAGCATCTATTGTCACTTGGATGTATTTAAAACACATGAGTAGTGAATGCTCATATAAAACATAATTATTAATAGTGGTCAAATGAAACTAGTTAAATAAAAGAACAAGAAGTTTTTACTCATATTTCTGCTTGTCAATTCTCCCCATAGGCAAAGGCTGGATATTACAGCACGCAACTTCACACGACGCGGGCAAAGTGATATCGCAGCATCTGCTAAGAAAAGTGACACAGCCGGGCGCAGCATTCACGCAGAAACTCCACATCATTTACCTGGTCAATGATGTCTTACACCATTGGTTAGTACCAAACACCAGTATAATTTACACCTAAACTCATTTGTTCATGTTCAGGGTCCTATTGTATTTGTTGATAACCTAACTTTAGTTGTTTTGCTTTTAAGTCTTTGATTAATTTGTGGTTCTTATTGGTTTCTTGGCAGTATAGTAAATGGTATTCTTATGTTATCATACCTAAATATTTTGTTAAGAAATGATCACTTTGTATGGTCTCTATAGTTTCAATTCACACCAATTTGTTGTAAATGTAAGCATAACATGCAGGTATTTAATTCTATTTCTTTACTTATTTAAATACAAGAATAATGCGACGGCGATACGTAAACCATATTTTATTTATTTTTAAAGCAATTTTTTTAAATCCCCTCAAACATTGTGTAACTCCCTTTACTTCGTGTCATTATCAAATCGGTGTCTATGATGCTATTATTCCTAATTACAGTGCACGCAAAAACGCAGAAGATCTCAAGAAAAATTTGGAAAATGTGGTGGTTCCAATGTTTTGCAATGCCAGTATAGGTAACATATTTATAATAATGCCCTCAAGATGTAGGTCTCTCTTGTTCGATTGTGCATTCTCATCTTCAAGTTAAAGCATTTTTAGTACATCATCGCCTGTGGTTTGTGCCAGTCAGGTAACTTGCTTAGTGACAGCCTGGCTCGTATGACAACTCTTTAATCATTTTGCTGTTTCAGCCGTCACTGAAGAGCAGGAGGCTAAACTTAACAAATTGCTTCGACTCTGGGAATCCAAGTCAAACTATTTCGAGACTGCCGTCATTGAGAAAATGAAGAGTCCCACCAGCTCCTACCAAGAGTACCAGAACAATCTGATTTCACAACACTCAAATGCTATTGCCCATTTAACACAACAAACTAAAGCCACCTTCGAAAAGTAAGTTTTCTAGTACTGGTTTTGTAAAATTTCAATTTACCATTAAAATTTCAAACATAACATATCTATTATTTTCCAGCTATCAAACTCAACACCAAGCTTTTGTCGCGCACACAATGCAGCAGATTCAGCAATTAGAAATGCAGAAACACGCCATTGAATTACAGAACAGCCACGATCAGAGTAAAGATAATGTACAGCAGAACAACATGCAAAACAGTTTTCAAAATAACAGTTTCAATGAACAAAGCTTCCCACCAATGGGTGGCTATGAACCAGTCTTCAATTCAAATAACCAATATGGTAGCGAAAGTGGCGATAACTATGCCTCTAACAATAGTCTTAGTGGAAACGAGAACAGTTACGACAGTCAGACATTTGACCAAATAACTAGTCAGAAGAAGAAAAATGAGATTATTGAAGAGCCAGATTTGTCAAATCTTCCAAATATAAACTTCTCCCAACCACCTCCTGGATTCATACCTAATGATAACTCAGCACTGTTAGCATTCCAAAATGGTCTACCAGATCTAAGTAAGCCCCCGCCTGGATTCCCACCATTCCCTGATGTAAACAATGAAGATCTAATGCCTTCAGTACCCTATTTCGAACTACCGGCTGGTTTGATGGTCCCACTCATTATGGTATGTAAATTCAATTATTTTCTATGTGAATGAGGAGTAACAAACAAATGGAGTGATAATCTACGGCGAATGCTATTGACATCTGCATAATAAATGTGTATGCCGTCGGACTAAGGACTTTTTCCCTACTTGTCTCTCAACTTAAACCAATTTAAGAACAAGGAGACATATTATTAGCACTCCTTTTGTTGACCACTCCATTCCCTTCTGCTGTGGTTTTATGATTTTTTTCCCTAATGAAATGTCTTTTTTTTTTAGTTGGAAGACGACAGATATCGACCATTGGATCCAGCGAAGATTCGCCTGCCCCCTCCTGCCCCGCCTAATGAAAGACTCTTGGCAGCTGTCGACGCATTCTATGCCTCGCCTAATCATGAGAGGCCTAGAGACAAGTAAGTACCTTTATTTTTTGTTCAGCAAATGTTTTTTTCGTTGGGTAGTGGCATATTAAATCATATTACCTCAATACATCATGATTGTAATCAAGATGTAAGTACTGAAAAATTTTAATTTTATGACATGACAAGTTTTGTAAATGTATCAATGTGTATGTAACAGATAACTTCTACATAGTATCAAGCTCATTTAAATGTTTCTTCTGTTTCTCAGTGAGGGCTGGGAGAAATTGGGCCTGTACGAATACTACAAAGCCAAGAATGCTGCTAGGAAAATGAAGGAAGAAGCAGTGGCACAAGGCTTTCGGGAGAAGTCAAGATCCCCCAGTCCTATACCAAAAGACTTGCAGAAACAACCCACACCCCCCGGCAGAAGATATAGGTACGATTTTATCACTGTCAAAACAAATTTTGTAAGCAAATTAAGTCGTAATTTTCGAAGAATAGTCGCTAATCGCCCATTTATCGCGACGCCGGTAGTTCTTTATGCTTAATGACGTTCTTTTCCCTCGCTATCCTCAAACACGGTGAGTGAGTACTTCATTTACTCCATGCCATATTATAGAACGCATCAATTTCATGTTCAAATATTGTCAGTTATTTGTTTCAATCAGCACTTATTTCGCAAATTAAATTGTAATACTCAATATAAAATTGTAGCATAAGATAACATGTAACATAAGAAATGATAAAAAAATCAATGATAAAAATATCATTTTTTATTATGAACTCAGATCAAAAAGTAAAACGCCAGAGAAACCTTCGCCTACTAAATCAAAGTCAAGATCGCCGTCTCCAAGAAGAAAGTCGACGTCATCGTCATCAACTTCATGGAGAAGAGAGAGGGACAGAGAGAATCGAGAAAGTAAGTTTTATTATCTTTTCGCTATCGCTTAGTATCGACAACTGTAGAGGCTCTTTTATTGAACCTTCAGGGGCCGTATAAGAAGACTGATTTTGATCAATTTTATTCTGTGTTTGTGAGAAAGGGATTTTTTTCTTTTTAACAAAATTGTTTGTGATTTCAAAGTCGAGTTCTTAGTCTTGCAGTTAAACCAATAGAGTTATATGAAAACAATTTGTATCTATTACTTTTTCAAATATTCGCAGGATTGGGAATAAAATACATTAAAAATACTCCAATGAACATCAATTACATTTTAATCTAACCCACATGCTTGATGCAACAGGCTGATTCTACACTCAATCTGCCTACCCTTTAACATGTTGGGGTCGGCTTCCAGTCTAACAGAGCCATCTACAACCTCACAGTCGCGAATCTCTGGAACTGTTTAAAAAAATTAACATCATGACAGTACCTTGTCAATATACTGGTGATTTTTTTTACCGTCTCGAAATTTTTACAGGGTGTTCTAACCATGAATATGAACAACTTTCACTATGGGACCAACTCTGAAATCACGAAAAAAAAAATCTGCTGATTCATGCAAAAGTTCACCTACTCGACCAAAATGTATGAATCAGCTGCTTTTTTTTCGTGATTTCAGAGTTGGTCCCATAGTGAAAGTTGTTCATATTCATGGTTAGAACACCCTGTAAAAATTTCGAGACGGTAAAAAAAATCTGCCAGTATATATGAAAATATTATGTATGTTAGAAAAAATCTACTTCTTTTTAGTAAGATAAGTGATCGGCATAATTTTAACACTAGAAATAGGAACAAATTAGATCAACCACGTTTCAGATTGTCTAAGGTACACACTTCTTTTATGGGGTACTGTGTAAAATGTTATAATAAAATACCTCTCGATATTCTTCAACTAAATGAGAAGCAATTTAAAACATGCATTAAACGCACACTATGTAGACAAGCATATTATAGGTTGAATGATTATATCATAGATAAAAATGCTTGGCTAAATGCTGGTCCTGCTCCACAGCCACTTGGGCTTTGTTAAAAAAATTTTTTTTTTTTTTTTTGGAAGAAATGTGTCCCTTTTTTTCTGACATTATAACCTTATTGTTTACTAATCTTTTAAATACAATAATTGCAAACTATAGTTTTGTTTAAATTAGAAACATTTTTTCAATTTTGTAAATGTGAGTACCATGGAGCGGTTTTAAGTTATGATGTAGGTATGTTGTCTTGAAAGAGTATGGCAGTTGAGAGTATGTCATGCTCACTTAAATGTCTCGCTGATGGTGGCGCGTGTGTTGGATCATTCGGTTCCCTACAAAATGGTTGAGCTGGATGGTGCTGATCCACAGACCATCAGAATTTTGCGTTTCTAACTACCCGCAACGACTGTCAAAGATCTAAGAATGACAGCCGAGAGCAACCGCTTAACGTGCCTTCCGAGGCACGAAGGGTCTCGATATGTAATGGATAGTCAACCATCCACGAACCGACCGCGGCAAGCAAAGCTTAACCTTCGATCGAACCGTGCGGCTGTTATCATTTAGCCACGAGCCCCACAAGGCTGATTCTAAACTACGACAGAAAATAAAGTAAGCATATATGCTCTCTGCTGCTACCCGTGCAAAGCCGGGGCGGGTTACTAGTACAGGATATAGCAAAAAATAAAGTAAGTACATAATAATAATAAAATAAACAAGAAGTTTAAAAATCACACATCAATCTTCAGCCATCCTTTCATTAACATCTAAATTTTGTTTTATGAAAATACAATATCGTCAATATGTAAATAAAAGGCGAAATGTACCATATTTTCGAGAAAAAGTGATAAACTATTAACGGGTGATGTGACTGGTGGTGGTTTGAAATGGTTTAGCACTACGAAAACTGTACCTTTTTAGTCACACAGACCTAATCTGGATTTGGTGGCCACGGACCAAAATCAATAACATTGAACTTAACTGGGAACTGAACGCGTCTGCGTGTCACTGATTAAATACGCATTAAATAGGATACACGTATCATCACACTCACTTGTATATCCTGTGTTTCTAAACTTTTAAATATACTATTATATTTATCAACTAGCTGTGCCCCGCGACTTCGTTCGCGCGGCAATCGTAAGATACAATATACAAAAATAACAGCCATATTTTAATAAAACTCCCTCGTCTTCCGACCCGCCGCGTTGTATCGCCCACCCGCGCTATTACTTCGTTTTAGCTTAGCGTTCTTTGTGACTTTTTTCTTTTACTCGGCTCCTAAGGGTCGTAGCGTGATGTTGAATAGCCTATAACCATCCTTGAAAATTGATCTACCAAAAGTAAAACGAATTTTTTAAATCCGACTGGAAGTTCCAGAGATTAGCTCTTTAATTTTTTTTTGCGCGGGAACATAATTCTTTTTCTAAAAATAAAAGTAGCCCAAGTTACTCCTTGTAACATCAGCAGTAGTAAAAAGCTGTTATTTTGGTATTACAAACAGACACTTCAATTTTATTTATGTGTTGGATGCATTTTGAATTGTTCCAACCGTCAAACGACCGACATTTTTTTGTCTCGTCTAAATTTATTTTTTCATTGCAATGCTAGAGAAACATAATAATATCGACACTTTGTACACGGAGTATTTAAGACTCCTTCATTGAAAAAAAAACAATTTAATGTATTTATAATTATTATACTGACAACAATCGTGTTTTTCGGCATCCAAGCCTGGCTGCGCGAAAAGTAAATCCCCTATGAGGAATATGAAATAAAAGCTCAGCTCTTGGCAGTGTGATAAAGGCCAATTCAACGCTAAATATATTGCCAGAATTACCAATTGGCAGAATCTAAAGGACATACTGTACTTCACCTTCCTTCTTACCATTGAACTCAAACTCAAAGCATTTATTTCAATTAAACCAATTACAGGCACTTTTGAATTGAACTATCCTCGAGAATTGGGCTACCAAAAGCAAAAAGAAATTTTCAAATCCGACTTTTTGTTCATAATTTCATGGGTTTTCATTTTTTTTTGCGCGGAACCCTAATTATTTTTCTAAAATAAAAATAGCCTAAGTTACCCAGCGTGACATTAGCTATCTGCCAGTGAAAGTCTCGTCAAAATCGGTCCAGCCGTTTCGGAGATTAGCCGGAACAAACAGACAGACAGACAAAAATGTTAAGTTGTTTTTTTGTTATAAGAACCGTTTATACTTTCTTATGCATTTAGTAAAAAGTTGTTATTTTGACATTACAAATAGACACTACAATTTTATTTATTTGTATAGATAATTGAAACACTTGCACGAAAAATATTATTTAACCTATTTGAAAAATAATTAAGGGTCTCCACGCCTCTAAATTCGGCCCTGATATATTGTGAAGAACGGTATGTTTGACATCTGAGGCATGCAGGTAACGCCCACCCGATCAGGGAAATCTATACGTCACATTAACTCCGCTTGTCACCGTTTTACTCACGACGAATACTTGCACAGTTTCAACCTGGTAGAAAAAATGTTTTTTGCTCAACATGTCCGAGGAAGAAGAAGAGGAGGAGGAAGAAGTACGAGTAGAGAATAATAGCTACACCATCTGCAAGCTCGTCTCAATTTTATTGTAATCGTTGACATACCAAACGTAAATAAGTACTTATGGTACCTGTGCGTGCAATTTTTTTTTTATATTTATCAATTTATTTCAATTACAGTTTGTAACTACGCGTTTTGCAACCAGTTCAAAATATGATTGTATATATTATCTTGTTCGTATTCTCGATTCCACCTATGAACATATTTTAATGGAATTTGAATAAAAATTGCTTTTGATTCGAAAGTTTGAAAGAAAAAATCGTAAATCGATAGCATGAAAACTTAAAAGTCATACTACCGCTGCTACTGCATCACTAAACCATAGTCAATTTTGCCATTGTTGTTTACATCTTTGGCAAATTTTGAAACTCCGGTGTTTATATTACAATAAAATTATATCTAGCATTATCCCAATTGGATTATAAATGGATAAAAAGGGTTTTTGAAGTGTAACTTCTTAGGCGGCGACTCGATAATTGGACGAGAATACAGAGTGAAATTTCAAGTAAACTCTCTCTGTCCCTCACACTAAATCTTTCTTATTCTTAATTTTTTTATGAAATTTCACTTCTATGATGTGTACATTTACGAAAGTGCCACAAAAATATAATACTTCTGTTAATTATTATCATCCAATATGTTGGACCTTGGCATGTTGTGTAATTGATATGTCGCAGGCAGATTGTATGATTCGTCATTATACATATTGCATGTCGCCGTTACGTATAACTGTATGTTTTGTAGTTTATAATTTATTTTTATGTAATGTATAATCTGGTGTACAATAAAGTAAATAAATAAATGCCTAAGACAAATTGATGACGCTTCTATTCGCATCCATTTCATCAAAAGTCATAATTTTGTTAGACTAACCATGATTGAAGGATAAATAAAACAGATGTCTTATTATTTCACCTGTTTTATGTAACGTAACAAAGTACAAAATGGGGTGGGCAAGTAGTTACTAATGATGTCTGTCAATGCAGCAAGTAATTGTTATGTTTTAAAAAAAAAATACGTTTATTAGGTCGGCGGCGATCCCGGTCAAGGTCAAGGTCGCGATCACGCAGCAGATCAAGGGAGCGGGAAAGGCACCGGGAGTCGCCGAGGTCACGGCGCATTGAGAAATCTAGATCGCCCACACCTCCTAGTTTCCTGTAAGTATGATATACTAGTCTAAAGTCCGTTCCACGAAAGAATCACACAATACAATCATGCGATGTTCCAATTATTGCCGCGGGACTTCTCTGGTGCGACGGACTCTACATGTTAAATTGAGATGCAGATAGAGATTAATGTTTAGGTAGGGACTGGAGCCGAACGCAGTGCAAGATTTCAATTTAAAAAAAAAAAACTTCTCTGAGACCCACTTATATTTGTGTAAACCTCAAGTCTCATTAAAGGTAACATTTTATTTCGACGACGGCAGTCCGCAGACTGCAGCAGCACTGTCGCCTGAGTTTATTGCCAACGCCGCTATCGTCACCTTCAGAATTGTACTTTTATGTACACTGGCTCCCAATACACATAATCTGAATCTCATTCATGCATTTAAATCGTTTGTCCCTGTTGGGCGCCAGTTTAAAGATTAACTAAGCCTTGCCGCACACGGGCCACACGCTACGGCCACAAAACGTCGCCACCGAGCTGCGGACTACAGTTTTCGTACATTTTATATGAACTCGCCGCACGCGGATATAACACCGGTGGTCGCTACACGCCACGATTCGATAGACCGCTTCTCGCTTCGTGTGGCTGCCACCGACCACTACACGCTAACCAAAATGCCATACATTGTGTCGACCACCGACCACAAGGTCTGTCGCGCACAAAACTTCCGCTACTTTGTAGCCGCTTCCAGTTACAGGTGGCGGCGTTTTGCGGCTGTAGCGTGAGGCCCGTGTGCGGCTAGGCTTAAAGAGGATAAAAATATATACAGTGGATAAACTTCTTATACTAAATTAACTAACAAACTTAAATTAAAAATGTAATAACCTTACCTAAATAAAACTATTAACAATTATTCACTGTCGACTGGTAATGTAGGTACCCAAGAGACTGGCGGCATTACCACGTTGCTGTATGGCAATGCTTCATTAAAGCCAGCATTTGGGTCACGGGAAGTGTCAACCAGTCGTTTGTAGATTTCGTTGAACAAACCATGAGTACTCAACTCCACGGCCCGAGGGTTTCTACCCCAAACAGCTCGAAAATATAACTGCCGTTAAGGTACTTTCACCGCTTGAGGTTTCCCACAGCCGCGGCAGCAGCGCCAGCACAGCACGCCGAACCAGGAAGATGGGATGGCGCAAGAGTAACGACACACGTTGCGTCCCACACTAAAGGCCGACCCACCTTCCGTGGAAATAAAGACATGCCGTCTGGTTTCTTGCCATCGTCGCGTGGCAAGCCATTGGGTTCTGGAACGCCGACGATGACAAGAGCTCATCGTCGGTTGTCATTCATGTTTGCTTGCCGCGCTATGCGACCCGCACTTCGGCTGCAAGACAGGTTGTGGTGTCCGAGACTGTTTACAATTTCGCCACAGAGACAGCGATGAGGAGAACATCTAGGAGCTCCTAGTCGCAGGGAAGCAGCGAGGCGGAAAGCAGTGTCGTCGAACAAAGTGCTTATGTTCGACGACAGTAGTGCATGAAGCCAAAGACCCGACTCCCACTCACCCATAGGCCCATGGCTCCACAGTAGTAGCAGACGTGTTAAGTAAATTGTTCTGTACTATGCAGAGCGGATCATCCCACCGTATTGTGTATGTAGTTATTTGTGGAACAAGTGGGCCACTTTATAAACTGCTATTCCTTAATACCATTCTATTCTCGAATTCCCAGTGGCGGAGCATATCCGAGTACGTCCACGTCAGGTCTGGACTCGAGCAACAAAGGTCACCAGCTGTTACAGAAGATGGGGTGGAGCGCTGGCGGCTTGGGTGCCTCTGGGCAGGGCATCGCTGAACCAATCAGCGGCGGCATTGTTAGAGATAGACAAGATCAGTATAAAGGTAAATTGAGTCAATTTAACACATTTAATGCCGGCTACCCGCCTAGCGAGTCCATAGAAAATGTAGGCGGCATCTGTGTCTTACGTTCAAAATTTGTGGTGGTGGTGAATGTGCATTTGATTTAAAAAAATTATGCCACCGACTTCTGAAGCGGTTTTTGTTTCAACCACTATCAAAATAAATATTAGAATACATAAATCGGCCTAGAAATCGGTTTACGTTCTTTTATAAAATCGCTTCGAATGCTTAACCTCCACTTTCATTCTAACGTTGTCAAAAATAAACGCGACGTAATATGGAGCGACAGTTTTGACAATCCTAATTTCTTTATTTTTTTACAGGTGTAGGTGTAAACCTCAATGACCCTTATGAGAACTTCAGAAAGAACAAAGGTGCAGCATTTATAACGAGGATGAAGGAGAGAGCATTAGAGCGTTCGTCGTGATCGCTGGTTTAACTCATAATAATGAATTGATGTAAATGTGTATGTACATTGCGATAGTGTGGATGGGATATGATTTATTTTATCTAAATCATCTTAAATAAAGTTATATGAATTTTCAAACATGCTTTTATTTTACAATTTACTAAAATAATATAGCTTTAGGTTTCGATTTTAATTTTATTATGCTAATTTCAACGTCAAAACATGCTCAAAAGTTTATAAAGAAATCAATAGTAGATTTAAAACTGCTTCTAGCACCAGACAACAAGGTGATAAGTACAAAATGTAAATCCACTCTTGTTTGTTTCTTGGCCACCAATACTCACTCAATGTAACAGGGTGAGAGTATAAGGATGGCGGGTGTATCATGTAGTCAGCACGGATGCAATGGGGGGGTACACTGCAAGGGTTATTGATTTTTAGAGCACGAAACTGTCAACATCGAATCGAATCGTGAATCGGCCATTAAAGTAAACATCGATGTTAATGATATTTACGTTCCACCAAAAAAAAAACCACGTTAAGAAACCTGGCGTTAGGATGTATCATTCACTCATATCGGTCAGTTGTCAAAGCAACAAAATAAAAAGTCGCAATATCGCATGTCAATGTTCACTGACCATGCATCATTTTAGCAGTTTAGCTAGCCGTATAGTATACGACTCGCGTTTTTTTGGTAAGGGTAAACTAGGACCTAGTTTCACCATACCATGTTAGTTACTTTAATCTTCTGTTAAAATTTTAATGAGACATTAACCGATTCGTTGCGGATGGCACGTTTCAGTGCCATCACTTTTTTTTTGCGTGAGGCGTTAGGCACGGATGTGTGTCATTTTAAAATCGATGGTAACAAAATACTGTTTTCTTTCCCGCATGGCTGAAGGCACAGATGCGTGTCATCTAATCGTATGGCGTTGGGCACTGAACAGTGTAACGTTATTTTTGTTCGACGCCACAGTTAGAAGTTAGCGAAATTAGACATCGCAACGAATCGGTTAAGAGTAGCAAGTGTTTCACCATGCGCCATTATAAATGTATGATACTAATCAGGCGTTAAATTTAATTGCTGCCCTAGAGGTCCGTTATCTTACTAACTGACATTTAGTCAATTCTCAAAATCCATCGAGTATGGTGAAACTTGGTCCTAGTTTCAGAATACCAAAACAACGCGTCTGTACTATATGGCTAGCTAAAATGATGCATGGTCACTTGGTCAGTGAACATTGACATGTGACATTAAAAGTCGATGTCAGTGGCTGATTTACTAATGCCCGATTTTGGTGAAATTAGCTTGATAAAAAACAGTTGAGCAGTATAAAGAAAATGTACACATACATACAAAGTTTTATTAAAGCTTATTTTAGTCATTTTAAGTAAGGCAGTGTGTAGATAAATATTATTTTATTATAGTTCAAAGTCATCTTCATAATTATCCTTGAATTCTGCAAGCTTATCTAAACTTTCACTGTACTCTGAAGCTTCAAACCCTTCTTGGTTAAACTTGTGCAGCTTGGAAAACTTAACCCTACTAGTTTCTCTGTGCAGTTTTTCAATCATGTCCGACATGAAATTACCATTATGATATCCTGCAACAACAGCACAACTCTCAACCTTCTCTTGGCTGGTGTCACTTTTTACAAACCCATATTTATTAAGTTCATTTGAAAAAAATCTCGGGTAAGGTGTTTTGACTTCTAGAGGCTTTTCACATATTGTCACATTTGTTGCTGAAAGGAAATTATTTGCATGGAAATATAGTTCAAACATCTCCTTCACATTATTGCACCGGTATGCTGGTATATTCATTTGTTCTTTGGCTTCTTTCAAAGGAGCTTTCAAGTAGCTCTCAGGAACACCTCTCACTGTGATTACTTGGAATATTTTGTCTGTAGCAATCTTACAACTTGGTGTGATACTTGTGTAAATAGGTTTTGTTGTACTATTCAAATAATCTATCAAATATTGCGATTCATTTAATGGTAATGGCATTCCTAATGAAGCTGAAGCCATTTTTCTGCCATAACCTGTGAGATCAGCACAAATATCTGATATTGTAAAAATGTTGCTTTTGTGTCTGTATTTCTGACTCAATGTGTCCATGGCTGATGCTAATAAAGCTGAACTATGGTAGTACAGTTCAGGGTTATAATTAATATAGTCAAATTTTCTAGGGCTCCCTGGTTTCCTCCATCCTTTATCTCCAGTGCTAATGGGTACAAATAATGTTGCATGTTCTGACAGTTCTTGAATAGAAATTGCTGTGTTCACAAGCCTAATGGAATCTTTTACATTGGCCTTATCTCTTTCTTCTTGTGTTGTAGGATTGTTATCAGGGAAATATGAAGGAATAATTGGGTATGCTAGTATAGATTTGGAATATTCATCAGCGAGATGCTCTATACAACTAAGAGCAAGGCCTGCGAACCCATCAACACAATCAAAGTTGACTTGAAAGCCTTGCATGTTGTCACATTCTTCCACATATCTTCTAATATTTTCCATAAATGCATTACCAAAATCATGCTTCCACAGTGATTTACCAGTATGATAAATGTTCATACATTCCTGAAAATAAATAAAAAAATATTTTAACATTTACATGGCTTTTCAATATTCTAACACTATTTACCTATTTAAACAACAGAACTTACTGTATCTTCTCCATGGACATATTCTTTAACAATATTAATCGTTCTCTCATGAAGCCTAGGGTACAAGTAATCTGTCCAAGTTTTAACATCTTGTTCAAAGTTGTATTCCTTTGTGCGAACACTTGGTCCCTGACCATCAATATCTGCCAAGAACTCATTTTTCGGTGGAACTGGTTCTTCTATTTTTTGAACAGCATCCCATGGAAATTCATTTTCGTCTCCTCCACTAGACAAACCACCACTTTCAGGCAGAGTTTTTAAGGAACCTTTGAGGTCAGCTAAAAGGAGCCGAGGTGTGTATGTCACTTCACCCTTCGCGGTTTGACCTTCACGGTATAAAATATCGTGGTTAACTTCTGTTTTTACAGTTCCTTTATAATCAAAACTAAGTTCTTGCAAGTTCCAAAAGTGTGCACCAACATAGTTAGCGTAGTGACCAAATTGTAGGGTGAGTATTTCACGCGTAGACATGATAGTATAGTACGGTATCAACTAAAATTTATTTACTTATTAAGAATATATTCCGTAGTATCAACATTAGAGTTTACAATGCAGAAGAATCCAGAAAATACGGCCGTTTCATAGACAGTTTATATTCAATCAATCAATCAATGATATGACAACGACAAGTGACAACTTAGACAAGAGTGAAGGCCCTCATTTTTAAATACCACAGATTTAAAATGGATGGGAGTTATATTTTTGAAGTGGATGTTGTTATGGACGGCAGCACATCAAGCTACTACAATCTGTCAAATTTCTTTAATAGATTTTCAACTTTATCGCTAAAGTATTAGGTTCAAGGTTGATTGGGAAAATTTGACAGTTTCGGATAGCTTGACCTGCTAGCGTCTGTATATGTGGTCATGGGACGACCACTTCAAAACTGTATCTGAATACCTTAAGTGTGGTAAATCGAGACAAAACTTTGTGGTGGTTTGATAAGGATGCGACGAAAAAAATATTGGCCCATGTTCACACCGAATCATACAGCAAGCTAGAGTGCGCGCAAGATGTCTGCGCGCGATTGTTGATGGTGGCGTGTTTCATGTTGCCTGTAACCTGTATCTTACAGTATTAGATGTTTATTAAAATTTAAAGCTCGTGGAAACGTGGTCTTACTTATACACAAATGTAAAACCTGAACTATTAAATCATATTGATCTGACATAAACGACAAGACAGCAGCATACGATTAGTTCCCATTTCAGCCGCGCGCAGACTTATCTTACGCGCACTCTATAGAGCAAAGTCAAAGTCAAAGAAGTTTTTATTTGTAAAACATAGGTGTGTGTAAAAACAGGTGTTGTAAATAAAATATGTATAGGTACACTATGTTTTGCCGTTGACGGCGTACAAATATCAAAAAAGTAGTATCTAAAATTACACATATGCAACAAAATTAAATTTATTAAAATTAATGACAAAATCTATCCACGCTAAATGATGACATAAAACTTATCTTAAAATAAAACAAAGATTACAATTCTGCGTACAAAATTGTAAAAAATTTAATTAAATTACACACTTCTACATTTATTATACCTCATTTTAGTCATTTAGAGGGTGACAAATATAATATACATATAATCACAGGATTTAACTACCTCTAACTCTTATTGCACATATTTATCTGCATAATTAGCATTATCGTCTATATATTCATTAACTGAATAATATGCCTTCTACGCTAAGAAGTTGTTTATGTGTGTTTTAAAATCAATTAAATCGCGTTTGTCTCTAATAGGCTTCGGTATTTTGTTATACATCTGGGTGCCATGCCCAGAAAACTTTTAGTGTAGAATGCTGTGTTGTGTGTATTAGCACAAACCTCATTGTTGCGACGTTTCGATTTCAGTGTTTCAAATAGATATGTAAGTTTGATTTCACGAATACCGCTGTCTCATAAATATATAAACATGGTAAGGTTAGCAACTTATACTTTTTAAAAAATGGCAAGCAACTGTCAGTTTATTTTAGAAGACAGATCGTAAACATTTCTTCTGCGCCTTGAATGCGATGAGTTTATCTGTAGAATTTCCCCAGAATATTATTCCATAGCGTAGAGTAGATGTTACGTAGGCATTGTAGGTACGCTACTAGGACGACGACGGACTCATTTACAATTTTTCTTAAGTTATAAACTGCATAGGAGTATTGATTTAACTTTCTGCATATAATGTCGGTGTGTGATTTCCAAGATACATGACTGTCTAAATGCAGTCCCAAGAACCTGGCATTACTAGTGTCAGCTATTTTTGTATTTTTATGAATGACATACATATAATGGTGATCGATTTGTCCGTTGATAAAATGACATTATTTTTGTTTTATCCACGTTTATTTTTAATTTATTTATTTCTTACCAATTAACTATGCATTGTAGAGAACTATTTCTATTATTTTCATTATATCTGTACATGGAACGATTACTGTGCTGTCATCGGCATATAAAATAGTATGTTCAGTGCATTTTGGTAAATCATTTATGTAGATAATGAATAGCAGGGCACTTCCTTGAGGAACCCCGCATATTGTAAATCTAGTTGAAGACATGTACCCAATTTCTATTTTTGTTTTTGAACATAGTCTATTTATGACATTCACTTGTTGTCGGCCTGTTAAGTAGGTATGCTTCAATAAGTTTTAGCATGTTGCGTCTAATGCCATAGCGTTGTAACTTGCTTAATAATATATGGTGGTCTACATGATCAAACGCTTTTGACATATCATGCTGGCGTCCATACCTACATGGAGAGAGCTCGATGGAATGGTTTCGAGAGAGAAGTTATGATTGCCATTTGCCATTATTTAGCTTGGCCGTACCCCTTGTGGAGTAAAGCCAAGCCACGGGATATATTTTGATGGTTGTGAAACATGTTCTCACGAGTTTCTAAATAGAGTAGATTTTGAATAGACGACACGAACATGTGACTTTCATACATGAAATATTTTTTGCACCAAAAGAGTTAAACGTTTCAAAGGATTACTTAGGTACTTATACTGGATGAACAGTAGCGATAGCTACAGAACCACATATAGGCGAGTTGCGCTACCGTCGTACTTGCCCGTATTAATGGGAGCCGTATTAAGCTTTAACGGGTCATGCCCGTGTCCCGCCTGCCACAGCAGCGGGTACCAGGGGCTACAGAACCGTTTGGTATTTACCAAAGACCGCAATGAAAGATGTAGAACCTAAAGAGATTAGTAAGTTCTTTATACATAATTACCTACGCTCCATTGAAGCAACAGGGTTGTAACTTTTAATGTTTTTGATATTGTTTTTTTTTGACATTTTTGTTCTGTGGTGATCAATCAATCGAATTTAAATAACTAGCTTACAAATACAATTTAAATTGGTAATCTTATGACGTCGGTTAATCTCAGCAAAAGACGATAGTTTAAACACAGAAAACAATTTAATATTAACACACAACAACTTGTAGAACTGTAGATCTTTAACTTTGTCATTACGGCGGCGGCGCGCCGCCGCCGTAATGACAAAGTTAAAGATAAAAAATAAAAAAGATAAAAGGTTACGCCGCGGCGTAACCTGCGTAACGTGAAGCGGAGACGAGTGGACCTGAGCGGAGACGTGCGGGAATCGTCCAATCACAAACGAGACGAGAGACGCGATGAGGATTTCAACTATTGTGATTGGTTGATTCACGCACATCTCCGCTCAGCTCCACTCGTCTCCGCTTCAGTGGAAACGCACCCTTACTCTTTGACGCCGTAGCGCAGGTGGCGCGCGGGCAGGGCCCATGAGCGGCTGTGAACCGTACCGCGTTTCAATCCAAAAATGCGTGTGATACCTAGTAATTAAAAACCCATTACATAAAAAAATACCTTTATTCTTAATTTTTTTTTCGTTCAACCTATGTTGTCCCACTGCTGGGCAAAGGTCTCCCCCATACTTTTCCAATTTTCTTTGTGCTGTGCCTTTTCCGTCCAATCAGTAAGGTACGAGTCCAAATCATCACGCCAGCGTTTTTTAGGCCTGCCTCGGTGACGACGCCCGTCTTCAGGCACGCACTGTGTGACAATCCTGGCCCATCTGTCTGGATGCATCCTATAAGTATGACCCGCTCAGTCCCATTTCAACCTCGCAGACTCAGCACCAACATCGGCGATACTTTTTTATTTTTTATTATCTGTCTTGGAGCGTATTATGATGTTGCGAATTTGGTCGGTGAGTTTGATTTTTAAGATGCTACGCTCCATCGCTCTTTGGTAAACCTTGAGTTTGGACTTCTGAGCCTCGGTCAAAGACCACGTCTGAGCGCCATAGGTTAGGATAGGCAGGATACACATGTCGACGAGCTTGCGCTTTAGTGAGATAGGAAGGTCGCCTTTCATTAGCGCCTTCATGGACTAGTAGCTCCTCCAGGCATTTTCGACTCGACGGTCGATCTCTTTATCTTGTCTGTTGTGAAAGGAAACTAGCTGGCCCATGTAGATATATTCGTCGACATAGTGTATTTCCTGCCCATCGACCTCGATCTTGTATTTAGCGGCATTGGTCATGACTTTAGTCTTTGACCGATTCATCGTCTGTCCAACCTCGAGGCTTGCAGTGCTTAGTTCTTGAAGCATTTGTTGCAATCGATCTACCGTAGACGCAAAAAGAACGATATCGTCTGCAAAACGGAGGTTTGATAGCATTTTATAACCGATTGGAATACCCCTTGTTGCCCACACAGACATATGTCTGCGAGTTTTTTAAATACCTCCTCGAGGGTGCTGGTAAATAGTTTAGGAGAGAGCGGATCACCCTGTTTTACCCCTTTGTCAATTTTGAATGTTATGCCTACAGAATCTAGTTTAACGTTGGCCGTGCTATTATTGTAAATAATCTTTAGTAGTTCTATATAAGTTTCCTCTATATCTTGACTTCTTAAAGCTGAAAATATTGCGTTGTGTTTAATACTATCAAAAGCTTTTGTGTAGTCTACGAAAGCCAGATATAGAGGTTCTCGAAATTCTGTGTTTTTCTGTTAACTGATTTATAGTTTGAAGGTGGTCTGTGGTAGAAAAACTTGGGCGGAATCCGGCTTGTTCGGGTGGTTGGTGCGAGTCTAATTTTTCATTTATGCGATTATGGATGACCTTGATGAATGCCTTATAAATATGTGAGACTAAGCTAATGGGCCTGTAGTTGTTAATATTGGACTTGTCTCCTTTCTTATGAAGAAGAACAATGTTTGAGTGGCACATTTGGGTTGGGAGTTTACTTGATTGTAAAATTGTAATAAATAAGTTAGTGAGGTGTGAGAGCAGTGTGGCAGATCCTAGTTTCAGAGCTTCGGTTGTGACGCCATCTTAGCCTGGGCTCTTATCGTAGTGCAGCTATACTCTAAGTGTGTTCCGCGGAACCCTAGGGTTCCGCGATACCTCTGTAGGGGTTCCTCAAGAATTTAGAAAAAAAAACAAAACACCTCTCTCTGGTCGAACATTTTGACTCCGCGGCCGCGCGTAGGTATATTTATTTATTTATTTGTATTTGTATAAACATGTGCTACAATCTGGTACAATATCTCATAAGTTTGGTATCAACATGTATACTTGTATACTTGTGAGCGCGCAGTCCCTTTGATAAAAGCCGCCTCTGAATTAGACGCTGTAGTTGTCAACAAGCGACTTTCGACTCTAACTTCAAAAAATAGAGAAACTAGTGTTCATTGTTTTACTGCCTGCTGTATTCTGTTGTCTCAGTTTTATACATTTCTTCATTGTACTAAACTTAGTCTCATATACGCAGTAACGATTGTGCATTATTAAGACCCCACCATCCTGACGTGTAACATTATAAATAAAGAAGAATGGAACGTTGGCTTAAAGGTGTTAAACGTGTTGCAACAACATCTTCTAATGACGCTGAATGTTCAAAAGCAGTACGCGCGGAGAATATACGAGTCGAAAGACAAGAATAAAGAATTTTTTGTTCGTAAAAAAGATCAGTTATTGGAAAGTCAAAAAAATATGATGCATGTAACACAAACTATCAACGAAAAGGCCACGGAGGCATCATATTTAGTTAGCTATCGCATTGCACAAGCAGGTGAAGCGCACACTATCGCTGAGAATTTAATAAAGCCATGTGTATTAGACATAACAAAATGTATGCTCGATGAAAAATCTGCAAAGCATCTTTCTACTGTGCCGCTATCAAACGATAATGTTTCACGGCGAATCCATGATCTGGCAAGCTACGTCAAACAAGAACTAGTTACACGTCTACAAAAAACACGATTCGCCTTGCAAATGGACGAGTCAACTGATGTCGCTGGTTTAGCTATCTTGCTGGTTATCGTGAGATATCCATATGAAAGTTCTTTTGAAGAAGACATGCTTATGTGTTCACCGCTGCTCACAAACACTACCGGGGAAGAAATTTTTAATAAAATAAATATATTTTTTTAAGAAAATAATCTCAGTTGGAACAATTGCATTGACATTTGTACAGATGGGAGCAAGGCGATGACAGGTAAAACAGCAGGAGCAGTGTCACGAATAAAAAATAAAGCGCCTAATTGTAGTTCCAGTCATTGTATTCTGCATAGACAAGCACTTGCGATGAAGCAAATGCCGTCAAATCTAAAATTAGTTATGGATGAAGCGGTAAAAATAATTAATTTTATATACAGGTGTCTATGTAATTGGTTACTCCAACATCAATACAAAACGCATATATTTGGAGAAAAATAATGTAAATCAAACATTCGTTAATGAATTCGTTATGTTCCCTTAACAGCAATTTGTCACATCATCCGGAATTTAATAAATTGAGGTTGACGAAACATTATGAATACATTGCGAAAAACGCATACTTTGATATAAAAAGATGGATTGGAGTATTTCTGTATTGGGTTCCACGCTCGACCAAATGGCATAAACGGAACCCTTATAATTTCGTCAGTTCCAGATGTCACACAGCCGTTTCACTCTGAGACTATTAGCACTGATTCCATGAAAGTTGGAAAGTATACTTAGGCCGTGCAGCCCTAAACGATGGTGTAGTGAAATTACGAAAAAAATTTTTTCGTAATTTCACTACATTATCATACCTACCTACAATGCGTTTCATATAAGAATAGGATCGACTTCGCCATATTGTGACGTCATAGCTGTCAACGCTGTCTACGAATCGAATAAATTGGGTAGGGTGAGCAAAATAAGATATTTTTTAAATAACATTTATTTACGAATCATGAACGAAGAATTTGTAATCAGAATTTAGTTATTCAATTCCGCTCATGTCTGCATCATTGTTTGAGCGGTCATCGTCGTCATCACCATCATCATCACTGCTGCTTTCCCCCATAAAATAAAACATGGATTAATGTAGGTATTTAATATTTTATTTCACCAACTGCTATTTAAAACTAAAAATAGGCATTCTGTTACCTGTATATTAACGAAAGAAACAGTAACACTCCACAAGCATTCAGCCGCACTTAGAAGAAGCACACCAATAACGACAAGATGGCGGCTGGCATCTTCTTTACTTTCTGGTGAATTGTTGCCAACAATGAAAATAAGAAAGAAAGTAGTATAAGTTTAACTAATTATGACAAATTTTTTGATGTTTTTTTTTCACTTTGATTTAACTAAGACTCGGTTAAACAAAAAAAAAAACATTATTGATACGCAAATAAGTTTTCTTTGCAAACCGTACTTTTCAATAAACATTTCACAGATAGCAAGAGGTCATTGACCTTCCTACTCTTATTTGAATCGCATTGTACATGTAAACGAAGGACGAAAAAAATTCAACGCAGATATATGTAAATATTGCTGGATCCCACAAGTTGTTTCTAGGTAACTGTGATAAAAGTTTTTAATGTAAGGGATATTTTCTTAATTTATGTTATATTTTTAGGATGTACCCCTATTACTACACCCACAATTCGCCAGTTATGTTTAAGCCCCATGTAATAGAGGGCGAGCCTATTGCCACTAACCGGGCACAAATCCAGACTCCGGGCTGCCACTGAGAAATTCCAGATAGAAAAACCCAATAATACTGCCCGACCCGAGAATCGAACCCAGGACCTCATGCTCAGCAGTAGCGCTTGCGACCAACGAGACAGTCTCTGCCTAACCCTTCGGGGAATTTATGTGACCCCAGTAAATTCAATTGAAGAACTAAGGGAGAGAATAACATATGCGGCGGACCAGATGAGGGCAACAATATCATCAAGAATCACAAATACCGAAGTGAGAAAACGAATAAGAACATGTATTTGAAACCGAGGGCAGCACATCAAACAAGGCGTGTGAAATGTGTGTAATTAAACTTTTTAAATCGATATTGAATAATAATAATAAAGCTCACGAAATTGTTTAATTTGATTTTCCGATTGATTTTTTCGAATTTTGACCTTTTTGTGAGACGCACGCCTTCCTGTACTAAATCAAAAATGATTTTCGTAATGTAAACTTTCATACCTGTTTGGATAGCTGATATATTTTTTAGGCAGCGAAACAGCGTATTTTTATTGTGTACCAATGTTTCATTGTTGGACTCTTGACCTACATCAGACGTAGTATTTTTTTGATGCATTATCTACTTGATGCATTATGATAAAACGCAACACTGTCTTCCTATTTTTTGATGCTATATTTCTGTTTACTTTGTTTGTAAATTGAACGTAGTTTTGCCTTCGCCTCGTACATTATACTAACTGTATACAGAAAGCACAGTTAATAGAAATCTCTATTCCTAGACAGCACGTTTCGCCGAAAACTTTGTTGTTAGAAAACATTGTTTGTAGACATCTCGGTACATAGGAAGCACTGTTGACAGAAATCTCTGTTCATAGATAGCACTTCTTGCCGTAAACTTTTTCATAGAAACCACTGTTTCCAGATACCTTGGTTCACAGAAAGCGCCTCTGGAGAAAAAAACTATTAATATTTATTATATTACTAAATTTCGCTTTTCTGCCTCTCTATCCATAAAAAAAACACGTTTATTTCATACAAAAATGCCATTTTAATCAAAAATGAAGCAAAACGAAAGCAATAGATGAAATTGAAAACAAAACAAACTCTTTAGCTTTATAATAGAAACAAAAAAGTACTCGATATAACTTAAAAAATATTGTTTATACACTAAACTTCAATATTATTATTTTTTCATGTGCAAAATATGAGCTAATCCACCTAAAAAGGCTAATAAGTCCATCTCACTTCTTTGAGACAAGTGCTTTTGCATTCTGTTTTCGTATTGAATTTGTGGAGATCGACGACGCTTTGGCATGGGCTCTGACGCCCTGATGCGCTCAATTTCACATTCTGTGTATTTTACCTCTTTTGAAAATTCTTTTATAGTTTTAAACACATTCCATTTCTTACGGTTAAGAAGTGTAGTCCAGCGTTCATGCCAAGATTCCAAGACGTTTTGTGTCTTGGGAATGTCATATGTGCGATCAAACACTGACCACATAGCAGGTGGAAATAGTGGCTTTCTATTTATTGTTAATTTTGTACTATTGGCATTATTTCTTACATACGTCCCAGAGACATAATATTTATCGAACCACTTCGCTACTCCTGCGGCTTCCTCTGGTAATACTTTATCTTTAACAAGTTGAAAAGCTTCAGGTATCTCGTTGGGATCTAGGAATGCCAAAGCAAATAAATGCCTAATTTTATGCGCAAATGAAAAATCATTCCCATACTTCTTTGCTAAACCCTCGATCTGTACATGCCGCCAAATGCTCTGCGTAAGATGGAATAAACATAGTCTTTGTATACATTCTGGAAATTGCTGTTTAACGGCATTGATAGCAGCTATTTCTGCATTCATTCTCGTATTATTGTTAAACTTCTACAATACGACGCGACGCAATGTGCATAATCACATTATAAAAATAATTATCTAATTGGTTTCCGTAAATAGATAATAATTTATTGACATGGTTATAATTACATGAATTAATGAATACTATGTAGCGTAGCGGCTAACATAATGCGTGTCTGAATCTGAGCCAGAAAAGCGATAATAAATATTAATAGTTTCTTCTCCAGAGGCGCTTTCTGTGAACCAAGGTATCTGGAAACAGTGGTTTCTATGAAAAAGTTTACGGCAAGAAGTGCTATCTATGAACAGAGATTTCTGTCAACAGTGCTTCCTATGTACCGAGATGTCTACAAACAATGTTTTCTAACAACAAAGTTTTCGGCGAAACGTGCTGTCTAGGAATAGAGATTTCTATTAACTGTGCTTTCTGTATATAGTCATATCGTACAAGCGTATTTCTGTATTGGGTTCCACGCTCCATTTGGTCATAGAACTCTAAAAAGACAGCTTCAGATACCTAGTGATTACAGGTTTGATGCTGTTCGGGCGCTACGTACTCGATGAAGAGTATAACAATCATTATATTCTCGAAATACCTACTTAATGAACGCATGCGCTGTTGTCACTGCACTTGCATAGCTATTAGCGTATAATGCACCTGTGTGAATATAGTTAGGTACCTACTGACTGGTGTAACTACATCTAATGGCTGCAACGAGTAGGCTTTAATTAAAACAACTGAACTTAGGTACTCATTGAATTTTATTACAAAAATGTTATGAAAAATCGTTCACTTCATCTAGGTTTTCTTAAGTGTATGTACTAACAGCTAAACTAATGGCTACACTTATTCTAAATGTTTATTACTTGGAAGTTGCAATACTGGCAGTGGAAAAATACATTAACTATTTTGTATTGTACAAAATTACAGCTAATTCTCGGCTAGTGACAAATTGTTGAAAGACTTACAATGTGGGTTATTTTCAAAATCAAATTTTTATCTTATTTTGTTTTTGAATATCCGCATCAGAGTTTCTAAAGCGTAGCTGCAGTCAATATAGTTATTTACTATAGGTACCATATTAACTATTTATTACATTACTTTGGAAAATGGCATCTACAAATACAATTTATAAACAATTGATTTATTTAATTAGATTCACACGCATCATTAATTACACTATCGAATTATAGCAGGAGATATCAAAATGCACTATAATAGAATTATATTATAAACAATTGCACTGTTGTGTCTAAGTATACATAGAGCACCTAATTTTAATCGCATTTATTGAGGATTCTTTCATGGTGTTCCCATTTTTGTAGTTCTAAAAGTATAATGTAATCTATACTTACCTACACTGTAACCAAACTTTTTATTTAGGTACATTGGAATAACCAACTTAGGGTCGCTACAGGTGGTGAAAGACCGCGCCCGACATAATTACCGCTCTAAACTTAGTGACGAACAAAAGTTTGGGCTTGTTGATTGATTACATTACAAGGACAATGTATAATACGCATCATGCCCACATAAGAGCATTTGGTGTCGGGCTAACGGAGTACGCTCTGGTTATGCTACTTCTGCAAACATCTACTTCAAAAGCGCAAACGCCTCGTGGGACATTAATGTCACATTCTTCTAAACTACAATATAAGGCAGTATTTTGTACATTAGTCTATAATGCTAGTATACGCCTTTAGCTGCAAACCATTTCTGAATTGTCTAATCAATACGAAGTTTGTTAAAGGTTCACCAAAAGAAGCAACCCTATTTGTACCTCAAAATAGAAAACGTGAGATACCCGTCTCGCACGAAAAGAAATAGGAAAACGTAACTTCGTTTTATGATATATTAAGCTACTTGATGCATTATGATAAAACGCAACACTGTCTTCCTATTTTTTGATGCTATATTTCTGTTTACTTTGTTTGTAAATTGAACGTAGTTTTGCCTTCGCCTCGTACATTATACTAACTGCAAGGCAGATAAGTCTACAAACATAATTAAATTTGAGTTTTATAATAATTTGTGATAAAAATATGATTAATTTCCATAGTAGTGATTTCAATATTGCTTCATATCACAGTATCATCTAATCTATAATTTAAGAGACAATTGGGCTATATTGGAATATATTTTGATTAATTACTCGTTATTATGTTATATTGTAAATATGTTTAACGGGTAATAACATTAAACATGTTGTTTGTCTGTAAATCTATCTGCTCGTTACTATCAGTGTCTAGACTTGCAGACCAAGTTCGCAACTAGCGCATTAGTCTGCTAGAACACAACTGAGGCCAAGCGAGCATGTGCTGCCGTCTCGGCGTGGTTACAAATCGATCTGAAAGATTAATTATATTTCACTATAATATTTCGACAGGCAAAAAAATAACAATAACAAGAAGTATTCCAATTAATTTTCAATTTTAATTAATCGAATGAAACTTTACGATTGCTCTAGTGACACTTTCCATACTTACAACTAATGCATACTTATTCTAAACTCACAATTTCATTTACTACATTCGAGAGATCCACTAACACAACCAACTACAAAGACCAAGTCTAATCCATTCCAATCCATCTTTTTATATCAAAGTATGCGTTTTTCGCAATGTATTCATAATGTTTCGTCAACCTCAATTTATTAAATTCCGGATGATGTGACAAATTGCTGTTAAGGGAACATAACGAATTCATTAACGAATGTTTGATTCACATTATTTTTCTCCAAATATATGCGTTTTGTATAGATGTTGGAGTAACCAATTACATAGACACCTGTATTTATCCACTGAAACTGCACATATTACGAATAAAATTGCAACAATAAAAATGAAAGTGGTATGTTTCTACAGTACAAAATTAAAATATAGACACAAGGTTATCTATAGCAGGTACAACGTAAAGTAACTAAAAATAAGTTGTGGAGCATAGTGTGTTGTCGAAGTCAGTTATAAGACATATACATAAAAACAAAAGGTTTTTGTTATGTACTTCTTATATAAATAAAATATTTCTGCCACTTTGTAGCTAGGTTTGAACATAACACTATTATGATAAGTCCTTGCCTGAATACGATCCGAATTAATTTTATTTAAAAGACGTAAGTATAAAAATGTCTTGAAATTATGTTTATGCTTAGCTATAATCGACTTACGGCAGCATTAATCAACTGATATAATAAATGCTGAAAAAGCTGCCACTAACAACAAATAATATGCAAATAAAATACATAAGTAACAGACAATATTTACATATATCAGCGGTGGGAACTTCACATACCCGCTATACCTTTGCTGCTAGATTGAGACATCATTTCTTTCCTATTTTAAACAGCTTTACGTACTTCAGTCCATACAAACTAACTAACAATAAAAGAAAACATTGTCAAGTCTCCGAATGGAAAAACTTTCTCCATCTTGGTAAAAAAATTAAAAAAAACTGGTCAGTTCGTTTATATGAAATATTTCGTACTCCTGCCTTAAGTAACTTGCTAAGCTAAACAAGCTTTTCCTACAACACCTTTTAAACGCTATTGGGCAATATTCAATGTCACTTCTTCAAATCAAGCCAAATCAAATCAACACAAATCTACAGCAACCGATGATGACATAATAAGTACTTTAATATCAAAATCGGGGCGCATCTTCTTTCAGGTTTTCGCTTAACAAATAATATTACTTTACAGTGTACGATATGTAACAAGTGTTCCGTTTTTGTAAAAAAACATGTAAATACACATCTGGTACAGACTATCACGGTCGAATTTGATACAATAATACGAAAGACACATTCACAGCTAATCATTACAATTCGAATTATTAAACGTAATCTAAGTTACCTAACAATGGAACAATCACGCTATGTACTATCGTTGACCCCATAACGTTATGATCACAATTTTCTATGAATACAAGTCTTTTATGTTTTTAGGAATTTCACTTATATTAATGCGACTCGGTTGACGAGTGGCGTTTTTCTTCTACTAGTGTGCGTCTGAGTTGTCACAGGTTGATAGATGAAGCTTGTCTTTGCCCGTTTTGTTTGATGTACTGAAAGATACAAACATTAATAAATATTTATCATAAAGTTACTATTTTCGACAGTAGTATGGAAAGGAAAAGTGCCAGAAACTTAGGCTTACCAAGCCAAGTCTGTTAAATATTAAGGCAATTAGTTACTAATTATAAATGACTGTTCAAACTGAGGCGAATCCCGCGCGGGATGCGGGACACGACTGCGCGCGCCAATTGTTTCAATAATTACGAAGTAACGCGGCTTTTCGCGCCGGTTTGAACATGTTCATATAAATTAGTTGACACAATCGGCGCGAGCGAATGTTGTCCCGCAACCCATCCATAAACAACCACCATAAACACCAACCATCATCCATCATAAACAACAACTTACTTGTATAATTTTCCGTCATAGACAAGTCTAATTTCACAGGTTTTGTAACATCAATGTCAATTTCTTCATATGATTGATCCAGTATCTGGAAAACAAAAGAATGCCGTTAGTTTCGTTAAGAATATTCTCTGCTAAAAATTCTTAAATTACGTGCTCTGTGTTCATTCACTGACATACAACGCACAGCTTAAACCGCTGGGTTAAATTAATTTTTAAGCACCAAAGGTTTGTTTGTGTTAGGTCTATTTAGTGGTTCGTAACTTAAAATAACCATGGAAGTTTAGGTACATTTTTGTTTACCGATATTAGGCAATGATAGCATTATGTAATCTTAACCAATATTTTTTTATTTTTACTAGCCTATGTTACTCATGTGATAATGAAAGAATTCTAATGATAACTCATTTAGACATTAGCGGCCCTAAGTCTGATTAAATCGTTTGCAGCCAAAGATGAAAGTTTGTCTTGCTACCCCTGCCTACTCTACCGTCCAAAAGTTTGGAAGCAGCAAGGTAAAATCAAATAAAACAAAACAAAGTCATTTCAATTTCAATGTATTGATAAAAAATTAAAATATCAACAAAAACTAATTTAAGCCGAACAAAAATTTTACATACAATATAAAATTAAATTAAATTTTAGCTTCATTAAAGTGTCCTCCTTTTTCCTCTATTAGCTTCTCGCATGTTCTAGGCATTCTATTAATTAATTTATTAAAATAATCTTCATCTAATTTGTTCCATTCGCTCTCTAATAGCTTCCACAAATGTTCTGAGCTCGTATGAGAACGATTTTTCACCCTTCTATCGAGTTTATCCCAAACAAGCTCAATGGGAGAAAGATCAGGGGATTGAGATGGCTATTGCATAATGTTTAAGAGTTTTTCATCTTTTTTCTTGTTCAAAAAGGTCTGGCACAGTTTAGAAGAATGCATAGGATCATTATCTTTTTGGAAAATTAATCCAAGACTAATTAGATTTAGTCCACTGGGTACGGTGGAATTTTGGAGAATTTTCAAGTGACCTTCCTTGTTTAATTTTCCAGTTATCCTCACAAGATTTCCAGGTTTATTGTTGCCATTTAAACACCCCCAAACTATGACATTACCTCCACCGTGTTTAATAGTAGGCACAGTAGGTACAAGCCTCTGAAGCCCTTTCTTCTTTTGGCCGGCGTAAAAGCACACGTCTATTGGATGCGAAAATCTGAAACTTTAGATTCGTCACTCCAAAGGACATTTTCCCATTTCTCTATTGTCCTGGGGGCCAACCACCACCTCTTAAAGCAGTATTATTTTAATGTTACTTCAGTGTGAGAAAGAGATGGAGCTATACAAGATGTCTAGCTCCATCTCTTTCCCACACTGAAGTAAGATTACAATAATACTGCTTTAAGAGGTGGTGGTCTAGCTCCAGTTTTGATGTGCTTTTGCTCATTCTAGTCTATTTTTCTTATGTCGAATTGTTAGGTTTTGGATTTTTAGCTGTGCATCTTATGCCCGTTTTCACCGACATCCCCTAAGTTTAGGGGATCCCATAAGAACGGTTAGGGGGCTGTTAAAAGGTGGTTTCTTTTTCACCAACAGTAAGGGGTCAGTTATACGTTAAAAGGTCCCCTTAATTTAGGTGGGCGAAATCGATAAGTTCAAAGACGAATCAGTCACTACTATCGAAAACAAAATGTCACTTAGTTATGTGTCCTCTAGTTAAGTGGTAAAAATGATTTTGAAACGAAATTTAATTTAGGGGCTAGTTTGGGGGAGCTTTTAAGCTAAAGGTCCCATACGTAGGTGGTAGAATAGGGGATGTCGGTGAAAACGGGCATTAGTCGCGCAGACTATAAACGTCTTTTAACAGTTGTTTTTGAAACAGGTGTTTCTCGCGTTTCATTCAGAGCTGCGGTGATTTGTAGTGCAGTTAAGCGTCGATTCCGTTTAGAGAGAATCCTGATGACATCGATAATTATATATGTAATGCCTGATGAAGTTGTCTTCTTGTGGATTTGGGCCTACCAGATCTCTTTCTATCTTCATTTTCCCAGTTTCTCGTTTTCTAACAAGGGTATAGTGGACACCTTTACGAGAGATTCCGAGCCTTTCTGCTTTTTTGTGTATTTGTCGTTCACTGTATCCTTCCTCACGTAGGGTACAAATAGCGCTTCTCTGATCGAGCGTGATTTGCTTGAATTTTGCCATTTTCAGAAGAAAAAATAAGGTCAAAGTAGTCGTCGATATCTTTCGAGTACGGAGAATGTCAATATCACAACTTTCACGTGCCAAATCTCCAGTTAGACTAAACAGTGTCTTAAAAAGTTAAAACCACCAAATATTATCAATAAAACCACACCATTGCAACAATAAAGTACCCGACGGATTAAGTCATAAAACACTTGTATCGTCAAAACTAAGGAGTTAGTTAAAACTTCATGAATGTGGAATAACAATCCTTTTATTTTTATGTAAACAATGGCAAAAGCTTGTAAAACGAGTTTATAGCTAATTTTTGCCGCCTATAGTCGGTATTCATTTGTTTTGTTTGAAGACAGGTGCGCTTCCAAACTTTTGGACGGTAGTGTATGTATAATTCAAGCAAATCAATTATATAGTTTTTTTTTGGAATGTGTTTATCAAGGCCTTCAATTTGTTACCCACATTGTAATAATTGAATTTTTTTTTTCACATTTGAAAATGGAGCTATACCGCTGCCATATTGATTTTTTTTCATAAACTCTGGATGATGCAAGGATTCTAACGATACCTCATGTAACATCCAAATCTGTTCAGACAAAAGTTACGGTGAAATAAAGAAACTCGCATACATACATACGAACAGCGTCTCAAAGATCTTGGCCTTATCACACTGGAACAGCATAGACAAAGGGATAGGCTTACTGAGACGTACAATATACTTACAGAACACTACGAAGTGACAGCCTTCAAGACGGGTCGGGGACGGGGGACTTTATAGCAGAACTTTTTAAGTCATAATATTATTTCGCCTAACAGCGGATAGCATAACTTCATTTCGCAGAAAATCGTTTGGCAAACACTCATTTATCATAGCTACATTCAAAACTCATAATTTTGTAATTCAGAATCATCTTTAGGCATATATTTCTTAACCATTATAATTAAAAAGTAGAACCATTATATAGCAAAAAGTTCACAGTCAGAATCGTCTTTTAGCATACATTTCATATCGATAGTCATTAAAAGGCAGAACTATCATATCTCAGAAAGTTTACAGTTAGAATCATCTTTTAGCATACATTTCATATCCATAATAATTGAAAGACTCATCTATTGAATACCTTAAAAGTCAAGGTCAACAAACCAAAATATTATTATGCTAAAATCTTAAAATATTACCTTGTGACAAGCTTTGGGGTCAAGAGCATTTTCAAGGTTGACAGACGTCTTGAAGTAAGGCGTGATTGATGGAGCACCGCTTCGCGGGGCTTCTATTTCTGGATGGTTTCAAAAAAATAACCACGAAGGGGATAGCGAGGTCTTTCAGACCCCGCCATCCCCTTCTAACCTAACCTGTCCGAGTCGGGGTGCCCCAAGTCCCGAGCTCGCTTCGCTCGCTCTTGCATCCTAAGTTCTGCCATCTTCATAGTATGCCAAGTGAAATTATACCAAATAATCGTCGCTCTAAATAAACGTTATGCTAAACGAAATTATGCGAAATTTTAACTTTGCCAAAGATAATTATGGTAAATAAAATTCTGCCATCTTAAAAGTATGCCATTGTAAATTCGGACATATAAACATTCGGCCAAACAATAAAATATTATCTATACTAATATTATAAAGCTGAAGAGTTTGTTTGGTTGAACGCGCTAATCTCAGAAACTACTGGTTCGAATTGTAAAATTATCTTAGTGTTGGATAACCCTTTTATCGAGGAAGGCTATAGGCTATTTAACATCACGCTACGACCAACAGGAGCGGGGCATTAACGAAAAATGTTGCAAAAACGGGGAAAATTTATTCCTTTTGAGAGCTTCCGTTGCGTGCGCTGCGCAAACGGTTAAAGATACCCAAAAATTATGTATGACGGAATTGTTCCTCTTAAAAAGTTCAAAAAAAAGTCCGCGATAGCATATGTCTATCTTTTTTGGCTCACTGTAACTTTTTTAATGGTAATCAGATTTGTTATAAAATAATGCATTATTTGCGAAGGGGTTTTCATAAACATGCTATTAAGCCTTATCCAAATAAATAGATTCGTAATCAAGGTTCATTAAGTACATGTAAATTCCTTTTTAAATTATTCGAATCGGATATTTCGTTTAGAAATTACGACGGGTATAAAAATACTTAAAGTAAGAAAAATGCGCTTAGTCTATTAGTTACCTACACATTTTATTTTTATTGACTGTTTGAACGCGCTAATCTCTGTCATTACCAGTCGGATTTAAAAAATTCTTTTTGCATTTTATACCCCAATTCTTGAGGAAGGCTATAGGTATGTAACATTGCGTTAGAACCCTTAGAAGCCGAGCAAAAAGAAAAAAAGTAAGAATGAGCGCTAAGCGAAAATGAAGTAACAGCGCGGGCAGGCGATGGGATGCGACGGGGTGGGTCAGGGGAACAATAATTTCACGCGGACGAAGTCGCGGGCGGAAGCTAGTATTAAATACTTTTTATGCCTTAAAAATATTCGTTTCGATTATGCCAAGTGTGTTATGCCAAATAAATTTCGGAGCATCAAGATCCTGTCACATAGAGGGAACCCCTTGCAAGACCATTAACACTCTGAATGCCATCAAACATTTGCGTGGGCATTCCCTAACGTTATGGGAAAATTCATCAAAGAAAAAGAGCCTGAAGCAATTCTTGTCTAACAAGGTTGTAACAGCATGGAATAAGATCCCGGAAAATGTTGTGACGGCTCCCTCACTAAACTGCTTCAAGAATCGACTGGACAGATTAAATATCTCCAAGCTATTTGATACACACGCATCAGCTAATTAGCTGCTGGTGTGTCTAACCAAATAATAATACTACACTGAAAACATTACACTCCTTTTTTGGGCAGTCGTGTAAAAACAAGACTACTATACTTTTGCAATAGAGTTTCTTACTCAACGAAGGTGAGCACCACCAAGGAAGGATTTTCGAAAGTTCGTCCCCTAAAGGGAATGACAGTGTATGGAAGTTATCTGTTTTGTAGTTAGAAATGTGGAAGTTGATATCTAGACTTCTGTTTTTTTGTGTTAAATGTAGCTGTATCATGGTTTTTTAGAAAGTCATCCATTAAGGTTCCACCAGATAAGTTGCCTATGGGAAACTCCATCACACGGCTTGTCGTTTCATAAATAACAAAGGGTTGTAAACATTTGAGTATCAAAACTCACTTCAATATCGCTGATTTCTTCGCCGGATTCCACGTCGGTTATGTATGAGGTAAGTGAGGATGGCCCTGTAGCAAGCAATCGGTACGTGCCACCAACCATGCCTGTCCCTTCCACCACTTCTTCAACTTCCAACTCTTGATCAGACACCTCCTACGAAATATCATTAAGTTACTTAACTGACACAAAAACAAGACAATATAATAATATTATCACAGTCAAACATAAACAGAGGTTTGGGCAAAAATAAATAAAGACGATAAATATTTGACATTTCGGTGCACCTGTTTCTATTCTGCGATGCAAAGTGCGATGTAATTTTTGCGGCCAAAGAGGTCTTTGGCCGCCAAAATAAAAACATGTTGTTATGAACAGTGTATTTATTTTGGTCTTTTTGGGGCTGACGTTTCAAGAAATATTTAAAAAAAAATGCTTAACATGCACATTTGTCTGCATGCAACAACTCACGTTTTTTTTTAGAATGGTATCATCTAATAGGAGCAAAAACCTAGCGTTTTCTTAGGCCCGTATTACGGATCGAAACTCAAAACAAGCATTACTTTATACTACTTTACAAACAGTTTGATTGGTTGAAATTAGTATTAAGTAATGCTTGAGTCTTGTGTGAGGTTCTGTATGTAATACGGGCCCTTAGGGGCGGGCGATGCGATGCGACTTCGCAATTTTGTGTGGGAGCCCTTAAGGACACCAGAGTAGCCCGCGAAATTTAGAATTTCTTATGTTTTTTGCAATTTGCAGGTCAGTATTGGGTTGTATGTTGATTAAAATATGGTTCGCGACAGTAACAAATATCTATTTACAGAATTATAATCATTAAACTCATCAATACAACTCTCGCAGACCAAGTAATTCTAAGAATAATTATTTCATGAAATCTTGACATTTGAGGGTTATATTAAATTAAGGAGTTATATTACTGATTCTAGTGATTATAATGATGTAAAAACATATTAGTTACGTTCGCTTATCATACTTTTAATCAATATACACCCAGACACTGAGCTGCAAAATGCAAAAATTGTAAGAAAATTTGAATTTTGCGGGCTACCTTAGTGCTTGCCCCTGAAGAGGGAAGCGCCAGGTAGCCCGCGAAAGTCAAACTTTCTTATGTTTTTTGCAATTTGCAAGTCAGTATTAAGTTGTATGTTGATTAAAGAACCATGTATGTATGTTGATTAAAGAACAATTCGCGACCGTAATAAATATGTATTTACAGAATTAATTATAATCATCAAAATCAGTAATCCAACTCCATAAGTTTGTATTATTGTCAAGATTTCATGAAATAGTCATTCAATAGAATTACCTGGTCTTAAAGAGTTGCATTGATGATTTAAATTATTATAATTCTGTAAATACATACTTTTTACGGTCGCGAATCATATTTTGATCAACATACAACTTAATGACTTGCAAAACTTACTGACTTGCAAATTGCAAAAAAAAACGTTAGAAAAATTGAATTTCCTGGGCTACCTGGCGCTTTCGCCTTAATATTAAAAGTAGGGGTTTTAAAAACTGTAATGTATCACGCCTTACAAATTGGATAGGGTGCAATAAAAGAGCCTCTACAAGTGGTCAAGTGTCAGTGGTCAGTAAGTATCACTATCCCGACTGAATAATATTTTTACCACCGCGTGAGTATGGCCACGGAAATAAAAATATCGCGGCTGGATTTTCAACTCTCGGTGTTGAGCTGAGCGTTGAGAATCCAACATAGTGCATCCCAGCGCGTCGGAAAAACACTGTTGGATTTTCAGCTCTCGGCATTAAGCAGAGCGATGAAAATCCAGTACGCGATAAAAAATCGCCCGTGCGAACCTGAGCTAACTCTCACATTCGTGCCCATACGAGAAGAAGATAACAAAGTAAGAGATAACTCACCTGTTCAATAATAGCCTCTTCCTCTTCAACTTCTTCTTTGACTTCGGGGTCTAATTCAACATCCGCGTCCAGTTCTGGGTCAGCGTCAACATCCGCGTCATCATCTGCGTCATTTTCCCCGCTTACGCCACTGTATTTCATTTCACCCCTTTCTAGAGCCTCTAAGTTTTCTGTAAAATATTATTGTAATGTTAGCAACGTTTGACGAAGGACCGATAGCCGTTGGAGCAGGCAAGTACAATCAAGTGCAAATGGCGCATCTACAAGCGAAGCATAGCACCTCGCTAGATGGCCCGACCACCTTAAAAAGGCGGCTGAGACAGATCGGATGCGGAAGGCGAAAAACCCGGGTGCTGTTGGGCAGCTTCTGAGACGTATTTGTCCAGCAGTGCACTGCGATAGGCTGGGTTGTGATTAAGCAAAAATTATGATCATCAAGATCATATATTTTTGCTTGGTTGATGGTCGACGTCCATCGACGTCTTTGCACCGTTTTGCCTCAGAATATTAAAAAAAGGACTGTAAGCTGTGTGGCAGTGTTTATTTTAAAATTTAACCCAAAAAAAAGTAAAAGGTAACCATACCTGGATAAACCATCGCCTTCTTGATAGCTTGTGGATCTTTCCGTGACCATTTTTGCACTTCTTCATCCATTTTTCCTACTTTTGAAGGATTCATAGCCCACAGGCAACCTGAAAGAAAAATGATACAAAATTTTAGCTTACATCGTGATTTGTATTTTATTAACAGGTTCTGCTCTGGCTTTGGCAGGAGCTTTACGAGATTTGTTGGCAGTAGGTAAAAGATGCGGCCGATCAGCCTTGGTTTGGAAGTGGAAGCCGCGCCGGACGTCATTCGTGGAGCTTTGCAGCCCGTAATAAGGTGTTATAACAGCATTAGTTTTAATACTGGACGGTGGATAAATTGAAAACATAAGTACAAAAAAAAACCAGACCTTTCCTTTGACTTCCATTTGTCGATGGTTTTTCAATCTTTTCAAAACATTTGTTCAAACTAAGATTATGCCTGACTGAATTTTTCCAACCATTCGGTGCAGTTTTGAAATAAGGGAAATGCTGGCTGAAAATAAAAAGAATTTTATTATTACAAAAAATATAATTATTTTATTCATTATTCATATTCCCAATAGTATTAAACTTACCACATGAAGTTGTAAATCTCTGATACAGGTAAGCTACCTGTTCTTGAATTTTTTAGCGCCATTGCTATTAAACATGAATAAGAGTATGCCGGCTTAGGAAACTCTCCAACATTACTTTTGCTAGTAGCGTTTATATACTTGGTATGGCTAGTATCTAACGTAAAACCTCCACTTACTGAGGTTTTAATTATTTGCCTATTGTTATTTAATGACGAATTATCAATTAATATTGTTGCCTGGTTTTTGTTACCATTAGCTAAAATTGTTCTAGTATTGTTAATTTGTTGAGGGTCCAGTATGTGTATATTACCAGATATAATTGTTTTAGTTCCTAATGAGTGTGCAATTTTTTGGCTTGTATTTAAAATTGAACAACTTTTGTTATTTACTTTTATTAATTCTGATTGACTTTTTATTCTGAGTGTTGGAGTTGATAAACTTGATACTTTAGATTTGTCCAAGTCTTTTAACAAGTCCTTTACAACATTTTTCTCTTGTTTCCTTACATAAATCACCATTTGTGTGGCTTCTTCTAATTCCTTGCTTTTCTTGATTTTTGGTTCTTCTAGTTCCTGTACTTTTGTTACTTTTATTGCATTGGGCGAAAACGTTAAGTGACTCTTTTCTTCTTTGGGACTCGGAAGTGATATGCTATTATTACTTAAATCGTCGGTTGCTGCGGCCGATGTTAGCAATAAGTTCGAGGCTTCCTCTTTCACTATGCTTTTTACAGGAGTTTCTACAAACGTGGAAGGCATTACAGAATTTGGATTAACCATTACTGCATTTGCCTCCGACCCATACAAATCCAGGTTGTGAACAAAACTAGAACTATTATTAAGCCAAGTTGCAGAATTATCAGTGTCCATGTCTAATAAAGGAGGTAACTCCGAAAAGTGTGATCCTAAAGTGTCCTGAAAAAAAAAACTATGGTAAAATATGGAATGATGATGGTAAATAACTAAATTGATGATTATGTAACTGAAGAACAATTAACTTACAGCAAAATCTGTCATACTGCTAAGGTCTGTTGCTATCTCATTTTTTATATCCATGTCTAGCATATCCTGGAGTGAATCTGTGATATATAAATCCATGTCTGAGCACCACTGAAACAAAAATAGTTCATTATTGTAGACGTGACACATCGCCATCATGTAGGATCCATACATAGACATTTAAATAATATCATACATACTATTGATATGTTTATGAATGACCAACGTAAGTTTTTCGTAAACATAATACCTATTGGATTTCGCGCCAATTTCTTATAGAATACTGTTTGTATCTACTGAGCCGAGTGAGACAGTGGGACGGGATAGGCGGTACAATGAAACCACTACGTAGTACAGAAACCTGTTTTTGTCAGGTATGCGATAACCCAACAGCGACGGAGTACAACTGTCTTGTTTACACGATAATGAAACAGTATTTTTTTAATATTCCTTTGTTACGTGTAAATGGCAGGACATTGTTTTAGCTACAGATATTTGAAAACTAAAATTACCTAAATCGACGTCATTATCACGTGAGGTGACTGAGCTAAAAACATTTTTATATCCCATTCCATCCTTTTTTTTGGAAGACCTACACCAACCCACGATCTTTTGGACGAGGGTTCGAGCAGTCCGGACTGGGTCGTTTACAAACTGACGTGTATAAAAACTAACGAACGGAACCACTCGGAAGGCTTCCAACATTCGGGACGAAGTTTTTTGTCCATGCTTTTACTCGTCTCTATAAATAACTTGTTCTGGTATGCTGGTATGTTCGTGATTCATTAAATTGTATACTTATTACATGTTGTGTGTATCAGTTACCTAGAACTTTCGTCTTCTTTTGATCAATTATGAATGAATGCTTGAATTAATTATCTACTGGATTTTATAATTAACATTTTAGTTAATTGTAATGCCTACTTAAAAGAATGTAGTAAATACTAGAACTGCATCTACTTTACTAACTAAAGTCCTTGATAAAAACAAGTCTTACTGCTTTATCCAAATGTAGTAGGTACCTACTACCTATGAGCCGATTTTGATTGAGGTTTAGGAAATTATTATTAGGTATTTTGACATCGCAAAAGATCGTAAGGAAACATTAATAGCAATTGCACGTAGGTATGATATGACATTGAATTGGAGTGTTCTTCGAACGACATCTCTTTCCACCATTATTAAAAAAAAAAAAAAATTATATGTCACTTATTTATTACTTTTTTGGTAACTATCTACGTTTGCATTAGTTCCGTGCCTACACACTTTTTAAATTATTATAATTATTATGAGCTCAAACATGCTAGTTTATATACATATAATTATAATACATCTTTGGTTCATACCAACAAAAAAGTGCTTATTTCATCAACACGCCAGTTAAAGCCATAATTAAATGTACTTACGAGTGCAGTGACTGATAAGCGAACATACCGTATCAACAAAGCATACCTACTAAATTCAGTTCATTCATAATTCAATTTGGTAGGACTTATCGGTCAGTTAGCGACTTAAGTAATTTAAAATAAATAATACTTGTTCATCAGCAAAATAATTAAAAACAGGCTTTAGTAAAACTATGGCAATGTTGGTGGTGGCAATTATTATTATAGTCACACAGTTCGTGGATTATACATTATTTAGTCCATATCCCAAAAGTCGTACCTACCGAAGCAACAACTTTTCCCGCCCAAACAGGATAACGGGATCGAAAATTGGACACACCTTACTCCGCAGGCAGAAAAGGGAAGGGTACAAATGGGGTGAGAAAAAGAGATAGCAATATAGGATCGAAAGAGGGGTGAATCAACCCCTGATACATTGCAGCCACGCCGAGCGCCGCCGCTCCCTTTTGAAGTTTACGCAAGCATTTGTTTTGAGCTACTAGGAGGTAGGTACATTTTATTTAGCAGACAAAAATATTCAGTAGACAACGTGGTCAGTTATGCAAAATAAGGTTAAGTATCAGATAAAATTCAACAAGGTAATTTGGGTTGGTTGGTACAGTCGAATAAGTTCATTCTATACACAGAGCGAACACTGATGTCGTGTCATTAAGGACCATGAACTCAACATTTTATATTTCTCGAGTTCGTCATGCTCACGAACAAACGACAACGTGTTATATGAATATGACTTCGAAAAATACATATCTAGGTACTTAGATATTTATAAGTTTTTGCATCGCTCAGGTAGACGTATTGTATAAATATCGTAGGTAGGTGTGTTAGGTTTTTTTTCCATAGCATAGGTAGGTATACATCAAGCGCCTAAGTAAAATGTGTCGACGATGTGTCTACAACTACTTGATAATCTAATGTCTAGATTGTCTCTAATGCTTAGTTGGCATATGGAAATGGCTAGCTATGCTGCTATGTAACGAAATAGCTTTATATACTATAATACTAAGCTAAGTTAGTTCTAAACGAATGGACAGTAGGCAAATTGGTACTTTGAGTTTAGGACTTAGAAAATAATGCGTCGGCTGGGGATCTGAGTCCATGGTGGCTTAATTATGGTAAGTGACGTTTGCACTAGCAGCTCGTTCACCTCGTCTTTTACTGTCACATGAATTTTTTAATGATGATACCGCGCACAAAAGCATGTTACGGATTCCATGCACTTTTCGTCGATTAATATTCAGCCCCTACAAGTTTCAGCAGAGTAGATGGTGGGTATTATGGTGGGGAGATGTGGAGGCGCCGCAAGGGGCCCGCCGCCGCCGCCGCGCCGTGTCCTCGAACCTGACCGCGTGCGCTCGCCTTGAACTCATCGTGGTCGGCTCTTGCGCCGATGGTCGGCGCTCGTGCACGAGCCGCGGAAACTCGGCGTCTCGGAAAATTTTATTGAATTACTTTTTTAAGGTACCTACTTACAGCAAAAACTGAGCTGTAGGCAATTTAAAAAACTTTTAAAGTAACTGCTCACCACCAGGTAGGTAGGTAGCCTTACTAAATAACAAGTCGTAAAATTAAAATCATGCTACTCTACCTAAGTCTCTACTTAATATCTTTATTCCTTACCTTATCAACAGTAATTTATTTAGCTTTACAAAATTATTTGGCGCGAAAAATGCGCATTGGAATAATATTGCGCGCGCAACCTCGATATGAAAGCATCTGGGTGGGGTCCGTATTGATTGCATGCGCGAGTTTGTCCCCTCACCTCAGCTTTCTTGAAGTTGCTTGTTTTAAACGTAGGGAGGTTAGCAACTAAAATATTTCAGCTCAACTTTTATAGCAAGGTATGAAGGTTTATGTAGGTATATACCAAGTCTAGACCGGAAAATGAGATGGCAAACGATTCAGTTGCCGAATACTAATTTTGCACGTTACTCGTTCAATAATAGAAGGGAGATTGATCTTTAGGTTGCTCATAAAACATCATCTTTACAGTTTTGCAATTATGTATTATTTACAGTTTGCTTGCACAACATTCGTGGTGAGGCAGTCGGAAAAGACAGATGGTGGAAGTCAACGGCCTCACTGTAAATTACTGACTCAACGATCTATGAATAGGAATCTAGGTACCTACTTTATTTCACATTTTCCGAATAATTGTAGGCAGATAGTGAGAAACCGAATTTTCGTAATTATAATTGCTAGATAACAAGTATATTCTACGTTTTTAACTGGTAGATACCTACTTAGGTTCTATGAAAGAAATTAAGTGGTTTTGGTCGCATATTTCTTCAATCTTCATTCATACATACTTAACAACTTCCCTGTCCAATGAGTCATATATGACTCACGAGAGAAGTTTTCGCCCTACGTCCATGAGTCACATATGAGTCATAAAATAACCAAAATAGGATAAATCTACATGTAATTATGAAAATTATATTTTATGGTATATAAGAATGTTATATATAACTCATCAGAAGAAAAAACTGTGAAAAATGCGTTGTATGGGGACAGGGAAGTTGCTAGGAACGTATTATCAAATTGGTTCGATCGCTTTTAACTTGAATTATTTATTTTCACAAAATTGATACAGTCAGACCCAAAAAGATATATGTATACACGGACAAGGAACCATTTTATTATCAACATCTTTTGTTTCACAACATTGTATCCACCGTATAGGTACAAAACATACATAGTACAAAATTTATTTTACCAAAACAGTATGTATACATTTGCATATACACCCTATGACCAAAACAATGTACACAGTGATAATTCCAGAACAAGATAAACAAGACTGACAACGTCATACGACTTAATATAGAATGAGACGACTTTAACTTCGTTTAATAGAAGAATAATTTTATTTTTGTCCTCTTCATTTCATGCATGACGTCACTGACGTGTCATTTGATTTTAGATTTGTAACACAAATGGTAAATCATGAATGTTCATAATGAATGTTGCTTAAGCTTTTTGAGGTGGTGACTCACCGGACATTCGCGTGTAATTAACATTCCATGATTTGATTTTGAGCATTGCGTTATACTACGCCAGCTAGACGCACTGACTACGGAGCATTCACTTTTGCAACCGCTCGAACTCATAGTATAGATGTTTTGGGACGAAATGTTTACTTTGTTTTGGTAAAATAAATAGTATAGGTAACATAAGGCGGTACTATGTTTTGTACCTGGACGGTGGATACAATGATGGTTGTAGACAATAAAATGGTTCCTTGTCCCACGTATACATCTTTTTGGGGCTGACTGTACCTACCTAGTGACCCAATTTTTATACAGGCATGGTTTTAAGCCCTAGGAGACAACTGTTTGATCAGTTTAGCAAATTACTTACTTATTTAATAACAGTAACACAAGGCCGATTAGAAATTATACTAGAATTGCATATTCCACACGGAAAATGTTTTCAGTGTGTTGCCGGTTTCAGTGCTCGGACTTCAAAATGTGCTGATCGATACTGTTCAAGTTCGACCACTTCCACCTATGGATAGTGTTAGTGCCACTTAGACGTTGTAGGCACGAGCGCTTTTATAAAACGACGTTTTTTTACCGCGCCTTCTCAGCTAAGAGCCGAGCCGAGCGTTGAGAATCCAACAGAACGCGATGAAAAACGTCCCTAGAGCGCGTGCGCTAGTAAAATTAATTTTCAACACTGAGCCGAGCGTTGAAAAACCAGCGCGCGGTCAAAAATCGTCGCGTTAAAACAGCGCCCGTGCGTAGAGACTATTTAAGGCGAAAGCGCGGGTAGCCCGCAAAATTCAAATTTCCTTACGTTTTTTTTCAATTTGCAGGTCAGTATTAGGTTGTATGTTGATTAAAATATGATTCGCGACCGTAACAAATATGTATTTACAGAATTATAATTATTAAAGTCATCAATAGAGCTCTCTAAGACCAAGTAATTCTATTAAATGATTATTTCATGAAATCTTAACATTTCAGGATTATACTAAGTAAGGAATTATTTCTGATTCTAATGATTATAATTCTGTAAATACATATTTGTTACGGTGGCGAATCATACTTTAATCAACATACACCCAGACACTGTGCTGCAAATTGCAAAAATCGTAAGAAAATTTGAATTATGCGGGCTATCTTAGCGCTTCCCCCCCCCCCCCCCCCCCCCCTAAGGAAGTAGTTATCTACCTATTCAGATTTGCTGTCTTTTTTCAGTAATCAGTTTATCAGATGAATCTGAGACGAGTCTCACTTACTGTAGCTCATATAACCCAATATTCAACCAACCATATTCATTAAATTGTGATTAGATATTTTAACTATTGTCTGGTCATTAATTTTTAAGTGTATGTTTATGTTTTTGTATGTAGTAGTTACCAACCTAATTTCATAGATTTTGTTGAAAAACAATTCGTTTTCGTAGGTATACTTGAAATATTCTTCAGTATTAGTTACCTACCTATGTAGCAATGATCGTTATAGGAGTGACCAGAAACATTAATTATAATTATTATTTACATATTTACGTAACATTCTCTTGTCTTCAAGAGCTATCAGTTTCAATTCAGAGTGTAGTTATTGATAGCATCAAAATATTGACTGTAAATGGTGCATCCAAATAACATAATTGGGTGCATCTCGTTGTTTATACCTACATAGAAATACATTGATAAACTCGGCGCATTGATAGGTTGCAGTAAAACGCCACCCGGCCCGTCTCGCTGAGTGCACTACCTCACGCACACAATGCAATGCCACACCGATCCATGCATTCACTACTACAAGAGCACGTTGCACTCATTGTCCCAACGTTTTGAAATTCTCGCTTGCTCAAAACCGGCCGTGGGAACAAATCGCTTCGTGGATTTCTGTACGTTAAACCTATTACCAATAAACAATAACGAAAAAGTTGTATTATATTACTGAGCTGCTTTATTGATGACTTTTTTAAATTCATGCTCGTAAAATCAAGGCAGGTTTTACTGCATAATAGGCAGGTATTTAATTTTGTAAACAGGTTTTAATGTAGTAAGTAATCGAAAAATAAAATTACCTACTTTAATGTCTATAAAACAATATAATTCCTTACCTACCTACCTAATTACCTGTGAAACGAGGCAACCCTAGATCGCAAATAGAACAGGAATACTGGGCTACGTATGTAAGTACCTACTACAATCTTACAACCGCTCGTGAGCCTGTTGTAAGTTCATTGAAGACTAATTGCCGCCGTTTTTAACTTCTACCTACCTATATTTAGAAAAGATATCAATATTTAGTAATAAACTTACATTATCTAATCTATCAACACATTTTTAGAATACAAATGCAACACGAACAAAATAATAATAATTTTCACGCGGTCGTTTCGTTATCAACAAGACAGCAAGAATTGTGAGGAAGAGAGACAGAATATAAAATAATGAATGTCCGTTGTTTAGCCAAATTGGGTTCATGGAAAACAAAAACAATTTTATCATTAGGGCATGGTATTTTAAAAATCAATTAACAGCATTTCGATAGACGGTACGTTCTCAGACATTACCTAATCAATTAAGTAGGTATTTGGTACGTTAATATTACACCGTCCATGAGAGAAAGAGCTGGAATGATTTCCCGCCACTTTGACAAAGTGATCACGGAGCTAATAAAAACAAATCAGAAAAAATCGAAGGTGGACACACAAAATAATGTTTTATTACACAACTAGCTTAATTTTGTTACACTGATGACAACAAAATTGATAAATGACATCAAAAAGAGCGGGACATGTTAACTCGTTGGACTTTCCCATTACAAATTTCATGTTTTACGAACTAAAATGAATAATAAGCTTATTGTACGATTGTAATATCACTTACCGAATATTTATTGTTATAAATATCCTTAAGCTCGACAGAATAATCCTGAATTTCACACATTTACGCTTTTAACGTCATTAGATTGACAGATATACACCACTCACTCCTATAAAAACCACAATCTGTTTTACTATTCTGCGAAAAGGTACACAAAGAATGGTCTTCTCTTCTATTGGAGGACTGAAACCACGTGACTAATCGTAAAAGGTTTCTATTGGTGTTCACCTCGACATGAATTGACGTCACAACTCAATTGATGTACTATTTACATAATATTTTGTATAAAATGCTTTTGAGTGTTTCAATATAATATATAATTTTAAAGATAATTTATTATTGTATCGCTTGATCTAAATTATATTTTTCTTTATACTTACGACAACACTTACCGGTTACATGGCTCGTCCATTCACAACAACATGGCGGTTTGTTTACACCGGCATGATAAGGCGGGAAGTACTTCTGCCGCGTGTGTAAATTTATTCCGATGAAAGTCTATGTTAAAATAATCATTTCTTTTGAAAGAATATTTTTATTGAAGTAAATAATAGAATGTCTAAATATTAGTGAATAAAATGGGAAACAGAAGGCACATGGGCGATACCACTTTTTTCTGATGGCAGCGCTCTCTAGTGGCAACTAACAACAACGTTGAACATTCTGGCGGTAAACTTAAAAAATACAAATTCAATTCAGTCATTCTGCATTTTTATTCACATCAATTGAAACTTTAAAATCATTCTTTTTGGCACTATTGATACTTTAAAAAAAATATTGTCAATATTTTAAATTGATATGGTTAAATACAATAGACACGACAACGCACAGAACAGCATCAACAAAATAAATGCCCGTATCATAGCTTTCCATGCTGCCTTCAGTAGCCATTTATTACAAAGCTTTGATTCCAGGCATTTTAAATACATACATAACTAACACAAAAATATAATAGTAATAAAAGTAATGTCGAAAAACAAACAAAATATCAAGCATGCTAAACACAATAAGAAATAAGTTTTCAGTCAACAATTAAAATCATTACCTAAAATCATTTTTACATAATGCTTTTCAAAACCTATTTCTTCTTTTGGCCGTTTTTAATTATTATCAATTGAAACATTAACATGTCTGTAAAGACCTAACATGAGATTTATTACAGCCAAATTATTGAGTAGAAAATATAAACAGCCTATAAACTAAATTAACACTGGAAAGTAATCAGGCGGTATTATGGCAACATAGTTAAAATCCACTGTAGAATGTTAGAATTTGGCTATTTTAATATTCCTTTGTCTTTTATACATTTCAAACGTGCCTAATTTCTTTATTCTTTTCTTAAGGAGGTAATCATTCTTGAAGTTGGATACATCGCTAGATTGAGCAACAAATTTTGTTTGCTGAGGAATTACATTGACTCTAAAATTAGTGGTAAAACCACTGCCTGACGTTGATGCAGTTGGTATGAAAGGCAAAACCTTAGGGTTCTTGATGGAACGTTTTTGTTTTTTCTCATCCATATCGTCATTTATACAATAAACGCTTTCTTCCAAGTAGTTCGAAGGTTTAGTTCTTCTTCTTTTCGTTTCTTCCACAACAAACTCTGAAGTAGATATGACTTTTGTTTTCTTTGCTTTAACTGCATCTGTTTTAGGTTTATCATCTAGTTGCTTTAGAATATTTGAAGGCAACCGTGGAACATAAACCTTGTCGAAGGAATTTTGCTTAAGAACCTGCAAAAAGGGTGATAGTTAATCATTATATTTAATTACAGTATTAATAATTAGTCGGATCAAAATACAAAAAAAAAAACTCCACCTTAGATATTTTACTGGCATCGTCATCATCCCTTTCTTTCCTTTTGTTGTTCTTTTTGATAGCTCCTGAAATTAAATAATGTGTTCAATACCAGAAAGTATAATAATAACTATGCGTAATTTATTATTACTTTACTACACAACAGTTTATCGCTTTTAAAGCTAAGCTCAAGTTCCCTGGCAAAAATTAGGGTCTTGATAAAAAAATACGCTGGTGAGACATCGTCTTTTAACTTATTAAACGTATCGACAGTTAGGAGATCGAGATAACCCGCCGTTTTTCATACATTCACAAGGATTACCTCCGCGAAAAAAGGATCTTCGAATACTGTCCTAATGTTATGCTACAATGTAAGTAGGTACTGACCTTCAACTTGAGTTTTTATGACGTCTTCGTCATTATTAGAAATTTTGAGTTTCTTGTTTTGATTTTTTGTCGTCATAGACTCGTCATTAGTAACTTTTACGTCATCTACAACAAATTTTTTTTTAATAAAAAACATAACTCATCACGGCCGTATTCTCCGAATGGCTAGGCAGAGGTGTTTTACTACTTCAAACATATTCCGCCAGTAATGTTGTTTGGCCCAGCTTTATTTTATGTGGTAGATAAGGCCTTGGATAAATCAGACGGGTTACTACAGGATGAAATTAAATTCCTGGCATCAAAAAAAGCAGCTGTTCATTTTGACGAGTTATGCGAACATATTTTTTTCTCGATTTCAGGTTTGGTCCCATAGTAAAAGTTGCTCATAATGATGAGTACAATGACCCCTTACGAGAATGCCCATGAATTCAATTTCAGCCTGTATATAGCCAGCATCCGCCTTACAAGGAGTAGCCAGTATTGCCGAGTTTAATGGTTTAGAAGAATATTTGTCCGAAAACAGGGATTTGGATTTGTAGTAACAAGCATTATAGAAATATTTGATTATGAAAATAATCTACAAACCTTTTATTATTATTTCTTCAATTGTTTGATTGGCAGATGATTTGCGTTTGCGCTTCTTTGTGACCAACTCTTGGTTCATTATATCTTCATTGTCTGCGAAAGAATGATAAATTATGTAAAGCGGAATAAAAAATGAGTATGTCTAGTTGCTATAAAATTCTTTAATATTCTTAAAATAAATGAGAATGAATAAATCAAACAATTCTACCTTTGTTTACATTCTCGGTTTCTACTGCAGTACTTTCTGAAATAGTTTTTTGCTTTTGTTTCTTAGCACTGCCTAAAGAAACATTCAGGATATGTTCAGCGGGTGTCTCATTTTCTGTAAGTGAAACATGAAACATTATTTTTACTTGGTAGTTATTATACAGGGTCATATTGAATTAGTTGGCGAAAATTTACAGACGTGTCTGGTATCGACATCAAATCATGATAAAAGTAAAGTAAAGCAAAAGTTTTTTTATTTTGGTACAACAAAAAATTGACACAATAGGGATGATGACAAATTTTTTTTTTGTCCATCAGGTAGATTAGGTATTAAAAAAATATTGGACACGTATTTTTCTTTTTTTACGTAATCAAAAGATTATGGCGACACACGAGTTAAAATGTGACAGGTGTGTGTGTGGCGCCTTGCTAGATTTTATAGTTAGTTGAGATGTAGCGAACCCCACCACTCCACTCCCCAACTTTACTGCATTTTATCTAAGTCATTTTTAGGGTTCCATAGTCAACAAGGAACCCTTATAGTTTCGCCATGTCCGTCCGTCTGTCCGCAGCTTAGCTCAGAGACTCTTGGTACTAGAAAGCTATAATTTGGCTTGGATATACATATTAATCACGCCGACAATGTGATAAAATAAAATCATGAAAAAAAAAAAAACTTTTATGGGTACCTGTACACGTAAAGTGGGGATGTTTTTTTTTCTCGTATACCCCATGGTGTGGGAAGTTGTTGGAAAGGTCTTACAAAAATATTGTGGGTTTGTGAAAACAATTTTTCGATTAAGGGATCCGTTTCTGAAATATTAAGCTTTAAAGTGCTAATTTTTGCTAGCGTCAAGTGCCCCCCCCCCTTGCCAGCTAAACGGTGAGTTTTGGATATGTGAAAAAATTCAAGGTAGTAGCTTATACAACGAAGGTAAAAGAAAAAAGTATCACAACTAAGTAGGCTTTACAAGTTAACAAGTAACAGTCGACCAACTTACATTTACAGTTGGAATGTATGAGAGAACATGTTTGTCAACTACAATGTTAAGTTTCTTCTTGGGATAAACTCATCCCAAATACGGATCCCGTCATTGTGCGTAGACGCACTTGTAGTACACGCACTTCGCCGGTTTTTTTTTATAAATATGATAAAGCAAAAATATGTATCTAATATTTTTTATTATCTGACTGATGGACTAAATAGATTTTTTTTTTACCCAGGTATCATCCCTATTACAATGGAAACGATGATAGATACAAAAGTTAAAAACTGTGTTGCAGAGCTATCAACGCCCGTCTAAACATAAGAAAAACATTGTCCCAGACTTAACTATGACATAGGTACAGTTTAGCTAACTTTGGTATTTAAATAAATATTGAATCATGCAACTTGTCCTTAAGCTTTGGTTTCCTACGATAGCGGTGGCCGTCACATAATAGCCGCAGTGACGGCCGACATGAAAATGATGAAGCACACCAACTTACTTTCATAAAAAAAGAGAGTTAAGATACTATAGAGAGGCGATCAGAATAAATGTTATAGAAAACTGTGATCCGATGTCTCAGTGACCTGTCTGAGTGGCCATCTAGAATAATACAACACAGCGGTGTAAGGGACAGCCCTCCGTAAACTAACAGGGTGCATTTAGCTACTTATTTTGAATCATATTCCACTGGAAAATTTCTCAGGAATTCTTTTTTAATCGTTTTTTCAGTTACTATTCCTTTATTTCATTGTAAAATTACATTCTCGGTACGCAGCACTCCATTTATGAAAACAAAATAGCTAAAATAAAAAAATCAGTAATGGATGTTGAAATACTCGGCGGCCGAAGGCTCGCTGCACAGCCGTTCGCTACGCGCGTTTCGCCACAGTCACGATACATTGCGTGTGAGGTAATAAAACAAATCAAGTTTATTGGATTTCCATAACATTCCTAAAATAATTTCATGTACCGGTCGTCTTAGTATGATATACTGAATTCACCCCATCAGTCTGCGGAGGGCTGTCCCTTACAGCCTGTATAGCAAAATTACATAATAGCCAAGTTTTACACGATACACTTTTACCGACGCCAACCGTTTAGTTTGACAAATAAGAAAATAAAATTTGAATGATAAAATACTAACGAAAATAAACCATAGTTAAGTCCAGTCATTTTATAACTACGAGGTTTGGAATACCACAATGTACAATTCGGCATATTTTCTTCGAAGATACTTTTCTTTTTGTGGACCCGATGCGGCGTGACATGCAGGCGTACCACACTAGACTGAGCGACTTTGCTCACTAGGACAAATGTATCGGATTACGATTTTGTTTGCTGTGTCCCTTATGTCTTTGTTCATAAATAACATTTCAGCGACGTCATTCGATGGTAAATTGCAGACACTATGTAGCGACCACCGCAGTGTTAGGAACCTTGGCTTTAGTGGGAAATTTTAACATAAATTATTATAACTACCTCTTTCTGGTGCTATTTGAGATTCGGACAGTCTCTTCTTCTTCTTTTTAGCACTGCCCTCTACATTAGTCACGGATGTGTTAATAGACTTTTCTGGAACATCATCTGAAATAAAACATAACAAAAATTTAAATGAGGTAGTTATTTTGCATAATGGGCATTTAAGACAACATTATAAATTGAGAAAGCAAAAGTCATCAATGACAGCCTTGTTCCACCGATTGCTGCGTATAGGCCTTCTCCCTTTTGCGACAATGGAAGCTTTAAAGCAAAAATACACCCATAGTCCATACTAATAGATACTAATATAATACAGTCCCGGACACCTGAAACGAGTCACCCTGCATAATCTTTATCTTTTTAAATAATGGCAGGACAAAGAATTAAAATATGTGGTTTTGAAGACAGTCACTCATTATCATTTCCGTTTGTCATTGTTCCAAATTTGAAATCGGAATACTAAAAAATAACAGTTTAATTGCAATTCGCAGGTCAGTATTATGTTGTTTGTTGATTAAAATATGATTTGCGAACGTAACAAATATGTATTTACAGAATTATAATCAATAAAGTCATCAATATAACTCTGAGACCAAGTAACCGTATTGAATGACTATTTCATGAGAAATAGTACCGTATTGAATGACTATTTCATGAGAAATAGTCATTCAATACGGTTACTTGGTCTCAGAGTTATATTGATGACTTTATTGATTATAATTCTGTAAATACATATTTGTTACGGTCACGAATCATATTTTAATCAACATACAACCTAATACTGACCTGTAAATTGCAAAAAACGTAAGAAAATTTGAATTTCGCGGGCTACCCTGGCGCTGAACGAAGTTCCTTTCGTTGTATATTATGTATTAATAGAGACCCATCTAGTATGGTCTTGATACTAACGACATAACGCTGTTTCGTTACGTCACAATTTCTGCCAGTTTACTACTACCACAAGCCGCGTTAATATATGTATAATACATTCCCGGATTCCTAAATCGAGCTACCGTGCATTTTTATGTTTTTTGGCCTACAACATCAAAATAATGATAAGTCAGAGAAAAGTTCTTGGAACGAAGTTCTCTAACTAGCTGAACCTCGCGGTTTCACCCGTATAAGTCTCGGTCCCGTGGGAATATCAGGGTAAAAAGTGCTATGTCCTAACTCAGGTCATGGTCTACCCATGTGCCAAATTTCATCCAAATCCGTTAAACAAACTCACTTTCGCATTTACAATATTAGTTAGGATTATAACAAACTAGCTTTTGCCCCTCTTTGTCCGCGTGGATGTCGGAAAATATCCCACGGGAATGTACTACTGGGATTCGTAAGTTCCGTTATACTCTATTTCAGCCTTTCCCAAAGTGGGCGATAATGCCCCCTTATGGACGCTGCAGGCCTAAAGGGGGCAGTAAGAGACTCAGAAAAAAAATGGGGGCGTTGTGTAGAGGCTTAGGGGACGATTTGTAATTTCATCTAGGTAGTGGTTTTTAAGTAGGTGAAAAAATGGGAGCGCTAAAAAATAATTTATTCTCAAAGTGGGCAGTAGACAAAAGTTTGGGAAACCCCCAAACCCCTGCTCTATTTGTTTACGCGGCGCACGCCAGAAAGCTCCCAGTCGAGTCGTCATGATTTTTTCCGACATCTTCAACAATCATCATATTATCATCATATTTAGCCAATTTATACAAAACTTTAATGAATTATACACCTAAACCTAAGTCGGTGTCTTTAGTTTAGTGATTTTCGTTTTTTGTTACCGACTTCCGAAATTAAAGTTAATTTACACTTTGTAGTGTTTTTTTTTTTGTTTATAAATAAGTTTTTATTTTCCACTTTTTAGTTGTAGTACCTACCCTATCCAAAGGACATTGTTAAAAATGGCCTATGAATCAACACGTATGAAACCTTTACAGTAATTACTAGTTTATTTTATCGTCGTTGATACTGCAAAATGTCATATGTCAAAAAATATTGAAATTCGGTTTTTGATGCAAAAGTATCCAAAATCGTAATCTTAAGATTAAATAAAAAAACGATTCGTTCGTTCGTCGATAACATACAGACAGACAGACACAGACAGACAGAGTTACTTTCGAATTTATAATATTAGTAAGTATGGAGTATGGAAGTAACTCTTGTCTGTCTGTTACCTTTTCACGCCGAAACCACTGCACCGATTGTTACGAAATTCGACATATAGGTAGCCTGATAGCAGAGGGGCAATTCCCCTAATTTGAAGAACTTACACAGTCTGGTCTGTCTCAATATGTTAAAAATACCTATAATTTCCCTACATTTTTGAGATTTGATTGTCGCTGAGATGGGATTGCGACTAAATTTTGAACATTTTTAGTTACGGGAAGGCTTCTGGAGAAGAACATAGGCTAGTTTTCATCCTGGATCGCAGACGAAGTCGCGGGTAACAGCTAGTAAGCAGTAAATGACAACATACCTGTAGTTTCAATCACACTAATCTCAGTAACATTTTGAGAATTATTCAGTCCTTTCTTATTCTTCTTTTTCTTGGCACTTTGGTTTGGAGTTCCAAGGGCGGCGCTAACGTCTTGTATTCCCTCATTATTTTGAGTTGTATTTAAGTCCTGTTTTGATTTGTTTTTCTCTCTGCGATATGAAACCTCAAGCGGAGCGTCATTCGAATCGTCTGGAAAAATGATTGATGGATTAATAACTGTTAAGTTTATCAAGAACTATGAAGTGAAAACAAAAAAGTCTAATTATTGCCAAGAATGTGTCCTCGAATTTGATTATCATTTATTAGAAATGCTAAGGCACAACTAAATATTAAAGACTAGCTGTTGCCCGCGGCTTCGCCCGAGTGGATATCAATACGTCTCTATTTGAATCGGATTTTGTTCACAATTTCATGGGTTTTATTTCTTTTTGCACGGAACCCTAATTCTTTTACTAAACTAAAAGTACACTAAGTTACTCCTTATAATATCAGCTATCTGCCAGTGAAAGCCCCTTCAAAATCGATCCAGCCGTTTCGGAGATCCACCGGAACAAATAGACACAAATTTTAAAAATTGCTTTTTCGTTATAAGTATTGTATACATTGTCATATCATCAACATCACCAACTCAGCCTATCGCAGTCCATTGCAGGCTGTCATAATATGCATTAAGTAAAAACCTGTTATTTTGACCTTACAAACAGACACTTCAATTTTATTTATTTGTATAATATGTCGCAGTAAGATGGTTGTAGCCGTCATATAGTTATATCCCTAGGGATATAGGTAGCTATACTAGCTATAAACCGTAATATACATAGTTACATAAAAGCGGTTCATAACTGTCAGAGTGCCCTAATTTGGTTACTGCTACCAATTTCAATTTCGCTGTCACGGCACCGCTCGCTTCGCTCGCGTTTAGTTGGTTACAGTTCTAACCTAACTTAACCTATTTGGTCGGAGTGGCCTAATACCTATATTACTAGATCGTACTCGTATCATACATACACACACACACACACACCCCAACACGCACGCACACACTCATACTCGTAAAAGTGACTGTATTTGTATTTTTAGTTTTTCATCTCTGCTTTTCTTTTTTTATACCTGTTTAGCTCGTACGTTTATAATGTAAGGGAAGAGCGGAGCCTTCAACTACAGGCATTTTTTATGCTTAAATGGAGACTCCTCAATATGCAGTGTAAGCCAAATGATATGTATGAAATAAACTTATTTTTATTTTTTATCATATTTATTTTCCTAGTAAGATAGTTATGAACCACTTTCATATAATTACATTACGGTATATAGCTATATCCCTACGGATATAACTATATGACAGCTACAACCATCTTACTGCAACAAATAGATACTATACAAAGTACTATACTATGCAGTTATATTCATTATTACTTAAGAAGCTATATCAAATAAACATACCATCAAGTGGAATTTCTTCTCTACCGGTGAAAGACATGTTCTTCTTTTGTTTGGTCTTCTTCGCACTGTTTTTGGTGGAAGTATTTGCATCAGCGAGAGTGCCAGTTGTGTCAACAAAGAAGCCTAGATTATCATCTTCAGTGGTACCTGGAAATGACAAATAACATTAATATCCAGTTTATTGTAATCTTTGATTAGTAAATCTAGTCTATGGCCAGTCCAAAGTCTAGAATTACAATACATTATCTGCAATACAAGAAGCACTTCAGGTCCATTGTCATAGCAGAGACGAAGGGTAAATGCCTCAACAGTCATGTGCATTACACAGACTTCAATACCCTTCAAAAACCTGAACAAAGCAAGAAAAGCTGCTTGGCGAGTGAAATCCCCTTTCCTCCTGTCCTGTGTTGTACAATAAAATGCTTTATAAGTCTATACTAATATTATAAAGAGTTAAAGTTTGTAAGTTTATATAGAGGGGGTAATCTTCGGAACTGCTGATCCGATTCTGAAAATTCTTTTACTATTATGAAGCTACATTATTGAAGAGTGTTATAGGATATAATTTCACGCGGACGAAGTCGTGGGAAGAAGCTAGTAAATAATATGTATAGTGCTGTGGTAGTACTTCCACAGACAACCTTCACAGAGAGCTCTCTGTGAAGTAGGTCGTCTGGTTGTATACTACTACTAAGTGCTATAAAAATTGGCCAAGTGCGAGTCGGACTCGCACACGAAGGGTTCCGTACCACTGTACAATATTTAACAGTACGTTTTTTACTTTAGTAAAAAAAAACGTTTCTTGTAGGTCCCCATACAAGAAACGTGTTTTTCCCTTTAATTTTTATTATTAGTTGTTATAGCCGCGAAATATCTACATAATTTGTGAAAATTTCAACAGTTTATCTATTACGGTTCATGAGATACAGCCCGCTAACAGACAGACGGACGGACAGTGGAGGCTTAGTCATTTGGTTTTGGTTGGGCCCCTTCGAGTATGGAGCCCTAAAAGGTGAACTTACCTATGTCTAAAGTCTCTTGAGACTGGAAAGACTTGCGCTTATTTTTCTTCTTGCCGCTTATATTGAATATCGATTCATCCTTCGACTTGTTACCAATATCTGAAAATTCGCCCCAAAAAAGTTGTAACTTGTGTAAATAAAGCATGTGAGTGAATTTTGAATCTTTTGAGAGCATTTAAAATGTTCCACATAAGGAGTGTACCGTGGTTTTGTAAAAAATGGTCATGTTATTTAGAAAAAATACCCTGAAATGGTTCAGTGTGTAAAATTACAAAACGATATCGAAGAGTAGACGAGGTATATCGAAGTGTAGACGTTTTAAAATAACGTTCATAAAGTGCACAAACATTAAATGGTAAGTTGTTAAAATTATTTTAAAACCCTTTGAAAAGGTTGGAAGTGAAAGCGATTATCTAAAAAAACGAAACAAATATACATACTCATATTTTCAAGAATGTTTGTCTTGCCTAGACTTCTCTTTAGAGGTATGAAATCCCCAGGAGATTCTTCATCATCGTTCTGCATGTTTTCCTTTATAGCCTGTTTTTTATTATCTATAACCACTTCACTGTCATTGCTATCTTCAGGGAACAACAGTTTCATGTCAATAGAATCAGATGAACATTCAGATGTGATGTCTTCTTTACCCACTTTTTCTGTACTCTTGTTCAATGATTTATCTTGTTTTTTAGTCTCTACAGGATTTTCAGTTGCATTAGCTTTGTTTTTCTTCGATTTCTTGACCTGTGTAAGATTCAGTTGTTCTATAATAGGTTCTTTAGCTTGTTTAGTGTTTTTGTTTAGGTCCAAAGAAATGTTTGAGGATTTAATCTTCTTTGAGTTAGATTTGTTCAGATTGCTGAGAACAGATTCATAGTTTTGTGTTATTTCTTCATTTTCGCTTATTGAACCTTCATCAGTGATATCCTCTTCATCATTTTCTGCAATAGTAGCTTGCAATGGGTCAGATGTTTGGTTTGCTTTAATGATTGATACATTCTCATCAACATTTACTTCTTCAACTTCATCCATATTGATTACAGCAACTGTTGAAATGTTAAGTTCTTTCTGGGGAGTCTTTGGCTCTTCTTTAATAACATTGAGCAAAGTGAGAGGATCAATTTTGTCTGCTTGGTTTTCATCTCGAATTGTGATTTCTTTTTCATTTGTTTCATCTTCATCACATACTGACTCTGACAAACGTCTAGCCTTCTTTTTCTTCGACAGTGACTTGTCGGTGTCTGATTGTAAAGCACTTGCATTATGACTGGAATCGATTCTTTGACGCCTATTCTTTTTTGGTTGCGCGGTGACTTCTTCATCTTCTTCTGATGAAGACGTGTCAAAACGTTGGCGATTATTTTTCTTCGATTTAGGTGATTCGTCACTCTTATTAGACTCATTCAATTTATGTCTTGCCTCATACATTTCTCTGGAAGCTTTTTTCTGTTCCTTTATTTTGCGTTCGTTGAATTTCTTTTTAGATTTTGCGGTCATTGTGAGTTCGTCAGCACTCATGGAAAGGTCATCGCCCGAGCCACTGAGCAAATCTTTATCTTCTTCATCAGAACTTACGATAAATGAGTCTTTTTCGTAATCAGAGTCATCAGAAAATTCTTCTTCATTTGAATCTAGTGTTTCACCTTTTTCTCTGATTCTGTTTTCTTCTTCATACTCTTTTTCTTCCTCATCCCTGCTGTCCCCTGATTCGTAATCATCACTGGCTTCTTCAGCCTCGTTGTCAATTAGTATGCTCTTTATCAAAGACGATTCTTCTTCTGAATCTTCTTCCTCTTCCGAGGAATCCGACCCATCCTCTTCCGACATGATAGATGCTTCTTTCTTGGAGTTATTTACAGTGTCCTTTTTCTCTATTACGTTTGCACTGTTAGCAATAATTGAACTGTTAATCTGCAGAGCTAACTTTTTCATAGATTTTTGTTGAAGAGGCGTACTCGTAGAATAAGTCAAAGAAAGATTTTTCTTATCAGTGTCTTTCTCTGGCACATTTACAGATTTTGATAATTGTTCATTTGAATCTATGCTATCTTTGCTCGCATTGGATTTTGCATTTATTTCATTCTCTGACACATCTTTTAGTTGAGACAAGACAAGAGTACTTTTATTTTCAGTCTTATCTAGATAGAGAGCAGACTTGTTTTTAGATTTATCATTCTTATCCATGCTATCATTATTTGTATTTGAAATTGACGACTTTCTTTTAGATTTGCTGGAACTTTTATTTTTCACATCCTCTTCGTCAGCTAAATTTGAGGTGTTTGTTTTATCCATGCTAACTTCAACAACCATAGTATTCACAGAAGATTTCCTTTTAGATTTATTTAAACTCTTTTCCATATTCTCATCACTAGCCAGATCTGATACTGAAGATTTTCTTGTAGATTTGTTGGGAGTTTCATTTGTATTTTCATCAGGAATTATGTTTGATAGTGATGACTTTCTCTTTGATTTATTGGCCTCTTTATTCATGATTTCATCAAAGGATTTATTATCTGCGCTTAAAGACTTCCTTGCAGAGTTATTGGAATCTTCATCCATATTTTGTTCAGTTACATTTGATATAGAAGACTTTCTTTTGGATTTATTGGCCTTTTTATTAATACTCTCATCATGATTGTCTGTGTCAACTACTATAGATTTGCGGCTAGAGACGTTGAAAATGCCATCTGTAGTGTATTGAGTACCTTCATTAGTTATAGACGACTTTCTTTTAGATTTAATAGAATCCAAATCATTGATCATCTCTGTCATGGAAGATACCCTTGGTGATTTAGTGGAAGCTTCATCAATGTTGCTTTCTAGGGCCGAATCTAGTATTCCAGACTTCCTTTTAGACTTATTGATACTATCATTTTTAACCAGAGACATGTTCAACATTGACTGTCTCTTTTCTGATGCAGATTCATTTTTGTCCACAAAATTTGAAAGTGATACATTTTCTGGCATTGTTTCATCAATATCCATTGGTTCATAGCTAAGATTATTTTGTGGATTCTTGGTATCATCGCCTACAAACTGATGGCTTACAACCGGTACACATTGATCTCCATTTTCAAAATTTTTATTATTATTCTCCTTTCCTTGATTAGAATCAGAGTCATCAATAAATACCAAAGATTGGACAATGCCACTTGGTGCATGCTCAAATAGCTTTTGAGTTCCACAGATGTCCAGTTTTTTTGATGAGTTTCCTTCTTCATTAACATCTTCGGAAGCGTCCTTAGCTGCAGTAAGTTTTGCTGCTGATTTGTTCACAGATGTATTCAATACTGAAATGTCATGCACAGATGTTTCTGTCTCAACTGTTGTGGACATTTCATGTCGTTTCTTCCTTTTCTTGTTAGACAGAGTTGATGAATTCAGAGAAACATTATCTTGTTCTTTGTCTGCTTCGTCATTTTTACTGCTAACATTCATGCTACCATCGCCAGAACCAGATATATTTGAAAAATTAAGAGTATCATTTTTCTTATTTCTTTTCTTAGTGGCCTCACTATCGCTACAGAAGCTGCTCTCCTGAGGAGATTCAACAGAGATTGTGGTCCATGACTTGGTTCTGTTTCTCTTAGTTTTGATCTGTGGTTCTTCAACAGCTGTTGCGCTTTTATTGAAGATGCTTTTGGCCTTTTTAGGTACTTCCTCTAATTTTTGAATGAGGCTCTTACTGGTCACTGATAGGTTGATTTGTTCTGATGCCTTTTGGTCAGTCACTTCTGTTGTGTCAGGTCTAGGTTCTGACAGAGATTTGTCAGCAGCAGCAGGTGTTTCACTTGCTTCTTTGTCACTTTGGGGTTCATTTTCTTTGTTATCATTATCTAGTGAAGAGCTCTTCCTGCCAGATTTTCTATCCAACCTGGGACTTTTTCTGAGGGAAGGCGAGTCATTTTTGGATCTTTCAATAGTTTTAGTGTCATTGACATTATTCTCAGATTCTTCTACGATTACTTCCTTAATTTCGCCGCCTAATTTGCCAGCAATTGGTTCAACTGAAATAGTAATTAATAAAAATATATAAATACCCAAATAGCGGTATTACTTAAGATAGGTAATGTTTCTAGTTAGAATCTACTAAGAAAATGTGGGATAAAGTAGTATATGTTACATACAGAACGTTGAGTTTGGATAATTTACAACAAACTGTAAAAAATAAGAAGAGCCGCACAGGTCGATCTTCAAGGTTAAGCATCGCTTGCCGAGGTCGGTCCGTGGATGGGTGACCATCCATTACATACCGAGACCCCTGCGTGCCTCGGAAATATTTATTTACGGTAAAACTACAACGAGTATATGTTTACATCATCTAAATGTATAAATTTATCTGTGCTACAGAATAAATAAATAGTTTTACCTGGCTTGTCAATACTAGAAGTGGAGTTATTCCTAGTTCTTCTTGTTGTTCTAGCTGGGGTGATTGGAGCTTCATTATCACTTCCTGTAAATATTACAATGTCATGTTGAATTAACTATTTTTAAGTAACCTGAAAAATTAAAATTTTCTAATGTTTTGTTCCAATTTGCAGGTCAGTATTAGAACAGACAACTGTTCATCAAAATATGATGCGCGACCGTAACAAGTAGGTATTTACAGAATTATAATCATGAAAATCACAAATACTTATCTAAGTTCAAATTACCCTATTGAATGACTATTTCATAAAATCATGACATTTGAGGCCAATTCTAACTTACGAGAGTTGTATTTGATGATAAATACATATTTGTCACAGTCGCGAATCGTACTTTAGCGCATCCTCCTCACGGAGAATGTTTTAAATTTTCAATGAATAACTAACAACATTTTAATTACAATAATTACAAAGCACTACTCACATTATGATGCAAATGCAAAGAAAACAACTTTCACCCTCATAATACTACTCCATAAAACACGCTGATAAATTTATTGTAAACTGGTCAGATAAATGTTATAAAATCTATGCAACAGACTACACAATTTTATTTATCAAATTGTTTCAATTGTCCAATCAATCTATTTTATTTGGTGGCAATTGTATTGTTTCTTTTTTATAATGAAGCATGTTGGATACCATTGTAAACCAACCTTGTTGTTACCACTGTTACTCAGTTTACTCATCAGAATTAATTCTCATAATGCTATCCTAAAGTCCCAGAATAGTTAGTTACAGACATTACATACAGTGTTAAGATGTGGCAGATGTTTTACTACACAACAAAACAGTTCAATGACCTTCAAATTAGTAAACAGTTACTCAAGAAACCTATTACATTCTACAACTTATTCCTTACCAACTTGTGAGCTCCTTCTAGCAGCCCTCTTCGCTCTAGGTGAGTTAAGATTCACTGGCTCCGCTATAAGGCTGGTATTGGACTTCATCCGAGTGGTACGTCTGGACGGTGTGCCCTTGTCTTCAGCCACATCCACAGGAGTCTCAGAAACAATACTAGTATTTGACCTGATCCTGGTACTGCGTCGAGATGGTGTGATCGCTTTCTCTTCAACAGACTCTGCTACCTCTTTGACTGCTGACTTCCTAGTCCTTTTCGGGGCTGCTTCTGGAGCTGTAATGTTATGAGTTCAAAAGTTATTCTAGAAAAGAAGTGACTGAGTTTTACCAAGCATAGCATAGATTCTGAGTAAATTGTTAAGACCAAAGGTCATTCATTCATTGTATATGGAAATGTAGTCGCTTAATAATAAAAGTAATGCATGTAAAATATATGTATTACACAATATTATGCAGAACAGTTAGCTGAATATGGAAATGGATGGATGCATGAGTTATTGTTAGGCTGTAATCAGTTAATCAGATAAATAAGCAGTAGATATCAACAACACAGTCATATCAGACTTGGCGGCTTAGAGTCATAGAGCTTTTTGATACTAAGTTTGTTTGTCAAACTATAATGACTATTTTGATACACATTATACAATGGCATAGGCTTTATTAATGCATCAACTTATTATATAGCTTAAGCTATGCTAGCATGTCTGTTGGATTTTAATAGCTAATCAGCTATTAAAAGCCAACAGACATGCCATAATATAGCTTATGATTTAACTGAACTGATAATCCTACCATGTGGGGTAGCTTAATTTTTTGTGCTCTCTGATATTAATAGAAAACAGACATGTGTATTTTTTTAGTTGTCAACCCCACAATGTTACAATATTATGTGTATGTAGAGTTATAGAGTTATTAATACATAGTTAATCTTAGCCTTGTAGAGCCTTCTTTATGTTACTGGTTTGCAAGCATTTTCCATCAAACCAGTTGACTGTTAAAATAAAGGGTTTATAAAGCATTAACCTACATGCTGATCTACCAATAGGCATAAACATGTTAATAAGTGTACCATACTGCTTAAATGAAGCCAATAAACATTTGCAGATATTTGCAAAAAAGCTAGCAAAATAGTAGGTTTTGATTTGTACCATTTTCAGCAATGAGTTCCAACTGTGGCTTGGCTGCAAGTCTTCCACCTCTCTTCTTGGTTGGTGTGGATTGTGTTGAGGGTGACTTCACATCATCAGCCTCCACAGAGAGCCTCCTCCTTAGCCGTGTTACTGTGAACACATCACAATCCTCACTTAGACAATACATTTTGATCTTACAAAAGTTCTTTCACCCAAACCTATGGATGGCCTACTAGTCATACTTGTGTGATATTCTGTTAGTTAAGAAACACCTAATTATAACAAAATGCCAAACAGAACATGACAGATAACAATTTTAACTAAGAAATAAAACTGAGACCAATAACTTTACCTACCAATTACTTTGGAATGTGGTAAGTTATACAGGAAAGATGCCTTGATATTACAGCCTAAATGTTATTGTGATGATTACTGGCAAAGACTTGGAAGTAAAATGTATCCATAAAATCGTAAAACTTGTCTAAAAATTCAATTTTCAAGGCAGGCTTTGTGCCCATTTTATCGTGCGCGTTGCGTGACTTGCTATGCGACAATCGATTTTCTCAAGTGAAGACGATAATATTTGTATCGAGAAATAATATAGCATCCTCGGAACTGAAAAGCACCTGATAATATTACGAAATAGGGTGAAATGTTGAAATGCGTCGCGTTTAGAGGGCAGGAAAAAAAATGCTATTACAACATTTACAACTGTGGGCACATATCTACTCTCCTAGATCAAGAAGAAATAAAGCAAGGCTTAGTACAATTGCATCGTCTTAGTATTCATCTTCTACAATGCTTTAGATTTACCGGCAGCGTGATCCCCTTATCACAAAACCCAGCGTACCACGCTTTCATGCCGCATTTATTGGTTGTTAAGTTTTAAAATTTACCTTTAATGCCGACTTCTTCCTCCATTTTTAACACTTATCAAATATGAACAACAATATTTTTTCAAATTAACTTTCAGACACGTGCAAACAGCTTAACCGAATTTAAAATCGTGCTTTTTCGAGGCAATTGGCAAAACAGCTGTTAGGACGCGGCGAACTGTCAAATCAAATTTGATGCGTGCTTTAGCTATGGCAACACAGCTGTTTCCGCCACAGGTTTCCGCCGAATAAGGATGTCCTAAAAGTAACTATTAGTTTTGTTACGGTTTTTAACTGAAGCGAAATGAGGTTTTAGTTTTTTTTTTTTACGATACTTTGTGGTATTGTAAACATGGCTCATCCTTGTAAATTCTTGAATGTGGGCCTTCGTCGTTCGGTGGATATTTCATATTTACTTACATATTTATAATATTCCTTGAACTTGTCACTAAGTTGGGGCTATTCCAAGGGCGCTATTTCTAAGTCGATCAAGATTTTTAGAGATCTGTTACTATCTCACGGCTCTGTTTAATAATGTGTCACCAATAAGGTGATGCTTTGCTCATAAAGTCATAAACTTAAAGAATCTCTACTTCTACCTGCGTCTGTTTTTCCGAACGCATACAACCCCGATCTCTTTAAAGTGAGAGTGAACAGGCTTCTTATGGGTAAGCCAGGGTAAGCTCACTCCATCGTCGTCTTTGTCTGTGTCATCTCTGACCTAGACTAGAGTCAAGATTAAACCTATCTCAAATAAAAAAAAATTCTTCTAAAGTTCTACAAGCATTTTTCAATACAATTTCTAACAATTTCACAAAGAAAAGCACAAATTACCAACAACGCGCCCTGTCAATGTCATTCAGGCTCCAATAAATCTTTGTAGCACTCTAAGTTGCAGTAGATAAGTATGAGATTTTGTTACAAAATGAAGTACTTCCCACCTGCCCATTGTGTCACCCCTTGTGAAATTTCTTCTTTACTAATATTATAAAGCTGAACAGTTTGTTTGGTTGAACGCGCTAATCTCAGGAACTACTGGTTCGAATTGAAATATTATTTTAGTGCTGGATAGCCCATTTATTAAGGAAGGCTATATAACATTACGCTACAACCAATAGGAGCGGAGCATCAAAGAAAAATGTTGCAAAAACTGGGAAAATGTATTCCTTTTGAGAGCTTCTGTTGCGTGCGCTGCGTAAACGGTTAAAGTTACGCAAAAATCATGTATGACGGAAATCTTCCTCTTAAAAAGTTCTAAAAAAAAGTCTGCGATAGCATATGTCTATATTTTTTAATGTTAATCAAATTTGTTATAAAATAATGCATTATTTGCGAAGGTGTTTTCATAAACATGGCATTAATCCTTATCCAAATAAATAGATTCATAATCAAGGTTGATTAATCACATGTAAATTTCTTTTTAAATTATTCGAATTGGACCTTTCGCTTAGAAATTACGACGGGTATAAAAATGCTTAAGGGGGAAGCGCTAAGGTAGCCCGCGAAGTTCAAATTTTCTTACGTTTTTTGCAATTTGCTTGTCAGTGTTAAGTTGTACGTTGATGAAAATATGATTCGCGGTCGTAACAAATATGTATTTACAGAATTATAATCATTACAATCAGTAATAAAACTTGTTAAGTTAGTATAATCCCCAAATGTCAAGATTTCATGAAATAGTAATTCTTGGGGTTTACTTGGTCTTAGAGAGTTGTGTTGATGACTTTAATGATTATAATTCTGTATATACATATTTGTTACGGCCGCGAATCATATTTTAATCAACCTATAACTTAATACTGACCAGCAAATTGCAAAAATCGTAAGAAAATTTGAATTTCGCGGGCTACCTTGGCGCTTCCCCCTTAAAGTAAGAAAAATGCGCTTAGTCTATTAGTTACATTTTATTTTATAGTGACTGTTTGGACGCGCTAATCTCTGTCACTACCAGTCGGATTTGATTTTTTTTTTTTGCATTTTATAGCCCAATTCCTGAGGAAGGCTATAGGGTATGTAACATTAAGCTCGGACCCTTAGAAGCTTAGAAGCCGAGCAAAAAGAAAAAAAGTAAGAACGAGCGCTAAGCGAAAACGAAGTAACAGTGCGGGCAGGCGATGC